>CM072160.1:15997738-16661836 GCA_036850595.1 Rhyacichthys aspro
TGGCAAGAATTATGTTTCCAAGGGGGTATAGACTAAATAAGAACTTCTTCTGTAACAAAATATTGGTAGTCCTGTCAGTTTAATGGCATTTAAATTGTGTCTGATTGACTTGAGACAGGCGACAAGGGGTTATTTGAGACAATTTGAGCCTTTTCTTTTCCTCAACAGGGTTTCTCTGCTGAAAATGTCATGAATTCTGGATCAATGCCCCTTCACGCTTGTTTCCCTTCCCACATGTCAGAGCCTCCGAGACGAGATCACTGAACATCGCAGGCGTATCGTGACGCCACATCGAGCCTCCACAGTTGATTAATCCTGAATTCGGCGCCGAGCCAGCACTGACCCACTTGCACACAGATTTGAGATGAAGACATGAGAAGAGGGAAGTCGGAACTGATTTGATGTTGGTAGGAACCCAACTCTCTGCACACCGTTAAATTACAGCATTTCAATATCATTACAGAAAACAACTTGAGTTCTCAGTATATTTTTAAAGGACGACGGGCATTAGCCATAACATTATTCTGGGAAATGGCAACTGAATGACTACATGTATGCTGTCAGTGAGTGGGTAGAGCATATTAGCAAATGGCTCCATGGTCAGATGTTAAGTATCTATGAGACTTTAGCCTACATCGGATAAAGGCTACCAGCTATTTCATTTGACACTTGAGTGGTAGGATGCTTAGGACCGTGTTATGCTGGACATGAAGGACCCAGTTATACATGATTACTTCTCAAGTGGCTTATTTATGTCTCCTTGATTCCTCCTTCCTTGCTTGAAAGGGAAGATATTGTATGTACGCCAGCTTTACTGATGTCTCTCTAAAGGCTTCCCTTCAAGGTTGAGGTTCAATTGTACAATATTGACTCCGTTAAACATATCTGCTGACAAGTTCTCATACAATTAAATGGTACTGGTAAAGATGTTCCCTTCGAAAGGTTTTATAGAGTATTATTAATATTCCTAATGCACCTCTTGGTAAAGCACTGTAGCTTTAAATGCCCATTTTAAAGGATTTGGGTGCTATTAAAATGAATTAAATCAATGTTTTGAGTTAATATCTACAGTATTTTGGGGTCTTTTTGCCTTTTTTTGATAGTAGATAGTAGATGGACAGGAAAAAGGGTGAGAGAGAGGGGAATGACGGGTCGCCCGAGTATATGTTATCCAAATAGACCTCAAGTAACTAAATGAAAATGCTTGACCTTGCACTTGGTGGCAGTGTAGAGTTAAAAAAAACCTTAAAGAAAACACACGCAGCATCGAGTAAATACAGCCCAGTCCAACTTTAGCATTTGTTGTTAACAGTGATAGCAACATCACAACAGTTAGACATTCTTGTTCTGTTGAAGTGGGTCAGGTCACAAGTAGGGTCTCTCTTTACCGGAATATTGTTTGGTAGAACAGGCCCTGGCACTAACAAGTCTGATATGCATCACAGATTAGCTATCACAGCAGTGGTCTTGTTGACATGTTGGTGCGAAGTATTCCAGCATTTCTTTGAGACAACTCACGTTCCCCTTTAGTCAATGCATTCTTTTTTCCAATTTATCTGTCTTAATTTGGTGTATTGGTGAAGGCTAACAGCTGATCTTTTATAATGAGCAATGGTCCAGACCTGTGTTTTTTTTTTTTTTTTATGGTGGTAATAAAGCACAATTGAAGTGAAGCAAATTGAGTGAGGTCATTAGGTCAAGAAATACCATTAAAAACCAAGGCAGCAAAGCAGCAATATTTCCAATTCAAGGTCTCTACTTACTACAAAATGATCTTGTCAATGAAAAACAAAAGACTTTTTGGCGGTGCTCTTTCATCCATTTAAAAGGCGTTCATAGGTAACAATGTTTACAAGGAACCACAAAGAATTGAGCTTTGCTTTTATCAAGAGTTATCATACAACACACTACCATATTACACACAGTAAAAGGCCAGATCATGCTTAAAGGTCCAAGACAACAGGAGGTAATCTTTTGCTCAGTATTAAATCCCTATCCTTTAGCTATCACAATAGGTCCAGTGCTGTTTTCTCAATTGAGTTATCTTACTGTACGTGGCCTTGGGATCCATTCAGAGCTTTGACATTTAGTGTTGGCTTGTGATGTACCAGGCTAACTGTGTGGCTCAGCTGGTTCCATCCTGAAGCCCAGAAGCACTGTGTGACGCTGCAGCTAAGAGAGATGGAAGTTAGAACGCACATCTTCACAACAACATCTGAGCAAGAGAAAGATTTCACAGCAAGCTGCTATCGCTTCATCAGACTGTGCTAACTTTAATCGGATGCTGGGTGTTATTTCTGACAGAGGTAACTGAACGGACATATTTAAGGCAATGATAGAAAGCGCAGTAAGACACTATCCCTCTTTCAAAGTGAGAAAGCTTTGGATTTAGAAGAGACCACTTTCATTTGCTACAATCTCTCAAAGGTTAAAAGTACTAATTTATATTCTGGAGTCAAGACACTATTGCATTAGGGTGAACAAAATGAACAAATCCTTAATTATGGTAATCGGAGCAGAAGAAAAAAACGGATTTGTAAATTACTGGCACTGGTGGTGAGCCAGCTGCCAGTTTTTGTGATTCGCGGCGAATGTTAATTTATCCTAACACTGTTGGTATTATGGGCCACACTGCAGTTTGTGCATGCTTACATAATGTCTTCAGCAGGCTTATTCTGTTTAGTTTTTGGACTCTGGTCTTTAATTAATTTTTTGGAGAGCAGAGAGCCACGAAAGGCAAAATACGTCGAAAAACTGGGTCTACTTATTTCCAGTTTTCAAATTCCAAACCTTTTTCAGGTTCCAGTCACAGATTTAAACAGTAATAAAAGGCGCTATGTAGAGTTCTATTTACTAAAGGAAGCTAATATGAGCAAACCTCCAAACTGGAACACTTAATTTTTTTTTCTAAAATAACACTGCTGATGGAAAAAATATGAAATAAGTAAAAAAATATATATATATATCAAAAAGCCTAAAACTGGAAAAGCTGAAGACAAATGTAAACCCCATTCATTACTGACTTTTGGTTTATTTCCAGAACAGCTTATGATTTAACTGCCCATAACTTGGTTAATGTTTCCAATATTTTTTCCTTGCATAACCTGAGGATGACAAAAATGTAATTAATTTCTTGTCGATAATGTGTAGGAACCCTGTGGATGTTACATTTTCCAGCCGTCTGGTCAATAGGACTCCATAGACAGCAGAGCTCCAACCGAATCCACGCTGAGCTGGTGTGAGGCCAGGTACAGCATGTCTTCTGTCAGGACACACAGCAGAGTCCCGGGGCCGTCACATGTTGTAAAATCATAATCTAACCCACCACACTGGGGCTAATCTCTGTTCTTTCTCAGTTATGAAGACTAGCAAGGTCAAAGGTCACTCCAGATAAGCCGGACTTTAATCGTAGATGCTAAGGCGCTAATCAGGCTTTAGTACAACCTTATTGTCACACTAATTTCAGCACAACTTTCAACAACCGTTCCACACAGACAATGTAATGAACAGTGGTAACATGTTATTACTCTTACTGTGGAAAATAAGTTGGTTTATAAAGTATCATGAATGTAACAATATTTTTAGTAGCAGAGCCAACTGCCTGACCTTATTATAGATTCTTATAGCGCTTTTTTCTGGGCACCCAATGTGCTTTTATGCTTCACACATTGACATTGTGGTGAAGAGATATGGCTGCCATACCAGTGGCATCATCAGCCTCTATAACCACCACAAGCACTATTGCATTCATACACTAGTGCCACAGACACTGGAGCAAAATGGATGACATGTCCCAACGACACAAAGACAGTAAGAACTGCTATCAGCTATTGGGCGACCTCCTCTATCTCCTGAACCACTGTGCCTGAGGCATATTTCTTGGGCTCCTGTGAGTGGTTAAGCTACGCTTCTGTACACTGTCTAGAGACATGAAGCTTTGTCTGATGATCTTCCACTAGCTATTATAAAACTAATATGTTTATATTTTCTAAATTCATGGAAAAAATAAACCCATTTAAAAACCTAAACCACTTCTAGTGCCAATTTACAAATACACCTGCTCTAGAGACCTGGACCCATTACTCTGTGTAAAGTTGTAGGAATTCTAACATATTACTCTCAGCTCATTAGAAGTAAATGCCTTTCAAGTTATCCCCATCCAGGGGTTCGCCACAAGTGGTTCGCATGAGCAGCTTGGCAGAGTTTTTACTCCAGATGCCCTTCCTGATGCAACCCTCTCCATTTTACCCAGGCTTGGGACCACAGACTGTGTCTGTGACTGGAATTGCTCCCCAGGGGATTCAAGCCCCCAATCTCCCACACCAAAAGTGGTGCACTAGCCTCTTCAACCACTTCCTCGAGGAGCTCATTAAAGGATGGATACTATCAGGAACTTAATTTTTTTTTACACCAAGATCAATATCTCAGACAAGGACCTAAATTCTAAAAACAGATTTATATTTCAAACAAGGACACTCCCTCAGCAGGAGGAAGGTCAGGCGGCTGCAGATAATGACCAACCTTCTACTCCCACAATGCACCACTGCCAAATTAACACAAGTGACCTTTTTGCTAAATGAGCATAACATAAATATCACATTTATCCAAAAGCTAAATATATTCTTTTCTATAGCATTTATAAACATAAGGAGGTCATTGGATAGATACTATTTTAATAATTAAGGTAATATGACTCCAGGGACATTGATGAATTAATTACATTTGTGACTGTTAGGCATATTGATCTACTGTTTCATTAGCTCAGTACTTTTCCCGAGGAGCCGTAAAATGACTGTTATTAATAAGGAGGTGCTCTAAAACAAACATATTTACCAAGCAGTTTCAGAGGAATGTTGATGATTCAGATCTAGACCCATTTCCTGTAGCTGTCACTGTAAGCACATTGTATTGCTCTGTAACTAGACGCCCTGTCATTTGTCTCAGACCTTTTCAAGGACATGTGTGTGTGTGTTGGTGGGGTGTGTGGGTGTCCTTGCATGCAGTAGGTGGATGTCCCCTTCTGGCTCGTCCCGACTCACATGTCAACATGTCACATTCTGCCACAGCCCTCTTTTTAGAAAGATAGGTTTGTTTGTGTACTGCTGCTGAGGGACACGCCACTCTCAGAGGACCAGCTTATATCCATATTTATATAGACAGGATATGGAAATGTGAAGAGCATGAAGAAGCTCTGTATGTTGTAAGTTGTAGGTAGAGTCAGGACTCGTAACTCCAGGTTTAATGAGATAAGCTTTCGGTCAGCTGTCAGAATGCTTTTTACCTTAATGTATGACTTTCTGGACTTGATTTTTCTATGTTTTCACCCATATTAATCAGCACCTCCAAGTCTGAGGCCAGGGTTGTCTGGTGGAAAACAGATGGCTTGTGCACTCCAGGCTGGAGGAGAGTTTCCATTTCAAGTGGAGAAGATCTAAAATAATTAGAGTAAGGATGGGAAAGTGTTGGTAGCAATGCATTTGATGTACCGATCTGTTGTAGTGAAGAAGTAGCTGAGGCAAAAGGCAAAGATCTTTTTTTACTGGTTAATCTGTATGTTACTCTCACCTAGGACGCGCTGCTTGTGACCACAAGATCTTAGAAACAGGAAGCCAAATGTGTTTCCTCTGTAGGGTGACAAGGTGCTTCCCTAGAAATAGGTTGAGGAGCTTGGAGTATAGCTGATGCTCCTCCACAGTGATAGAAGCCAGCTGAGGATCAGGCCTGTGTTCTGAATGCCTCTTGGATACCTTCCTGGGGCAGTCATCTGGGCATATCCCACTGGAAGGAGGCCTCTGGGCCAACCAAAGATAGGCTGGAGGCACTGTATCTTTCTGCAAACTCTTTATTCCCCTGGAAGAGCTGAGGAAGTGTCTGGGGAGAGAGGGATCCAGGTATCTTTGCTTAGATTTGGTCCTGGTTAAGCAAAAGAGTTAGTAATTAAGTGGTGAAATTAGTCTGAAAGCATGGTTTTGGGGAGTTTACTTAACTGAGATGTGAACAAATGTGAGCAAATGTATTGTTTAACAGGGCGGCTGTTCGTGATGTGGAGCTCCAGCCCTAAATTTGCTGTTGTCCTTGAGGAGTTGCATGTGTTCTTCTCGACATGTGACTTATTAATGAGACATTGTCCTTTGTCTTATCTCCAGGTGTCACCGCACGCTCTGCACATAAATAAATAAGGCTCGGAAAGCGCTTACAGGGGAAGCCAGAGTGACAGCGAAACACAGAGGTAGCACTTGAACCAAATGGACTTTCCTCATGAATAATAATTACAAGTCTTTGGATAATTTAAAGGTACACGGCCAAAGACAAATCTATCAAACAGCTGAGGATTTTTGACCTTTGAGGGGAATGGAAACTAAGCGCTTCAGCAGACCAATCACAGTTGCTTTTTAATATAGGTGTTACTTCCTTATTTTACTGTGGGCCAGTACTCCACAGTTACACTACACTTGTACTGGAATCCTCCTCACTCCTCTTGACCTTTCTCTGTGATTACATCAGAATTCCCATCCGCACTGTGACATTTCTTGGCCTACCTCGGCATTCATTATGGGCCACGGGGGAGCAGTCTACAAGGGCGGCCAGTTCAGAGGTCAAAGCAGGTGTTTAGTCTGTGTGGAACCGTGACAGCGCTGGATAATGTATAGTACAGCTCTCAGATACTCCCCTGTGTTCAGTTCAGGAAGAACAAAAGGTGACACAGGAAGAGCAAGAGTCTCAATGGCAGCCTTTAAAGTGACACTTTATGCTAAAGCTTTTTAGAAACAAAGGTCATTATACATAATTATCTCTTCGTGAAGCAGCTGGTATAATGCGCAATTATTTTTACTTATACTTCGCAGATGATAGGTTTATGGATACAGTCTGGTGGAGAAGGGCTGTATCTGCTGATTTAATTGTACATCACAAACAAAACTGACATAAAATCAAAGGTGCATTACCCAAAAACCACTTTCATCATGCTCCCAACTCCTCTAAGGCAAAGGAAATCACCACCACAACCACATAGGGAGCTGTCTGTTTCCATTTTAGTAAAATACTAATGCATTACATCAAACTGAAGTTTAGAGCCTACCATAAACTTCTAGTTCTCAGCTGTCAGCTTCACCTCTTTTTGTTTTGTTTCTGTGTGAAAGCAGATGTAGCCAGTGCTGGAATACGTAGATATTGTGCTAGGAATTTCTGTCACCATTGATTTAATAAAACCTAAGTAGACCAACAGCAAATGGGAGTATCCCTTACTCAAATGAAGAAGCAGACCTCAGTGTTTGCAAGAGTGTGACTGGCCAAAGCTTGACGACACAAGATGAACATTCTAATCTATTAAACAGTATGCTTTTAGGTAATATAAGCAGTTTTCCTCAATAAGAAGGAAAAATCTGCATACTTCTGTGATACGAGCATATGTCCTCAGATGCCTCTCCTCTCCTGACATGCTCTCTGCTGCAGAAAGCAAAGTTTGCAGCAGTGTTTACTTCCTGAGTGCTTTTGTGCTAAGACCTGTACTAAAGCTGCTGCACCAGAAGCCAGGCTTATTCATTATGCCCTCAGTGGTCCTGATAAGGAAGAGGAATGGGAGGGCTGATGGCTTGTGAGGGGAAAAAATAACACGCAGCTCCACAAACGCTGTCTCTCTTTCTGTCTCGTCTCACGCGCAAATTCAGAATTCATAATCGCGTAAAATCAAGCAGTCTGCCAGGAGAAAGTGGGGCTCCAAAGTGCCTGATTCGCCTGCAGTCTTCAGTGTCTGTGTGTGAGAGGTCACTGACTCATTTCCATGATAGACCGCTGAGAAATCATGCATCGCCACTGGCTCATAATGAAAAGATTGGTACAGGCTCTTAGATAAGACAGAGGACATATGCCAGGCCCAGAAGTATGTAGAATATACTTCAGAGACTATATTTAAGAGCGATTTACATACTGTGATGACAATTTTTTGATGAAATTTAGAGACAGAGACAGATAGCTGTGCAACAATTGTCTAAGCAATGTCAACAAATTTCAAAAGAAAAGAACAATTAAAATTAAACCTATAATGAAAGTTGGGTAAAATCAGGAGAGGCCTCGTGATAAATGTAAAGAAGTGAATCAAATGGGATTACTGACTTCCTCGGACATATCGTTCTATAGCTTTGGGGCCTGGTATAATATTACTATATCTCACTGCAAATCAAATCAGCTACGACGTCTGCATCTTGATGTGTCTTGACACTGTGTGTAAGAGGAGCTGAGTGTCATTGGCTGCATTTACCAAATTTAACAATGGTCAACAAGCAGGACTGGTGTTTTGAGGGAACTAAAAGTACTGTAATAGTTTAGCCAGGATGAAATTAAATGAAAGCCTAAATTCTAGCAAGCTATACATGGTCTACTAGTGAGTCAGCGTGAAATATTGTATATTTGATGGTTCATGGTGTGTAAAAATCCAGACATGTCTTCTAACAGTACAAAATGAATGTGATAAAAAGCCAATACAGTCAACCATAACTTAACCTCACTTAGAAATTACAAATATCACTATATGTAAAACTAAACAAACTAAATGTAAAAAATGTGGTTTGTCTATGTATTCTATATTTATTTATTAATCTTCTGCCGCATAGTCCTGTAACAAGAGCTGAAGCCTATTACAGTCATTCACTAGGAGCAATTAGGATTCACCAGTTCTCTTGAATATGTATGTGTTTGGACGGTGGGAGGCATCCAGAGTTCATACTAAAAGGTATGTCAGCTGGCCCCCGGATTCAGCCCATGATACTTTTGCTGTGAGGCAGGAGGACTAACCCCTTTGCCGCCGTGCACCACATTTACTCAACGGATTTTTATGCTTTTATTGTCGTCGTAGAAACACACGGCATACTAATACAATTTTTCTCCGACTGTGTTTCAACATCCGTCTGTGCCCAGGCGGTTCCAGCTCTGCACATTATGTGGCCCTGCAGAATAAAAGAAGCTGAATGCAGCCTGGTGGCAGTGGTCTAAGAGCTGGCCACAGCGTGTGACTGGCGAGGACAGACTGTATGAAAAGCCATTCATTTTCCTGCTGAGTGGTGCAGTTAGCCCTGTGACAGGCCACCAGCCCTCACTGTTGAAGACAGAGCCTGTGGGGCAACTGAGGCACGCAGGGCAGAGGGAGAGGAAGTGGCAGTGTTTTATTCAGACTTGTGTGTTAAGACTATGTGTACACTAGCCCCAGCTTTACACAAGTATGTATGTATAATGTTGAGGCGCAGCATACTTGAGCTGTCCTGTTAAAGAAGTTGATTGTCTATTTCCATCAGACACATTTGAAGCAGAGAAATGCTGCTGATGAGAAGCAAATTAAACTGTGTGACTTGACAGCAAAGATTGAAGTTGGATTTTGCAGAAACCTGATGAAAACACAACATGACTCATATCTCAGCAACAGGACCCAAACATTGATATAAATATTACTTAAACTATGTCTCTAATTCAGCAGAAAAACAGTTTCATCTTTGTCATTCTTCATAAAGTACTGATCTTATATATCCAAACCTAATGTGTTATATTGCTTTGTAGATCATGAAGAAATTAGAACATTTTTGCACAGAGGCACATTTGACAAAATTTGGATTCCCTTCAAAAATAATGTGTCCCTTCAACAACCAGTTGAAGTAGACCAGGCCAGTAAAGATGAGTCAATACAGAACACCAGTGTCTGCATCTATGCTTTTAAGAGTTTCAATTTTTGTGTATCCACACTACAACACCTGTGTTCTTGAACTAAAACCAAGACCATTCTGTCCATTTTATCAGTCAATATAAAGAATTGTCTGAAATATTGTTGTCCCCCGAGAGTATAATATTTACAAACTTATAGACATAAATTCTCATGACTAAAGAAAACCTCTCTTGGTCCAGAAAAATTTAGCGTCATCGTCCGTGGGACATTTTGTTTCGGAAATTTGCATGCTAATAAATCAATAAATCCATGTATTGGACAGAGCAGAGTTGGTCCAGAGTAGGGACCTCCACTGAAGGGTAAATGAAGTGCATCTACCCTTCAGGCCAGATTGCTCATGTCTTAATGAGCTTGCTCCACCACTCGACCCCTCCCCCCATCCACGAGCACCAGTCAGTACTGATTGCTTACCGCTTTTTGAGCTTATACCCCGAAGAGGCCAGTCTCACTGCATTTTGTCAAAGTTTACACGCCTGGAAATGTGGTGACTCATCCTGGGGATAGAGTAAAGTTGAATGTGTAAAGACTTTCAAGGTAATTCCCAATGAAAAGAGAAGCAGCAGGCTTTGTGTCTCCAGCTAATCAAACATGGAAAGATCTATTGTGGTAAGGACCATGGCCTTAAAGTCAGGATTTCAAAAGATAACATTTACAAGACTTTATTTGAACAGATAATGATTTGTATGTGAAGTTTCAAGGTTACATTTTACTGGAAAGCTCACGCAGCGCTATAAACAGTGCAGAAGTAACTAAGTATGTTCTATCTGCCATATTGGCAGGACAAAAGTGAGCAAGACATGAACAGTGCCATTAAATCAATATTCCTGTTTTTTAACATGCACCAAGCAAATATTTTTTTAAAAAGAGCCAAGGTGGATCAGATCACACAGGCTTTAACTATTTCCTTTTATGGTTAGTTCCTTGTAGCACATGAATTAAATGGTGGTTATTTGTTCTGCACAATAGTTTTTGGGGTTTTTTTTGCCCTTGTGCTGAAATGTTCTTGCACTGCACTGCTGAGACTTGTGCCAGGCTTGTGTCAGTTCGAAGTGAAAATGCCACAAGGACTGAGGCTCCACAGGGAAGGCTGACAGCAAGGTTATGAGTGGCCCTCGAAGCTGCAAGGACAATTCAAAGTTATTTTCAATACACGAGAAAAGGCAAGAATATACAAAGTAATGTTGGCAAGTGCAATATAACCGCCCTCACTTCACCATCATTCAGCAGTGACAAATACAACAGGAGTGGTACCCAGCGGCTAGTTTGGGGAATGACTGTATGAAGCCTGTGTCCCTTTGACTCTCAATCACATGAGATACCCCACAGCCCCATTTTCCTGCAGCAAGAAAAGTGATTAGCACAAAATGTACTCTTTTAGCTTTGAAAAAGTCCAGAAACTCATTATTTTAAAGAGTCTGTGCTTACTCATTCAGTAGTATTTTTCTGGCTTTGAGCATTAGTAACTAGACACTGCAAACTCTGCTACTGACATGTTTTTGATCTGAATTCTTACCTTATTCCAAATATAAAATAAAACTGTACTTTTTTGCAATTCAATTTTTTGTTTTAATGTTTATTTCATAGGTATCAGTATGTTTTATTCTAATACATACACACCACAACACTTGTGGCCAAAGCTAATTTGCAATGTCCATTTCCGAGAAGGGCTTTTACGACACATTCTTTAATACCGTCACTACAGACACTGAGAGCAATAACAATAGCTGACAGTAGATTGGTTATGATTACACAGGCTCTTTAAAAACACTTAAGTACATGTTTCAGAGGACCACGGTTTAAGTGCTGTTTTACTTCATGAGGCAGGTGCTTGAACAACAAAAGACTGACTATTCAAATGTAAATTTCCACCAAACACTGTTTACTTTACAATGTTACTTCGGATAATGAAGCCCACAGATTGGAGTGGAACTAGCTCACGAAGAACAGAAAGGACTTGCTTCTCTTTACATACACACAACTCTTCATATCATTTGCAAAACTAAAGATATTTAGCTTATTCACAATGACAGTGGTGTGCCTAAAAAGGACCATAATTTTACTGCCTCAGTTGTAAACCATCCTTACTGGTTTAATTATCACTGTTTTCTGTGATCAGAGGGTTAGGTTAGAGAGAAGATCATAGAGTTTATGAAGGTAAACAGAGTAAACAGTTTCTGATCAGTCTAAATGAGATCTAAGTCTAAGCTTTTTATAATGATTGTAAAATGTTCAAACTCAACATGATGTCGTCCATTATACTGTATTCACAGTCTCATACACTTTATTTTCACTTTTCTCAGTTCTGGATCCTTATATGTTCCTCTTATTCATGATTCCTCAGAGACTTTTCATTATAAGCTGTTGGCACACCCTTCTATGAACCCACTTGTGTGCACTTCACCATATAACCCAGTACATAGAACCATCTTGTTTTACCTTTTGTACTTTTTGTACATTCAGACTGTGCTAATTAGGCCAATCACTTGGGTTCTGGGGGCTTTATTCATTAGCCCACACCGCCTCTGGGACTCTGCTGTGGCTTTTTCACCCCTTTGATATCCCACAAAGTGAAAGGAAACGTCTAAGTGGAAGAAACGTGAATGTTAGAGAATTTCAACAGTAATTGCATCCAACCACAGGACGCAGATTGCCGTATGTGCACAATACCGTGTTTATTATCCATATAGTCAGACTGTATGAAGGGTTTAATGGAAAATGGACAGGCGCTCCAGACGGCGTCTTATCACTGTCAATGAAAGGCGCAGTGGCTCAATCGACGGATGGCACACAACACCTTCTCCTAAACCTGTCCCGTGATGAATGGCCCCAATTACGGCCGTGACCTTTCCGTGTCGCTCCCTGCCCGATTCCTCTCGCCATGTTTATGTTGCTCTGTTTACTGCGTCACTCAGTCGACTCCATTTTAAAGACTCTTCAAGCTGAAAGTGACCTGCAACGCATTTATTATGCTCAAAAACATGGCAGGGGTGAGTAATGTGGCAGAAAAAAAGCACCAGCCTCACAGTAAAATAAGAGGACTATTCATCTATTACCGAGGCTGAAATATATAAGAAAATGATTTGCAGAGTAAAGCTGCAACCACATAAATAATTCATATTCACAGTTGTATAATATGAGGAGTATAATCATAAGGTTTGATTGATTTTATTTCCCTTCCTGTGATTGGCTTGATAATACTGGTGGTTTTTACAGTTCTTGAAGCCCCCTATGTTCTTGGTGTGGGTGGGTGCCTCATTGATGGATGTGGGAGCATTGTACCAAAAAGCAGTTGTGAGTCACCTGGGGGAGCAAGTACCACATAACCAGAGTGGCCCAGACTCCAACCCCAGCTTGGGGCTGTTTCCTCCATGTCATCCCTTCACTTACTCTTTGTTGATTCGTGTCTCTCTATAAACTATATTTGGCAAATGAAAGCTGAAAATTCTCCCAAAACTATTTGTCATTATAATGTCAATGTCAATGTCTCTTATCAGTTGCAACCAAAAACGCTAATGTTGGCAAAAACATTCATTGTGTATTTGTCACAAACTCACGCTCACAATATGGCTTTGATGCTAATGCTATTTTGCTTGCAATAATGTAGAATATAGTCAAGTATTTTATAGAGAAAGTCAAAAGTCCTACATTTTGTCTCAAGTACCACCAGTGTACCATAGTTTGAGCAGCACTGTTTTAGTGAATAAGAAACGGTATTTTGGTTAAACAACACCCATAAGTGTACGACCTACGGCTTAAACTATACTATAATGAAAAGGCTATGGTTTAACATCAGTACAGAGGACAGAATTTGATATAAAGTTTTAATTTGAAAGACAATATTTTAACACTAAATCCAATAGTAGAGGTAAATCTAAGTAGTGCACAGTCATTTATTTAAAGCAACACGATGTAACTTTTGCCAGAATTCCCGTCTCATTCACAGAATCCAGGTCCAAACAGTAGTTATAATACATTACTGGTGGATGTAACCACTGTCGTGTTTAGCTGAAGTGGTGATAGTGTTCAGAGTATAGTGTTTTCTTTTCTTTGCTCTGAAAACTGCTTCCTACTGAGTGTGTGTACGCAACACTGCCACAAATAGGACAGTCTCTGACATTCGACTGACAAGTTCAAATTCCCATTTTTTATTTCGTGTCAGAGCGTACCCAGCTGCCTCCGGGTGCATCTCCTCCATCACTCCGGCTCCTCTCCTTACCTCACGGACGCTTCCCTAACTTTTTTTTCCCCGATGTTTTTCGTGTGTGAATGTGAGAGCGCGTGTACATCCTTCAGGCAAAAGAAGACAGATGTCTGATAAGTTTTCTGCGGCCAAGGCAGCGTTAGATGAATCTGTTGATGGGGTCGAGGAGTGTTTTGGTCAGGTCGCATCTGTTCCGTGTCCCCCCATGCAATGGAGAAGACCCGGTTGTGTTTATTTCAAAGGAAAGAAAGGAGATAAAGAGGCCGACTCAAATCTCTGTTGTGAAAAGATCAGTTACGTATCAAAAGTATCTTAATGGAGCTGTCTGGTTAGATAAGGCTGAATAAAGCCTGATGAATGTGACAAGATGTCCTTTGTGTTGAAACATGCTCTTTTTTTGGATTGTCAGATAAGAATGAGGCCAGAAGCGGCTACATTTGGATCAGAAAGTTATTGTGTTCAGAGATATGGGGGATTACAGGACATGAAGGCAGAGTGGTTAGCACAACTGACTCACTCTCAGGTCATGGGTTTAGTGCATGTCCTCTTTGTAATACCATGAGTTCTCTACAGCCATAAAAATGAAGTGTCTGTAAGTGTTTGCCCTGCGATAAAAGCAACCGTAGCTGAAAAACAATCTTCCCTATATTTTTATTCTTTCATTTAGTTTGAACCAATACACCACATCAAGATTCAAATACATTACATCATTGCAATGAACATGAGAGAGTCTCTGTTAAAATGGTGCCATTGTGTCAATGTTGACAAGTGAAAGAGACCAACAGCCAATGACAGTGTCCCTTGAATGAGAGCAGACCCCCTTTTATCTGAACATGTGGTTTGCCAAAGCTTAACATAAGGGGTCAAACATTCTCATCTGTTAAAAATCAATGATGATAAAGTTTTGCAAAGACCTTAAAGTCACATTTTTTCCACACATTGTTTGTCTTACATTGTGCAAACCTGTAAAAGTTGTGTTAAAATGACTGATTATACACTAGCGTAGCAATCTATTAACAATTAAATGACTGCATTACAAATCTGCATTACATATGAACCATATTTTGTAATGTGCATGTTGTATTCCATATCTTTATATGTGAATACAGACATGCATGATCTTTGAAGCTGTCAATGTTTGAGGAAAAATGGTCTTATTCATTGTATTGTATATGAACCCCTTCTGACTGTCATACACTTCCTCTCAGAACTGGGAGTGCTCAGAGGTTGAGTTACTTTATCTGATGGACAGAATCTTTGTTTGGACAGATCCAAACCTGGGACATTTCACTTTAAAATATGTGCTTGTACCCTACCTTGTCAATGTGAAAGATCAGAAATCATTATTATTTTTTTAGAGGTATTGAGGTAGAAGCTTCACCAAAAAAAAAAAAAAAAAAAAACAGCTTAGGAAAAATGTCTTTATCAAAATAAGGACAAAATCTCTGTAAACAGGGTGAGTGATAGTGGTATTTATCTGCCAGGTTTGTTTGTGTTGACTGGAAGCGCTCCCACTGTTCGATAGCGAGAAATCGACTGAGTCAACAGACCTGGACCAACAAAGGATGATTTGCTTCCTGGCTTCAGTCTCTTGAGAAATATTGGGCGATAAATATCACAGCACTGTGATCTACAGGAGGGCATTTCCAGGAAATAAACGTGTAAAAACAAGATAGCACATCGATGCACCTGTTAAGTGATTTCAATTACTGTCTTATCTGATTATTTTACTGCTCTCAAGTGCGGCTTCTGTGTTTTTTAAAGGCTGCTGTTGATTCTTTGTTTATCCATCCGTGCCTGACCTTGAAGTTAAAACCAAACCTAAAAACATTTGGCATCATTTGAAGGTCTTGTCCTTTTCTGTAGATCTCTGTGTCATGAACTAGTCCAGTTGGGACTCATCGTATGGCCCACTAATCTACTTAAGTCACTTAGTGTGTATCTGTGCATAATTAGACGTGGCTCAACCTCAGACAGTGGCTACAGGAATTAACTGCATTGTTTACGTCTTGTCCTGTGTTGTCATTAGCATTTAGCAGCTGATAAAGACATGCTGGCGTCAGTAGACTTCCACTTGGCACCAAATGCAAATTGACCCTCATTACCATTAAGTTAGTCTCATTAGTGTGTATGACGTTCTGTTCAAAGTTCAACAACTTAATAACAATAAAGATGCAGTTATAACTATAGGCAATACGCTTTTCCTATTTTGGGAGATTATGTCCAAGTGTGTGTGTGGGCTTTACATAAAAAAAACATCAAAAAAGACAAAAGGAACTAAACTATTCTAAAGATATGACAATTAACTTTTTTGAATGATGAATGTTAAAGGTGCCAATATGGGGCTTAAAATGAGGACAAAATGGAACAAATTGAATTCACAAAAAAAAATCTTTATTAACGAACATTCAAAAACTGTAAAATGTAATCAAAGATACCCAAGTGTCACAATCCTCGGCCCCTGAAAATATTCTTATTTACTATTGCAGCCTCTCACTACTTAAAGTTTGACACCGTTGAGCTCAACAGTTCTTCAGTAAGATGTATAGATCCTTTTAGTGTTTGTAAAACTTAAACTTCATGTGCATTTTGGTGCCATAAATGCCGGTCGCAAGGCATTTTCAATAAACGAAGTAGCATTACCCACCAAAAAATCTCAAATTGAGCGTTAACAAGATGCTGTTGGCAAATGGCACCTAAACAAATACATGTCTTTAATGTTAGTGCCTGGCCAGAACATCACAATTAAGTCTACATGCTAAACTGAAATAAAATGTAATACTTGATGAGCATAGGAGCACGGTGTTTGTCAAATGTTTTTTGTAGTGTTTATGCATCATAGATTGCAGATCTTACTTTAATAAGTTTGACTGATGGAACCTGAAAACCAGATCTGTGTGCTGTTGTGCGTGGGGTAATTAATTGAGTGGGGCAATGCTGTTGTGTGTGGGGTAAATTATGAAGTAAACTTAAGTTATAGCTAATATACTAAATGCACATTTCTATGCCAATGTGTCTTTCTTTTGTACTGTTGATTTTTACACATTTCTCATCAGACAAATACTGCTCCTTTATTAAAATGAATGGAAAAGGAGAACCTCAGTGGCTCACCTGGTAGAGTACACAGCACATACTCAAGTGATCTGGGTTCGATTTGCTCATTGTCATTCTCCTCTGTCTGACCGTATTTATTTTTGTCATTATTGTGTAGGAACTGACATAAAAAAGTAATCTTTTAATACCCTTTTTCCCAACTATCGCAACATATAATATCCAAGGTCAAACACAAACTAAACTGATATAAGCTCCTTTTATGCAAGTGATTTTTCTCCTTATTGTGCTTGTACATTTTAGTGGATTTAGCGCGCTCGGTTGGTTTTGATAATGCCATTTATGACAAATCCAGAAAACACTGCACCTGTGTACAACAAATCCCGGTAACCTCTGTTTGCTTCCAAGTCTCCTTTGAGCCTCCGCTGCCTAGCACCCACTTTACTCAGCAGGGATTAGGCACACTAAGATGTACACACGCACCGACACACCACACAAATACACCTGAGCCTTAGTGACAGCAGCAGGAGAGCGCCGGCTGTTTGTAAAATAAATAAAGAAATAAAAGTAGTCGAGAGCGGAGCAACCTCTGCACAAAAGACGATGTGATCGACCCTCATGAGCGCGGTGAGTGCTTTTGGCCATCTTGTAATAAATCCTGTGGCTATTTCATGTGGAAGTGGAGATGGTGGGTGGGCATGTGCTTTTATATTCCAGCCTGTGAGTGTTTTATCAAAGGGCTTTGTCAACAACGCTGCAATTGCTTTGTTTTGTTTTGTGCACCAGCGGCTCCTTGTGCCTCAGTGGCTCACTTAAAATGTGTGTTTTCAAATATCCGCACATCAACAGAGTGTTGACGAGCTGGTGGTCTGGGATGGATGCTTGGTTTACATGAATTGCTCAGTCTGTTGTGGGTCTCAGCGTGAGTGGTAGCGCTGCACAGGTAGGGTTCACTCATAGTTGGGATTCTGACAGAAAGTCTGCTGAAAGTGTGACGTGGAGAGCTCCCGTTAGTTTGCTGACTCCCACGGTACTCTTGATCCAACCTTTTCTATGTCTCTACAGCTGGAGCAGATCGGTAAAAGTGACTTATTTATCATGTTAAAGCTTTGTTTAGACCCAGCTCTACAGTGTTTAAACCTAATGGCCCGACAATGGCAATACTTAACCGCAAAAATCGACGCCTGTCACAACATTTTCAAATTACAACTGGATTTCAGCAGGGGATTGTATTAGTGGAATAGCAGCAACAGTTATATTTTTGTCATTTTTGGGGGGCTCCTGATGGTGAAATCACTGAAACCCTTCCTCCTGCGCCCACGGTAGCCCTGCAGGGACACGCTGTTGTCTATGAACAAACAAAGTGGGAATGGGATCAGCTGACTTGATAAATTAAGAAACAAATGATGTTTGTCATAAATGTTTCCTCCATCAGTGCTCAGTTTGTCCACTTTGAGCAGCTGTAGAAACATAAACAGGAAGTGATTACATTTTAACTGGGCTTGATAGAGCTTTAGGGGTCTATTTTATTATGGTGTTATGTTGAGGTGATTGTACACGACTGAAAACATTGCTTTAACTGACTTGTTCCACTTTTTTCATCTGTATAGCACAATCTTTTTAATACACTGCACCTTTAAATTATTGCATTGGTGTGGACTGGCTTACAGACATTTTTTATTCCCTGCTATATACAAAGTGTATTACTGTATTGTTGCATTATTGTATTTAATTGTTTTGAACGGTGCTGCGTTTGCTCCTGTGACAGATCAGTTTCCCTCGTGGGTCAATGATCCGACTATATTTGTGCACCAAGCTTTAATTAAAAATGTGTGAGTGGCTTATCACACACATAACAAATTGTGAACCGTGACACACTCACACACTGCAATAACAATAAATAAAACTGCAAGGACATGTATTCAATAGACAAAACGTAAACGCAAACTATTTTACATTACACCAGATGACAGCAGTAAAAGAGATAATTGTATCTTGGCTTAACCCTGCTTTAGTTCATAAGATGTATTGATTCCTTACAGCGTACCCATGACATCATTTTACTGTATGTAAACAGGGAGTGTTTGAAGGTCCTGTCCGGTCCAGAGCTGGACTGAGAGTGGACAGCTCATGATTGTTTAGCACAAAGAGGCATTAGTGGGGAAACTAATTGGATTAGTGTAAAGAGGTTTACAGGCAGCTAGGGCTTCCTTTACAGCTGCAGCACACAAGGAAACGCTGCTGCCGCTTCACTGTCAACCATCACTTTTAATATTTGTACGCTTTTTCATTACAGTAGTTTATATAATGTTGAAGTTGAGGCAAAATGTGCGTTGAGACAGTTTTAATTCCGAGTAGTAGTAGTAGAGAGAGATCTGTTTGCCTTCTGCGACACAGGAAAATAAAGTGGTGAAGGAGCCGCTTTAATTGAAACTTCAAAGGGCAAAGGTTCACTGTGTTCACTTTAGATTGCCAATGTTGTTCCTGTGATCTTTATCCAAGCTGGGATTTCTTAATTTGTTGGCTCAGTGCTGCTAGAGCCACACTACGACTACTCCATCAGCTGTGAGGGAATATCCATCAATATAAGTCAGTAGGGACTGTTGCAGGTATTGGGCTTTTTGTATTAAGCAAACACCAATATGGAACTAAATTGTTTCTATGGACCATTCTCACAGATTCTCACTATGTGATTGCTAGTGGTTGTTGGGAACTCGGAGTATCTGAGTTAGGAAGCCCTTCTTCCGACTTCAGTCTGTTCACGTGATTTCAGCTCGGAAAGAGGGAGCATTCTTAACCATCACAACAAGGAAGATGGACGTCAAGTCAATAATGTGCTAATGTTATTTTTAAATGAGTTAATACAGTCAAAGTAGCAATTATTAGTCTATTAGCAGCGATTTAAGAAAAGGAAGCCTATCCAAAACATCAGTTAACATAACGTATGTTGAAACCTCTAATTTCCGGATGAAAATAAATAACTTTGTATAGTCTAAATAAGCCTATATGGACAAAAAAGAGCTGTTGTTCCGACTTGAGTGGGCATTCACATGCATTTTTCCACTCGAGTTCCTGAGGACCACATGAATGCACCATATGCTCAATTATTTTTTCTAGCATTTGCAGAAGACTGTTTTATTGTAAAATAGTTTATTGTATCTGCATTCGAATCAAGGGACGCTCATTGGTCTGCTTGGGTTGTAGACACTGAATTAATAAAAAAATCCTGCTGAAAAAGTGTCAGCACAGGAAGACACCAGGAGAAAAAATGAAAACATGAATAGAGAAAAAGGAAGCACGTTGGTCTAATAAAAACTGGCTTTAGGTGTTAGAAATAGCATCCACATTTGGTGAGTCGCAATTTTCAAAACAACAACTACACCCAGAAGAAAGTTTGGGCAGCTCTTAAATAAATAAGTGGCCAATGCTTATTACAAACAATGCCTTCTAATGGTCAAAGCATCATTTACATTCAGTGTGATTTTCTGTTATGCTCAATTGTGATTACAGTGCATTGGCCGGAGCTTGAATAGAACATTGATGGCAAACAGCCCAGTGCAGTAAAGCAGGGCATGGCTGGATTCATTTTGTGCATAAAACATTGAAAGGGCTTAGGGTTCACATCTTTCCAATGACTTTTGGATGATCAGTGTTGAGTTTTGGCCTTTAATAAGTTATCAGTGTTAATACGCGATGCCGGCTTTGACAAACAGCAGTATTTTCGAAGCCTGTGGAGGAGAACAGGTCAACTCTTTGGCTGTCTGTCTCCACACGCTGCCATTTCATCAGCCTCTTCTTCTTTTTGTTGGCGCAGTGTCTGCCAGAGAGGTGTTTTACCACAGGGCTGAGTAAGTTAATGTGTCTGTCAAAGCGCCACACCGTCACTCTGTGTCTAATCTACGGCTGTCAAAAGGAGCTGAGGGAAGAAATATGACTACCCACTCGTACAGAAATAAAACGTCTTCACCACGGAACTGCACAAAGGTTGGAAGGAGTATGTTTGAACCGTGAAATGGGAGAAGGTACTGAGGAGATATTTACAGGAAGTGGCTTAATTGTGCAAAATTACAGAGCATGGAAATGACTGGGTAGGCCAGTAACACATTATTGTACAGGGTAATCCCATGTGGATCTTACAAACAATGAGTTAATAATAGTATAAAGGGACAATGGCATTGACAAAGGCAGCAGTCCACGCTCTCTGGACTGTTCCTACTCCATTATTGTTCTGGAAAAACGACTACAAAGGACTTTCATCTTGTTTTTGTTCGAGTCACTATCACTTGCTGGTTTTCTCTCTCGCACATGAGCCCGGACAAGTGGGGAAATGCGGACTGTTAAATAATTCACACTCCCGGCAAAACGTGTCACCATCAATGAGCACAAAACTCTATTCGGAAGTGTTTATTTATAGATTGTGTGTAAGGACAAAGCTACTGCCTGGATCATTTCCTGTTTAGAATGGAAATAAGATGATCTGATTGGGCCTAGGAGCTCTGTCGGCGTAGTGTTATCAGTGTCTCGGAGTGTGGATGTACGTTGTTAGGCTAAAGGACACAAACGGGAGAGTTTCTGCTGGTAAACAATATAAATATTTATCTCCTCGGCATATGTAGTTGAAGAATAACTTGACCTTTACAAAACAAAGCACACACAAAGCAACAAAGAGCAAGACAACACAACCAAACAAAACAACATCAGCACAAAACAAAACTGAAAACAACACAGAACAAGACAAAACAACAAAAACTAAATATGAACACAATGCAAAGAAAAGAAAGGAAAATGCAAAGCACAACACACAACTCAAAACAGCACAAAACAAAACATAAAAACACAAACCAACAAAGAACAAGATAAAACATAAACACAAAACAACATAAACAAAGAAAAGAAAATCGCAACACAAAGCACAACACACAAATCAACACAGAACCAAACATCACACAACAAAAGCCTATATGTAACAAAATCTTATGGGCTAATGCAGTTGTAGTGTCTGTGAACAGCCATATTTGATTACATTTAGCTGCACTATACTACCATTAGCATAGTTAGCCAACATGCTTTGTATCTCTGATTATTATTATAAAAACTGGTAATCATAGCTCCATAAACTCATCTGACTTTTGTGGCCTTGTGTTCCCAGTGTGAATTTATCCTAGTGATGCTAAACTTTTCAGACTTTTTATTCTTCTATGATGTCTGTATTATGTGTACTAAACTCAACATGTTGTTGTTGTTGTTGTTGATGTATTTGCCAATCCAGCTACGCTTCATAGAATAAGTAATGGGGAAAAAGCATTTCCCAGGCTCCTTTTCCACCAGCATAAATCTCACACAGTAATTAATCAGTCATTTAAATTCATTTAAAAGGCAGCAGGCTGTTCAGGAGATAGAGGGGTCATCCAGGGGGAGTTATCTGCATCCTCATGTTCATCAGCCTAATGACAATATTAAATGGACTCATGCTCATATCATTTATTTTTACATCAGATGGACTGTCAGTGGAATGTACTGTTACTTTATGTAACTCTCCTGGCAACATGGCACATAATAGTTTGTCCATCTCTGTTCTTCTCTTTTTTGGCTTTGTTTTTAGTTTTTCATTGGCTTGAGTGAGATCTAAGAACAGAGGGTATCATTTTCTACAGTTTGTAAATAATGTAGAACGGAAAATACAGCACTGTTGGACTGCTTTGGCTCTCCAGGCCATCTCTGGACGTATTGTAGAGTTGACACTTGGATCTTGCTGTTGCTGTAATATAAATGTTTTATCATAGAGAAAAATCCTGAGTTATGTTTTTCCTTAAGTGAATGACTTAACTCAGCTTTGGCAGTAGATAAGTCAAAGATGTGTAAAGTTTGCTCTGTAAAATGATTTCACAGTGCTTGTCTGAAAGAGCAGGATGACTGTGTTGATCAAGTTTACACAACTCTGTTACAGTGTTACATGTCCATATTGATAAATTACTATTCACATATTGACTTCTTTAAAAAATGTATTATTTATTTTATGCTCAAACCAAATGCTTTCTTAGACCACATTACTGACTGACCTTCAGAACTTCAGAAAGGCCTCTGTGTGGGTTCCCTTCTTTTGTTCCTCACCTCTGGTGCTTCTATGTTTTGGCGTAAGAATACTGGCACAAAATAGTTCTCCAGGGATATTTGCCTTTAGATAATATTTTGTAATATGCTGTTGTCTGTTTGGCATTTGCGTATGACCCCACATTTTTCTTTTTTAGAGAAAACGTCAAATGTATATTTTGTTGAAGTATCCTGATCTTTCTCATACACATACAGTCCTACACACAAGAAAAAACTCCACCTTATCACATCTGTATTGATTTTCTTCTCTTTTTTGATAAATTTCTCTCTGAATTTCATTATGGCCTGCAGTTTGCTCTCCATCGATTTCCCAATTATGTAACTGTAAATCCATATGTCTCCTTTGGCCGAGCAAACAAATAACATTAATGTTACTCCGACTCATCGGGTTTGACCAAAACGTCCGCAACGGAACAGAAATTTTTATTAATATCATCTGTCACTCGTAAGCTGAAGGCAAGCGTCGTATCCTGGCAACGGGGCCGAAGAAAGTAAGGGTTCAAGAGGTGAAGCCAGCCACTCGCAGGACCATCCATCACTCGCTCAACGGCGGAAGGAGGGCTCGCATGTGTTTGACTTTTCACATGTGTGTCGCTGTGTAAATACGAGGCAGTACAGCAGAGTGCACTTGAGTGGACAGAAAGGAAGAAACAGAAAGGTAGCGGCCCGGGCATGCTAATGAGACACCGGCTTTAATTGTGTTGAAGTCCACATTGTGCCGAATTAATACCCAGCTGACTCCGATGTTATATTAGGTAATGATGAGAACTTAATGTGCATCTCTGATAAAGAATGTTCCAGCAGCGGAAGAATAATTGGAGAGATTCATTAAGACGTGGCAACAAATAAAAATGATTCACTTGTTAAAGGTCATTTAGCTATGAGGGGTGGAAATAGCTAGAATTATATGATGAAACGGGATGTGGCAAAAGTGCATGCGAATTAAAACACACCTTATAAGCGGACAAGTGAAAGATTATGTAAATTGAGAAAATGTGATGGTAATTATTGTGTTGTCTAACTAAAAACGTCAGTTCACACAAATGTTTATTGTTTGTTTATCAAACCACATGCAATTCCATCACATCGAGTTTTATCCAATCACACATTCTTCGATCACATTGGTTTTTGAATCAGGTATGGTTTTAATTTACAAAGACTGGGACCACATCCAGTTTTATCAAATAATGTGTTACTTTCCCTCCTCAAACATATTGAAAAACAAGAAGGCCAAAATGAAGGGCAAGATGCAGTTGAGTTGTAGCTAATCCGTCTAGCCTCAATTCACAATAAGAAGGTCGTGAGTTCGATTCCCGGGCCGACCAACTCAGGCCTTTCTTTTAGGAGTCTGCATGTCCTCTCTCCTCTCTTCTCTCCAGGTATTTCAGGTTCTCCCCAATGCCCGAACACATGCATATATAGGTCAATTGGATATACCTTGCCTAAGGCCCAAAATTGCTGGGATAGGCTCCAGTCACCTGCGATTTATAGGAATACGTGCAAGAAAATGAATGAATGAACTCTAGCATAAGGGTAAGGGCATGAAAATGTTTAAACACACTTTATTCACAGGTTCATATATGTGGAAATAGTTCATAGAAGCCCTTTTGCAGATTTTCTTTTCTCCAAGAAATAAGAAGCCACATTGTGATTAAATAAGATATGCTTTTTTTTCCTTTCTTTTTTACTATTGGGGGACTGACATGGTGCAAGTTAACCTGGGTCACTGTGCCTTGTAGAATGTAGAATGCGCTCTATCAGGTGAGCCATTAAGCCATCAAATGAATGTTGATGCATTGCATAAAGTTACTCACTATATCTGGATTGTGGCTGTACTTTTTTCTGTCATAGCCAAAAATCAACAAATCTTTAAAAATGTTTTCAGTAAGGGTCTCTAAATTTTTCCTAATGCTCATCATAATGTCAGACAAATGGAGCTATTCAACTTCAATTACCCTCTTGGCATGAAGTAATAAAGGGTATATGGACATAATAATATGGAATATACAATGATTATAATGGAGAACAATGACATTCAGTTTTAATGAACAGTGAGTTATTTAAATGTTTTATTGCAATTAATGCTTGCAAAAATGATGAGCATTTAATGGAGTTCACATTATGACAATTTTAAAAAATGTCTGACATAATTGACATGAAGACATGAAGCAATCAGTTGATTTCAGAAAACAACATGAAACAATATCTCACGTTCACGGCTCTTTACCATTTTAGATTTATTTTGGAATTTGAAGGCCACTGTTTTCAACACTGTCAACCAATAAACCCTGACTTCCACATCCCATAATGCCACATGCCTGTCTTCTATTAAATACCCAATAGCACCAAGTATACCTTCAGTTGAACACAGATAAAACTGAAATAGTGGACTCAAGTTGCTCTGAGTTTAAAACTGAGCACCATCACAAGGTTCTGTTGATTACTTGTCCAAACTGTTGTGTTCACTGGTGCAGTTAGTTGCATAAACAGGGGTGAATTTTTCCGGTCACTGCCTCTTCTTTTTGTCTGCCCTTGCTGCATACAATCTGAGGAGGTGACAGCCAAACATGTTGACAAGAGTGAATTTGTGTCAGAGGGAGAAAGAGAGGTGAGGAAACGTGTGCAAATGGATGGACGAGGGAAGGGGGAAGGCGATAGAGACGATGTGTGGGGAGAGGGTGATAAGTAAGGATCTGGTAGAAAGGAGAAACATCTCTGTAGTAATCCTGTTAAAAGGGGAGTTGGTTTGTTGGGCCTGTCACTCGCAGGAGATTTTCTTCTCAGCTACATCGTGCCATAGATTTCCTTTAATTGAATCCTTCTGCTGCGTCCCAACCGCTGTCGGTCTTTTCACTGTAAGCCTGTTGAATTCTGTGGAAAGTTAGATATGAGGCAGAAAGAAGATGTGTATCAGACACTGTCAAAAAGTGTATTAGTGTGTGAGTAATTTAGCAAAAGTACTGCAAAATATTGTGCACAACAATAGCTGCTGTAATCATCTGAATGTGAGTGGACCTGGAATATCTTGAGAGATCACGAGCACCGACCTCTGAGGCTGAATATTCCAAATTCAGTTTTGACTTTTCTTCTGTGGTAAAGTGGTTAGCACCGTCACAGCAAGAAAGTCCTGAGTTTGAATCCTGGGCAGGGCGGGGTCTTTCTGTGTGTAGTTTGAATGTTCTGTTAGGTGGGTTTTCTCCGGGTACTCCAGTTTCCCCCACCAACACCAAAATCATGCTGTAGTCTCTGGGTAGTCACATGACCAGTTACACTTCTAGCACCTTTACCAGCTTTGGGAGGTTTGAGTATCCAACATCCAGCCCTAACAGACACTGACCGACAATGCACACTCAGATTCTTTCACGATAGGTCATTTAGAGTCACACAGCATTATAAGCTGGTTCTAAGCTCATTATAAGCTTTACACTGAAATGCTATCAGTCAAGATTACTGTTTACCAATTTTGTCAAAACAAAACAGCCCCAAGCCATTACTGCACATAGTACTAGGTTTTGCTTACTTTTGCTCCTTGCTTAGACAGTTATAGTGACAGTTTACTATACAGAACTTAGTTATGATAAGTTCTGTGTTGTAAATCATTTATTGGTTACTTCTACTCAGTACTTAAGCAGATATTTTTATACCTCCTTTCATAAACTGTTTTAATAGCTCTATATTTTAACAGAATCATTACAGCATTACATTGCTATAAGTTACATTCTAAATCATACGCTAAGTAGTTTTGCTTTGGTCGCTTTAGGTAAGAGTGTATGCAACAGTCACCTGTGACAAAACAACAAATAGATGATTCAAATGATTGCATTTTTATAGCTTCAGTGTTGGAGGGGGTCCTGTGGGTGTCTATTTTATTGTGCGCTTGTGTAACGTCATACTCAGTAATAGCATACCCAATAGGGATTGATGGGTTAGGGACAAGGGGATGGTCACAGCATCTGTTTGGTCACAGCACAGCCTTGCAATCATCAAACACAGACACCATAATAATGAATCCATTCCATTTCTATCCACTTTTGGGTCATACCCATATGTCACAGGACTTGAAACATGTCCAAGAAAATCATGTCCAATCGTCATCTAGCCTGATATAGCTTACTTAGAACTAACATTAATAATTAACCACAAATACTATCATAGATTGATCAATTATTTATTGTTTACTGCGTAATATGAGGGGAAACTGCTCTAGCTTTGCATAAAAAAAAACGAGTATGGGATCTCACTGTGTCCAACCAAAACCCTCCAGTACATTCATTTCACTCCAGTAACCCAGAGCCAAAAACCCATAATCTCCCTGTACTGTAAATGATAGCTGGTAGTCAGGTTTTTGCTCGACAAATAGCTCTCTAGTCCCCAATCCATTCTCTTAGGAGTACATTCCCTGCCAATAACCATGTCTCTGTGAAAATGATCATTTGTGGGTTGGCAGTGTCCTCCAGTACAGAGTTTTTATATATGTTATATATATATATATATATATATATATATATATATATATATATATATATTTTTATATATTTTTTTTTTTTTTTTTTTTTTTTTTTTTTATTTATTTATTTTTCTGATGTTAAGCAAAGCGGTGGATGTTTGTGGGATGAGAGTAGCCTTATCATGGCCGGCCAAGAAGCCCCTGGATCCCCCAGCTCATCACGCGGCTGCAGATTACCTTCTCCCTCCGTCTCTTCATTGTTTCCTCTCACAAACCGAGAACCGCACTGATAAAGCGACGACAGTTCTTCAGAAAACATCCTCAGTGTCCTTGAATACACTGTCGGTTGTAGAAGTGTTGCAAAAGTACTGAAAAATCTTTTGTACGGAAGCTTGTTCTGAAGTGGCCCAATTCTGATAAGTTGTAATAACAATGTCGATGTAATTATCTGTAGTCATTTTCTTTTGTCTGAACAGTGAGCAGGACAGTGTCTCTTACAGTGTGGGCTGTGATTAGCTCCGTTTGTCATAAGACGGCAGTATGAGAGAGAGAAGAGGATGAGGCTCTCACAGGCGTCCTAGATGAATGGATTATAGATGAATGGGCTTTTCCCACTCCGTGATAAATGAAACACTTCAGTCCTTTGCTCTTATGCTCTGTCTTCCTCTTAGTGCCTCACTTATTCTCATCACAATGAGATTGGAGTTTTAATCAGTCTGGTCTGTCATCTGCTGCATAATCGACTGTCAGTAATTACACAGTAAAAGGTATGGTGTGCTTTTAACTAAACTAGACCATTTAATAAGAATGAGCCTTGGCCACATATAAAACACAGAAAGATAGATAGAGATATGTGGTAAGTGGTGATGGCTATTGTTGGTGCAGTCTTGGGCCTTTGCTGTTCTCACTGTTCTGTCTGTCACCACCTGACTTTGTTCAGCACTCACACTCACCTTCTGTGTCTTCTGTTTCTATACCTCAGAGACACCTGTCTGACAGAGAAAACCTACAACCCAGAGTCTGTGTCCTGCTGTTTATGTCTTATTAACTGTATCACAAAGAGAAAAAGAAGTTAAAGCTGACTCTTATCGTTTACAGGTGCCCATTATTTCAGCATTCATTGCATACAGACATTAAAAGTGAAAGTTTTAGGCAAGCGTAAAGAAATACTGTAAAATAAGAATGCTTTCATTTTGTTTGTTGGTATCTGGCTTTTGCAGACCTGTTATTACCGCTAAACAATCAACCAACACATAATTGAAGTCCTTCAGCTGAAGCAGCATAAACTGCAGGACCATGTCAGTCAGGAAATATTAGATGTGAAGCATGGAAACACTGTTAAAAATTCTGTCATATTCACCGTGACAAAAAAAACCTAAAAAGTAAAAGTGAGTGAACATAATCTTAGAATAATCTAAGTAAACTGGTGTAGCATCGGTTCTTTCGTGAACACATATAGATTTTGAAGAAAGGTAACTTGTTTTCGAACATTTTAGAACTAACCTCTATCGATCTGTGAATGTAGGCTCCTCAGATCCTCCTCGTGTTAATCCCAGACACACTCCATGATGTTCAGGTCAGCGCTCCGTAAAGACCAGACACTTCAGGACTCTTCTTCTTTACACTGAAGGCAGTTCCTAATGTCATTGTCAGGGGTTGTGAAAGCATTGCAACTTTACATTTTTTCAAAACCTTTGCAGAGTAGTGTATATTATTCTATTGCAACCATTTTTAGACCATAATGTTGGTAGACGTTTTATGGCAACATGCATTTCATGATGACATCCGTGCAAGCTTCAGTGTCCATGATTATTCCTGATTCTTGCCCGATATGATCCGTGTCTGACATTGTCTTTGAAATGGGTATAAAATATCTTCCTTCACAGTCATTTCCACTCAGACAAATCAAGAAATTGTTTCAAAGAAGGCATCTGGGTGTATATTTTAAGGTGAAGACATTTGTCCCTCATCCAAGAGAGCTGAGTGTTATATTCCTCAGAGGGAGGGGTTCAACCTGAGTCTACTGTGATTGCACAAAAGCTGATGAAAGCTAGAGAACCCTAGTTTCAGTGTTGTTAAGAGTTGAACGGGCAGTGTGAGAGCTGTTGGGGGAGTCATTATGCCCCTGTGGCCCATTAGCATAACTTCTAGAGAGCACACTGTTTTTAAATGGAGTAAAGGAAACTTGTGTCTCAGTTCACCTCCTCTGTTCAGAGAGTGCTGTTCTAACTTCACAAAGATGGCTTCCTTTACTCCTTTTGCTTGTCCTTTATCTTTGAGAGGGCGGTGTACTGCAGCCTCACCAGGATTGGCCCTCCTGTTAATACATCCTCCAGTGAAGGATCTGTTTGTTTTTTACCCATGTACAGATCACTGCACTCTTCACTGCACTGGACAACATTGCTCTGTTTGTTTACAGAGAGTATTGCAAGCAAATACAGCAAATGTTTTTTTGTATCGAACAGAAAAATAATTAAAATGGCTGGCAGGCAAGATCCAAGAAGCATCTCCAATATTTTTTAATACTGTTAATGAACGCCTAATCTGCTATTTACAACCTGATTAAGTAATATTCAGAGCTGAAGTGGTAATAAAAGCCTCAGTCATTGTAATATTTTGGACATGGCACATTAAATCCTCACAACTGCACTACTCTTTTCTTTTACGATGACTGTAAACGGTCGCCTTCATTATGTCATCACTCTTGAGTAAAACACGCTGAGGCTTGTGTGTTTCTTGTCGTCTCCCAGACTACACGTAGCCGCTGTTGTTTCCCGGATACTGTCTCCATATTCTGACAGATTAAAGAGGACGTCAAGTTGACAAATTGTTCTCCAGACATGACTGCCAGCAGCCAGTGTGCGCCAACACTCGTCTGGTACCAGAAAAGCCAAACTGTGCTTAAAAAGGTGAACGGGAAGCGTGTCACGTGGATTTATATTTCTGCTGCATGAGAAATGGCAGAAAGAGGAATTCAATTATGTCTGTCAAATAAAATTCTCCTCCCCCAGAGTGCTTTAGGCTTTCGGAGCGTCGCGTGGCGTGAGTTATGCGTACATGATGTGTTTTTTTTGCATGTGCGCGAAAGGGAAGAGCGGTTGCCCTTTCCCAGCTTCGATAGGTCGACTCGCTGATCCTCCCACTGAGACGGGGGATCGCTGCTGACCAGGAGAGAATGCCAAAAGTGACAGATGGTTAGATATGAAAACATGCCAGATACACAGGAGACGTCTTCAGGGGGACGGGCCACTGGAGACCACTCTTTCATCTTCCTCTGTTCTGACAGCAGGAATTGCAAATAGCTTTAATAAGCACTACCACATACTGGGAGGAATATGAAGTGAGATGTTTTGTGCCGTGTGATGGGGTCTCAGCTGAGTCACTTTTCTACAATTACAGTTTTTCATTGTGTTTCAGAATGACAGAAAAAGATGGTTGAAATAAATCTCTTCGTAAAAGGATCATTTCTTTCAAAACATTAAAATGAAATTGTGGCTAATAGGATTTATTATATTCATATTGATTTGCAGTGTGTCTTTTTGATGTTTAATTGGGGCAAAGAGTTTGAGCAACCCGTCCATAACATCCTCAGAGAGAGAATTGCAAAAAAATTCAATATATACCTCACAAATGACATAAAAACAAATGACATAAATCATCCCAGCTGTATTCTTATCAGATTTCTACATTCACAAACAAAATGTTCCTCTCAAAGCATAAGATACAGATAAAATACTTTATAATAAATAATGATTAAAAAAAAAGAAAGGTTTTTGAATCAAATCACTCAAACGTGAAGACAAAACCTTCAATTCATACTGTATATATATAGGTATAGTTATTTTAGATAGATTTGAAGATGTTATTCAGTGGTTTTGAGGAAATTTCAAAATGTCAACATATACATTGTGTATCGCGATACTGCCTAAATATACCATAGTAGATATTTGACTTATTTCCCAGTCTGAACCGATTGACCACTGCTAAATACTAATATATTATATCAAGCTCAGGTTTAGAACTTGCCTTAATTGGATGACTGTGATGAAGGCATTGCGAATATTTATCCACATTTCACTTTGCTTTCCTTTTCTCTATTTGCTTTTTGTTTCTCTTAGCAAACTGATGTAACCAGAGCTGGAACAGATGCTTTCCCAGAAGGATTTTCCTCTGCCATTGATTCAACACTGACAAAGGTTACAGGCCAACAGCTAATGGAAGCATCACTTATTGGAGGACCTGTTGTGTGAAGGAGGAGCATGTGATTGGCCAAAGCTTCCGGTATGTGCTGAATATTCTCATCTATAATTTTTTTTAGGAGTTCATTTCTTTTGCCTTTTTTGGCTATGTTTGATTGGATAGTAGACAGACAGGAAACAGGGTGAAAGGAGAGTGAGGAGTGACACTGGGTAAATGACCCGAGCAGGAACCGAACCAGGGTCTCCCAGGTATGCGCTCTACCAGGTGAGGCGTATAGGCTTATACTATACGTTTAACCTACTGTCTGAACATTTTCCATCTGCTTTATCAGAACATGTGAATGCACTGACAGCCTAAATGCTGAGTTCTTGATTCTGATTGGATAAAGGAGGTCAGGATTACAGAAAACGTATTCCATGTTTGATACAAAGCAGAGGGACTGGAACATACTATAACTGTAACATATAACAACTATAGAAATAGAATTTTAATTTAAATACAGCTATTTCACCAATGTATTATCAAAATGAAATCCCTTACTTTTATTCTTTCCAAATGTTTAATCATATTGCTGTATTGGAACACTTTTTTTTTTACAGTAAAGAGCAAAACAGAAGTGCAAATTGTGTTGTATAGATCTGCTAAATGATACAAAAGAATAATTCATGAAAAAAGGGACTCTTACGGGAAGTAGTTTGTGGATAATATGAAAACCGTTATTTTTTGTAGTCAGTTTTACTGCTGCTGTCCCTTCACAGAGGGGGTGAGAGATTAAATAATTTTCAGATTTCTCAAAGCTGCCTCTGTGGAGTTGTGTTTTGTGCGGGTAACTTATTCTAAGTGGAAGAGTGGGGCATTTGGATGGAACACAGTGAAATTATGTTCCCTCCCAAACAACGTCCGCCCGAGAGAGACTTAGCTCACACTGGAGATTTCATTCACTTTGATTCAGGCATTACTCTCTCGGTCGCATTTGTTCAGTGAACGGTGCAGAAATAATGTGGGGAAGCCATTGATCATTAGAGAGAATTTTCCTTTCGCAAAGCCATGAAAGAGCGTTTGTATTTTCTTTTTATTTGCAAGCTGTTTACATCAAAGTGATAATTAGCTGGGACTATTTATGGAGTCCTAGCAGGTAATTTGTTGGTACACTTCAGGTGGCTTTCTCTGCGTTCGCCGCCCGCAGAGCACTCTCGGCTTTGACAAATTGCTTTAGTTACTGGTGTGCTCAGTTATGACACAGTGAAATATGAGCAATAAGTCAACGCTTTCTCCGCCGATGATTGTTGCTGCAAAGAGGACTGATTTAGAAACACCTTGAGTTTCAAATGCTACAGTTTTGATAAAGAGCACTGACATTTCAGAAACACACACCGGCAAAGTTGGTTGTTCGCATTGTGGTTAGTGACTGACTTCAGTGTTAACATGAGACACAAGTGATACTGTTTTTAGGCCCGTGTTGGAATGTCTGCCCCTCTCCTCTCCTCTGGGGTGCCTCAAGGGTCAATCTTTGGACCTTGTTTTTTTTCCACTTTATCTGCTTTTATCAGTCGAACTAAACACCTAAACTTCTTTAAGGGTACTGAGGCTGAGTTTAAATACCCTTCCTGACTTCAGTTACTTATTGTCCAATGTCAAAAACTCAGGTGTGATGATGGACTTTGATTTTTAACTTGACAAGCAGGTCAGCATCGTTCCGTTTCAGTTAAGGCGGCTAGCCAAGGTTGAGCCTGTCCTTTTGAGCAAGGATTTTGAAATTGTTGTGCAAGCTTAACCTTAACAACATCTTTATGATTTCTGCAGTGAACTTTACCATGGGATTAGTCATTCTTTGGCATGGCTTTTAACTGGAACTCCAAAACAAGAACTTGTCTCACGCATTTAAGGCACCCTTCACTGCTTTTTGGTGCAGTTCGGAATCAATTTCTTTTATTCACGTACAAATCTTTCCTCCTCCTTAGTTTCAGGTCAGCTGAAAGGTTTGGACTTTTTTGTAATTGATTTTTCCTGTTCTAAAACTTTGGAATGAATACCCTCTTGGGAATAGACAGAGCCTATTTATTGCCCATTTTAATGTTTTTTTCTTGGCTGTTAACATAGTGTGATGTTTTGACATTTTATTTGTTGTTTTTATCGTGCATTATTTATGTCTAGTTTTAAGTTGTGCTGTCTTCTGTGTTTGTGTATTTTATGTCTGTGGAGTTGGTGGACAGCACTTTGGACAAAGTTGAATCACAAGCTAGAAGAGATTGTGAAGGCTCTAAAAGCATAACATGTTCAGTATGTCTTTGTTGTAATATTTGTTGTAATAAGCTGTTGTTGAAGTTTGTTTAGAAGACTCGCATCTGACGATTCATATTGCCACAATTCTTCAATAATCAGTTGTTTTTTGGGGACGTTTACATTCAACCCTGATGTTCAACATATTTCATCAACAGCTGATCCTATTTTTGCTCTATCTCTGCCTAGATGAAACATTTCTAGATGCACGTTGGTCTCCTTAACCTTGATGAACAGCTCTTTGCCTCCCTTCCTTTTTCCAGTATGTACTTGGTCCATAAGAGGACTTATAAATATAAATAAAGCATGCCTCTGAACCGTACACAGTTTGTACAGGCGCCTGCTGTGATGACATTTGTTCAAAAACCTCAACTTAGTGGGAAGTTGTTGTATTACGTTGTAGTATTATTATCAAATGTGGAAGCCCCCCTGTGCTCGTCACAGCAGGCTGATGCTTCTTGTTCAACTCAATTCAGTTTTATGATAAGTGGGGTCAAGGGAGCTACAGTGAAATGTCATATCTGTTAATAACAAAGACATAACATCTACAGACAGTCTCCTTTCACAGCCTTTGACAATTAGATACAGAGTAATACGATGTAAGCTGTAAGTGAGTCTTATTAGACATGTGTCAGAGTGAATTCTGCCGCTCGCCGCTCCGACACGTGCCAGCGGTCATTAATATGCACCGTGGAGCTACGTGACAAAAGGCCACAGCCGAGGCAATTTCATTTCCTAAGCTGGGCCTCTGAGGAGTTCATTTCGAATGCCCTCCAACCACGTCTCCGTCAGAATTGCATTCGGAACACCAAAGCGGCGTGATTGAGGAAGAAACATTCCCGTTCGCTAACAGTTAAGAAGCAGAGACATGGCAAAATATAAAATGCCATGAATGTCCCGTGTGTACTCGGGCTGCGTAAAGCAAGGTTTATCCGATGGAGGAGATGCTGCTGGCTTTGGCGTCAGTCGCGGGAACTGAACAAGGACTTCACGGCTTGGTTGCGGTTGTGATTGGGATGAAATGTGGCTGGTAAATGTTGTAGCTTTGAGTCAGAGAGTGTGAAAGAGGTTTGTTACAATGTGGAAGAGGCCAAATCAGGACAGTACTGTGACAATACTGTGATTGAGGTTCGCCAAGAACATGGAGGATTACATGATTTGAATTCTACATGCTACTGCTGTTATTATTATTATTAACGCCACAACCTTAAGCAATACCTTTATAGGATTAGGGCAGTCACAGTACAAAATGAATGCTAATACAACAGCAGAGTGCAGCAGGCTAAATGCACTTCTGAACACTGTTACTGCCCTCTGAATTTAAATTAGTTACTGCAAAATGTATCTTGGTTGGAGCATAACAGAGCTATGAACTCAGCCTGTGATAATCTGTATTATGATGTTGAACGCACTTTTGCACTGTCTATCCAATAAAAGTGCAAAATGCTTAAATATAGATGAAAAAAAGTGTTACATAACAATTTAAAAAAGTCTTGGGTAAAACTTGCCTGTCAAAATGACTTGTTGTTGACATTATTATTGTACATCCTAGGGTTATGAAAACATATCAGGAAATAAATCATGAATGTAAAGTTTTTGATTAGAAGATTGAAGATTATTATTTCAGTAATGCCTAGCCTCCTGTCTGTCGAAGTATTCATTTTACACTGATGCAACAGGTTCACAAAGCCCTAAATGGTTTTAACTCAAGACTAAATGATGCTTCTGTTCCCCAATTTACAGGAACACGTTGCCAGATATGCACAATTCTTATTTCTAGCACTTTGAATTTCTGTATGTATGCTTCTGTATGTTCCAGCCGAGTCAGTCCACTTCTCTGTTTTCTAATGCAAAGGCTGTGCGATAAAGGGCCAAAGGTCTGATGTCGAAAAGCCTGAGCTCAGATGAGAGCGGGACACAAAGGGGAGCCGGACTGAGAGAGTCGGCTGAATCAATGGCGTTTAATTAAATTGATATGGAGAGGGAACAATGCAGTAGATCAGCGGAGTCGGAGATAAGCCACCTCCTCTGCATCACGGGTCAGGAGTCTAGGTTGACTTGTGCTGTCTTAATCCATCACACAAACACTCTCAGAGCTGCTCTGGGGTCTGTAATCCACCACGAGCTTTTGAAAATATATTTCCATAGTAATGGTGCCAGTTTGGCATCTTAAGCTCTTGGACCATACATCTTGAAGTTAGTCAAATGTGGAAAACTGGTACAGTCCTCTGAATTTGATGCAACATTTAACATTTAACGCCTTTTAAATTAAATTATATGGCCTGAAAATAAGTTAAATGGCTTCTTAAAATGATCCAAAAACACAACAGGGCTGGTTTAACTGGAGTCAATGCTAGTCTCCACACACCATACTGTACTTCTTTTAGACTGCTTTGGTATTTAAAGTTGGCTATTTTCCAAAAGGTGGAGCTAGACACTGCCGTTTGATTGATTGGTAGATAATCAATGGACACTTGGTCGCTCATGACTTATGAAAAATGTTTCTTCTTCTCATGTTGCTGGGTATATACTGGAAACAATATTGTCTAGTATACAGCTATAATCCCAGCCTCACACTGATACAAATGAGAATTGACTCGCTTTTTAATTCAAATTAATTGCAACACACCTATATTTTGAATAAGATTTTCTCATATAGAAACCCAAAAGTGCCTGGAACTTATCTTTAGAGGTACTTACCACAGAATCAAGTGAAAAGTGAAAGTTGGTTAATATATCCTTTCTTCTTCTGCTGATGGCTGTTGGGCAATTACGGACATGGCGGACATTGTTAGTCATGAGTCTTGAGCAAAATGAGTTGAATTTTAAACATGTATTGATGTTCCACCTGTCTTCCCCACACTCTTTGGCTTTCCTGTTCCTGTCTCTGCCTTAAAAGCTGCACATACAGAAATTATCAGCTGTCACAACTCTCTGCCAGTAAAGGAATCCCCACTTTTTTTTTTTTTTCGGCCTGCATTTTAACAGAAGAGTAAGAGAGAAATGGGAGGGGGTCTATTTTGTGCCAGTGTGAATGCACAAGAGGCAAAAAAGTAAACCAAAAAGACACAGCTTTTTAGTGAAAGGTCAGAACAGGCTTTTGTGGCTCCCAGTGGATCTGCTGCGTCGCCCTCGAAGAGAGAAAACAACACACACTTTTTGCAGGGGTGACGCAGCGGGCTTTAAAAGGAGATTAAATTCCTGTTTTCTGCTCGCTCCTTTCCCCACTGCCATCTCCTTCTGGACCGGGGACATATAACAATAGGTGGGAACATTGTCTTTTATCGTGAGGTGAAGGAAGCGGTAACTGTTTTAAATGTAAACGTGGAGTGAGCGAGATTGCATTACGGAAACAGCAGCAGGGCTTCTCTTTATCGGAGCCACATGTGGAGAGGCTAAGTGGGTTGATGACATAGAGTATGGGTGAGAACACAGGGGGCCAATACATAAAACAACATTGTGGTGCGTTTAGGTTCTGGTGCAAAACTAATGAAGCCATCTCCTCGGTGGAGCGTTCCGAAAACAACGGGATTCTAGAACATAAACCCCGCTGATTGCTCATTTCACGGCCCATGTGTGTGGATATGACCAAAACCCTCTGGAGTGGAGAGGCTGATGGTAAAGATGCACTCATACAGTTATTGTCAGGTAGCGGTGCCCAGACTTTGTCCCTTGGAGGACCAAAACAAAACTGGGCCACGGACCAAATGCATGTTATGAAAAAAAAAAAAAACACTCTCCCAGGTTCGTTTAAAATGTCTTTTAACTCTGTGCCAAAGTCTAGGCTGCTCCATTTTGTTGGAAGCCTGCAAACGTTTTTGACCCAGACGTTAAAAAAACAAAAAAACAAACACGTTTCATTCCACCATCAAAATACAACTAGTGGACACAGAAGCAAAAAATACAGCAAAAAGAGGCCATTCCTTGAGCACGAGATGACAAATAATTATACACTTCAAGAAGAAAGATTGTGTTGGTTTTAGTATGAAATGTGAGGCTTAAATAATTAAAGAAAGTATATATTTGATGTGTAACTTTTAAGCATAAATGTTAACATATAACAGATTTTGTTGTAAGGCAAAAATGGTCAGATATATAATTATGACACGTTAAACAATGCACTGGAGAAAGAAAGCTGGACCGGAGCCCTCCATTGTCCCAGACCCAGACCCAGCGGCGGGCAGTAGGGGGTTTCAGGGGTATATATACCTATTGGCTTCTCTTCAATAGAATAGACCTTTACCTTACCAGTGGCTCAGTATGCTTAACCGTCACTGCATCTAAAATCAGTAGTCAACATGCAATTTCAGTCACCAAACATGACGACCCTGGGCCAAATTAAACTCCTTGGTGGTCCGATTGGTGGGCACCCTGATCAAAGGCCTTCAGCAGTTAAGGGGTCATTATATGAGACCATATGATATGTGGATGAAGCAGGGAGAAATTAATAAATTCTATTCGTCTCATGTGACAACACTTTGACAGAGCTTCACAGTGACTTAAAAATCAAGAATAACCAAACCATTATTAATAGTGTACAAACAGCTGGCACAGACTCCTTTGCCAAATATTGTCCCAGTTCTTTGAGCGCTGTGGTGTTTCATTATTGAAGACTTTGCATTTAGGCACTGACCATGTCCTTGGCCACAAAAACAAGATGAGCAGAGGCTGAAAAGATGTGTGCTATTGATTATGTTTCAAAATACATACATACATAGGACGTGAAGAAGTCTACATTTTAGTTTTAGCCACATTGGGTGTAATGTTCGCAAACAATAATGATTGATGTTTGCCTAGATTGTGGGAGCATTCAAGTGACAAAACTGCTAAGCGGCCAACCAAAAGGAATCTGACTCAGAAGACTTCAGATAAGCGAGGAGATGAGATGGGCATGTGATTAGGAATTTCATCGGGAATCAAAAGGTGCTGATTACCAGAGAATGATGCAAGAACGACTCCACAGCAGGATATATTAAAAAGCCCATTTCATTCATTTATTTTCAGATTTTTTTTTCATCTTTCATTATCCCACTGTTCTTTGCTGTCACTCATGGATCAGAAATGTCTCAGAAATGTCTCAGAACTGCTCCTGATTGTAATAGTTCTTTATGCTCTTTGCACCTCATTCAGGCTCTAATTGGACTGCTTGTTGAGATCATTTTGTCGAGGGAGGTGCGATGAATCCTATAGACAAGGCCGAACCACATTTTTCGTTTCAGTTTATTCCACACCGTTCAGTCTCCATCGAGGATAATGACAAAGTAAATACAGCAGAGATTTATTTGAAGCAGGAATTGTTGGGCGTAGAGTGGCACAGCAGGAAGCGGCTCGTCTCTCCGTCATCTTTTCCGGTGGAGACCATCTTTAGCATCATTAGCTTGTGATGCTGTCATTCACGCCATCAGAACGACCAAGTTATCTTTTCCAGCCATTTCCTGGTAATAAGGGATGGGGAATAAGCTCATATACAGTAGTGGTCCCTGGTGCCCAAACTCCAGTTCCAATCACAAACTATCCAGAATAAAGGTTCTAGACTGGTTGCATTGTTACTTTTTATGTGAAGAAGTGACCTAAAAACCAATTACCAGCCATATTATCCTGTATACAAGCATGGAAACATTACTGATGCAGCTACAACATATGGGCTTTTCCTGTTATGATGAGATCTTTTAGTAACCATTATATCACAAATGTTATCACAATATTTTGCTCATTTCTCTTCCTCTCCTCATGATTAAAATATTATGTCAATACTTAACAAATCTGATTGCACCAAAAATATTCTTTACTATTTATTAGTCCGTTTAGTCTTGTTAGGGGTTACTGGTGACTGGAGCCTATCCCTTTTGGGCCTGAGGCGGGGTACACTCTGGACAATGGCCAGTTAGTTGCAGGGTTGACACTTCACTCTCACATTTATTTACTAGAGTTTATTTAGATTGTTATTTTAATGCATTACTGTATAAACAAAGCAGTTAGACCGGAAATCAGCATTACAACACAGCAAAAGGTGTGAACTTTTCAGCCTTTTTTGGTGACGTCTGGTCCCAGAAGTGCAGATTGCATTTTGACATTTCCTTTTTAGAGCATGTGAACAGCCATGGCATCCTGCATGGACATGCTGCTGTCTATGATTAAACCTATAGAGGAAATACTGTAGGTCTGATGATATTTCACTTTAAAAATCTTTTAGTACTTGAATGTCAAATACACCTTTACATAAGATTGTTTGCACAAAAAGAAACACGAGTGTGCTTCCTCCCTGGCAGTGCTCAGTTTGTCCACTGGGGGCAAAATTGTTCCTCCACTGACTTATAAGGAGTTTGATATTTCTTCTTTGACTCTGATCTTGGAGCTTTTGTCAAGGCTGCCAACCTAAAGATGTCTCAAGGATAAAAAGAGTGAGTTTATAAATCTTCAGCTTCAAATTCCAACACTGCTGTGATTCATGTTGGAAAAAGACATTTTACAAGAACCTCTTTTAATCAGATCAGTGATGTTTCCCGTGGAGTTCAGAAGTTTTAATTAGACTCTGGCACAATCTGTTGAGAGTAATTTGTTCTAAAAATGGAAGTGACCCGTGCAGTCCAGGTCGGGGACGGGGTCAGGTGAACCTTGAGTGAGTCTGTTTCCCCTTCTGTTGCCCCAGTAGGATATATCCCACACACATGTAAGCTGAGCCTCATTTTAACATTAAGTCTGCTTTGAGTTTAAACAGCTTGTGGTGACAAATATTTTTCTGCTGGGAGCAAAGTAGGCAGATGCTCTCAGTCGCGTTTTTCTCCCAGTGCATCTGTCCATCTCCACTTTCTGTGAGCTCTCTGTCGGCCTTTCTTTACCCCTCTCTGTGTAGGTCTCAGCGCACAGGGGAAATAAATAGAGCGAATCGTGCACCTAGATAAAACTAAACCCATGATGTACTTCAGGCCTTTGAAGCAAACTATTTCATGACAGGGATAGCTGAATTAAACAGTAACTACACAGATTTAATTACGTGTAAATCCATTTGCATCATGAGCAAGCAACTTTTTATATATTTAAAAAAATCAATTATTGATAGGACAGAGTCTATTAATATTTATGATAAAACTCCAATTTGGGGCAGAAAGTGCTTGATGTGGGAAATTGTTTTGGTCTTTCTTGCATACAAACCCCCATTCCTGAGTCTTGCATATAAAACAAAGGACATGTAACGTGTCACGAGAAAAAAAAAAAAAGAAAAAAATCTGAAAAAATGTTTTCCACATTTCCTTTCTGCATGAGATGCTTCTGGCAGCCACTGATATTTAAATGTCAGTGTTTCAGATGGAAAAGTGTCATCCAAGAACACACGTTTCCAAAAGCATGAAACAAATTGTCTGGTCATGTTTAGACAAGAAATGATGAAACATAATTGTGCTTCTTCATCAGTTGTTCTCAATTTGTCCGCATTGAGCAGCAAATGTTTGTAATGCCTAAAGGTAAAGACATTATAGGAGATTAAGGATATTAAGGAGATATACTTGCTGTTTGAATCCGGGAGCACAGGTTTGATAGTCCGTGATGCAGTCAAAGTCAACACGAAGCAAGCTCGAGCTGCGATATAAGTATCAATGCTAGGGTTGTGCTTGTGTTGCAGTGTTACGACACATCAGACACATTCACAGGCAAAACACAGATGCACACGCAGGGCTTGACTGCATGTACAGCTCCAGCCTTAGGGTAAATACATATGGTGTTGGGAAGTGAATGTCGGCCTCTCTTGGTATCTTTGTAAATCTTGGTTTTCATGTTCTCCTTCAATTCCCCCAACTGCTTGACTGGAAATCAAACCAGAATGATCCTGCAGAATTAATGAAATATGGGACTGCACTGTGTTACAATCTCTTATAGAATTTCTCTGAGTTTGAAACTGTGAATATTTCTTGCAAAAACTGCACCCGGAAAGCAAGAAAAGCACGGACATTTTATAAAGCACATTGAATGCCAATATGCAATTTGTTTATCATTACATCTTTTGCACAGTGTGGGTCTAAAAACTCTTTTAACAAATTAATTTAAAGGTAACTGCATCTAGGTTAAATAAACACAAAACCATTGCAGTGTTTTTGCAGCTGAAGCGACATACAGTTTGCTTTGCAGATCAGATGAGTGTAATCACACTTTTCTCTTTTGTATTTGAAGTAATCATGGAGGACCCGTCCCCCGTGGAGCTCACTCCTCTTGAGATCTCACTGACAGTTACCACTCGGCGGCTAAACGCTCCGACGATTGATGAGTCAGCCCTGACACAGAAATAGGACACTTTTTTCTTTTTTTTCCTCGTCTGTGTCACACGGCGTCGCAACATAGGCGCAAAAATCACCACGCAGGAGAAAGAGGACGCTTTACACAGTTTCCTGTCATTAGATTTATAAAGTTTTATTCCGTGCAATAGTTTCGAGCCATTAATCATCGTTCAGACACTGATAATTGTGTTAAAGAATCAGATGCCCGTCGTTTTTTCCACAGTGATTGGAAGCGTTTTGATTTTTCTATTAGGCTCACCTTTCCCACATCACCTTGCACACATACTGTATTGATGAAACTCTGGCATCGGATAACAGCTAAAGCAGAGGAAGGAAAGCGCTGTGATGTGCTTCTCCCACTTCTCCCACTCCACTGCGCTCTCTGCTTTTACTATTTCTGTCTGTTTATCCCCATGTATCCACAACGCCCTTTTCCCTTTCATCCTACAACCTGTCATCTGTACCATCCCTAATTACTGCAGTTAATTACACAGTGTTTCCACGGACCAAATGGATTTGATCTGCGCTGACCTCACATTATTTGCATGAAAAGACCTTTTTTTTTTTTTTTTTTTTGCTGCTCACTGCAACCATCCTTTTGCTGCCTTAAATAGAATTCTTTATTGTCTTAAGTACATGTTCTTTTTTTGCTTCTTTTACTTTACAGGGATCTCATTTTTCCCAGAAAAGCTGAAATAAAGTTCTCAGCATTGCAAAGTCTAGGAAACTTATGATTAAGTGATCTGTATTTATAAAATGTATTGCTTTTTTAATATTGATTCATCTTTTAATTTAAGAATATCATCATTATTCCCTTTTTTGTTTCTCTTTTTCTTTTTTTGCACTTTACCTGTCTGTGAGCTGCTGTAACAAGTGAATTTCTGCACTTTGGAATCAATAATGTCCAATTTGATCTTATCTCTTAAGCAGTTAGGCTGTACAGGAAAGTACAAAAAACTTTTGTGTCTGGGGAAAGCAGCAGCTCATTTTCTGGTCACGTTTCATTATGGAACACTTGTGTTTCTTATGTATTACCATGCCGGCTTGAAAAGTGTGAAGTGGTCCAGCAAGAAGATGTAGTAACAGAGTCATCACAGAGTTAAGCCAGGTCGACATGGCTTGAGGATGAGTGGGTCCATTATGTATTTCATGTGCACAAAAACAAGAATAACGTGTGCAGAAGACGCCTCATTCGTATTTATTTTGGGAAGCTGGCCATGTGCAGGACCCACTTGTTTTCTGTAGTGACAGTAGGATAGATCTCTGCCCAGTTTATTCTGCAGCACCAAATGTTAGCATCTGCCATCAGCCATTTTATTCATGGTAGACATGTCTCCAGTCGACTTCCTAATTGCAGCCTCCACCATGTTCTCTTGTAGCTACCTAGAACGATCAAGAGGTGAATAGATGATACTTGGTGTCCACAGTGAGCTATGGTCCAGATTGGTTTGCTGTTAGTCAGAATCAAAGTCAGTTTATTTAAGTCAAGAGTCCAAAACTAACAGACACAAATAAATACTATTAAATGAAATACATGAAAAGATCAAACTTTATATACAGTTTTTATGTATTAATGTAAATAATGTGCAAAGTGCATTTAATGTCCAGGTTATGCGTTGTTAAAGTGAGGTAATAAAGGGACAAAATGAAAGGGGAAGTGGAAAGTGCAAAGTGGGATTGTACAAAGCATAACCTTAGCTGTCTCCATACTGTAAAGAAACTTTTAATTATCAAAGCAAGTATATAATTACTGGATCTTTCTCTGAAGAGTTGTGACACTGACTTCATAATGTATGCAGACCACAATTATAGCTTTGCCTATTCACTTCCACTCAGGCATAATGCAAGCTGATTTGATTTAGAGCTGTGTCCATGCAAACTGCAGGCTTTTATGCGAGACGTCAATAAGACTCCGCCGATACACTTCCAGGTCCTCCCCTGTGTGTGTGTGTGTGTGTGTGTGTGTGTGCAGTTTTCTACACTCAAACTCAAACAGGCTACAACAGGGGGTGTGCCATAGTGGTCTGTATCCAGTGGAGATGCCACTATCAGTAATATAAGTACTTCAGTCACCTCGCAACAGGAGACAGAGCCCTATTGATTTGTGGCTAATGCTAATGCATGACTTTGACCGGCTCCCATCTGATTTCTCTCATACAAACACACGGCCAACCACAGCTAAGTCATTTATAGAACATCGGCCAGCAGCGGTGTTGTGTTTCTTTTCTTTCTCATGAAACTGGAGACATGGCAGCCTGCAGACAACGCCATGCTATAACAGCTCAGTTATGACGCCAACAACAAATTCCACTCACGGCAGATTTACAATGAATAAGTTATAATCATACGTCACGAGACACCGGAGTAGGAATCATTCTTGACCGAGTAAGTCGAGAGTATTGTTTCAGTGGTGAAACTATTTACAGTACAAACATGAGTGTGGGGTTCACATGAGGAGAAAACAATTGAGTCTGTTGACCTTCACTTTAAAATGTCCATCTTTACAAAATGCACACAGGGGACTCATAGTCTTATAGAGGATTTATATATTATATCAACAAAATCCAGTTTTGACATTGACAAACTTAATTTCTCCATGAAAAAGAACAATTTCAAGGACGATGAAAGCTGCTAATTGTCTTTAATTGTACTCTTGTAATTCTTAAGCTTTTTACTTATTTTTGTTGCAGATTTGGCTGGCTGGAGTTTTTTTTCATATGATGACTAATATATAATCAAACTATTGTTGTGTCCTTGGGCAAGACACTTCACTGTGGCACTGGTGTGTGTATAGTGTATGTGTGTGTATGTTTGGTGGTGGTCGGAGAGGCCATAGGTTCGGTAACGCTGCCACATCTCTGTCAGTCTGCCCCAGGGCAGCTGTGGCTACAGAGGCTGCTTTCCACCACCAATGTGTGACTGTTGAGTGAATGAATAATGGACTCAATTGTCAAGTGCTTTGAGTGACTTGAAAAGCTCTTTATAAAATCGAATCCATTATATAGCTTTGTTTGTACGAAGAAACAACTGCTAGTTTTCCACAGCACAAGCCTGCTAGGCAAGTAAAGAAGCCTTGAACCCTTAATCGAGCACTTCATGGCCTACACATGACGGGCAATTTAACGCATAACTAGGCCTGATATATATATATTAGGCTAACTGCCCCGTGCCAGATTTCTAAGGGAAAGGTCACTAAAACACACTGTAAATGTTTTTACAGGAGAAAACTCTAAACTTATGCTCCACAGTGTACGCTTGCATTGGAATAAAAACACTGATAGTCACGGTACAGTAACTAAAGACAGTAACTCTTTGTTGAACCTTTGTGCTTTTAATGCGTGCTACATAGTGCTGACGCTACAGAAGAAAAAGTCACGCAACAGCAGCGATGTTGGAATCTTACATTATGCTTATGTTCACGATGAACTATTAAATCAAAGCATCAATTAAACTGATGTATTTATTTTTTACTGTGTGTCGGAGTAATGAAGCAAACAGTCATAACAAATTAGATCATATATATATTTTTTTTTAAAAAGAAAAAAAAAGTTTGCCTCTTCATCAGAGGTCGTCATACCTTGTTTATGGGTGAAAGCACTTCATGCTCCGGCGAGCCTCCATCAGAGTCATTACATTTTCCCATCATCCTTCTCTTCAGGTTGACTGGTCAATTAGCGTGCCATCTGATTAAGGCTTGAGCTATAGAGAGAGCTCATTACTCCAAAAAGAGGCCTCATTAGTGACACTGTCAAGATAGGCTTTCTCTGAAAAGACTCTTCGACCCTTATGGAGTAATCGACTTCACCTTCAATAGTAGGCTGCAGGATTTATGAATAGAGTAGGGCCTTGATGGCTTGACTCCATTTTGCAGTTTGTAGAAAGTGGGTGTAAATGCTGAAGCTGCAGACTAGCCTGGGACATTTTTGTTTCTGAACATTGGTGTAATATGCCTGCTGTTTTTCCCCAAGCCATGTTTTAATTCTTATCTACGTCCCTCCCAATTAGCCAATCACTATAAACCAGTCCATAACACTAAAACAAAGCAGGCGCAGCTTTCATCAGAGAATTAAAAGAAGACATTAATCCCTATCTTTTATGGCAAGTCTTGGGGAATACCACCCACTGCTGCTGTTTCTGTTGCCCCAGTTTTCTCTTCTGTTGTATTCAGGGCACAGATGGGACTGGAGAAAAGAGCCATTTCAATTGGCATAAGTTATGTGTTTATTATGACAGTTCAATTACACACCATACGGTAATATGAATCCAAATGAGTCTCATAGAACAAAAGGTAGTTAGTTTTACTCAGACACAGATGCACAGGACTTTAGCAGTATTTATAAGACTATTTTCTAACACTGCCCGCTACTGACTTCTAAACTGGACTTTTCGTTGTGAACAATTTAAAATTGTTTCTAAGCAACTTGAGGCTACAGTTCAAAGGGAACACACGTTTCTTTTTGAATCCACCAAAGCTTTGATGACTTAAAGAAGCACAGTTCTTGTTTATGACTGTTTTATTACTTGTTGCTGTACACTTAATAATACGTAATAATGTAAAATGACATATAGTTGAAATCAAACCTTGGCACATGGCTAATTTGTCATAAATAAACATGAATAAATGGCAGTATTAAACACACAATATTATTGTTTATGTGCATATAATGTTTGATCACCTAATATGTCACTGTTTTCAGTCTTGCGAAGTGGTCCTATTTATTGTCAAGCTGTTTCGTTCCATCTCACCTCTGTGACATTGCTGAACACTTCACACCTCCTTTTTTCAACATTGTGCAGATTTTAATAGGTGGCTTTATCATAAATTTACTTGAAGCTGTCTGTGCACTTTTACGACGAGGTGTTAATCCAGAGGAGACCTTGAGGGTGTGCTGTGTGTGATGCCCTTTGACTGTCCGCCGTGTGTTGTCTGCTTGTCGGTCACGGCGCGTCTGTCTGGCCCATGTGTTTACATTGGCGTGTGATCTGTGTTCAGTGATACTGTCAGTGTCCCTCTCGCTCCTCTGACACCCCGTGCAAGACGCCCAGACTGGCTAATGGCTTTTGACAGGGCAGAAAATTGATCAAGTGGCGGATCAAAAGCTGAGAGCCAGACGGTTGTTAACTGACAATTTTGGTGATAGTGAGTGTGCCATATCAAATTAAGGCCACGCCACAGAACCGCCCTCTCACATCTCAAACTGGCATTAAGACGATCAGCTTCCAAAGGCACACAGAGCTCATGATCAATTGCAGTACACATTTTTGATTTGTTTGGAACATTTGGAGGTAGTTATTAGTTTGTTGAGCTAGTCAGCATTGCTTACAATTACACAGCGCTTCCATAGACATCAACACAAGACCACAAATCCCCATTGATCACTTATCTACTTCTTGTCTTTTTTGTCTCTTATATTCCCAATCTAGTCCTTGAACTCAGCCACTCTTCTTCTGCAGAGATTTTTCAACCTAAATGATTTGATCTTAGCGTTTTCTCTTCACTATAGTTTTGTTTTTTTTGACTTTTGGAATGGCATAGCTCACTGCATTAAACCAAAGCTGCCATCAACGCATGTAATGGAGCCAAATTGTTAATTGCTCTCCTGGAAAATCATACCCGATGTGTTTTCTAATACATCAACATAACCCCCTGAGACAGAATGCATTTAATCATTATCCCCTTCCTAAATTGAATTCTGCCACTAATTTCAAATCATAACCTTTAGCTATTTACTTAAAGTGATCCCATGATTAAACTGTGTGTTGTTTACAATGCAATCCTCGAGAAATCCCGCTCTGACTTTCCTCTCTGATAGATATTGATCTGACATAATGCACATGACAGTTAAGTGGATCAACTTAAGCCTCTAGGATTACCACCTGGCCATTGGGGGTTCTTTTTATAAAGCCAAAGCATTTACGACTGCTACTCTTTGCTTTTATATGCTTCATTACTCACCGATATTGGAAGCATTTCGTTTTCGTGTCCTCTGCGTTATTACTTTTCCAGTGTGTTTATGATTCGTCACGCAGACACAGGAATACGTTTCTGTCCTGTGTTGATTCAGCTTTGGGCACAAATTATATGAATACTTTGGCTGGTGCGACACATCTTCCTGCCAGTGAACATTTGCCAGTGTACTCAGAGAAATAAGACCCCAGACAGGTTCAATTCAAACGCACTAGACTGGAGCAATGTTTTACAATGAGGAGCACAGTGCATGTTTGTTTAACACCGGTGCCTCAATCTGCTATTGGTACTTCTGCTGGAGAAAGTTGAAAGTGAAAGCAAACGGTGCAACAGTTTTAACAATTGGTGTTTTGGACATACTGCTGAAGTCACGGAATGAAGTCGTCTTTTTTTAGCTAAAGAACAACACCAAAGTTTGACTGCTTTTTGTAAATCCATTTAAGCTGCTCTATTAAGGCAAGTAGATGCTGTATTTGTACATGTGCTTGCAGCCCACCTCCACCCCAGCTCCTCCTTAAAGTATAAGTGCTGGGTTTTTTTGTGTTTTTTTTTTACAAAATTGGTGCTAAATAGCTCTATATTTAAACAGACATCAGTGTTTCAGTGTTTTGTGAGTAACAGGTGTCCCATTTTTTTTTCTACTTTGGAACAAATGGAGAATAACTTTTCCTTGTATCCTGCTGACTTTTATCCAATCAGAAGCAAGAATAGGCAGTCTGTGCAGTCACATGGTTCAAGGTTATACTTCATCCCACTCTGTTACAGGTTTGTAAATGATGTCGATGGTAATTTTTGTATCAGTTACTTTTGTTTGGTTGTGTTTTCATGTCTTATTAATTTACACATATTTATTCTTCGATATGTTTGAAATAAACATATCTAACCAAACAAGGTGAAACCAGGTGAGTTGTATTTGTGAGTACAGAAGCCATATAAATGCACGCTAGCTCAGGAGGTTTGTTGTCATTGCTAAAAGTCAAAATGACTCAGACACTTATTCTTATACCTGTCACATTAGTTGTTCTGATGCTTGCTCTGTTCAGGCAGTGGGTCTGTGTTCTGTATTTGGAGCCTCATTAGCTTCCAGTGAAGTCTGGACTTTAGTTTTGCCTCTACAGAAAACCAAGAGAGTTGATGATGCGTCTGACGCACATTGGTACAAAAAGAACAGTAAAGAACTACTGCTCTGTTCAGTTCAATTTGAAGTTTCTTGAAGAAGCAGCCCTTGACCAAACTGCTGTGCTATACTTCAGTTGTGACAAATCTAGAGTCTGAACAGTCTTCATTACAGATAGAGGACAGAGACAAGTCTTACTACTGCTCTCTCTGCCTTTCCTTGAACTCATGGAACTGCAGAGATTCATGCACAAATACTTGGTTTGACTTAGCTCAGAGTATATTAACTGAGATCACTTGATCCAATATTAATGCAATTCCTATTAACAGCTTTTTGTTTGACAATATCAAGATCTGCATTTGTATGCTAGTGGAGTCCAACATTCATCACTTCCAACTTGGCAGCTTAACAATGCACCGTTCAGATGTTATTCCCCGAGGAAACCAATCAAATGGCACGATAAACAAAAATGCAATGAATTTAATTTTAAGGCTGCTGCTTGACTTTCAGATGGGAAAATGCTGCAGATGTTACCACACTGAGATTGGTGTGTTTTGTCTTGACACGTCGTTTCATTTCTTGTTTAGGAGAATATTTATCACGGTCGGTTTGAATGTGTGTGTGTTGAAGTGAATTAGGACGTTTTCACACCTGAAAGTCACCAGCACGCTCCACACTTCGAGCTTATGAACCAAACATCACAGGTTTGAAGGCTCCTTACACTAATGCCTGGAGTAAATGGAGTGTTGCATCACCACAGCAACTGCTTTGAGCAATTAGGACGGGCCTTAACAAGCTCCTGGCCAAACCCCCCGCTGCGATGCTCATTAAAGAACACTCTTGTGGGCAGGTCGTCCGCTAATGAGCCACATCTACGCTATTTAATCTATTAATCTTCTTGATGACAGTGACACAAAGATTCGACCTAGAAATAAGAGAAGGTACTAGGTGGACTTTATCTTTTTCTGTTCTGTTTTTGACGACTTCAGTGACCCTCTCTTGTAAGCTTTTTTTGGCACCCACTCTCATTACCTCTTTCCAAAAACTTACACTCCTTATAAAGTGTTTAAATGGGATCCACCGTTACAACAGATTGGCTCTTCATCTTCTTGTAAATTCAAGTGGACATCAAATTTAAGCTAAATACTTCCAAACTTCCCGGTGTTGGCATCGGAAGATCGAGCAGGATTCATAATATCTACGTTCTATTAAAAATCTTAGCTCTTTCTTCGTGGCTTTGAATGAGAGCTCCACTTTGGCCGACAGCTGCTAATCAAAACCTCACAAATTGCTGCTTTTATGAAAGGATTCCATTTAGGACGGGATCGAGTGCAGCCAAATTGGTCTGAACTATTTATAACAGTCCCAATTTCTAATGCGGTCTCTCGGGGAAATTAATAGCGCACCTCTGGCCTACAACAAGGTGAATATCGCCACGAGCTGTGACTCATTGGTTCAAAGCCAGGCTCTTGGAACACTTCCTGCATCCCATTATCACAGTCTCTAGTCTCCAGCCTCACACTCCAGAAATACCAAACTCTGATGGTCATAAGGGCTGCTGGCCAAAAGGATAATCACATACGATTCACATATGATTATGTTTAGGTCTTTTATGTTGTTTTTACAGAAACGTTTTACAAGTTTCCAGTTTCCAGATACTGTGCTCATTATGTCAAAGTTAACTTTCTCTGGCTGATCAAACAAATATAAAAACTCTAAATGTCTTTTTATCTCACATTTTGGATGCAGTGAATACTAATGACTTGCAGGGAGTGATGGCTGGTGATGGAATTTTGTAATAACTTCGGATAAATGATCAAATAAAGAAACAAGTTAAATGGAAAGTATGCCATGTTTGTATTGGAGAATATTGTAAAAGGAATCTTCAATGAACAAACAAGACATAAATAATAAATACATCATGTAGGCCTTTTTTTAATCAAGGATTTTAATAGATGAGAGTGTTTTGGCCAATCACATGCTCACATAGAAGGAGGCATCACATTTTTGTAACACTAGATAAAAGACTGCATATAATAAAAATAGAAGAAAATTTGGGCTAATGGAGCTGTAGGTAAATTAGTTGTTCATGCATATGTATAATTTAGAGTGAGGTCTTAATGCATTTTCAAATGTAATGTGTTTTATTTCTGCAAACTTGATGATGTGTGGTATTAGCAAACCACTGCTTATTGCCCATTACTGCCCAGGTTTTAAAGGAACAAGAAAAAGGCTATAATCCTGGCCCAGGCCACACACAAACAGCCCACTTTAAATGCACTGTGCCAAAGCATATCTCCGATTGCTTTATTAACCTCACTGACTCAGCAGATGTGCCACTGTGTGATTCATGATTTCTTCCAGACTCTCTTTGCTGTGCTCATTGATTTTTACGTTGCTCAACATTCTTGCACATTAAAAGCATAGACTGTACTTTGCATTTTTTATAGGTGGGATAAATGTGCTGAGAAAGTGAAAAGACAAAGAGACAGATGAGGATTAAATGGATGGGAGCGAATGCTTGGTGTAGCTCTGGCATCTAGTTCCATGTTCATCCCAAAAGGCCTGCATCACTAATGGACACAGAGAGAATTGATCTCTGCAGTGTTACTGTAAAGCAAGGCATTAACATCCACATTTTAACACTAGAGTATGTGCACTAGCCATCACACACTTACTTATGCATTCAAACAAAAATGTGTCCAGATACAGAAATCAATGTGATATCCTTTATTCATTACACACACATCATGAGTAAAGTTATCAGAGACTTCCTGGTTGCATTTAGATTGCATTTACACGGCCGGTACATTATTCAATGTGTCTGAAAATAGCTGTGAGGCGTAAATAATGCAGAGGGCCATTAAAGAAAGAAGGCTCACACCAACATATGGAAGGACATGGGATACAGGCACGTGCAGATGAGGGCGTAATGTTAACCATTAAAGTAATGTTAAAGGACAAGAGGATGTAACAAACAAATAAAGGCTTGGACTGCTGCTGCTATTTACCATTTTTCTGCTGGATTAACATGAAACATTAAGGTCTTGGCACTGGTTGCTGTTTGCAAATGAACTAGCCCTTATTAGTTATATGATATTGCGGTGCCTGTATCACACGAGACCCATGGAATAGATATGACTGTGCAGGTTAAGGGCAGGTTTGAAGAAATGTAAAGAGAGAATGCTATAAAAAAAAACACACAGTTTTTTTGAAGGAACTCTGCAGGTCTGAAGAACTAACCACAAATTTTCTGTAGTTGTATAGACTCTTTAAATCCTTGTGTTGTCTAAATGTTAATCCCAGACAGGCTTTGTGTGGGTAAATCAGAGTTCCTTTCTCAACAAGAGTTCAAGGATCGTGGGGTCTTGTTCACAAGTGAGGGAAAGATGGAACAGGAGATTAACAGACCTCAGGCGGCCAAAATGAGTTTCCTCTGCAGGGTGGCTGGGCGCTCCCTTACAGAGAGGGTGAGGAGCTCGGAGTAGAGCCACTGCTCCTCCACATCGAGAGGAACCAGCTGAGGTAATTGGATCTTTTTCAGGGAGGTCTTTCTGCTGAAGGGACTTTGACTCTCAAAAGATGAATGGGTTAACTATATATTTTATCCCTTTGATGCCATTTTAACGTGTGTAAGACTTTTGTGCATTGGTGAAAGTGTGTGTTGTTTGTTAATAAGCTGACAATAGGACAGAACTGATTACAGGGCTATTCGTGGAGTGATCGCTCTATTAGCCAGAGTGGTCAGAGTCAAGTCTCTGGAGTGAACTGCTGTGTTCCTCTGTGCACCTGTTGCTTCACTGCACATTATTATTTATTGTCATACTGTCAACTGTTGTTTTTTTCATCTTTTACCATCATCTATACCAGTTGTGTCAAACTCAAAGTGGTGAGGGGCCACAATAGTTAATCAGAATCCTTTCTGGGGCCAAAGATGATGGCATTTGGAAGCTTTTATAAAAATTTGGATGCGAAATTTCATCTTCATTTAAGTCTTTTAACATTAATTTCCTCCTTTTATAGAAACTGTTTGTAGTTTGCAGGTTTTTGTTGGACTTGAACAGGTTTGAGTCAGATTTGAACTAGTTTTAGATGGATTTGAATTGGTTTTAATTGGATTTGAACAGGTTTTAGTTGAATTTGAGCAGTTTTTAGTTGAATATGAACAGGTTTTAGTTGAATTTGAACAGTTTTTAGTTGAATATGAACAGGTTTTAGTTGAATTTGAACAGGTATTAGTTTAATTTCAACAGGTTTTATTTATCTTTGTAGCAAAAATAAAATCCATTAAAACCTAGTGCCAAAAATATCACTTTCCAAATGTGCTGAAGGGCCACATAAAACACTGCAAAGGGCCGCGTTTGGCCCCTGGGCCTTGAGTTTGACATGTGTGCTCTATACCATCCTTTCAATTATTTAGCAGAATAAAGAACCACTGTGCAGGAAAATATTTCTTTTATGTATAATCGGTACATCTGAATGAGGCAACATACATTTGACATTCAACCTGATACCATAACCTAACCTAGTCATTGGACTCAGGCGAAAGCTAGTTTGTCAGTATGAGACAGTCTCTATCACTATAACATACGGAAATCAAATCGGTGTACCAAAGGTGTGTCTGCGTGAAAACTGTCCAAAAGCAGCATCCTCTGTCTGGATCTATTCAGTCAGTAGCATCCATAAGCATTTGGCATCAGTCACAGCCCAATACACAGCCCTACACTGATTACAAGGGAAAATTGCCTTGAAGCCTGAAATGATGCCCTGGGCTGCAGTTTTACCATCCGTTACAGCTGATGCGGGCAGATACAGTTCAAATCAAAGCAGGAATCTGTTATTCTCTATTTTTCTCTGATTAGGCCACTGCAGTAAAGCTGTATTCATTCGCGAGTAGCTCATCCCATGCTGTGCTGCTTGAGCCCCATGACCTTAACCAGCAGATAAACACACCATCAGGTTAAAATAAACTCCATTCTGCCTTGGCAGCCTTTTTTTCGTTCGCTCTAACCTTTGGCTAAACAATGTCCCACAAGTTATCAATTACCCTTAGACCTGCAGTGGTCAGAAAGCCCCAAATGATAAGTCCAAAGTTTCCAGGTTCAAGCCGTACATCAGTACACACACACAACTTTTCAATCATCCGTCTCTTTTGTCCACACCCTGACATTTTCTAGCAGCAGAGACTCGACGACATTGTCCATCTGAGTCACCGGTCCGGGCCTATCCCCACTTGGCACCGCACGGTCACACCTGACAGGCCACATCTATACAACACTCTCAGTCACCCAGATATCCATCCTCACGGCAAACAGTACCAACAGACCTGTGTTAGTGACAAGAGTAACAGGGTGGATTTGAGGAACTGGTGAACTGAGGTGACCCAGGATGATGAGGCGAGTGAGGTTTTAGGGCACGATCGACTTGAAATATTCTGTTCTATTTAAAGGAGAGAAAAAAAAATCCAAACTGATTTGGCGGCATTGATCTAAAACGTCTCGGATTTACAGGATAAGAAATAGAGACAAAAATAAACAGGAAATGAGCAAAAACAGATGCTATGATACTTTTTCAATAGCATGACTCATAATCACACGAGCCTGATGGAAATTTCAAATTCTATTTTTTGCAACTGTGAAATAGAAGTGCCTCAGTTTGACTTTAACCATTAAAAGTTATTTTTCCTAGACTACTCCACTATGTAACTTTAAAGAGGACAAATACAGTATCTTACCAAAAGTACAATATCTATAATTAAGATTATATAAAGAACTAATAGTACCATGTTTGGAAAGTTTGTATACTGTATTCCAGAAGAACGTCTAGAGTTTTTAGAGTTTAACCTTTGCTTTTTTGAGCTACTTTGTTACATATTTACAATGTACTATGAAGCTGGATTTGGGGGTAACTTTACTTTTTTTTTAATCTACTGTGGCAGACCTCTATGGAAATTTGTGCCTGCACTGGAGCAGGTTAAGTTCCAGACAGAGGACAGAAATGTATCCCACCAACAAAGTTTTTCTGACCAATCAGCAATGTTAAATGAGCTGTTGGAGTGACTGAGGAAAAAACTGCTGCATGGTGAAAAGTGACAGCTGTTTGGAGCCAAAGACTAGAGCTTTATATTTTATCCTAAGTCATGACTGAAATGTATGTACACATCAATACTGAATGACATTTTTGCACAGAAAGGTTTTATTGTTTGCATAAAACTGTTGTAATGATTTTAACTTCACATTTAAACAATGGACATAAAGAGTCATGTTGTTAGTCTTTGCTTGAAGCATATGTGCCACTCATTCAGTCGACGTTAATGTTCATTTTGCATGGGTTTAGTGAGGTTTTGGGCCTGTCAATGTGATTGGCTGCTTCGTGCTGACTCACATCTCCACAAACAGGGGTTAAATGAATGAATTGGTAACTTGCTTCATGATACCAAGTTTGTTCGACTGGCTTAATAGTACAGGGCCAAGGTCACCCTTAAAGAACAGTTTTCAATTTAAGTAAATTCAAAAAATGCTTTCCTCAGGAGGAAATTCAGGATTCCACAGAAGCGTTCTCTTCTGTCTTCATCTGCTGCAGTCAGGGTGTTGTGAAGGGAGATGAAAGAATTCCTTTGTCCATTTTGCAGCAGATTGATCTTAGTCATGTGCTTTAGATGTTGTCCTGCTACTTTACATCACCTCTCCCCTTCACCCAGATTCTCTAAACTTTCTTTCCCATTGTAAAGCAAGGTGATTGACAATTTTTGCTAAGGACTTTTAAGTAGACCAATTCATTTCTCTGGTCCCATCGGAGTAAAAATGTCACGGGGAGGTCTTTCAGTAGGTGAAACGTTATGTAACATCCTCGGGGAGGTTTGGCAAGGTGATCTATCGCTGCAGGACTCTGAAGGTTACATGCTGCACATCACAGCGAGTATCACACCTCGAGGCAATGTCGACACCTTGATGTGTGGGTTATGTGCATGTTAACACTGTCCCCTGTATGTTAACATTCACATACATTACCTGAAATGATTCACCTGCCAGACATCATTTACACATTGAAGGGCATGGAGCGCACTGCAGTTGCATAACCACAACAGATACACCATGTCATGTGTGAATGTGTGAAGTTATTCAAGGAATAATCACCATTTTGTTCCATTGTGTCTGATTCCTCCCTACTCTCACACATTTAAATCAGTTCAGTTTCCATAGACAGATACTTCTACATATACATTGTATTAGCACTTTCACACAATGAGAGCTATTTAAGTCTTTGAGTCTTAATCTGAAATAAACAACATACACAGCACTTTACTTGCGTCTTATTTAAGACAACTTTTAGTCTTTTTATGTCAGTTTGCTCAAGGCACATATGGTTGATGTCATATTGAAAGAAATAGAACATCAGCAAAGACAATCTGTCTTTCTTTTTGTGAGTGTATTTTTATTAAGTTATAAATACTATCACAGATTCGCAACGATGAAAGAAAAACATGTAGTGGCCCAGACAACAACACAAACACACATTCAGATAACTGAACAAAATAACCACAACACAAATGCAGCCACAACAGAAATGAGAGGTCTAAAGGTTCCCAAGGGACTGTTATTACAGTCAGACCAAGTAAGTACATCATCAGCTACTGGCATGTGTGTAACCATCACAAAGACTATATTACTAAATGCATATTTATTTATTTTTTTTGTTCCCTGACATAACTTATTATTGATGTTTCTTTTGCGTTAGCATTAGTTGGAGTAATTTATAGCCACCCTGTTTAACTTTTTAGTAGCACTGTGTAACCTTTAACCCCAAAATATATTGGTTGTTGTTGTGTCACAGAGAGTGTGTAGAGGGGTCTGCGCCCTCTACTGGCTACAGTTACACAGGGTGGCTTTGAATTGAGACATGTTTCATCATTGGAAGCTGAATAGCTATCTAAAACACCTTTTGTGTCTTTTATATTACAGTAAGCAATATTTGTGGTACAAATTGTGGCAGCTAAAGTAACTACTTTGCAATAACATTTCCCTGGAAACAGTTCCCTAGTGGCTTATTTTTAATTTATGTATCTATTTATTTTACATCATGTTGTGGCTCCTTTATTTGCTTTTTCGTGTTGTTATGAGCTCTCTGAGCCTCCATAGAAATGGACAATATAGGGGTCACCTCACCTCAAAGAGCATTCCTCGAAAGCAGGTAACTGGGTTGTTTATAATAAAATCAAAACTTTGCAGTCTAGACCCAAGCAACTTGAAGATATTTGAAAAGTCAAAAACTAATTCTTGTCATTTATGACGCCTTGCAGATACTAGGTTACCTAAACCAGGGTTACAATTTTGATTACATTCAATAAACATAAGTAATTTCCAAGGACAATAGTTTAAAAAAAAAAAATCCTTTTAAAACTCACCTTTTTTCTTATTGGACCAGCTTGTTCATACATGGACCAATTATTGGGTTTGGGCTAGAGTTATTTGTGACATCACAATTTTGTAAATCTCTGTGCAGTTCTAGTTTTGTACGTCTTTAGGAGTTCCACCAGGCTGTAGCTTTGGGTTCCAGAACTTTGTATTTGTATGATAAGGGATAAAGATCATACTCAAGTAAAGATAAAAGGCAAAGTCTTTTTTTAAGCATCTGTCCCTTCAAGACCTGCCTCTTATTCTTATTGGCCATGTCTTCATCCATGGACCAATTATATGATCTTGAGTTGTCTTTATGCTTTAGGAGTTCCAGGCTTTGAAAACTTTGTATATGTGGCCCAAAAAAGATCTCATTCAAGTAAAGATAAAAGGTGAAAAGACACGGTAGTAAACATGTAAAATGCAACATGTAAAAGGTAAACCAGATTTGCCCAGTTTCAAACATGGTTCTTGTGAAGACAGCATATAAACAGTCCCCACAGAACTGCCCATACCACCTGTTTAATTAAAACGTGTCAAGTTTCGCAAGCTTCCCACTGACAAAGATTTACTTGTATTGAATAATGGCCATTTGGTGGTTGACTTGCAGCTACAAGCGAAAAGAATTGACACTAAAGCTAACACAGCGCCAGCAGGAGCATTCGCTAAGAAGCGTCTGTCCCTCCTCCCCACTGAGAGTGTGGGCCGAGAGCGAAATACAAGTGGGAGAGCTGATAAAGAAGCAAAGGAACACAGGGAAACAGACAAAGACCCGAGCACGCACAGGGCTTGTGAGTCAGAAGGGTGAGAGAAAAGATTTGATGTGACATTCAAATGCATTTGTCAAAGAAAAGGCAAAAGTACAAGCCAGAGAATGTCCAACCTGGAAAACAACATTACACAGTCAGTCGAATTTGTCATATTGCAGTGTGGTTAACAACAAAAACTGCAAATGTAGACGTTTTTTAATGCATAAATATGAAGTGAGATGAGTAAAATAAAAAATCGTCTGGTGTGGATTCCATCAGTCGTCGAAGCTAAAACCGCACAACAAAATCCTTCAATGCGGCCGCAAAATCAATAGCCCAATTTAGAAATCTCTTTATTCAGTGGAGTACACAGAGTGCAGCAGACAGCACAGGGCGGGAACGTGGGGTTGAACACACAGTAGGTTATCACATATTCAGTTTGTGTACAGCCGGGGGAATGCTGGTAAGAGTTTGGAGAAATCTAAGAAAAAGGGAAGTAGACGTGTAGCTTTTTCACAGTCTGTCAGTGCCTTATACAATTTCACACCTTCCACATTTGGTCTATATATACTGGAGGTTAACATCATAAGAGTCGGTATGAGTTTTTAAGATGTCTCGAGAAAACCTTTGAAGCGCTGTTTTTCCTTACATGGCCTCTTTCAATCATATAAAATGTGTGAAAGCACATTACAGCAGCCCACTCACAAATGTGGTTCTGTTCTAGTTGTCTCAGGCTATGTTTGTCAGACTGTAACCCAAATCGAATTTTTCTGGTTACACTTGAGCCAGACTGGATTTGTTCACCACAATTTAAACAGCAGTACCATTTTTTACTGTAAAACACTTGAACCAACCAAGAGACACAGACATGCAGGAATACGCCGATCAAGTGTTTAGTAGCTAACAGTGAGTTGACTGTAACACTGTGTGATTTTCCAATTACGATGCATCTTGAAAACATTCTTTTTAGCATCTGTTCCTTTAAAACCCGCCTTTTTCTCTTAGTGGGCAATCATGATCAAACATGGACCAGTTATTGTGATAGAAGAGTCATTTGTGATGTCATAAATCCTGTATATTTCAGTGCATTTCTCCTGCCAGCTTCAGGAGTTCCACCAGGCTGTAGCTTTGGGCTCCAGGACTTTTTATATCTTTTCTATGGCCACAAAAGATCACACTGAGACATTTTTGTCAGTCTTTTATGATTATTGCATGTCATTTTGTTGAACTGTCACACTGCAGTTAAAGCTATTTATTTATACATTTGAATATTTATTTTAAGGATATTTCACTGTTTTGTTCAATGAGTCAATGAGTAAGCAATTCTGATTTCAATAATGACCAAAATAATTGTGATTATGCATTTATTCTTAATCGCGCTTCCCTACATTAAGGTGTGAATTTTTGTCTGCAAGAAGAATGCAAGAATACCCCAAACTTTTTCCAAACTTTTGCCTGCTACCTTAAGCTGCCCTGTGAATATGTCCCACTCAGAGGCCCTTTCTATTCCCCTCATGACGTGCAGGAGCAGCAGTGTCTGTGCGTGGAAGGGGCATACTCGGTGGACCGTGGTAATGGTTGTAAAATGTCAGTGCATCTATGCCCTGTACCTATCTTCTCCACCGACGTCATCCACCCTCTCACTCTAACTTTTCCAGAGGGGGGCTTTTTGTGAAATGATTGGCTGACAACAAGATGAAATCACAGAGCATGTAGCGCAGCTGACAACTGACCTCCTTTTGACCCGTGTTAAAGCGCTTTAGCGTGGATGCATATTGTATTTTGTAGTATTTAAGTGTAGGCCTGCTGTAGAATACTCTTCACTCTCAAGCCGGTGATTCCTTTTTTCTTTTGCATAACATTCCCATAACAGAGGCTGGAACGGGCGCCTTTTAACTGAAACATTAATGGGCTTTTCCCTAAACGTGAGAGAAAGACACAAGAGCATGACCATAGATACTAGATTGCCTCCAAATGGTCTTCATTTTTCACAATTAAATGTTTATTTAAATATAAGACAAAAATAACTCAAGTAAACACAAAATGCAGTTTCTACGTGATGATTTTATTTATTAACGGAAAAAGATGAATGCTCAAAAACCCATAATTATGTTGTGGTACTTTGCTGGACTATAGCATGACTAGCTTTATAAAGTATACCTACAGCTAGCTTTGTGACCGTCATATTACATTCTGCTTAAAGGAGGACTCTCAAATGTGATCATAAAGTAGCTTTTTCCTCTGCCACTCAAACATTTCTACAACAGTGTTTTTAAAAGTACATGTCACTAGGAGAAGGCACATCCTGACAGGCCCCAGTGTAGTTTCCCTCCACATGAGTCATTTGCTTGTCACTATTTCTCTTACATAAACCCCATCCATCCGCACTTTGCCTCTCGCTGACAATGTGAGAAGAGGCAGAGGTAATGTAAGATAATCTTCAGGACACAAGGTTACTGCAAGGTTATAGACACCAAGGAATACCTGATTCAAGTCCTCCTAAGATTTGATTTTCCTTTGTTCTCGTGCATACAGCTTTGTTTAAAGGGGTTAGAATTCACACACATTCACATAGCACTATATAATGTATGTTCGATTTGCTCTTGATGTCATAGTAACAAACAAAGGTGTATGTGCCTTTGTATACATCACAATACAGTGTAGAAGAGGAGTGAGAAAGCCGGCAGATGGAGGTGCATATGGAAAGACAATGGTGGGTGGATGGTGGGTGGTGCAGTGGTGAGGGGTATCAAACTTAATCAAGATGGAGCAGTTGAGTCAGCAGAGGTAGCACGTGGAGCTGCTTCATCACTGTCACTGATTTACTGTCTCATTTCGGCTCACATGATTCTCTCTGCTGTGAAATCTTCTCCCATTTTCTCCCGACTGGAACTATCGGTTCAGATGTAATGGAGTGAAATGGACTGGGTCTAACAGGCTGCTGGATCACACATGGACAACAGTATTTGCATCCTGAGTGACTCCTCTGATCAGCATGTGGAGGTGGATCCCTGAGTATGAATGTGAATATGTTGGTTTTGACATCACTGATATTGTGTTTTGCTCATAGCACTCCAACTAGTGACATGTCCCAGGTTCAAAGGTCATGATGTGGCAGTGTATGGCACAAAATGTCTCAAAACACTCATGCATTTCTTATGAAACACAGTCAGGAATGTAACTGTTGAAGTAGACCTTTTCTGAAATCCTACATTAGACACCACCTTAAACGTTGTGAGGTACATGTTAATGTCAGGTGTGAACAACTACTGTATAACTGACCAATTTGAGAGATACAGCAGCAAAAAACTACAGTCCACTAGATTGAACATGACCCATACAAGGAAGAAGGGATGGCAGGTGTTGTGTTGGCTAATGTGCCTTGTTTTAAATCAACAGACAATAAGTTGTATTTTGATGTGCATAGCTTCAATCTATATTTGATATTTCTTACTCTTTTCCTTTGCACAAATAACAGCAGTCATGCTTTTGAACATGTGCAATTACTGCTCTGTTGAATGCAGATGCAAACTTAGTTCCAGTTAGTTTCCACCATTTTACAGATTTATATGGCAAAGTTGCTCAAGCAGTTCTATTCTTTCAAGAGATGGAGAGCCCATAGCACTGCCCTATGACGATACTGTATTGCTCTGTGTCTGTATATATCTCTAGAGCTGGTTTCTTCTGTAATAGCACATAATCGCATAAACACTTTTTTTCTTTATTTTCCTGAGCAATCACCAAGACAAATTCCAATCAATGCTTTTATTGAAATGGCAATAAACTAATCTTAGTGTTTGTGCTTTTATAATGTACTTAACTCTGTATGCTTCAGATTCCAGATAAATACTAACCATATGAACTTTAAGAAACAAATCATTATAATGTTTACTAAGGTCATTCTAAATGGTTTTACACACACAGAGAATTGGTTTATGTTTTGCCTTGGTTCCAACTTGTATGGTATATCTGGCCTACACTTCACCTACTACCTAACTACCTGTTTTGACAATTGACTGGTCTGATCAAGATACACATGCATTTCGATTGCTTCTCTGCTTTTTCTTACTTTTACTGACTCTTTAATCCAAGTTTGTGACTCCCTTTTCAGGCAATGAAAGTAAGGAAAGGTCACATTTCTTTTAAGTCCGTTTGCACTTCGGCTATGAATGAGCTATTAATAGGTCTCAATGTCCTGGAAAACAGTCTGCATAACATGTTCTACTCAAGTGCCATGTGGTTATTTGCAATTCCTTTTCTTCTCAGCGTGGACTCCGTGTCCTGTTGCGCCGCTGCAATATAACACCTGTGGGTTTGCGCAGCTGTGATGTGTGAGAACTCATGACGTTCACCAGTTCTGTGGGTGTTGCTGATGTATTCTCCTTACATAAATCAAGCCACGGGACATGTTTACTGCCCGTTACTCTGTTGACCTACTGTTTGAATGACACCGTTTAATTTTAATGACCTCAGGAAACTCGAGCCGTAATGAAAGACACACTGCATTTGAATAAGACAAAAGGGGATCATCCGCAAGAGTGACTTCTTATGGAATCTCATTCTCGCTGTATCCGTCAGAGCGCTTCCTTATCCCATCTCTCTTGACACGGATGACCTTTTTGAAATGACTAGACAAAAAAAAAAAAAAAAAGAAAAAAAAGAAATAGTACTTTTAAAAGCCTGCATCCAGTTCAAAGAGTAGCGATCAAAGCCAGGATTTACTTACCACAAGAAGAATTATGCACTACCCGGTTTACCCCAAGAGCTTACACAACCCAGAAGTCAACAGGATCAGAGATTCTAAAGATTGGAGTTGTGCTTTCTTTTCACCGACAAAAAGAAAGCTTTAGGTTGCTTCATCCCTTGAATCAATAAGACATTTGACGTATTACTTCGCTTGAGCAGCTACTTAAAACCTCGGACTTATTTAATAACCAATAGACCCATCATAACGCTGTGGCTAATCTTCGGTCGCGCTCAGCAGGGACTCATCCGCTGAAGTGTCCTTAAGCAAGACAATAGAAAAAAGGGCCCAACAGGATCGATAAGCCAATGCAAATCAATCGGCCTGTCCTTTTGTGGCCGAGCTTAAAGATATACCAATCAAATTAGTTCTTTTGGCGGCGCTATAGATCGCCTGAGTGGTTCTGCGGCTGATTGCCTCGTCTGATGAGGCTGTGTGGAAGTATGATTTGTCCAGTGTCCAGAGAGGAATGAAAAGGACAGTGGTGTGTAAGGGAAAGAAAAATGGTTGATTTACTACTTTGTATGTACAGTGAAGTCTCTGGAATAAAGTAAAGCACAATTTTAGGCCTCGATTATTGTACGTGTTATAGAAAATGTCTCATACAGCACATTGTTTTAAGCAGTGGATAACTCCATCTAGGGGTGAACTCTGCAGAACTGGACCTTTGGAAACCCTGATTTCTGCCAGAACATTTCTAATTACCTTGTGTTCCTCTTGACAACATTGATCTTCTTATAAAATCCACAATAACATACAACTTCTTTGCCTTCATATCCCTTACTTTTGATGTTTGAATTTTCGTGTCAGTGAATCAAATGAATGAAAGATTACATAAAGTAGAATTTAATGCTTCAAACATGTGAGGTTTAACATGAGCTCTTTTTCTCTTTTACCTAAAGTTGAATACTATTAAATACCAAGGACACATATATGCACCATTAACTTGAACTGAGCACTGTCGACTCAAGTGTTTGATTTCCTCCACTGAAAGACAGAAGTCTGGTTGGACATCTTGGTCGAGCTCTGTCTGCTCAGTCTGACTAAACTGTACACATAAAAATAGTGAATTTTAATTTTTTTTAATTTAAGTGTTAGCTCTGCAATTAACTCTAGATTGTCCAGTACGTACCCCATCTTACACCGAAAGCAGCTGGTAAAGGCTCCCTCTGCCATCCATGAAAGTGATAGAAAATGAATGGATGAATAAATGTCTCTCAAAACAAACAGTAAACGGCAGCACACAGTCACATAAATACATCCTCAAATACACAATACATAAATCTAATCTCTCATTAACCTTATATAGCCCGAAGTGTGTGAGCAGCATAAAACCCAATGTTGTACAGTGCACCAATGTAATCCATCCATCACAAAATGCATCATTTTTTTTACTTGACCATTTTTTTTAACCAGGAAAGTTCCACTGATACTCAGAACCTTTATTTTAGGGGAGTCCTGGCTCCATAGGGTACTTGTACACACAAACTAGATCACCCAGAGAAAACCTACTTTGTATTTTACTCTGTATTCAAAAATGACTTTTCATTCCTTTCGCGAAGCCCGGATCTCGCTGTGTTCTCTGTACTCATACATTTTTCAGTTGCGTAAGAATTAATGAGAACTAATCAACTTTGCATCTGTCATCAGCAATCATCAAGAGGATATGGCCTGAGTGTGTTATGGGGAAGCAATTAATGTGTGTGTGTGTGTGTTGTGTACAAGATTAACTTAAGCAACAACAACACAATGTGGAATGGCTTCAATTTTGTCTGCGCTGACCTCATTAAAACACTCAATAACTTCATTAATGTATTTGGAAAACCTCATTACAATCTGCCGTGACCTCATCATAACAGAGACACGTGATCTGTCCGAATGATTCGTATGGAATAGGAACCACCAAGCAGTATGATATGTTTTAGTTTACGACCTACCAAAACAACATAGCAACCTGACTATCTTTATTTAAAAAAACTGAACCACTTCTAGATCTCAGTTCAGCGTCTGACCAAGGCAATCTATGTTTATTTCCATCTTGCAAATCATGGGGTGAATGCATTTCCAATATTTATGCCCATTTAATTTTGCCTCTCTTTTTCTCTGTTATGTTTTTCTTTTTTGTGTTGTTTTCTCTGGGTTAGCAGACATAGCCAGTGCTGGAATAGACACCTTCCCAGCAGGATTTTAAGCTGCTATTGATTCAACCTAGACTAGTGTGTAGACAAACCAGTCAATTGGACCGCCACTTAGTGAATCATTTTATGCATGTACTGTAGATAAAGGCCAAAAAGTGACATCACGGGCTGAAACGATCTACTATCGAAATACTTCTTCATAAACCTTAAAAATGGTCTTTTATTTACAGATCATCCACAAAAAATCAGATAGCTGCACCAGTTTTCTAAGTTTAAAATTAAATAAAATGTTGACAGTGAATGAATGACAATGAATTCCCTCAAACAAGTGTCATAAGACTATATAAAATCATAAACAGTAATTGATATGAGACAACTGTTTTGTTTGAGTTCTTCAAGTAGAACAAGACAAGGTTTGTTGCCTTTTTGTGTTTCACCTCTTGATTTATGTTTTCACGGGACAATCCTCTGTCGTCCAATCGACAGACTGTATATTTTAGCTCCAACTTTTAAGAAAGCGGACCACGTTGTTTGTATTATAGCAGAAGAAATGCTAAAGTGTGCTTATTTGGCTACGAAGCTTTACTGACAATTAAAACTTCTCTAAAAGCTTGCTGTACTGACCCGAACTATACCGGTACCACGCCAGGGAAAAATGCCTCGAAAGCAGAAACAGTTGTGGATAGAAGATAGTGTATTAATTATGTATTTATTTTAAAATGTACAGCATTTTTCATTAATAAGACAAGCATAGAAGAATATGTTGCTGTTTTGTTTTTTACCTTTCAATGACTGTTGTTACCAGTGTGAGGATGGTCCAAAATGGCACGGTATATTACGTTTATTTGGAACCTTTTGTAACTTCTGACGACAGAAAGCCTCTGCCCACGCCAGCCTCAGTGGAAACAGATCTCATGAACAATCCGTCACAATAAAAGCATGGCCTGGTGACTTCACTGTAGCACACGCAGCATGTTGAGCGTGAAATAACCATATGGTGCACACAGCAGATGGATGCCTTGTGTATATAAGCCATGTGTCGGTTTACAGTATTAACATATGATTGCATAAATAATGTACATCAGTATGGCAGAGGGATTCATGTGAAGGGAAATATGTTTCGGAAAATCATTCAACATTAACCAATTAGTAATTACTGCTTTGTGTGTGTGTTTTTTTTGTTTCTTTTGTCTTGTTTCTTTTTGGAATAATACATTTTCAAGCATTACATGGTGTGGATTGAAAATGCTCATTAGGACGAGATTAATTTTCCGAGAAGGATGTCCGTGTGTGTTTTTAGATTCATTTCAGCCTCAACACATACAGCATCGCCATTTCTGATCTGCTGTGCCTTATTAAAAAAGGAAATAATCTGACTTTTGTGTACAGTGAGATAAGGGGCTGTTTATTTTATCAGTGCGTTGCCTCACAGTGGCTCTCCGAATAACATTATCTGCAGTTTTTGTGAGGCATTATATGAATGTTTGTGAGCGCAGCGTGAGGTGGGGACTCACCGCTGTGCCTCAAATTGCTTACATTCACGATGTCGCCGTTAAACATCTGCCGGAAAGAAGCAGAAGAGAAGCGCTTGTCTAAAGGAAGCCATCTGTTCTGTTCCTCTGTTTTATGCATTACATTAAAAAAAACACCTTGTTCTGTCTGTTTTAGGGAAAGTGACTGACGTCGGCAGTGGACCAAGATGCTCTCGTCACTGTTCGCTGTGCTGCGGGCCTTCACCGAGCTGTAAGATTTACTCAAAAACCTGACACCTGACTTTGTCCACACTGGTTTAAAATGATAACCTTTGCGATGACATTTTAACTGCAGTTTATGTGAGACATTTTTAACTCCCAAAATACAAATCAAAGGGTATAATTATTTTCTTTATCTTGAAAATAGGTTATTCATTGTTATTCAATTACTGAAAATACAATATCTGTTTTATCTTGGACTATTCCATCTATAACCTGACTTCACACACACACAAGTGCATCATGTTAGGTATATGTAGTAGAGTATATACTAATATAGAAAGAGAAAGATATAGGAAATCAGCTGCTCATCCATTTTTGTTGGTGATTGCTCATGTTGAGATAACAAGCACTCTTATACTTCCTTGCTAAACTTAAGAAAAAGTGCCTAATGCTTTCCAGATAGTTGGGGATTCCTCACTAGATGCTTTTCAGTCAGAATCACAGCCCACCCATCAACAGTGCATGAACAACTCATACATCCAGTGGTGAATTCAAGGCAAACTGGGGAAATACTGTGTGATTAAAAAAATCAGAATTGCAATCTTACAAGGTGTTTTTGGTGTGTCTAATACTGCAGAAATTCATAACAGAATACAACTGAATCAGCAGTATACAGCTCCCATCAGGCAGGCCACTAAGGCAGTTAAAATTTAGTTAAAGCAATAGAGTCCTTGCCCCAGGAGCAGGGGACTGGGCATTGAATCTGAGTGCGGGCAAATATTTAGTTGCCAGATCCAAGCAAACAGTCAGAACACACCATGTCAAAATAAGAGAGTTCCCGGATCCTGTTCTGACTCAAATTAAGCCCTGCTGTAGCATATTACAAATCACGTGATAAAGAGTAGGGTAATTACTGATGAGAAGGGCCAATGGGCATGTGTGTCCAACCTGCAGGGAACGTTGGACATACATGCAATGTCATGGCCATATTAATAAATTAGTTCTTAATAAAACTTGATGAAAAAGTTAAGTGAAATAAATTCCCTCTTGTACACTAGACCAAGTTTGCCTTTGCCTTTCCAGCCAGACCCATTCCCTTTCTTAGTCAAGTGAAGTGGGTATGGAACCCCTCCCACTGAACACTGCTTCCACCAAGTTCAAAACGACCTGACTAACCATCACAGTTTATCTAAAATGTTGCAGGCTTTATGCATTGCTGTTTTTCTGATTGGTTTTGTTTTTATAAATTGGTTTGGTCCATTTGCAAATAATGGTTCTGCCCTAAATCTCAGTCTGTCCAATTACATTTTTAAATTTTTGTTTATTTGTCCCTCTCCCTTGAAATCAAACATGAATTGAGTTAGTAATTGTATAAGTACTCCACACTTATTTTTCACATTTGCCAGAGACTTCATTTAGCATCGCTCTTTCTTTGTTGTATATAAATGTCCTGCACCTACAACATTTCAGGTCATTACATGCAGCCTGTAGTTTTCTCATTGTGTTCCGACATTAAAGCATTCCCCTACCCTCCCACATATGGCACACTTTGATGCTCCGCCCCATTAACGTCTATCCAGAGTCCGGGGGTGATTACAACGCTTAATTGTCCCAATCTATCATCGGAACCTGAATCGTCGTGTCTCTGGGGAAGTCAGGTTAGAGAGAGAGAGACGGAGGCAGAAAAATGAAAAGCCTAGCAGTTCTGCGGCGTGCGTAGGGGACCACTGAGGCGGGGAGCTGGTCATAACGTACTAATAGATGCCAGGCTGCTGAGGGAGCACCGGCCTCCGTCAGACATCCCATGATGAGCAACAGCGCCGTCGTCGAGGCAACGCGGCCTTTGTAACAGGTGCCACAACCCCGGAGTCGGTCACAAATATACACGGCGCAGATGGTGGGAAAAGTGGGGGCACGGCACGTTTATGTAATGTTTGATCGGGTGAGGCTGGAGCTGCATATGTTTTGATGAAGATAGGACATTGTCAGCAGTGGAGATTGAACCAGAGTGGAATAGTCGTATATAACCTGGAGTGAACATATTTTTTAGTCAGTTACTCAGATGTCAGGTTGATGGTGTTTGGTACTAAACCCATATTTGCTCTTTTGTATGAGTAAAGCAGCTTCATTTATTTTTGTCTTATTTTTACCTATACATACTGCACATGGACCTTAAACCACTTTCTAGGAAGATGAATAGTACTGTAAAAATATTATAATGCAACATTTATGCTACTTTATCCTTATATATCAGCTGTAGTTTAATTAAAGATGTACACTCTCCATGGCTGATGGTGTTTTCCTATGAGTTTTACGTTCACATTATATTGAACTAAAATCTATATTATTATAACACAGGGAAATATTTCAGTCAGTCAGACATGAAGCTTTATACACATGTCATCCTTTGTTTTGTTTTTTTAATCATGATTGATCAACATCAATATGAACTATTGTAGTAGTACATTAGCATTATATTATGGACTGTGTTTGTAGTTTGTGTCCATGTTGTATTTCCTTGGTTTTGTTCTGACTCAGTGCCTATCAGCTCTATTAAACTCTCACACTCTACCTTTTTTGTGAGGCATGCGTTGCTGTGTACCAGTTATGTGCAACCCTTTATATAGCAATATAAATAAGGAGGAAAGTCAGGCTGCTTGGCCCCTAGCCCTGTACTGTGCCCCGAGGAGTCATACATTTGTAGAAGGGAGTGAAAACCCAGAAACTATGTAATGTACTTCTAACTTTCTCAGAGGCTTTGCATTATTGAACGTGCCATACTCTTTGCTGGTATCACTGCATTTATGGCCAACACCACGGTCCCTTTGTCCTCTTGCTTTATTTCATAGGCATTTCACTTTCAGTCATTATACATCATCACAGCATGTGTCTCATACACAGTCCAGCCTGTAGAAACATCACCAGACATGTATGAATGCATGAACTAGACATGACATCCTCTAGAGTGCATGTCAAAGGGCTCTCAGTCTTGAGTCAGGCAGCAGCTAAACAAGCTCACACTTCATGACAATTTATTGTAACGTCAGAAAATATACAATTACATATAAAAATAAATAAATATACAAATATACATTTCTAAAGTTAAATTCTGGTTTTGATTTAGTAATGTTAAGTGAAATGGGTCCATAAAAAGGATCTATAATCCCTTCCATTCATAACAGTATCTACACAGAATAAATCCTAATTGTTTAAATAACATAGCATACAGTCTTTATGTTAAATTTCATTCATTTTGGATGTAATTTCTCTTATTGGTTGTGTGTTTGTCCACTTGTGTCCTGTGTATTCTGCATCTTAAACTATGCATTTGTTTATCAAACTAGAAATCTATCACTAAAAAATAATCATTAACTCAAATGGGTGCTGCAGGTACTGAAGAGCAGTTGGTGACCTCCCTAACTAAAAATACCTGGTACAAAGAGTTACAAATCTGGCAAATTTACATTTAAATGAATTTCTTTGCCGCCGTGCTCTTCCTGAGACGTGTATTGTTGGCGCTGTAAGGCCACAGCATCCTTGGAATAACAATGACATGAAGTTCTCAGACCTTGGCAACTTGAAACACTCTTTTGATAAGAACTGACCTTGTAGCCTCCTCTAAAAGTGTCCATCAAGCAAAAATCACGACATGGACACACAGTGTGTTTGGGCAGGTGCATTTTTTGGTGGGAAATATAAGCACATTTGGGGAATAGAAGAGTCAAAATTCGTCTTCTTTCATAAAATATTCACAGAAGGTGTTTTTTAACTGACCTGACAGAATAGAACAGAGTTTCCTACAGATATTGAGATTAGGCTTCAAGGCCGAGCAGAGTCTCAAGGACAGTGAAGTTATACATGTTGAAGGGCGGCACAAACACCTACTTAAGATGCAAAGATCATCTGGGACAGGCTGAAATAGAGCAGAAGATAATAGTAGGTCAAAATGCACTTTGGGAGAACAGCTTGGATTGGTGGTCGTTTGTTTCAACCTGTCTCCACATAGACACACATACTGTACTGTTATAGAATGATTTGAGTTTGAGAGATTGACCATCTATGTCAGTATGTCTCTGTCAGATTATTTAGTGTGTTGTTCATAAAGGTCATAAGCTTATTTGGTGTGTAGTGTATTGTTCATAAATGCCACCTGAGTTTTTGGTGTGTGGTGTATTGTTAAAAAGTCAAATTATTTGGTGTGCGATGCATCATTCATAAATGACATGAGATAACTTGGTGTGTGGTGTATTGCTAAAACATGGTCAGATTATTTGTGTTGTTCTAGAATCTCCTCAGATTATTATTTGGTGTCATGTCTGTTATTGATAAATGTTATCAGATTATTTGATGTGTCATTAATAAATGTTAGTAGATTATGTAGTGCGTGGTGTGCCAGTTTAAAATCTCCTCAGATTATTATTTGGAGTCAGGTCTGTTGTTCTTAAATTTTTTAATTAAATTGGACCTAAGTACTTTTGCAGCAGAGACTTTAGTTTGTGATGTTTTTTGGAGATTAAAAGAATATTAAAGCATTTTGGTTATGTTGACATCTCATATTTTTACTTTAAAAATTAAATGAATCACGTATTCAGAAACATTTGCCTAAACTTAACCAGGTTTTCAGCTAAAACTTTAACTTGTCAAAGGCTGTGAAAAATGCAGATGAATATATGCAACAAAGATACTGACAGTTTTAAGATCTGATCAATAATAAACACTAGATTGGTAATCAGATGACCGTAAATCTCGTCTCTGCCTGAAGTATGAAACTGGAGTTATTCATTGGCAGAAAATCTAAATGCCCAACTGCCTGTTGGCACAATCTGCTGATATGCCCCGACTAAATTGTCTGGTAACGTAACAGCATGTCACCAGCCAGACTAGAGTCAGCACACTTTTTGTTCAAGCAGCTCCAAATCCTGACTCAAACTCTCGGCTCAGTGTATAAGCATATTTCCACCGATGCTGAAGCAAACAGCGGCTTTTGTACTCAGCAGTGCTCTCATATTGCTCAGCACTCCCAAAGCTGCTGGACAAACGGCTATCACCGCTAAATGCTCACACAAATATGATAACATCTCAAATCAAGAGCTCTTCATAAACGCAGGGTAAGCAGCGCTGCAGCTTTTGTCGCTTGGTGTGCAGGTGTGAGCCGCTCCGAGCGTGTAATCAGTGTTCGCCGTGATGTGTCTGAAGTAGGCTAATCAGAGAGAAGATGGAGGTTTAACAGCAGGTGTAAATCAGCAATGATTATCTGTCTCTCTTTTCTCTTTGCTCTGTTTCTTGTGCATGAGCGAGCTCACCATTAAGAAGAACAAAGCTAATGGACCTGAGCCATCCAACTCTGCTGGACCTGCAGAACCCTGGTTTTATCTGCATACAGCTTTTAGGGCCTTCAGCTGCAAACAGGTCTCACTGTCACTCACTGCTCCACCTTTTAACTATGGCATAAATTCACCTTTTTTTTCCTTTCACCATTTGGATAATAATAATATTTTATTTCTTAAATGAGAGTTGATTTTATGGTCTGTTTTTTGCAATGGGAAACAGTAAGTAAACACCATCTACAGTATAAACAGTTACTTAAAATATGTTGCAATTATTGTCTACAATATAGTAAAAGTTATTTGTCATTCACTTACACTTTCCTCATTCATTGGCAGGAGAACAGCGTAAACATGGATCTGCTCCGTTAGTCTTTAAAACTTACACTTGTGATTGTGGTTTGATTTTGGCTCATGACCAACCACAACGCCACTTTGTTGTTTTTGTTGTTTTTGTTTCGTTTTTGTGCAGTAGGGGATAGTAACAGAAGCATTACAGACAATAACTATTAACATTAAACATAACAAAATCATTTGCCTGTAAATTGCTAAATTTCTGCTTGGCCCTCATTCTCTTAGGTTTCTATCCAAGTTTGTACTGATTGATGTTTGCTTTGATAGTGTCACTCTTCATTTGCATGGGGTTGAGCACTGATAAACTTAATAAACAAATCTATGTAGTTCATCGGATTCACGCAACTCACCTCACTTTAGTCAGACATCAGTGTTCTCCCGTTGCTTTAGCTGCTTTTGGTGCATATCTACCCTGATAGAGAGCCAGTAAAAAGGCATGTAAATGACCTATGTAGAGTAACATTTTCAAATGCTTTGTCACTTCGTTTATTCCTTCTGTACCAAGACTTTTTGCACACTAAAGCCTATACACTTAACTCGATTAAAGTCTGCTTTTATTCCCTTAAATGGCCTAAATCTAAAGCACCACACATTTGACTGGTGTGAGCGCTCCCACCAATGCCTAAACATGGCTTGCTTCCTGGGGACAATGCAATTTGGAACAGTTGCATGCAGGAACACAAGCGCACAACCAATATGCTCCATTCTAAACATAAACATTGTTTCTGATAAACAAAAGAACACTTTACAATGACATAAATCCAGGTCTTTGCTCAAGGCGGGTCTGCCTGTGGTGATATGAGTGCAGGCCCAGTACATCACACTTCTGAGTTAACCACCAGGGTCAGTAAACTGTCAGGAGGTAGAAAAAGTAGATCAGATGCACTTTATTGATTTCAGAGTCCACTGAGAGCGTGGTACAAGTGTGTAACCTTTTCCTAACACTGGGATAAAGGGAATTACGTCCAGATGTGTTGGCACCTGTCGGAGACGTGGAAGGACCAGGAAGAGGAGAGGAAGCAGAGGAGACACACTGTGCATGTCAATGTGTCTATAGAGTGTTGTCTATGGCAGTGACTAATGAGGCATCTGGACTTTATGTAAATGAGATCACCTGAAGAATAAGTGATCAAAATATTAGATTGCATTTTGGGAATTTCTAATACATTTTTTTTTCTCCCATAATACACCTCATTATGCAAAAGTGTAGCAGTTTTGACAGCCTGAAGTAGAATGAACAACTCATTATGCTCCTGCCAACTTTTGCAAATTGCAGAGGAAATTTCTGTAGATCCATTTGTGCCACTGGCCCCAAGCCCTTTTCATACATGCACTATCCTCTGGACTATTTTCTTTCTAAACAGCTTCCAGAGAACATGTATGAAAAATGCCATAGTGTAGTTAGCAGTAAAGGCAGGGTTGGTGTTTTTCTGGCTTTCCTCACACTTTTCTACATTTAATAATTCTGTCCAGTAAAATTATAAATGAACTAATTCAAGGAGACAGGGATGATCTTTTATGTTCTTCCCTAAATTTCCTATAACAGCTTAATACAGTATTATAAACATTGCTTACTCAATCATCTCACAATTTAAAATAATAGTTTTTTGTTTTGCTTCATAGTGGGTCAGTATTTTCTACAGCAGGTGAAAGTGGAGACAACGTAGCTTGTTTATTTTGGTGCAGGTATGACAGAGCTGCAGGCCAGGCCCAGTTTACCACATGGAAGAGCAGGAATAATGAGCGAGACGGCTTAGGGCCATTTGAGCTTCACTGTTCACTGACTGACAACCAGAGGAGTTTGCTTACAAATATGTATGACTTGTATAGTCTGCTGAGGTCTGGAACCTTGTCATAAGGATACCATCTTACAAGGGTTTATGAATGAGTTGCCATAAAATAAGTTGTATTTTGGTCATTCGTTTGATCACCCACGACAAATGCATAACCCTCTCTTTTATATACATATTGTACCATGTGTAATGTATCACTATAATTGTTGCGCTCCTGCAGCATGTACATGTCAAACCCACACAGGGATATGCAAGGTGATGTGAAGCGTGTGTGTACACAGACTCAAAACACATGCAGGAAGTAAAATACACCTAAAAGCACACACAAAAGCTTAATGTATGTGAACAAGGCTGTGGAGCAGAAAGGCTGAGCAGATGTGTGGTTGTACACGTTGGATGGACACTCTGAACTGTATTGAAGGAGACAGCATTGTGGCTGTAGACGGCTTCAGCCATCTGTCCCAGTATCTGCTCAAGGACTGCCACCAAAAGCATTCTGGCCAATATTGTGTAAGCATTTTCATTATGTAGGTTTAGTATACTCTGAAGAACATGCTGTGTCAGCACCGCTGCATAATTGTTTAAAGGCTTAGTCTTGGTACAACACCGGTGACTCACTTTATCTTAATGGAACACATTCTGACTTACCTCATCATTGCCAGTGGCTACAATTAGCGACGCCAAAAATGCAACAAAATGATTGCTTCTGCAGAGACTAACTGTAAGTGGTTTATACCCAAAGCTTCAAAGTCATTATGACAAAGTCAAAGGGAACAATACAGTGAAGGGGGTCTCAAAACAATTTAGTTCACCTGCAGCAGATGAAATGCCAGCTCGGTGCACCGGTTGACTGAGGCAAACTGTTAGCTCACAGCCCTCAGCCGCTCCCACAGGCGGCTCACTCATGACCTTTCAAATGATTGCTGATTAGGAGCACTCAGCCGCCTCCAGCGAGGACAGAACAGGAGGCAGAGAAGTGGAGGAGGACCGTCCTATCCAAACAACAGTGTTTGCCCTGTGACTACTTTGATCCTGTGTTTGCAGTCTTTACGCTGGACTGAACACAAACTCTGCAGGTAGAAGAGCATCAGTCACTTAGTTAAAGTGTCCTCTCAGCAAACACTGACTGTTTCAGAGCTGGGGTTTTCACTTAGGTAGCCCTGACCTGGAGGAAGACTGTCCGAGTCAGAAACTGTAATTATATTTTGTGAACAGCCATTTGAAAGGGCTGTAAAGGCAGAAGGATAGAACTGCAATTTCATTTCAAGTTTGGAATATTGGTGTTTCAGTTCAATAAATATAATCAATGCTAGTAACACAAACAATACCACAGTACACCAACACTTAGCTGCTGACTATAACCACAGGCTTTGAAATAATGGAGCTTTGCCAATAATGGAGTTATGCCATCTTTAATACTCCCAGTGCGTCTGCAGCCATCGGAGGTTGTGGAGCCAGAAGTGAATAGACTAATTGGAATTTGGCTGTAGTTCAGGAAACACAAAGACTTAGGGTTAGTACGCTGCATGTGATCCTAAGTGACGACAAAGAACAGCACGTAAACAGGACCTGAACACTGTCACTCAAGAGTAGTCTATCATCTTCATCATCATCATTATGCTTTATAGAAACTTTAAAAGAACATCTTTAAAGCTAACAGGATAACAGTCAACTACTACATCATTTAACCATATATGCGTTAGGTAAGTCCACAAACATTTTCCGTTTTGTTGCAAATACAAGGCATTTGATTCTTTCACTCTTGTATTAAGAATAAAATGTATAAAATTTAGAATAATGTTAGTGTCTGGGGGTGTCCATGGCAGCTCAGGTGGCGCAGAAGCCTAGCACTCAGGTTCGAGCCTTGGTTTGGTCACTTGCACAATGTCATTCCCCACTCATTACCCTTTTTTACCCTGTTTCCTGTCAAACTTCTTTGCTCTATTAATAAATGCCCAAAAGCTCTAATAAAAATTATCTTTAAAAAATAAATAAAAATAAAGTTACTGTCTAAAATTGTAGACTGTAACTTACACAATAAGCATAAAGATTTGGATGCTTATTTTATATAGTATGTATGAACCAGTAGTGCAAAACCAGCAGAATATGGGCCTTATAAGTCGTGCTGGTCCACAGTTCATGAGAGTGACTGCACTGGGAAAAAGCTTCTTTGGTGCCTTTTAGAACTTTGAATGGCTCTGAACCGACCTCCTGAGGGCCACACTTCAAACAGTCCATGTCAAAGTTGGGAGAGGGGTCTCTGGTTTTGTAAACGTTCCTCTGATCTGCTCCACAGTTTTGATATTTCGCTGCAGTCCGGTGCGGTGCTGCTTTGTTGCCAGCTCCACACTAATACAAATGTACAGGATGGACTTGATGAGTGCAGGGTAGAATCTGAACGAGGTGTCTTCTTCTTTCTGTTTCCATATTTGACGAGAAAAGATCATTCTAAAGAGAAGTTTTAGTCCGTATTTATTGCATCTATTATGCAGTGGTGGTGTTTTGACTGGTAAGGGGTCTCTTTGGTTTGTTTTGCAGCATCTTTGGCAGCCAGCACGACTATTGTATAAGGAGAATGTATTTACTGTGAGTGTATCAGATGGGAACAGAAAACACAAACTAAGCAAAGGCTCAAAAACAAACGATGCTGCGAAGAGACTGAATGTTTAATAAAGCAGTGAGAAAGGATGAGAGAATGAGTCAGCTCTGCCCCGCTCTTTCTCTAAGGACAGATATTTGCTGAGATTAATATTCCCGCCCTGAGTTTATTCATCTGTGTTATCCCCACTCTCAGCAGGTGATTTCATGGCTCCCGAGCAGCAAGAAAGACCCTTTTTCCTGTTGCCTCCATGTCCCGCCTGTCATAGATTTTAATAAATGATACTGATAAACCAGGCTTGTGGGATGGAGAGCTGGCCCGGGTTATATTTAGACACGTGGCCGACATTGATCACAGTGTTTATGTCGGGCGCACGCCATTCAAACGCTTTTCTCATGAATTTTTTACGGGGAGGAAATCTTTACCAGTAACGCCTGGTCCGGACCGCTCATCATTCACTCACAGTCGGGTGTATGGTCGGGTTTGACAAGGTTTCCCGGAGGGTTCACTCTGGAAGTCCGTATACGTGTAAACGAGTCATTACAGCTGCCATCACTCTCTGTGGTCTTAATTGATCACAGTTTTGAGGTGAATTATGAATTACTCTTTCCAGCGAAGTCCGAAAGTGGAGTACAGTTTCCTTTTCTCTTTTCATACTTCAGATAATTGAGTGGCTTTAAAAATAAGGTCTGTGATAACAGTCAGACTGAGGGCAAATCTTATGTCTTCAAGGTTGGTTAAGTTGCAAGAGTGAGCCAACTTTTCGTTTCCTTAAGAAAATCTGTACTTTAGACTTTGTGCACACTTCGCTTAAAGCTGAAGTACCTGATTTTGTTTTTGCCGTCCGTTCCTCAGCTCCACCTCTTTCCCCCAACAGCAGCGTAATAACCTTTCCAGCTTCTTTTATTTTAAATAAAGTCAAATCGGACCAGTTTTCCCCAAAAATACTGATATGTTAAATTAAATTGAAGTTTAGATCTTAGCTCAAATCCATGTTAAATTTATCCATTTTCTCTGTATTTTGCAAAGGAATATCCCATTTCCTTGGTTTATTTCCTTGGTCCTTTGTTGTTGACATCAGTATCGACCAATTGGAGCGCTCCTTTTTACCGGAAGTGAGTTGTGATTGGCCAAAATCCTGCTGATCATAGTCATCTATTAAAATCTTAATTATGATCCTTAAGGTCTACTTTTTTCACAGATGATCAGAGGTGGGACCAAGTCATTGTTTTCCAAGTCCCAAGTAAGTCTTGAGTCTTTGTCCTTAAGGCCCGAGTCAAGTCCCAAGTCAAGGGTCACAAGTCAAAGTCAAGTCCAAAGATGTATAATTCAATGTTTCAAATCCTTTTGGGTCTTTTTTATTCATATTATGTTAAAATTAAACAATTTTAGCTTTTAAATCTAATTTTTACTAAACAATAAATAAATAAAGCAAGTACAACTGACTAACCTCTGCAGAGGATTCCTGTACAATAAGCTGACTAAATGAAACAGTGAAAAAAAACATCAAGTAATGGGCTTTTAAATGAAATGAAATGGAATTCGAGCTCTAATCGGACAGTCCTGACTGTAAGATGCATGTTGACAGGGTGGTTAGCAGCTGGATTCTTGTGATACTCACAGATCTTGTCCAGTTCAAGGCAATGCAATTTCTCCTGACCCTGACCAACAGAGTGGAAGCACTGAGGTTAGCACTTCAGCCTCACAACAAGGAGGTCGTTCTGTGGATTTGATTCCTGATGGTTTTAGGCCCCCTTGACTCCCCATGCACTCTGACTTCCTTTCACCCTTTGATTAGCAAATGTGGCAAACCATCAGAATCTTTATTTCAACATTTAAATGACTAATACTGTAAATACATTCTGTAGCTTATGGCTTAGTTATGTATTCTTAAACAGACCTGTCCACTTCCACTGGTGTGCAACTGCAACTGTCCAGAGAAGCACATTGATGTTTGACACAGTGGTAGGTGAAGGCAAGAAAGCTGCAGGATATTACCTTTATGCCCCGTCGTCCGTTGTGTAATAAAACCCAAATCTACTGTTAATAATTCAAATGTTGAAATGGAAAAAGAAGTCTGAAAGTAAAGAGCAGTTTCTTTGTCTCTTTGAGGTCTTAATTGAGCTGCTTCAGATATTGATCTAACCCAAGTCCCGAGAATGGTCGATCAAGTTTCAAGTGTGTGTGTGTGTGTGTGTGTGTTAACTGCATTCATTTTGTATGCATGTATCGCAGGCCTTTGACATTTTTAGTAGACATTTGATCTGTGATAATTACCTCGGTGGCAAGAAGTGTCTTTGTCCTGGGCTCTGTTTCTCTAAAATCTGTATTCTTCTGATGGACTCAGGTTAGACTTTTTAAATTTCTTCCAATTACCTCCTCCAGCGAAGTTAAAAAGCTCGGTTGTCATTTACCTCTTCCTTACGTGAAACCTTTACTAATCAGCTCAGCGTAAATGTGTCGATGAGATTTTTTCCCCGTAACGATTTATTTCTGTCGCTATCACACTTCTATTTTTAATTTTTCTTTTTACCAATTACAATTTCAACATTGCTGCCAAGGACATTGACGTCAATCAAAGGCACGTTTTTAGCAACAGCACTTACACAGACTTTGTCACACACCCAGATGTATCCAGACGGAGTTTCACTGGAATAAATACATTTAAACATTCAAAAAAACCAGGCTGTTGCAGTAAGCTGTAAACAATGGACTCTCTGGGATTTGATTTATTGCACTGAAAAAGGTCAAGCTGGTTTTCTGGAGATAACTGTAAGGTCAGGCAGATATAATGTAAAAGATACAAAGCGTTATTGTGCATAAGCATAAATGATATTCTACTTAGTTTATCAGATAACAAGGTACACACTGCTGTTTTCTAAAGGCAAAGACATAGCTTAGATTATATACTGCAGAACAAGATGGCACCCAAGGATTTAAATGGTCAATGAAGCAGAAAGTTGTAAGCTTCTAGGTCTATTTCCATGTTTCCACAGCAATACTGGGCAATTTCCAAGGGCCTCAAGCTGTAATAGAGCTTCTATACACAGTATTTGTAGAATATTTGGATCCATGTGACCACATATTGTTGCCTTCAAACAATGGCTTTACTATCTCTGAATTAACTCATTGTCAATCATAATCACCAGCTTAATATGTCTGATGTGTCCAAACGTTTATCAATGTGCCTCGGAGCGTGTGTTCTATTGTATATATTGTTATGTGTTACAATGCTGTCAATACCTCAGATAACTGCTGTGTCAGTGTTAGCTAACAAAACACTTTCTCAGGTAAAATGGCTGAAATCTGGAATTACTTACCGTTGAGAAAGATGCTCAAACATTTGAAATTATATCAGAAAAATGGCTGATAGAGTGGAGTCATCAGCACAGGCATGGTGTGATTTGGGAATATACTTTAAATGTGTTAAACTATTGCTGAACTGATTCCTCTGGTTTTGCATTGTAGTTGTGGTGTTTGTATCATAAATCTCCAAGCTCCAGTACCTGATTTTGTTTTTGCTGTCCCTCCCGCAGCCCCACCAATCACCCCCAACAGCAGCGTAAATTAGTATTAATAATTAATAGTTTAATTTGCTGCCCGTTTCTCTATTTTTCATCTAGTTTTAGCTGTTTTGCTGTAAAACATGAAGTATTTTGCAACAGAATAACCCATTTCCTTGGTTTATTTCCTTAGTCCTTCGTTGTTGTTATCAGTGTCAACCAATGGGAGTGCTAAATTTTACCGGAAGCTGTGATTGGCCAAAATCCCTGTTAAAATCTGTTAAAATTCTTAATTATAAAACCTAGATCACATCTTATGGTCTCATTTTTCACAGATCCTATTACAATAAGCTTTGTTTAACTAAATGCAACAGTAAAAAATCAGTTAAAGTAAGTTTTAGCCCCTATATAAGTTTAACCTCCACTGTCACTTTGCATCTGCCCATGGACTACAAATGAAAAATGTACAACAGATATATTGTGCACTGTCCTTGTCAAATAAACAATACATAAAAATAAATACAGTTGCAAAGTCCTCCGTCCATGCCCCAGTCTCACTTACAGTACCCATTGAGAAACAACTATATCACAGACTAAGCACTGCTATCCTACGCCTGGAATGAGAATGACTTGGACTATCCCATATTGTTAGCTCAGAGCAAAGCAATAATGCCACAGTTGCCTAATTATCTCCATCAGTGCCGCGTTTTCCTCATGTTTAGCAGCCGACATTGTACGCTCCCTTAATGAGACGCTGGCTGCCTTCTTTTACTCAATGGTAAAGCGCAGACGGCATAGTTAACCTTTTAAAGAGGGCTGTTTGTCTCCCAGTAATGCTCAGTGCTGCCGCGGTGCATAGGGCTCCGTAATGATGCCATAGCCTTGACCTTCACCGAGCCTGTTGCTCATAAGACGCAGTAATTGGATTGCGAAGTCCATTTGTTCTCCCTGTTAATTGTGGATGTTAATTAAGTTCTCTCTTGATGCCGCCAGTGTTTCCTTTGTGTGTGTGTATAAATACAGCCAGTGGCCACTAAAGCCGCTGCCTTACAGTCAGCTTCATTAGAGGCCGAACAGATTTTTGCCTCTCAGCGACCGGCTCCTGCTGAAAATTTACAAAGAATAATTTGGCTGCAAGGAGTGTTAAGTATTTATTACAGTCCAGATTACAGGTCTGTGGTGGCTGGCACTGTGTTACTCATTAGGTGTTGTGTTCATCTATGAAATATTCATCACACAAGGAGTCTGAGAGGTCTACATGTGATTTCTGTGATCTACAGTGGTAGCTAAACCTAGTACAGCATGCACCACAAAGAACTTGAAAGTCTTGAAAATAGAGACCTGAGATCAAAGTCCAGGCAAGTTATGCCATGTAATTCCTTCAAAAAAACAAAAAAAAAAGGTCTCTCTTTGTATGGGAAAAACTTTTTACAGAAGAAAATAGTGATAGTTGTATTATAGGGGACAGAAAATGAGTGTTTCAATTTACAGATATTACTCTAAAAACTATGCACCAGTATCCAACTAATGTCCACCACTTTGAGACTTCTATAATGTTACTAATACAAACAAGTGATCAAAGGATTTTAAAATGCATTGTAAGAAAAAAAAAAGCATATATTTGGCCATCAGTCGAAATTATTTTTTCAGTTCTGTAAAAATCATTGCAAAATAACTCTTCAACTACATTCATCTATCAGGAAACAAATGGGTTAGGACTAGTTACCTTATTTCCACTGTGCAACAAGTTGAACTAGGTTTCTTTAGCAATGTAAACATATGTTTCCAAAGTCTTTAAATGGTCTAAATAATATAGGGGCCAAAGTCAAGTGTTGTTTGTCCAAGTGGTTATGCTATAATATTGACACAAATACTATAATAATAGTACTATAATACAGGTACTCACCCAAATCATCAGTGAAAGACTTATAGCATAGAACCCAGAGGAAGTTCCATTACTTCCTGTTTCTACAGCTGCCCAGAGCAGACAAACTGAGCACTACTGGAAAAGAAGTGCATGCATGTTTATTTTTATGAACACATGATCTAGGACAATAATGAAATAATGTTACTTTTTTTTTTTTTTTTTTACATTTTTAAATAAAATGTATATTTGTTTATACATCAGCATGTCCCTGCAGGGCTACCGTAGCTGGTGAAAGGGTCTTGTACATACTTCTGTGTATTATCTTAAGAGATGAGAACTCATAGTGCAAATTCAGATAGAACATGAACTAATCTATGTTCAAAAGTATTTCACATAGAGCTTCATTTCAATGCAAAGATGCTGAAGCTGAGACTATAACCCTCTCAAATTCCCCCCGGCGAATGGATATGCAAGAATATAGTTCCACCCTTTCCAGGATTTAACGTAATACCAGAAACCATCTCATGCCTCAAGACTAACACTACATGAACACTAATTGCACACTAACACTGTTCTAATGAAATAATTGTCATCTCTAAAACGCAGTTTGTGAATACGAGGACTGATTCCGCTGATGGCTAAAACTCCCCACGGCCAGAACCGGCTTTATTTTGAAGTGTGAGGACGATGATGGAGAGCAGATCCGATCAGCTGTGGAGACTTCAGCGTGACAGACAGGCATAATGAATGAGAGGCTTACAAAAAGTGCACGACCGACAAAGACTCTCCTCTCTGGGAAATCAATTTAACCTGAGCTTTATGAGCTTAGTTGTCTGGCAGAGAAGGCTTGACTCAGAAAAGTAGGTTTGTTGAAGCCCGGGACCCAATGGAAAACCAATAGAAAACATTGAATAATTTTCCATTGCACATGTGTTTATCCTCATAAATATGCATGCACTGATGTCTTGAGTATTAGACACAGCTTATTATATTAATACCCAGCATGCCTGTCACTGACTTGGCCCCAACAAGGCCTCTGGCAGGATACGGGCCAAACCTGCGGGCTTTTTCACAGCAGCCGACCGGAAGCACAATCTGTCACCAGTATGTGTCCCTACAGTAGTACAGTACATCACTAGAGCCAGACTTTGTTCTATTGTGCACTCTGCAGTAAATGTCTTTGGGAAAAAATGGACCCATTCTTGTCACGATATAGAAAAGCACACCGTGTTCTCCTTGTCACAAAATTTGTCATTTCCTCGTTTACACACAGCTACTGCGTCGCAAAGTTGGGCCGAAGTTAGACTAATGTTGCCTGGCATCGCAAGCAGAAGAAGTAAACAAATGAGTGCTCAGCAAGACTGTATTGTATGTATTGTATTCTGGGATCAATGATGATACATGGGACCAGATTTTCTAAGCCATTTTAATACAAAAAGGTGCTCTTGAGTTTGGCTTAAGAGCTGCAGGACTGTATGGTGTAAACAGGTGATTTTGGATCTGGCGTCGTTGTCTTTGTATTTCTAGGAGTTTCCATTTCACAGTGCTAAAACTGAGGAAGAGAGCATCTAAATAAAGCACCTCGCCTGATTTACAAATATTGCGGCTCACAAAAAGTAGCAAATACTGCTTTCCCCCCAAAAATGTGTTACTTAAGTGTGTTGCTGAATTAAATCTGATGAACTATACAGGAAAAAACAAACAAAACCTGGAGGATCATATCAAGTTCATCATATAGGCTCTAATACTTCTTGAATTTCCTAACGTGGTGTTCTAATGCAGACAAATCCAGAGTCAGGCCCGGGGACCAATCATGGCACAAGGTGAGATTTTATGCAGGCCTTAGCTTAAGTGATAAAATGTTATCAGCAGCCAATCTGTCACACAGCATTATAATACAGGTTCAGAGCTGTTCAAATTCACTTAAAACCTGTTCAAATCCACTTAAAACTTGTTTAGGTCTAATTTAAACCTGCTCAAATCCAGCTAAAACCAGTTAAATGCACCTTAAACTTGTTTAAGTCTAATTTAAACCTGCTCAAATCCTACTAAAACCAGTTCAAATTCAACTAAAACCTGTTCAGATACACCTAAAACTTGTTTAACTCTAATTTAAACCTGCTCAAATCCTACTAAAACCAGTTCAAATTCAACTAAAACCTGCTCAAATCCACCTAAAAGCTGTTCAAATCCAACTAAAACCTGCTCAAATCCATCTAAAACATGTTCAAATCCAACTCGGGTCCTGGAAAATGTCCTCTTATCGAATGAGGGCCTGTTTGTAAAAAGTTTGAACATCTCTGATTTAATGCAAAAAGAGACCTCTAATGCTAAGCTACAGTCAAAACAGACACAGGTTCACAGGAAACATGTTCCTGTCATTAATATTTATTACATGGTTTAATAGTGTAGAACGTGCCCTTTATGTTAGGATGCCCGTATTACAGATTAGGATACAGAATATAAGAGAAATGCACTACCTCATACACACATTCACATAACATGACGCAAGAAGACTTGAAGAAGAATACTTTTGAATGAATTCTTGTCTATAGGCCTAACTCTAAGCTAAGATAAAGTGGTTTAGACTAAACCAAGATATTTTCTGCACTGCCATCTGTTATTGACGGAGCATGTATATAAACTCAAGAAACTTCACTCAACAGTCAACATAAATCTTTTAAAATATACTTTTGCATTACTACAGTCGTACCCCAAACGTCTCTGGAGACATTTAGTATGCTGCCTGAGTCTGAAGAAAACTGCTTTTCACTTACAGCGGTTTTACGGAGTCTCTCGATGTTAAAATGTGATTTATCTTGAAACGCCTGAGTGAATGTTAACCTCTTCATGATGAAATTGAAAGTAAGATATACAACAGTGCAACACAAGCAAAATAATTCCCATCATTGAGTGATACGGACGTGGATAACTACAGTTTATAGTGTGGGCTACTCCATGTCATTAACCTTTTTGTAGGATCATAACAACGGGTCGCAGTAATTGTTTGTTTCCATTCCGAGTGGAGTCCAGGTGGAGGGGGAGATGGATGGAAAGGTTAAACAAAAATAAATGTAGAATAAGCGAGGTGAGAGTGGGCCGTGATTACGCTGATTAACAAGGCCATTAGCTGTAATTGCTTCCAAGAACTGACTGTCAGCGAGTAAATAATGCTCTTCTCGTTCAGGGCCACCTTCAACTGTCCGCTGACTGCTGTGTGGAGGCCATTCTGTATTTTTAAAAATGCCATCCTACTAAAAATAGGATTCGGTCGAGAAGTAGAACGCCTCATTTAGCCGTGCATATGGCAGTACAAGATGGATGGTGTAATGTGAAACTGTTACGCATGTCAGAGATGTTTCAAAAAACCTCCCATGATTGGTAATATATGATCTGATTTTTCTGCATTCATCACTTCCACCGCCTCGAATTTACACAGAGATTTTTTTTTAGAGTCAAAATGCTTCTGAACTATTGCCACAGCTTAATAACAAAGCAGCTTCTCTTAATGCCATCCAGGAGACAGGATTGTGCTCACTATCTGCAGGGCTTTTTTATACAATAAGTTTGGCTCACTTTGACAAACTGTACTTAAGTTTGTTGTTTACCTTTGAAGGTGGATGATGAACAGTCACAGTGGAGAGGAAATAAGTATCAGTAGACGTTGGCAAAAAAAAGGATTCCAAAAGTTTCCTAACGAGCTCACAGTGGTTACTTTAGGATGAATCAACACAGACAGTAGTAATGAGACTAAAATAAAATGGTGAAGAAAGCCGTACAGCCGTGCACAATCATTGGAGGTCTATCTTAAAGCTCAATTAGGACAGAATAACAGGACCGACATGTATCCGAAAATATATGCACAGGGGGAAGTTGAAGTCGGCCTTTTGACCTTCATCAAATCAGAGATGAAAACAACGTATGTGTTAGCCACCTGTAGAAGCGTAAACTGTCTGTCATTAGTTTCACTCTAAGCACTACCTGCATGTGCTTAGTCCAGCTCCAGTCCAACTAAGTCAAAGACATGCAGCAGCAGCTCAGCTAATTTGATTGGTATATTAGCTTGGATATGTGATATATGTATTAAGTGCCTTTGCTAGCAGGAGGTTTGCATGTGTTTTAAAAAAGTCTGGCTTGTGTTGAACGAGAGTAAGGCAATATTTTGATTTTGTTTACAGTCGGAACTTGGTCTAAGCCTGGAGTAACTCTGTCTCCTTCACCAAATACTCACCACCATGAGTCTGGACTTGGTCTAAGTCTGGACTAACTCTGTCTCCTTCACCAAATACTCACCACCATGAGTCTGGACTTGGTCTAAGCCTGGACTAACTCTGTCTCCTTCACCAAATACTCACCACCATGAGTCTGGACTTGGTCTAAGCCTGGAGTAACTCTGTCTCCTTCACCAAATACTCACCACCATGAGTCTGGACTTGGTCTAAGTCTGGACTAACTCTGTCTCCTTCACCAAATACTCACCACCATGAGTCTGGACTTGGTCTAAGCCTGGAGTAACTCTGTCTCCTTCACCAAACACTAACCTCCATGAGTCTGGACCTGGTCAAAAACTGGATTTTTTAATCTTCACATTGTATCTATTACAGTGTGTCCAATATGGTCCTGGACTTGACCTGGTCTTGTCTTGGTCCAGTCTCAATGGCTAAAAGTCTTGGTCTTGACTTGGTCTCGATACTTTCTGGTTGCAGACATGACTTGGTCAATGTGGTCTTGACTGAAACACCACTCTTTGGTATAACGCTGCTATCCCTCTCTATTCAAGGGTCTTGCCTAGTATTTTTAGTATTCTCCAAATCTCCACAAACCGTTACATAGAACAGTACCCACTCACATGAATATAAATATGATCGATTGTAAATGCAACACGAGAAAAATAATTCCATAAGAATACAATGCAGTGTTCAAATGTGACGCGACAGAGATATGACATAACACAGGAGACTCAGTAGCAGTGAGTTGCCTGTTTTGGAGCGACCTATTTCCACTTTGATAAAAACCTGCTTATTTATTTACTGGCTCAACCTTCAGGGTGACTCCACAGACCCCCAAGTGCAAAGTCGAACCCTTTGCACTCCTCGTAGTCTATAAATATCTCATCACGCCACAACTGCTTAGACTCATCCGCATATTGTCTCCACTTTACTCCTCTTTATACTTAGCAGCCACATTAAAAATAGCTGCAGAATGACAAGGTTTTGATAGCGCGAGTATGTACTTCAGAATCACACCTTTGCCTGATTTTTTTTTTTTTTTTGTACTTCCATCTGGCTTCTTGAGTTTGCAGATGAAAGCTCCACTCGTTTAGTTGTCTCTCCATCTTTTATATTAGCGACTCGTGCAATGGATTAGCTTCTCTTCTGAAAAGCTTTGGCACGACAGCGGAACGACCTACAAAGATAACAAGAAAGATGAACAGGGGGAAGGAGAAATGTCATATTTAGTGTGCAAATGGCTTGTCTTGTCTATTTTCACGCCAAGTGCAACTGTTGATTATTACCGGCGACCAGTTGTTTATTATCACTCACTCGGCTGCTTTATAAAATACATCAAAGTGACTCACTGTTGCTATGCGACTGTTTAAAACAGTTTGCCCTCCAATTTTTTACTTCAAAGATCTTCAGAGAGCACCCGAAATTGAAGATAAAAATGTCATAGAGAGTGGAGCATCTATTAAAAACAAAGATGAAGAGAGCCTTTTGACCTGATGAGAAGAATAAGTCACAAGCCTCTGACAAATAAGGGACTAATAATCTGTTTTGAATGAAGAGCAGATGGACAATAGCCACATTTACTTCACAGAAATACTAGATAATGAACCTCTTGAATAAAAAGAGAGTGCCGTGTGAGATGGTTGCAACACTATTTGACTTTTTATCTTAAAAAATGGAACCTGGAAATCTTTCAAATAAGAGCCATAACACATTCCCAGTAAATCCACACAAATTTACTTCTTGAAAAATGTGCGTTATTCATAAGCTAATGGTTTGCTGCAGCATTTGGTTCTCTAACACATGGTCAGGGCCCTGAAGTGGATTGTGGGAGATTTTATGTCTCACTGAGTTATTGAAAAATTTCAAAAAGTGAGGGATTTAAGTCTATAGGCGTTTAATGAAATAAATAAATAATAATAAAAATGATCTACTATCCACAATCCTATGAAGGCAGAAAAACAAAACTAAGAAACTAAAAAACAAAATTGATTCTAATAAAGGAAACTATGTGGGTAAAAAACAAAACCTAGCTAAGAAAGGGCACCAAAAAAGAACAATATATACAAAATATAATATACAAAACATGACCTAAATGAGCAGGGAATTGCATCACAAATCTTTTGGTCTGAAATCTGTGTCCCCTGAAAAAAAGAAACACAGCTTTAGGTAGTAAATATCCTGAAAAGTCACATAGTGGCTTTAAAATGATTAACACTGATCATTCATTCACTCTCATCTTTGATACAAGCTTCTACAGCAGCATCACGAGGCTATTCTAACTTGTCAGAACTCAGGGCTGTATTTAAAGTCTGGAGTGTATAGGACAAGGACTGTCCCTTGTGGCGCTCCTGTACTGCTAATTACAGTCTCAGAGATATTGTTCCCCAGTAGACCTCTAGCTTTGAAGACATACTTTCAAAGCTTCATTTTAAAGAAAAAAAAAAAGTTAACAGTCTTTTAACTTTTGCCAAATGTGCTAATCATCTCCAGCTCCATGTCCTCAACAGTGCACTTTTTTCCTTTCCATTAAAAGCTTTGACTATTAATACTTTACATGTCACTTCATCATACGTGTGAAAAACATATGTTCCACAGTTCTATTTAATTATATCTTGGTCATTAAGCAGTGCATAGATCTACGAAACAGTGACATCTCACTCAGATTGTCCTCCAATAAAAAGCTTGGTCTGAATCCATGCTTTTTGCTTTGATCTATATTTAGATCTCAGAAGTGATATGCAGGGTTTTACTGTTAGAGCACAAAATGATAATGGATGGACAAAACTAGAATGCTATACTGGCCATTAATGCCCCTGTGCTTTGAATACAGTTTCCTTTGAGTGACAGGGTGATAATGTAACAAGGAGAACATAGTGTCTTTTGTATCATGACAAGAATAAGTCCATTAAATCAGCCATGTCTGTTAAAGGTATTATTTGTTCTGCTCAAATCCGGAAAAAAAAAAAAAAACAGTTCAAAATTCATTTAAAACCTGTTCAAATCCAAATAAAACCAGTTCAAATCCAACCAAAACCAGTTTCCTTAAATGGAGAAAATTAATTGAGTTAAAGATAACAGTTGTAAATCTCAAATGAAGATGAAACCTTCCATTCAAAATTTAATAAAAGCTTCCACATGTCGCCAACTTCGGCCCCTGAAAGGATTCTTATTAATGATTGTGGCCCCTCTTTACTTTGACTTTGACACCACTGCTTTAGAATGTAAAGTTAAGCAGAAATAGGCACGAGAAAATAACAAATGCGTCCAAGTCAGTTTAGGTTTTAGCCAGTGGTTTGTGGCATAGTAGGAGGAGAGTAATTTAGACATTTTAAGAAGGATTCATTGAGTATTATTGAACAAAAGCTCTGAATTTAGTCAAAATGAAGACCTTTTTGAGTGCTGGTGTGTCAGTGTGGTGTAATTGATTAGTTGATGTTGTCAAGGAGATTTTAATTACATTTTTGGCCAAATTAAGACCTCTATATTCAGTAGTGCTTTATGTTTCTGCCCCGTGTGAGTCACCTTGCAAATTGAGCTTAATATTGTCAGCAGTTGATCAAAAGCCAACGGTGCCTGGTGGCAGACAAGCAGCATGTAAAAATCCATGTGCCGAAAATAAGCGTTCCCTTTGGGCACAAATGATCCTTTCAGCGGCGCGCTCACCTCTTCTTAGGCTCCACCATTCTTTCTCTTCCACAGACAAAAGCACGCACATTTCTCATCAGGACCCCCGCTTTTCTCTTTTTCTCTTGAATATCTGCCCGCCGCTGCACTGGCCTGACGCAGGTTCACAGTGGGAGAATGGAGAGCTATAGGTCACGGCTCTTTTTAGTCCCTTCTGATTCCCTGTTGACCTGTTCAGTTGAGGGGAAACTTCGCTGTCTCACAGGGTGGATATTTTTAGTGCTTGAGGTGAGAGGTTAGCAGTGATTTTATAGACATTATTCCAGGATCACAGTGATGATTGTGTGCATCCTGGGGCTAGTGTTGCATTTGAGGTTTTATGAAACTGAAACCGTATTGTTGACCTTTACTGTGTTGTTTCCAGATGTGGGACTTTCCCCTCGTCTTAACAGAGTTGGCACAGTAAGGGGTCCGCTGCTTTTGTTGTTTTGTGTTGTTTAGAGTGCCTTAGGTGATACTCTTATCTCTGGCCGATGTTTGTGAGGGTCAGCACTGTCGTTCTGAGGCATTTACTGAACACTGTTATGTTCTGGAGATTAGAGATTCCCGTCCATGATCCAGTGGTGTCTGTGCAGTAGGGGGTCGCTGTCCTGGGGTGCGTTCCCATGACTGTATGTGTGTGAGTGGGAATAGTGTGTAAAAACGTGTGTGTGCTGAAGAACTCATTTATCGATACGTTATAGTGGGTCAGAGATCGTCAAAGTATTAAGTATTCAGATTCTGTACTTGAGTAGAAGTACAGATACCTGTGTTAAAAATGACTGGTAAAAGTAGAAGTACTGATTCAACTTCAATAAGTAAAAAAGTACATTCTCTGAAAAAGTAAAAATTAATGTTGCTGTCAATGATACACAATACATTTGAGATAACTCTGCAATAACTCTTTCATCAACAATCTGCAAGTTGGTGTCAGTTTGCTGTTTGAGTTTAGGTTTCAGACAGAATAAACAAGACTGAACCAGTTTTGCATATATTAGATGTTGTATGAGTTTAAATGAATAAAATATTTTCAGCAACAAAGCAGTGACAAAACTATTTCTGTCTTTAACTAGTGTTTAAATAGTTTTATGCAATATGCAGGAACACAAAGTTTCGCTGGCTTTCTTCATCCAAAACCCCACACTGGCCAGATGCCGTCTCTTATTTCTGCGCTTGACTTTCCCTCTCTTTTTAGTTACGTCTTTTACGTCACGTCGTCATCCGTGGAGGTTGTAAAAGTAACAAGGCTGTTTCGACAGTGTGAGGAGTAACACCTGTTCTTTGTGTTGAAAAGTAGGGAGTTGAAGTTAAAAGTCGCCAAATAAACTAAAGTACAGATTCCGTGGATAAATCAGCACCACGGCCAGAGACAGTCATTAAAGGTTAGAAATAGATTTGATAGGATCTGCATGTGGTGTATTCATTTGGTTTATTTGTACACACTTTTGTAGTAGTTTCGTGCAGAAGGAGTACAAAGCGGCGTGGGTGCTCTGCAGTGACAGGAAAAATGTGAGTGTAAAATGTCAAAGAAAAGACTAAAAAGCCTTTATGGCAACTGTTTAGAGTAAAATACATTAGTTAAAGCAGGGGCATTATAGAGAGGTGATGTATGCTTCTCGGCAGTTGGATCTGAAGCTGCAGGGTGTTTTGGTGTGCGGGGGGTTTTCTTATGCTCTTGTATTCGAGGCTGTGTGTCTAATGAGCCGGGGAGTTATACAGCTCACACGGTTAGGCATGTTTCTTTCTGCTGTTTATTTTACTCTACACACTTTGGGCATTCATTATATTTGTTGATATGTAAAATCCTTGTAAAAAAAAAAGTGGTTTTATGCACAAAATAAATACACCCAAATACTATTTGTTTTAGGAGAAGGACCACCCGTTTTGTGCCTGTGAAACATTAGACCTGCCTCATGTGGTCAGTGGTCTCTGCTGTGATTTTTTTTAGCGACATTCACTGTGGGAAGTCTCTGCAAAAGTCATCGTTCTTTTTCACAACTTTTGTCTTTTAAAAAAGGGAAAGAATAATCTACCCGATGCTTATGCTTTATAATAAAAAACACATTTGTTGTACAATGTGTTCTTTATGTCCTTCTTTGATGCAACAGGTTCCATTGTGACTGTCCACATCGATCCAGGAATCGTCCTTGTAACCACTGAGTTAGAAGGTTGGATTTTTCCTTTAAAAAAAAAAAAAATTCTAATTAAAATGTTGCTGTTTGTTGCTGCCGTTGATGCTCGGGGCACTCCTCACCGCTGACTTCAACCAAGAGCCCTGTTTAACTCTGGCAGACTTTAACATCCTTCTGTCGGCCATTCTGAATACACAGGTGCATAGAGCCATATCAGATCTCAAAGTGGGCAAGATTTATAATTAAAATGGACCTGAATGTCATTAATAAATCTTGTCATCACGTATATATCTTTATAGTGTTTTAGTTACTACTGATTTTGTTAGGTTTGATTGTTTATGACTATTAATTGTAAATAAATGGGATAAAGAAATTGGGTAAAAGTGGGAGAAAAGTGAGAATATATTTTTTGTTTCTGTTATGTATCCTGACAATACTTTTTCATCTTCATGGTACACACATCATGTCGTATTCACTGCAACAGCTTGTGCTTTGATGACAAACCTACAGACCACAGACTGTCGTTACAAACAGGATCCGGTTCATACTTTTTGATAAACTGATCACAAGACATATTTTTTTGTATATGACACAGAAAAATGTTGTTGATTTCACACTGAATCTACACATTTTTTTTTTGAGGAATTGTTTTATCTCAGATGAGAATCTGCTGATTTCTCTAGTGTGACAAAAGCTGTGATAGAAATAATAATCTTAAATGTTATTGTGTTTTTGACAAAAGACAGGTTCTCTTGGGCTACTACTAAACCATGAATACAATAGAGCTGATTAGCATTGTTAAAAGAAGCATTTGAAGTGGATGAGTTAGCATGTGAGCAACTTCCAAAGCTCAACATTGCTAAATATCCTCCCATGGATATTTTTCAGAGCCACTTTATCAATGACATTAAGTTGTTTCTTTCCTTTCCTTGACACCTCTCACCATCATAACTTTTTTGACATAAATGCTTGCAGACACAATCTTGTTAAATAAATTATTTCCATTTTTGTTCAAGCAAATTCATTTTTAGAGCTAATGGTTTTCAGAAATAAAAGATTCATTGAAATTGAAGATTTGTGGAAAAAACAGATCATAATGAATGGGTCTAATCACCTCCACAATTCCACTGTTTGCTGTTTATTTGAGCACTGGGATATCCATTTTTAATACTGAGGTTTCTCCCTGAGACATGGCTGCATGAAGTCTGTGTTTATTATTCCCTGCACAATGTGGGAATGTAAATGTAAGCCTCAATAGAAAACAGATGTGTATCAGCTCTGGAGTAAACAGTATGTTATGATAATGCATGTGCTCCATTATCCAGCCTAATTAAATGATACTGCGGAGTTAACACGACGCAGATGAAAGTTTAAATCTCCTTACTGCAGTTAAGACGTTGATCATCCCATGGAGACAGTTTATCCCTTGTACTGCGGCTGTGCCACGCTCAGTTTACAAGCAGTATGTTGGATAAGAAAGATAGTCTATGTGATACTTAAGGATTGGTGACTTTCTTTACAATGGATAAATGTCAGCACACTCACCATTTGGAGAAGCAGACAGGAGCAGTGACACAGACTTTGTGCTCTGTACGGCTGCATCTAGAACTCGTATAAATGCATGTGTGTATTACATGCATTTTATCCAGCAACATACAGTATCTTGTGCACACTTTTAAAAGGACATGAAAGTAGTGTTGTATTTTAAATGTGAAGTGTTTTTACTTGTCCCATGTTCAGCAGCGTATGGTTTGTGTCATTGCTCTTGCCTGCTTCTCCAAATTGGAAGTGTGTTGACAATTTTATAATCTTAAGAATAACACCTATCTCACATACACCCATTTAAAAAAATACTGGATTGTCCCCTTTTGCTCTGTTCTTCAAAAGTGAAAACAGTAATTGAACTCATCTTTCATAAAATACTGATACTTTACAAGGCTGACACATCATGATTATTAGAAGAAATGTGAATAGCTTCTTCTTTCAATAAAAAGTCACATTGAAGTCAGAGTTTACAACAATTTACATCAGTGTTTCTGTGGTTCTCAAATACAGAGAAGGTACAGAGCTTATTATGTCCACATGTTATTGTTTTCTCACTGTCTCCATCGTGTAGAAGACTGACTTGCATTATTCCAGAATCAATAAACAATTTTAACACCTACCAAGCAATATGCCACAATAATATGACAAACCCAATTCCAAAAGCTATTTTTTGTGCTAAATTGATCCATCTTTTTCAAAAGCCATTGATCAGAGGATGTATCTTTCAAAAGGACGACTATTGCTGTCCACACTCAATAAATGTGTCAGATTCAGGATTATACAGTATAAGGTTCTGTATATACATATACAGACCCCTGTCAGATTATCTAAAATCAATAATAAATAAGAGTTATAATGGCATAAATGTGGTATGAATGGCTCTTTTCTTCGTCTTCTGTGAGAATGTCCCGCTGTGAAAACAGTTTGGTCACAGAAATTATTGTTATTGTTAGATTTTTTTATGTTAATTTTCCAATGTGCCCCACAGTGTGACTGCAAGGCTTATGGCCAGACAGTTGGATGTGGACATTAGGCTGCTTCTCCGTCAAAAGACTCTTGCTTCTTCAAAGATGCCTGTTTGGTTAAACATGGAACAAGCACTGAAGTTTCATATATTTGTTGAATCGGTAGATTACATCTTGAGCCCAACCCCTACCCTTTCCAAATGTGTTTTAGTGTATGTGTTTTTGTGTAGAGCAGAGACCTTGTGGTTCAACTGGTTCAGTCCTTCTCACTTTGTCCCAAAATGCCATAGGGCACTCTTTCAAAAACCGTATTCCTGTGAAAAGGCAACAGTCTGAAACTGTGGCGTAAATGGAGCATATCCAGTGTTTGAATATTCATAGACACAAAGATCGTGTCAAAGGTGCACGCACTCCAGGTTCTTGTTATTAGAGGCGAACCACTACGTGCCCCTTGTTTGTACACAAAGACTTACGTACGTATGTGTGTGTGCGTCAACATGCGCGCGCACTGCCCATATTCCTGCCCCGGCTGCGTCGTGCGGCTCACTCCCGTCAGATGCGTGTGAGGCTGCGGTCAGACGCGGAGCTCTAGTGTGAGTGGAGTAAGTGGGGATGCGCATCTGGACCGCGCTGAGTCCCCGGGACATTTACGCATCGAGGAGCCGCGCTGTACTTCCCCCGGTCCGCTGCGTGCGTCCACTCGGGACAGAGGACACTGTGGATATTTGGACAGAATGGCAGGGACCAAGTGCCTCCTGAAAACGCCGAGGTGAGAGACCTTTTATCACGCACGATCCCGAAGGAAAGCGACGTGCTGTGTGTGGTGTGTAGGCATCTTGTTTGTTAGCGATGAAATTACTCAAGAGACCATCACAACACTGTAAATTATCCCCTATTCGGGTAGTTTTAGCGTAAAGGTGAGAGTGTAATCACAAATCTGCATTGTCGTGATGCTTGTATCCGCGTAAAATGTAACGTTTCCAAAAGACGCGTAAAAATGATGTGAAAGATCTTGACAGAGATGATCATAACACGAAGAAAGTGGACAAAGGCGCTCTATTTCTACGTTTACGCGTCTGCATTAGTTCTTTTGTAACTTATTTTGTTTTGGCTAAAGTGCAGTCTGCATGACATTAAAGCTGTAGTAGGCATTTTTCGTGACAATAACAAAACAAACAGTAATAACCACTGCAGTGTGATAAACTTACCTTGTCTTTTAAGAATAATAGGAATCACCAAAGCAACACATTTTGCTCCTTTCCACCAAAATGCTCAAAAACTATGGAAGGTGCAAAAATAGATTGACTGCTTTGGGGTATTTTAAGATGCTGCTTCCATAAAGTAACACCAGAAAGTTCTCTTCAATCCCACTCAGAGAAATGGCCTTTTGCGGCTGCTCTTCTGACATAACAGCAGGGAGCCGTGTCGCCCTTGAAAAGCAGACATTTCACGGGTTAATTGCATCCTCGCACCAGCCTGACTCCCGCCTGATACCTACGGCCGTCTGAGCAGCCTATTACGCACGGCTGTCAATCCCCGGCTTGTCGTGACGAAAAGGTCGCCGCAGAAAGCAGCAGTGACTCCCAGCTCTCCACAGCCAGTTCTGTGATGCCTCCATTTGTCTGAATTTGTTTTTCATGGTAAACCGTGCCGGCGCGTGTTGTTTTGATGTCTGCCTTGCAGCGACGGCGGCCTATTTAAAGCATTATCTGTTCATCGTCTTTTTTTTTTTTTTCTCAGGATAACTGACTTTTCCCCGTGATGTGACATGGTTATTTACATCAGGCGCGTTGATTAAGCTCTAGCAGATAGTTGTGTGTGATCCCCGTTGGCTGTCATAAGCAAATGCTCTTAATTTGCTTTGAAATATGAAGAAAAATGTAAACCAGCTGCAGCTATTTAAAAATGCATCCCCCAGCCTCTTTATTTTCCGAATTGATCCTCATTAATGCCATTCTAGATAAGCTACCATTTGGCTTATCTCGCTGAGCGCAGGAGAATGACGCCGTCGTGTGTTCACTCTCAGTTTCCACGATGTTTTAGTTTGACAGACATCCACTGTATGTATCCATTTAGAGGACGTTGTTCATGTGTAACAAATGACAGGCATGTTCCATTTTGCTCTGTTTTCATCTTGTTACTGTTCACGTGACTAAATAAAGAGGGAATTCCGAAATCGTTGGCCGCTATTAGCATCAACAGATAAAGATAAAGATTAGATAAGATTAGACACTATAGACTCGTTTCCACTGGAGCTGTACAGTAAGAATTCATTGTCAAAATGGGAATGAAGCATCCCAAAAAAGCATACTTTACTGTTCTACACTGGAAACACGTCAGCCTTTAGTTCCAATGGGTGAGGGTGAAACACAGCAGTCTGTTTTTTCACATAAAACACGTTCCAAGAAGGAACCATCCAAAATGTACTCATTTCAATAACAAGCAGGAGGTTATTGGCAAAAAATGACGTTGGCGCTTTATGAATTAAAATCATCACACTTTCCCATATCCACATTGCATACAACACATGCATAACATGTGATATTAAACAGACAAAAAGCCTCTTTGACAGTCTTCTACACGGTTTTAGTGTCTTCTTTATTCAAATGAACTGCAACACATCTATTTCGAAAAATTAGCTTCAAATGCTATTAATGTCTGATATGGAAAGATGAATGGTATGTTGTCACTGTTACTGTCGCAGACACTGAGCTGACCCGTACCTCTCAGTGGAAACAAGGCTAATATCAAATCTCTGTGTTCTATTGAAATGAGATGGATTTATGTTTTTGTCATAAGAATGTTTGGATTCTTCATGAATTATTGACAGTACACCCATACATCATTGAAATGAGCAGGTAAGGTTTAGATGGTGTTTGGTACTGGTACGGAATAAGGGAAGTTATCACCATATTTGGAAATAGGAGCTCAAGATTCCCAAAGCTTGAAGATCTCAATGTTCTTTCTGGACAGTAATGGCAAGACTGTTTTGAGCATACTTATGTCAGCACATGTTGCCATCTTGTGCATCCCATTCTAGGATCTACACTTCCTTCTTTGTGCCACAAAAGTTAAGTGTGCAAGGTGCAATCTGCATATTACAGCATGTATAACAACATCAGAGCACATTCAGAAGCGACAGGGTGATAGAGCGATTATAAGCTGCTCCTACACAGCAATAGTCACCTACTGTTGATTTAGTTGATGATATCTGGTTTGCGCCATCCTGAGGAGTGAATGAAGAACAGGCAATGATACTTTAAAAGCAGGTATATTTCCACAACCACTGATGCAATACTGAAAACATTTTGCCGAGAGGGTGTGGATAACCATAGATGATACTCACTGTCAGAGTAGAGGAGTCGTTTTTAAAATAACCACTACCATGCTTACTTAAAAAAGCTATCAGAGCTATGTTTTCAAAGCTCGCAGGAGGCCAGGGAGCTGTTGACAGACTGCTATAACTGGGCTATATAGGGTTGTGAAAATGAGTAAAAAATGACACCCATATGGAAGATAATGATAAAACATGTACTGTCTATGAAACTAGTCTTATCTCAGATTCTATGATCCATTGTTCCCTCTCCAATTATTCATTTTATTCTGCAGAGTCTGTCAATTCAAATTACACACATTGATTTTATTTCCGTAGCAAGTCAGCAAACATACAACATTATGTTATATATTATACAATGGAACCACCAATAAATAAAAGCTATCAAAAATGCAGCTTTTTAATTATACATCAGACATCTTCAGAGCATAATCCCTAAAAGGAGTCACAGCCCACTGCCAGTTTCTGTCTTACTGCTTTTATTTTAAGTATGAACAAAATGTCAACACTACATTTTCTTCATGGCTTATTATGGCTTATTTTTAGTTCAGTTGCCATTTGAAATAATGGCAAATGTGGGTGATTGAAATTACAATACATTCAATTATAACGTGGTCCTCTTTGCAAAATACTTGGACACCCATATGTACTGTCTTGTTAACTTGTTTTTCCCATCATCTTAATAAAAATGTGCCATCAAAATAATCAGCCTAAAGATACATTTTGTACAAGTCTATCTCCCAGTTTCGTGGCGTCCATTTTTGATCTTTGGCACCATGTTGAGTCCACACTCAGGAGTTGGATGCCGTCCTGTGCCACAGCCTGGGAACAGATGACAAGAATTCATCGGCGCTTGTTGGAAGTTATTCTGAGCTGACAATAGCTGTCTGGTTAATTCTTTGGACCGGTGCCACTCCTGTACAGTAGGAACAAACAGAACAGCCATTAGCTTGTCCCCGTCGCTGCGGAGATAAGTGCCCCTCGCCGATCTCCTGCTTTTACGCGGCAAGGTGTTGAGCGCTTGACGAGAAACTGCTCTGACAAAGCCAACTCTCTCTGCCCTTGTGCCCCGCAGTAACTTCCAGTCGTCTGCCATGTTTGAAGGGTCTGAGTCGGTCGAGGTGGAGGGAGCCAGCCCAGACAGCACGGTCGCCTCATCCATCAGCGCCTGCAAGAAGGTAAATATATCGCTCTGTCACAAAGATAGTTCCAGCACAGTAGAGCTTTTCTAAGAAGTACGAGTGGCAGCAGTCGACATTGTTTACTTCAGCTTAAATGTTGTGCCAACTCTTAAAAGGATGTTTACTGGAAAAAGTATTCAAGAGACAAATATATAAAGAACTTTTTGATTTGGAAAACAACTACAGCTACAGCATAGCAAGGATGACCACAAAGGCTTTTAGCACATCAAAAATCATGTTCCACAAAGTCATCCAAACTGGAACAAAAGGATTATAGCCTATGTAAGAACTGCTTTGGTGCAGTTGAAGTTTGTTACCTACTGGATGATGAAAGAGCCAGAAAAACAACATTCATGAACTGCCTTTCCAAAAAAAAAAAAACAAAAAAAAGAAATTTCAGCACATTTGGTACTTGGGAATCTCTCTAACTACAAAATATAGGAATATTGATTTCTGATACAGCTTTTCTATTATACACTTTACTATACCACTCAATGTTAGGCTGTTGGATTCAAAATCAAAGAAGCAGCACAGCAAACAAAATAAATTGAATAACATTTATACTGGTAGATACATATAAATTTTAATATGGCATAGATCCATAATGGCATAAAGCTGGTACTTGGAAATACAAATACTTGGTACTTGATGTAAAGAGTTTGAGAACCAGTGACTCTATTGGTTAAAACTGCAAGATGCAACATAGTGTAATCGCAATATCATCAATCACAATATCCGTATCATGATACTGTTATGGTCTTTTAAATCATCATCCAAACAAAGCATTCAATTAAACAACTGTGTATCTAAGTAGAAAAGTCCTGGATTAGACCTGATTTATTTCTACACTTTGTCCTACTTAAGACTGGTTTGGTCTTGGTTTAGGCCTGGTTCAGTCTTGTATGTGCAGCCCTCCTGGGGATGAACACACTAAATTATTATTAAGTGGGGTATTGACAAGGAGCTAGAAAATGGGACAATCCTAGTTAAACTGTGAATTACGATGACCTTAACCAACACCATTAAAGAGGAGTGCTCTACCTTGAATACAAAAAATGGTTTCAAGTCAGCTGTTAAAAGAATATTTACAAGAGTATGTCTCCCACGGGGCAGCAATACAGATACAGATTATTTGCAAAAGAAAAATACCCCAGAATCAGTTCACTGTACTTTCCTTAGGTCAATATAAAACCAAGCTCCTCACTGCTACTGCTCTGTCTCTGGTGATTTACAGTGGTTTCTAAGAATATAAGCCATGCCTTCTTCTGTTTTATTGTTGGCAGTTGTTCAGGGAAGATAAGATAATAAGGCAGGCAGGCAGAGTGGCAAATTATCTTCCACTTTCTTCCCTCCGACGCATTTCCATCTTTTTCCTGTGAGTTTACCTTATGTTTGCACCTCAGATTTTGATTTCCTCCTGGCCTGGTGCCCGTGACACCCAGGGGTTGTGTAATAAGTGGAACAGGCAGGACCCCCGCTCGGCTCAGTAAATTTATCATCTCCGAGTGACACTGAGACGGGAGGGGAAATAGTGCAGACCAGTGGGCTGAGGTAAAAGCTAGATTGAATTTCCTTTCAAAGTGTTTATGTGTGGGTCCAGGTAGAATTGCCGGTGTGCGTCCTAATTAGCCCGCTGCCTGTGATCTTTACTGACTTCCGCTCAAGTGTCCCGCCGAGACGCGAGGTGATATCTCTCTCATAATTGGGCCTGAAGTTCGGCTGGCCCGTGTCAGTAGCCTTTGATATGATCGCTCCCGGTGAGATCAACAGAGTTTACGTCACCTTTACCTGGCTCTAGGCCTGCACAGATGGCATATTCCTTAGGGTGCACGTATGAGGGGCATGATTAGACTCTATAAATACACCCGTGCGTACAAGTGCCATGTGACCACGCTAATTCGTGACAACTCTGTGTTTATAGCATCGATTTACTTTTGATTGATTGACTAGATTTCAGAGGACAGTCTCCACCCTACTGTTTTAGAGATGAATGTAATCATGTTAGCCTTCTAAGCTAGTCTATTTCTATTCTATACAAAGAATAAGTCTGGTCTCTGTCGTTTCAAGTTAGATTTCCTGTGAGTGGACACAGATTAAACTGCCTCTAAATGCAGTTTGAAAGACAACCAATCAGAATTCAGGAGACAATACCAACATATTCTGAATAAACTGCCCCTGGACCAATGCAATTTGAGAACCAACCCGATTTTAGATCAACATGATGAGCTTAGGTAGGATTAAGCTAAGTAGGAAAGGTTATAGACCCTCATCACTTTGCTAAAATGGGTCTGGCTGGCCAAGCTATCATTTTGCTGTAGCAACTCTTTTGGATATAAATATAAAAAGTATATATGTATGTATATAAAAAGTATTCCAGATGTCAAAAACCTGTGAACACCTACGGAAGCCCTGTGTGGACATCTTGTAGCCTGTGAACAAATCTCCTAATGATAGGTGAGAAGATGAGATTAGATGCCAGTTACAATATCACACTCACACACATACTAAGGGCATGTGAACAGCTATGACCGTTCACATTGTTTATGAAGAAACCCAGTGGATATAGATCTGAACGTGTAAAAGCTGACGTGAAAGAACTAATGACTGTTTTAACCTTTACTGGGACATTGTGGGGAACTTTACCAACAACATATAATATAATCACCCACTTTTACTTCAACTAAAAGGTGTTACAAGTGTTAAATGAGTTGTGAGGTTACATGGCATTTGTAGAAACTGGAAAAGGAAGTAAGTCATAGCAATAGAATGCATCCGTTTTATGACAAAGCTTTTCTCTTTCTCTCCATATCTCAGCATTTACAATTTGCAAATTAGCATTAAGGGGGTCTTTCGGGCTGTTTTACAAATATAAACGGCAAATGTAACTGGCATCCTTTGACAAATGGATATATCAGTCAGTGGGACAAAGGCACTCGCTGACAAAAGGAGCTACTCAGCAGTATCCTTCACACTCCAGGCTCCTTTATAATGTCCCCTAGGCAAGTAAGTGTCATATATATAATATAGAGTGTCTGGTTAGCTGACAGATTATTGATTCTGAGCCGGTACACTCCTGTGGTAATAAAAAGGTCCCGAAGAAAGGTCAATTGATCCCATCCACTGCTGAGGCTAACAGAGAGTGGCAGATAGACGTGAAGGAGTGAATGTGTAGCTGTGACTGTGTTAGCGCTGTACATCACCTGAGCTGGGGTTTATCTGTGTGTCGCAGGTGCTGTGTGGGAACAGCGTGTTGGACTCGCCCGACTTCTGGCTCAAGAACGAGAAGACCCTGTGCCGGCTGGGGCTGATGGACGACGACAGCGAGGGCAGCTGCACCATGGTGAGGAGCATACTGTACACCATGAAAAATGCACAGCCTCTCGGCAACAAAGTCTGGCCCGTTACTTGTGTGGAGTCTCTGCGGCAGACGGGCTTGTATAACGGAGTTGTCTGAATTTTGAGGCAGAAATGATGGGATGTGACAGGTAAAAACGCACGTCTTGGGTCAAGTCCTCTGAGCGGCTCCTGGGAGATGGAAAAAGATGTTGCAATACCGTATTATCTGCGCATCCATGATGGGTTTTACTTGATGTAAAAAGAAAACTGAGGTGAATTAGGCTCAGACTTCGAAAGAAATGCTTTGAGGAGAAGTTAGCCTGTGAGCAGATTTCCTAAAGAGTTTCTGGTACGAAGTGTTATCAAGAAGGGAAACATGGGTAGACATCTGGGGATAGTTTTCAGCTTAACACCATAAAACTACTCCTTTCACCTGGATGACTGAGATCATTCACAAATAAAGATAGTAATATGCAACAAGTTTTAGGAGATTACGGTTCTTGAAAATGGCCCAAAATACTGTTTGAAGAACAGATTGTAGAGAATCATTTTTAAAGGAAGACTAAGGAATACTGCAAACTGGGTCACCAACTTAGGAAAAAAAATAAGTGGAAGTAAATATGGCTGACATTGGACTATTTTGGATTCCTTTTTGTCTCATCTTGTCAAATAAGAAGATATATTTTGATGCCAAAGAAGCCTATGTTTGATCAAAATCTTTTAAAGGACAGAATATGGAATAATTTATGAACTACACGTGGACTGCCTTGATTGCTTTACACTAATGGTTTCCTTCATATTAAATACTATCTACTGGGCCATCAAACAGCATAAATATGCCAGCATAATATAACCAGACTTCCTTTGTATTTTATTATTTATTATTTACCCAATGGTGCTCCCTTGAGGTCTCATGATAAAGGTGACGTAGGCTCACTAAAGCTCATGTGAACCAACACCATAACAGTTTGTTATTGCGTAATCGTGATACAATTCCCATTTACAAACAGGCCTGCTGTCCCCAGGGTAATGTGGTCGCTGGCTTTGGGAATGATCATTCGACATTTTCTGCACACCTTTACACATTTTTGACTTCTTTTTTTAGTTTAGATTAAAGTCAACCCTTATGCAACAGCTGAATAATGAATCTCTGTTTCTCTAATCAAATCTCAGTTCAAGATCAGGCTCTTTAACCAGCACTCCTAAAGGGTTTCTGCAGTGTTAATAATGATAGTTGTCTGTGGTTCTGATACAGAGCCTCCTGCTGCACTGCACCACTCAAAACTGCATCTCTCCCTGAATCTATTGCAAGATTGTTCATGAAAATCAGATTTTTCTTGTCTTTGTACTTTTTTTTCTGAAAACTGCTTCACATTTGACTGATGCTAAGGCTCTGAGGCGGACTCTTTTATATTTGATGAGTCTGGTGTTTTGCTGTGAGCTATGTTGCATATACTTGAGCTGCGTTCCGTCTGTAAGAGCACGATGAGTTTGTATAGGTCTGCGGGAAGCCTGTATTTCTTATTGATCGTACTTTTGTACTGTGACATTTTGATGGGAATTCTCTGACAGACTGTGTTTGGATTGCTGAGGACAGGGAGCTTGTTGAGGCAAGGGCGCTGGATAAAGGGAGGAATAAGACATCAAGGGAGTGAGAGATGGAAAAGGAGAAGAGCTCTGAGCAGTGAAGGAGACAATGCTTAATCTTCTCTGTCGCACAGTTTTGCCTGTGATGTGTCACTTTTGATCACTCTCTCATTTGAAAATGCCAGTAAAAACCCGTGATAACATCTGTCTATGGCTAAAGGCTCTTGTCTGCTCAGAGGACCAGCATGTTTTTGACTGCATACATTCAACTGTATTTAAAGTAAAGGCACGTTCCCAATGTTTAGGGACAATATGGGTTGGGTCAGGGTTTTCAGGGGTGTAAAAAGTGTCCCACATGAGCACACTGTACCATACTTCTTTGGTTACACATTGGTTTTGGTTCCAATAGTGTGGTACTGTTACTTAAAGGTGAAGCCAAACACATTTTTTAAAGTTCTTGGTCTGGTCTTGGTCTCAAACTCATTTTTTACTGGGTTGGGTCTTGGCCTCGATCTAATTTTTACTGGGTCTGATCTTGGTCTCAAATTCATTTTTACCAGGTCTGGACTTGGTCTTGAACTCATGTTAGTAGGTCTGGTTTTGAACTAATTTTTACTAGGTCTAGTCTTGGTCTCAAACTCATTTTTACATGGCCTTGCCTTCATTCAGACCACAACAGGTTTATTTGACAACATTATGTCATGAAAACTTCATTTACATTATCTTCATTTTAAAATCCTACTCTAACTCCTTTAACCACTCCTTCACCAGTCCATCTATTACTAAAATGGACTTTATTCTGTCACAGATCGCTGTTTCTAGTTTTTGAGTTTTCAAGTTGGCATCTTATGTTTCTAACTTGTTAAATTAAAAACATTTGCTTTCCACATTGCATTAAACATGAACAGAACTTGTGACAGTAAATAAAGATCCCCTAAAATGGAAGAAACTGGAGCAGCTCTCTACGACAGCTGGGAATAAACAAGAAAGAACGATATTTCTACACCTTCAGCCTCTGTCCCCAATTGTAGTGACCTGTGTGGCATCTGAACCACTTCTGCCCTTGAAAGTGAACTCTCTGTAGTGCCACTTAAGGAAGTAATAATACACCTAAGTAAATATTCATAAGTGAAATAATATGCAGAAAGAAGTCAGTGCTTTGTATTGCAGTGATACAAAGAGAACAAAGTGTAAGTTTTGCCCCGGCTGGCCTGTTTTATTATTTTGTTCCACTAGAGGGAGTCACGAGCTACTGCAGTGCTCAGTTTTTGTCACTTAAAACACACTTAATTTGAATGTCAAAATAATCCAGAGGCTGATTAAAAGAAATAGTACTGTAAGTCATTCAAATGTCTCGAGACTTGTCATTCTCAACACAGCACCTGAGCAGGAGTTGCTTTAATGTGTAGTAAATATCAGTCCTACACAAAGTGTTTTGACATTTTCCTCGTACCAATCCCTCAAACGTGCCTCAAGTGTTCCATAATGATTGCCAAGGTAACAAAAATGGCAGTAATTAAGCAAAGAGCAGCTTTTTCACGCACTCACGTCACACCTACTGAGTGAGCAGCTGCGTTCTGAAGTGAATGTTCCCAAAACCCTTAAAATAGCTGCCATCTTTTTAGATTCTTTTGACTTAAAAAGTGAGATCTGTAGAGACTTTGATTGTAGTGCAGACCATAACTGTGAATCTGTGCCAGTTTTCAGTTGAATTCTGTTTTTTGCAGTGCACTTTGTTATAGCATTGTCACTAAATCATGAAAAAAAAACTCTTTTCAGGTCTGGAGAGGTTCCCAACTTTTTACACTGCAGACTATAATTCTTTTTTTTCCATTTTATATTCTTTCTCCAGCTTATTAGCAGTGACCATAAACCTATTCATTACTCTTTGTCTCATGCTTCTACCTAGATACCTTTATCTTCATTGTTCCTTTGTTTAATACTCCAACAACACAGTTTAATCCTCAGACCTTTGTCCAAATCAGACAATAGTCATTTGTTTCCTCTACTTTGAGTTTGTTTCTGTGAATGGGAAGAGCGTTAATGTGAGCGGGACAGATGTGAACCGTCCTCCCGCAGCGACGCTCTCGGACTCTGACATGACAAATTGCTTCTCCGATTCTCAATTCTCGCTTTGCCTTTCCACCGTTTTACACAGCCAATCAATCAAAGTGCAGCTTACATCTGATGACTGTGTGGGAAATAAATGTTTCAGTCCTGGTCTGGACTGTACCGGGAACAGGAAGGAGAGCTGGACTGTTGTGGAAAAACGACACTGAATTTTGAAATACTGAGAGAGGAAGCCACAAACCACTCAAAGATTGGTTCAGCATGACAGGGCCTAGAGTAACGGAAAGCATAAATAAATCCTTTTAGCTTTGATATTCCAAAAGATTTGTGAGCTTGAAGATCTGCTAAAGGGCTAACTGTTGCAAATATTAGACTTTCAGGATGTGTTCATGGTTTGCTGTTTCTTGCTAAAACTGAAAATATTGAAAATTTGACTTGGACACTAACCAGACATTACAAAGACTCCTCTCTGGCCTCGGAACTCCTCGGTATTCCACCGGAGGAGCTGGAGGAAGTGTCCAGGGAGAGGGAAGTCTGAGCGTCTCGTCTTGGACTACTGCTCCCACAACATCACACTTCGTACACTTTTTGGGGATGCTTTGAACCAGTTTTGGCAATGGAAACATACCTGTACTGATCTGGATCTTAGCACTCCAGTGGAAAAGAGGCTTAAGGATAGTATCCTCTTGACGTCCCTGAATATGGCTGTCATAACAACACAGAGTGTGTAGAGGGCTAAAAGATACGCTGTGTTGCTTTAAAGTGAAATTGGCTGATCATTGAGCCTGACTGGTGTAAAAGCCTGTGAGCCCAGACAAGTCTTATTTAGCTGTTTTAGCCCTAAATAATAAGATGTCAATATAAGCTGGAATTCTGGGTGTAAGCCAGCCTTTTCTTGCTTGTTTGATGAAATACCCCTCATGCCTCTGACTATGTAATCGGCAGCTTTCACAAACCAGGATAAGGCCTATAAATGCCACAGTACTGACATTTTCAAAAAGACAAAAAACAGGAAAAAACAGAATGCAGTGGATAAGGGCAGACATTATTTGAGAGATGTAATTGTATTGCTTTTTTGATGGAACTCAAGAAACTTCAAATGCAATGCTCGCTGCTCAGAATTACAGCCTTTAGGATTTAATTAGAACAAGAGGAATGAAGGCTGCTGGGCTGAATGTGTTTGTAGCTGGTGATATCTTCAGCTGCTGAAAACTCATGAGTAGTTTACAAAACAAAAAACTGACAGAAATTCCTACAAAAACAGAGGCACGCTGCTGGAAGACGATAGTGTTGATGATTAACATTTTTATGTTTTTGATTTGTTTTGATGTCATTAGTCTGTTATTCTGGACCACAGTTTACTTGCTCGATCTGCAAAATTGCTATACCAAAAATTCACAAATTCAACTTTTTCTAGACAACTGCACTAACTGAGTTAAAGCCAGACATCTCAAATGTGAATGCATCCTTAAATAACACAAATTTGAGATGTTATTTTGCTCAGTTCTGGGAACCCAGTTCTGTCTCGGAGGAAGTATTCCCAGAACTGTGACGGCATGTTCGCTGTAAGAGCACACATGTCAGTTTTACATATTCAGGAACGGGAATAGTCAGTTGGATAAAAGCCAAAGGATTTGATATTTTCTGCTTTGTCACCCACCTCTGGCTGCATCATGTTGTCACCTTTGATCGCTCGCTCATGTTTTAATGCATGAAGTCAGTTAGAAGTGCCATGTTGCTGCGATAGTCACACTGAATTCCATCACACCCTTATGACAGGAGCAACCTTTTAAAGAAGATTGCACCAGATATTTATCTTGCAAAAATATGTAGATGCTTGATTCGGGATTATGCATTTCTCTTTTTCATATGTCTCCTCTTCACCAAGAGTGTGGTTCAGTTTAAGTAAACAGGCATGTCATACCTGTGCTCTACAAGCAAATTCTTTAAATACAGGCATGTTACTATTATCTAAATGTATGTATTTTCTACTGGTTATCCTGTTACGCGTATTATGGGGTTGGAGCCCAGATACTCAGAGCATGAGCAGTCACTAAAAGGAACACTTAGAGATACAGTACTATGGGCAGTTTACCAATGCAACTCTTTGAACAGAGAGGAGCCATCGTACCTGGAGAGAACCCACAGTTCATATAAGGACATGAGCCTCATTTCCACTGTGATTGTACAGTACAGCATGGTTTGGTACGGATAACCCCTGAAGAGGCACGTGTTTTCTCTTTGCCAGGTCCTGAAGAGGGACGTCTGCTGCAAAAATGGAGACGAATTGAGTAAACTGCAAAGAAATTCTCCTAAATGTAGCTACACCACTTTTCATTTGACAAGTTCTGTTCAAGCAGGGTTTATTTTAACAAAGCAAGGACCTCAACGTGTCAACTCTTCCTATCAGAACAAAACATTTCCTACATTAGAGGCTTATTTGTTTTCCATTTCTATTTTTGTCCAAACTAAGGCTCTCGGACGTTAAGCTCCATCTTTTTGTGTCAGTCCATTTGTTGTAGGTTTAAATGTGGAAGTTTAAAATGACAAATATCTCAAACAAAGCTATACAGAGAATCGCTGAGCCATTTTTAAGTTGTTTTTCTCTGTGTTACATCTTCCTGCTTTGAACCTGGATTCAAACACTCACACACACTTGAGTCATGTGCACTGTGTCCTGACCTGTCCCTTCCCAGAGACAGAGAGAGGGAGTCTGGGGATATAAGGCAGAATGAATATGCCACCATCCCCTGCCTGAGCTTTGACTTACTGCAGGATCGGCTCTAAAGATAAACATCAGTTCTGCTGTTTTATCTCGGTCTGTTTACTGTCCTGTCCTAACTGTTTTGTCCTCTCAGATGGGACCTCCAGACTAGATCCAAATGTGCTGTGTTTATTCCGGAGCATGCTTCTTTTCATGATATTTGCTGTGTTTTCAGTTTCAGTCCTGTGGTACGTCAGTCTAGTGTCCCACTGAGGTAGAAGGAAACAGGGCAGCAAAAAAGTGGCCTGCTGTGACCTTGTACGGCACGCGCTAGCATTACGTAACACAGGCTGACGCAAGGAATTTGCCCAACACTGCAACAACGGGGCAGAAGATGAAAAATGCAAATTGAAATAGAAACTAACTGCACATGGCTAATTTGCACAAACTGACATAAATGTATTGTACGTTTTGTTTTTTGTTGTACCATTATGCACACACATAATATGTCATCCATTTTACTCCAACTTAGCCTTTTATAGAAGTGCTATTTCATGCTGTCACTCTGTTACTACAGTCTTTTGCGGGATAAGGGGGAACCCCATCCATTCCTTGTCTGGGTGGAGTCTTTTCACTTAAAACGGACTGTAAAAATACATAAACTTGCAACAAAAAGGGACAGTAGAAGCAGCTATGTTTCAGATACCTACAGACATTTTGTATTTTAATGACAAGCTCAAGGCCTGCCATGTTTAGTGTATTATTTATAATCTTTTATTTTCGTGTTGAATTGATAGCCTCTTATTTTTCAAAAAATATTGTATGTGTTTGTGTCTGGAAGCAGAATTATGCAAAAAGTGCTCTTGCACATTAGGGTTAGAGAAATAGAGCTGGTTAGGGTGGGGTTAGGCTGTGGAAATCATAGAGCTGAGGGAACATAGAGCTGTGTAACATAGGCACGCTCCCAAATTGATACTTTTTTGCAGTGATTGTTTTAATCCAGACACTTACATACACCTACTACTAGAGTACAAGCTTTTTTTGTATTTTGGTTTGCTATTTTCTTAGACTTTTACTTACATTAGGAGTCCAATGTAAATCCTGAGTACCCAGATCAAACAGAAGTAGTAAAAAACATCACATTTGACATACTTCGAGACAAGATTGATGACTTTCTTGTGCTATGAGTGATTTTCCTACATAAGCTTGGGGCCTGTCGAGCCTCTAAATCCCAGTGCAATTCACAGAAATGCGCAACAATCAATAGGACTTCAATATTCCACCAACAGAGCTGTAATGTTATTGACACGTTAGGTAAATCATGGCACGCAGACCACTTCACTTTGTGGATAACACGTGTTGGTCTATGCATAGCAGGATTCAGAGAGCTGTATAGATTAAAAACAGGGTCGGAGTTGCCTCTAAGATGGCAGAACACTCCGTCTTCAAAACACCCCAGAGATGAAAAGAATATCCTCATTGTGGTGAAAGCGCACATTAGCACTTCTCCAAATGTGAAAATAGCATGGGATGTTATATGCATTTTTAAATTCGTCGCTCATCTGCTTTGCCATTAACACCAGTTGTTCCAATTATTTCACTCTCTTGGGTTTTTATCTCCTCGCGTAGCAGCAAAACGCTCTCCGTTAATTGAGTTATAATTTCAGCGTACATTTGCAGACCCATAGGGAATAAATCTATATACCAGAGATTCTTCAAGCTGCCTACTTGAAGCTTATAGCCGTTGTGTTTCCATATTCATCCTGGTGGGAAGAGAAGCATGACAGCAGGAGCTTCTTGAGCCCGGGGCTGCAGCCAGAGCAGCTCACAGCCAGCACTAATTGTATGAGTGTGGATATTGCATATCTGTGTAGGTCTCTTATAGGGAGCATTTCAAGTACACAGTGTTTTATGGAAAAAGGAGAGATGAATAATTGCGTATAGGATTAAAAAGTTCTATGTAAGAAAAACATCTGTGCACAGTCCTTTAAAGTTCTGGTGTGCAATCCCTTGAAGGAGTGTAACTGGAATGATAGATTGCTGTTGATATAAATAATAACTTTAAATGAGTAGTTTAAACTGAACAAGATAGAAAGTATTATAAAACCATTTACTAAACCAGTGGTGTCAAACTCAAAGCTGTGAGGGGCTGCGTGAGTTAATGAAAATCATTTTAGGGGCCAAAGATGGTGACACATGGGAAGCTTTTGGATTTGAACAGGCTTTAGATGGATTTAAACAGGCTTTAGATGGAGTTGAACAGGTTTTATTTGGATTATAATAGGTTTTATTTGGATTTGAACAGGTTTTATTTAGATTTGAACAGGTTTCAGGTGTGTTTGAACACATTGAATAGATTTTTGCAGCAAAAGATTTCATGAACAAATAAAATCTGATTCAAATCCATCTAAAACTTGTTCAAATCCAAGTGTGTATATACACACACAGAGTATACATGATTTATTTGGTAATTAATGATGATATTGAAAATAGTAAAGGTCAGAAATGGTTTTGATGATGAATGATTGCAATTAGTGTTGTTGTCAATAACTATTGATTACATTATTTCAACAACTGTGCTATGTCCAGTGGCTATAGTTGAACGTGGAATCAAAGTTCTGTTGCACTTCTGTCCCCAATAATAACGCAAAAGCTCTCCTGCTTCTCTTTTATTAAAAAAAAGTGAAATCTGACCAATTTTTCCTCCACAAAATACTAATACTTTACACCAAACCGAAGTTCAGAGCTTACCATCAGTTTTTTACTCCTTCCTCACCGTCGGCAATTATCTCTGCCTCTTTGAACATGACTGTATTACCAATATTTTTTCTAGAAGCGAACATGTGATTAGCCAAAGCTTCTGTTCAGGACTGAAAGTTTTCTTAAGATGATTCCTATCACAGTATACTGTTTGGTAATTAAGCTGTAATTTTTTTTCAGAAGCATAAAAAAAAATAATCCCATACTCCCTGTTGTTTTAATTGTGCATTTGCCTTCACTTTTGGCCCACCAAGGCTGACGCTGAAGAGCCTAACAATTCACTATAACTATTTATAAACATAATAATAATAATAATATAACAATATAAATATGTTCCATTATTTCAAGAAAGACGAAAAAAAAAAAAACTTCAACAAAAAACAATGCTCCTCTTTTTTAATCTGACGCATGGCCTGGTCTTAGACATCCTTAGCCGACTGCTTTTGAGCATTGCATTCGTAGTGATGCATTACAACCCATTCTTCCCATGACATAATAAATATAGGTACAGCATTATGTGATACAGTATCTCTACATAGTTTGCGTGATCTTTAAAATCAGTTACATCCGAGTCACTGAGCTTCAATGTTATTTGCCCTCCAAACTTTAAGTAAATTTAATTGCTCTTCAAATAAATAAAATATACCTTGTGAGCTGAGTGTGTTTTGTATCCTGACCCCAGAAATTATACATATACATTGTACAGCATCTTTGTAGAGAGAAGAGATAGTGGCTTTAAAAAAACATATGCCTCTCTGGACAGTGACCCTTCAGGAGGAATCATAACGACAGAAAAGTAGAAGCAATCTGTCGTCATTCTCCATTTTTATTCATCTGCTTCCTATTCTTGACTTTGAAAAGACCATATGCACACTGTACAAGGGCAGCTGCACACCTTAAGTGCCTTTGTGTTTCAAGGCATAAAAAGAGCAAAAAAAAAAAAAAAAATCACTGCAGTTAAAGAGAAAAAGGAGCCAGAAGGACCGAGGTGGCAGCTGTGTGTGGGAGGATCAGAGTAGTGAGCGGAGAAAGTGTGACCGCGGGGGAATCCAGCTTTGACAGACAAAGACTCAAATGTTTGCGATTGACTTTCTGTGTAAATACGCAGAAATTGCACTGTATCTTGCATGACTTTGTGGTTTGGTTTCTGCATAACCTCTGTTTGTAGGTTAAAAAAAAAGGATCTGCCCCCTTCTCTGTTTACGTTCGAAGCCAAACAGAATTTCATGCGTAAATAAGTTGGGACAATGGAAGCCTTGTGTTTGTGCGTGCATTGTTAGAGCAAACACTCCCGAACAATAGCTGCACTGTAATCCTAATACCTCATCGGGGTTACGCACCAAACTTTCAAAACTAAACAAAACAAAAACAAAAACTAGCATCCAAATGTTATTTCCCAGGCTAAAGTTAGACCTTGGTTTGTCCTCGGTCATAAAGTGGCGCTTGGTAATCTCCGCTGACCAGTCGGGTCGAAGTGGGTCATCGGCGCAGGTGGTGAGAGAAACAGTAAGGCTTCATTCGTTTTGGCAGGGCCGGTGTCGAGAGCAGCTGTAGATTTTCATGGGTTGAGCACCTAGTGAAGCGAGAAGCCTTGGGAGAGACACTGTGTATCTGCTGCAGCGGGAATATGAGCAGAACAGTGTGCAGCTTGTACCATAGCTTGGATTTGCCTGCTGTGACACTGGTATTATGTTTATATCTTTTGTTTGACGGCTAGTTCAGTGCCGTTCAATTATACTGATATAATACCATGAATCAAGTAATCTCAAGGATTATAACAAGAAAATAAATCCTCCTTTGGTAAACATTTAGTGAGCGGAAACGGGTAAAATCTTTGCAGAAGGAAAATGGTTGATCTGTAATGTAGTAAAACCATAGCTTTTATTATTAACATACACTTTTAAACTGGGAAAGTCTGGAACCTCACCCTGAGCAGTTAAAATCTATTACATGTGACAACTCATAAAGAAGAGAAAATAGTCATTGCTTATGTCAGGTCATTCGTTTCTCTGATTGGTTTAATCAGCATCCATTTGTCCCGCCCCCTGGAATCAAACTGGGATCGAGAACGTCCAGACTAATTCTTTATAGGTAATAAAGAAAGAATTGTCCAACAAGTAGACAAGGCCAATTAGACAAGTAGTCTTTCTTGGACAAAACATGTGAACACAATTTGAAATAAATTAAGTCCGATATGGCACTAACGAAGACACCAAAACCAAATCACTGTTCTTTTTCCATCTGTCTTACTGAACTGAAGTGTGGTCTTCTGCATCTCAAAAAGACTTGTTCAGAAAATATGCATGTAAGTCTTTCTTCTGTTATTTTTGACACAGATTTGAAAATGCTTTTATTTCGATCAAATCAAATAATAACTGTAGTTTTCTGCATGAGGATTATACCAGATATGAAGCCAGTGGTCGTATAGCAACACCCAACTTAAAAAAAAAAAAAACATAACCAGAACTATAGTATAACAGTCTTACTAATACTTTTTGAGAATTTAGTATTTGTGTAAAAATGAGTTCAGTCTCAGGGCTGACATTTGGGCACTGACTCACAATCATCAAGGGCAATTCAGGTTCACTGATTCACCTGCACATACATGTCTCTGGAGGAAGCCAGAGTACCCATAATAACCCAGGGGAGGACATGCAGACATGCTCACAGAAAGGCCACCTTACATAATCATTTTTAGTCTTCATTTATTGAGTTAAAAACGTATATAGTGCAGCTAATGCTTCATGTACCTGACTTTAACAGTAAAAACACGTTGTATGTCGTACAGTACAGTACAATGTAATAGTCTAATACATGCCTTGGATGTATAATTTTACAAGAGACTTATATTTCCATTGTAAAGTGAAAAACTCCTTCCTACTCACTCCTTCTATTGGTAATTACGTTCTTGCACATGCTCGGCACCGTGTCTGTCAGTGATTATGATGAGGCGTTCAAAGACAAGCCTAGAACTTCCTCCCTTTGTCACAAACCTCCATCTTTGTCCATGTGTGTTATCTCCTTTTACTAAGAATGGAGATAGAAGTGTTATATTGAGTGTTATGACATAAATTCTCATATGACTGCTGCACATAGACCTGAATATGATGTGATTTGGGACACAAGTGGCCAAATCTGATTTAAAGAGATTAGATTCGGTCTGATACGGGCCACTTTTGCAGCCGTCTAAAGGGAGAAGTGGTGCCCCTCCAAATAAAACTTCAAATAATAACACTCTACGTACTATACTTAGATGCAAGATGTAATTGCCCATCATAAACTCTATAACCCCTGGCAGTTTGAATCACGCAAAGACAGATGCTCGTGTCATTTGTTATGTTTGTGAAAAAACAGCCCGAGGAGTGTGTCCTGGAGCTTGTCTCGCACACGGACACAGCTTGGACCACACGCTTCCCAAATTTAGAACAACTGCCTCTTGACTGTCGCCTTCTGATGGGGTTCAATTGCTTCAACCTTTTCAAGGTCATAATCACTGGCCTCGATTTTCCCTCGGAGCGGGGCGCTTATCCACAGGCGACGTGTTGGCAGGCTGGAGGATGTGTCATCGCCGCGCTCCACGACCCAATTCACTACAGCTACAACGGCAGAGACGCTCCTTTTACACAAACATCCCAACAATACTGTCTCCCGCAGCAAATGTATCCGTCTGCTGTTTGACAGAAACGCGGACAATAGGAATGTTCCCGGTTATATTTAGTCAAGAACAGCACTTTTTTTTTTAAGATTAGAAAATGTCAGCGATGCATTTTAGAGAAGTCTGCAAAATAAAGAAGACAACTCATTGAAGACTCCTTATTATGAGCGATTTCCTTTCAAATTTAGCTCACCTTACAGCATTAATGTGAGAATTTTACCTCTTTACGAGAATCGTGGGGGAGAGCCCGACTTAAAGCTGCCTGGAACAGATTATCTGCCCGATTATCTTGCATTGTGTCAGATCCAATTTGAACTCCCAATAATGTGCTCAGCAATCTATCAGACATCAATAACATTTTAATCAGACTTGATTGATCTATTTTTACACAGTATTCCAGCATTTTGTGAAAGCGTATCTCTAGAGTAGATAGTAGTCAGCACATTCCCAGTTTGAAGAAGCAGACCAGGGCAAGACTATTACTTCTTACGTGTTATGTTCATTTTAATGTGTGGACCCCATACTATACATTTCCAAAATATACTGCAAAGAGTTGGGATGTAGTTGAGGAGCTTGTACTGGCAAAAGTTCCAGGGTTGTATAAATGTGGAAAAAAATGCTGTCAAATGCTAAAAATAAACACAGTGATTGTAGTTTTTAAAGTAAGCCTTTTTAGTTGTTGTCAAATTGCATTACACTGATTATTTCCTGCTATCTATATGTCTCAAAGGCACACAAGATACTGGCCAATCACTCGACAGTAAAATCTTCCGTGTTAATTTAAACGAAACTACTTAATTTAAAGGTTAAGGAGATACAAACGGCGTTAAAATTGCACATTTATCGCAGCAAATTGCAGCTCCACTGTAACTGATTCTCAGGCAGGAGATCGCATTGGTTGATTTATCAAACTTGCATGGCAACAATGTGCATAAAAATGGTCGTATGCTGAAATGCAGATGGAATATATAAAATCGTACACACCTTGACGACCTTGACCACGTTCCCAATAAGCTGTTGATAAATGCGGCGGCTAAAAACATGCATAATTTAAATGGCGCTTCCCTAAACCAAGAGGAGACATTTGAAACTAACATAAACTTACCCTAGTTCCAGCACTGGCAGGGTTTGACGTACTTGAGCGTGATGGTCATTGTATTCTGTCATTCTGTGCCCTGGAAAATCCATAATTGTGGATGTTCTGGAGAATACAAGCAAACATAATACAGATGTAATCAATGGAAATGAACAAAGTCTGATACATATTGAGGAAAGTGTTAATAATGCGCCCTCATGATGTGAAAGAAATAATGAGGCTATTGGATTGGGTAAATGCTATCACGGATTAATCACAAAACGATGTGTACGTTGTTGACATTTAGCAGCCATTCACTCGACACTCTGTGATGATGCCGACAACAGACAAGCAAATGAGCGAGCTGGCCGTGAATAGACCGCTATTATTGTCAGCAGAGAATAGCAAAGGGCAGAGGCTTTTTGTATTCAAATCAATGTTACAGGCTACAACCGATGTCCGCCGAGGTCAGAGGATGAGGCAAGAAAAGCTTTTAGATAAGTCTAGCATTGTCAGCTGTCATTGACTTCACATTTTGAATACATGACTGATTCCATTTTCTTGAGGCAATTTCCCCTCACATTTGAAAATATTATGTTTGACCAGATTGGAGGTGAGAAGGAAATTGCTTCATTATGGATGTGCCGTATTATAGCCTCGAGTGAAGGACATTTGGGGTCAGTTCCTCTGGTTGTGCAGTCATTGTTAAAGGCGCAAGGAGTTTTTGGTGGCGTCTAGTGGCCACATTACAGATTGCAGTTTTTCCGTGAACACCTATGGGAGCCCTGTAGGGACGTTGTTGAATATCACAACAACAATAAAACCTAGGATATTATAATTGCATGGTAAGATTACAAAAATGCTAGGCTCTGGATGTGATTTTATATTTAATTGAACTCTTTGACTGGAGTTATTTTGACAAGCAAAGTGTGAATACTGGCCATAATGAAAACATAACCAATATTATTCAAGCAGTTTGTGAAACGGAGGATCTGGATGGATGGTAATTTGCGATATTTCGTGCAGCCCTTGAACAAATCCTGTTACTATAGGTCATATAATGTGTTTGATTTTGAAGATCAGATGATAGATGTCCTGACAAAGCTTTAAATCAAACTGTGGTGCATCCAAAGAAAAGACATTGCTACATTTAGTCCTGCTTTAGACCCTGTTTAGTCTTGGTTCAGTGTTTAATGTTGATTTAGCCCCTGCTTTGGTAAGTGGAAGTTCAACATCGGTTAAACATGTTTCATTTGTCAAAGAGCATTCAAATACCACAAGTCATATAGTTATTTCAATATTCAAAGTAATTATCGCATATTGCATCTTTTCTGATATTGTACAGCCAAAGTCATAAATGTCTTTCTTGCAAGATTGTGTGTTTCCACCAGTGTTCAGTTTGTCTTTGGGCCTGAACATGACATAAATAAGTCGTCATAAAACTTCACTGTGGTCTGTAGTTTTCACTAGCCACATTCTAGTTTTGTCTTGGAGATGATAAAAGGTGACTATGACTATAATGCTCAGTTTTATGGGAAAATATCAATGTAAATGAAAAAAAAAAAAACCTAGACCAGGGATAAAAAGCCATATACAAAAGATCAATTGTGAGGGTGGGTTACAAAATCATGTCTCTGAGAAGAAACAGGTTTTTGACATTAGGTTTTTTTGGTTGCAAATGATGAGAGCACTGACATTATAGTGTAAATGTACTTTTTTTTACAGCAAAACAAAGGGAAAAAATTGAGTTGTTATTTGTAGGTTATAGGTAACTAAAATTAGTTTGACACCCCTGTTCTACACCATTACACACACAATTAAATATCTAGCTCTGATGAAGTTTTATAGCCTATAAATGTACTGTATATGTTTAAACACAGACATACAGTATGTATGTGGTGTCACCTCCATTTTCAGTAGTAAAAAACTGTGCACTTAAAGGTAGTCTTCGAACCTTAGAACTATCTTATATACTACCTTCATTATCATCTTTTTTCCAGTAAAGCATTTCACTTCAAAACCAAGTCATACTGTTAATTATTTAAAGTTCTTATTAGTTTGTTATATGTGGTAATAATGCATTAAATATAAATGCCAGGGCGTTTTATTCATAAACCCTCTGCTCCTACTTATTTATATTGGTTCACGGTGTAAATCTGCCACTCAGAACATGATTGTTGCACTGTAGTAAGTGAGAAACAGCATTTATGCACGTCAATGGCTTCAAATACCTATTTCACAGACAAATGCACAGTGTTATTTCAATGCAACTTTGAAGAAGAAGTGTCATGTCTGAAGGATGTATACTTTCTTTGACTCTGCTTAAAGTTTACAAGGAGTTTATAGGCAGATAGCACCAAAGGAATGTTGGAAGCGGGTGAAAGATGAATATCACAAAGCGCATGTAAGCTCAGCGTAGACTCGGAGCGGAATCAATCAAATGCGCCTCGGGTAGTTCAAGGGAAATGCTTTCAAACGGAGATGTGTGTCAAGATGTGATTATGTGAAAGTATGTATGTATTTCTCAAGTCTGGAGAGAAGAGGAAAGATGGCAGCAGGTAGAGTCGTCACAGAGGGAGCTCACCGAATCCCACCTGTGCATGTTTTGCATTGAAAAGACATCCCGCGCCTCAGTGACTCGCTTTATGACGACTAGCTTTCATTACAAGCATGACAGCGTTTAGACACATATAGACGCCTGTGTATTTGTGCCCAAAATGTCTCCGTACAAGAAGAAGCTGCGCTCAAGAGGGACCTAACCCGGCTCTGGTGCCGTCAGAGGACTGCTTTATCCCTTTAGCCACACAGGAGTAATGTATCCGTGCCAGCTTAGATCAGAGGCAGTGCGCTGTTGAATCAAACAGCAGCCTTTCGGATGGCCCCAGACTCCCACATCTGACATGAGGGCTCCATCACACATCATTAAACCTCCCGCCTGAAGCGAAGGCGGATGAGGTGGAAGGAGAGAGGAAATTCTGGCACAAGAGAGACAGGAATGAAGGATTCTGACCTACTGCGAAACCTCAAAGTCAAAATGCCACAGTGGAGCAGATAAATGTGCGTACTGTATCTCATCAATGTAGCACAGTTTTGAAAAGGTGTAATTTGGTAGCTATAATCAACACTCTTGTAAGATGACCCTCGGTTTTCTCTGGGGTCAGGACTTAAGTAAGTGTGTGCCTTTTAAAGCTGTTTTCCGTGATATAATGGTGGTAATTTGTCACAACAATATTCTGCCTGTCGCGTCCTATTTATACCGAAGGGATTGTGACGGCGCGAAATTGAGCCACTGTGACCTTGAGAGGACTGGCGTTTAGTAAAAACAGGGCCGACAAACAGCTAGTGTCATTTATAATATACACAGTGCAGCATCCAGTTACATAAGAGAGCAAAAACAAGGAGCGTTAAAGAAAAATGTGAAATCAAAGTGTAACGGCATGTGGCAAAGATGCATGTATTACTAGAGCTCAAGGTACACAAAGGCCACATTTCCACAAAAGTGTTATGGTTCTGGTCAGTTATTTAGTAACAGTTTAATGGTGCATTCATGTGGTCCTCGGGAAGTTGGGAAAACATTTTTACGAGTTGAAAAATGCACATAACAGCTCAGAAACTCGGGTGAGATTCCATGTTGACATTGTTTTCATCGTCAACATCAAACGTTTAAGATATTTTAGTAATATAAGTCAATTTAAAACATTTCATACCAACAGTTTTGCACATTAATAACTTGATAATTTGACAGTACAACTATTTTTTTGTTGTTTAGACCATATACTAAGTTATTTTTTTATTTACGTCCAGTATCTAAACGTTTCAACATACTTTCTTATGTCTTGAATGGGCTTCCTTTTCTTGAATCGCCTCTAATAGTATAATAATTGCTACTTTGACTTTATTAACTCATTTAAAATAACATGAACACATTTTTGACTTCGCAAACATCTTTCTTTTTGTTGTCACGGTCCTAAAAGTTCCAAGCAGTCCTGAATATGTGCACCAAACCATAACGCTTTCTATATACAAGAATCTAAAGGAAACACAGAAACTTGCAATACATATCAGTTTAATTACAACACAGAGTCTAGTCAGGGATGATAGAGTGCAGAGATGAAGACAAAAGCAAGATGGTTTTGACAAGACCAAGACTGTGCATTATACAGAAAAACCAGGGCTAGACTAGACTAAGTAAAAATTACTTTGAGATAAAACCAAACCAGTCTCACTAAACGCTTCAATCCTAATCTCATGTATAACTGTCTCTGATTCTGTTGTCATTCTAATGCGAGGTCTATTCATTTCTCTTTTCTCAGATCTGCTTTGTAAATGTGGACTCTCAGAAAACAGACTGCCGGGAAGAGAAAAACATCAAGGTGAGCAAAACCATTCTCTTATCCCCTCTTTTCTTTGTATTTCACATAAAAAAAACATTAACTCAGTTGCCATGGATTCAGGATCATTACCTAGAATTAGAGGCTTGATTTGTTTGGATAATATGCAGATTTTGCAGCGTTTTGCAGCTGCTGGTTCCACTAGTGGGCGGTCAATAATGATTCCAAGACCTCTCACGGGAAGGATTCCATAATTATATGTGTCTGTCTTAGAAGCATGCAGAGCTCGCTGAGTTCTGCCTTTGCAAAGTTTTGTTCTCTGTTATCACGTGGCTCGGCATGTCTCCTGCAGAAATTGGCATCAGTGTCTCCAGACCTGCCAAGGCTTGTCGAATTACTGACCGTCCAACAGCCCAAAGAAAATGAGATCCTACTGCTCGATGGCCTCGAAGCATCAGATCCCTGTCAAACGCACCCACATCCCTCTCAGGTGAGTATGCATATCAAGATTAAGGTCTCTGCAAGTATTTTTGGCCTTTGAGTGAATTGCTAAAAAAAAATCTTGTCACAGTGACTTCAAAACAATGTTAATTAAATTTCAACTAATACATTTAGGTACATTTCAATAAGATAACATAATTAAGAGAAACTTTAAGAGCATATTTCTTTTGGCTGTCACATTTCAAAAGTTTCCAAATTGTTTCTCAGTTCAGTGATCTTTGAGGAAAAAGGAATAAATAAATCGGATTTGGAGAAGGCAAACCAGACAAATGCCAAGGGCCTTTTGTTGGAAAGGGGCAGCCAGAAACAGGACATCCTGTTTAAAGCAAATGAAAACATTGTACAATCATCAATTTGCATGAATATATGAATAATTTGTGCCTAAAGTTGAGTGAGATTCAGAAGCTCTTAGTTATATTCTGCCCGGGGCGTCTACAGTTTCTAGAAACACCTAAAAAAGTACTTACGTGAGAGTAAAGTAGTGCATTTAGACTTGTGTTCCCTCTATTCCAGTAAAATAATGAATAAAAAAATAACAAACCTTCCAATTAAACTGCACATATTTATTTCAGTAAACCTCTTCTGGCTCCTGACAACCACTTCAAATAAAATCCATCTATTACATCAGAGAATAAAAACACTTGCCGAATCAATGCAGAGACTGGGAAGTTTGGCAGATAATTAAACTTGCATGAACAGGTCCATTGAGTTTATCTTGTTGTAAATTAAATAAAAATCCAGCAGTTAACGTATGTGTTGCATCCATTGTGTCGTCAACATTTTAACCTACCTGTCTGTATCTTAATACATGCATGGTGTGTGTGTGTGCTTGTATCTCTAACAAGACTTTGTACATGTTTTATTCAGGGCCAGCAGCAGCAGCAGCAGCGGAGTACAGGTGTGTGCCTCCTTCAGTGTTCAGGCCCGAAACGCTACACTCAGCCCTCTAACATCATTTTGGAGATCAACAAGTTCCTGATCGGTCTGCAGTGGGGAAAGGAGAGACAGCTTCAACAGGGGCGCTCGGCAGTGCAGCGAGCCGAGGACGACACTAATCGCTCCATTTCGTCCATCGAGGAAGACTTCCAGACTGCCTCCGAACACCTGGGGGATGACAGCGAGGATGACGGTTTCAGAAATGGTGAGCCATGGAAGATATTTGGGTCCTGTTTGTTTACTAGTTCAAGAGAATATTGCTCTTGTGATATCATGGTATTGACGAAGCATTACATACACGGCAAAACTGCATTAAAATGACCATAAAAAGAGCATTAGGGATATTTAAAAACATTAGAGTTTCAGTAAAAGCTGCCATAGCTCACTACTCCATCTAGGGGTGCAAACTGATATTACAGGATGGACAGGCCACAAGACATTAACCCATTAAAGAGCAATCAATTTTTTATTAAATTAATTTTTTTTTTACCTTATTTCAACGTTATATTTTATACAACAATGAAAATCCCTTCAACACTTAACACATGAACTAGTCATACACAAGAACTTTTCACTTTTTAGCATGATCACAATTAGGGCTATGCAATTTATGAACTTTTCAATTTCGGCTCAATCACAAAACCTATGTAATTAAGAAATAACAATTATTTATTACTTGTTTTTATTTATTACTTATTATCTAGTGGAAACAAGATCTTATTTATTATTTCTATACATTTTCTGTTAATATTTCTTTTACTTTATTTATTTTTTTAATGTTTGAATTTTTTATTTTTTTTTAATTTCTTTAATAAATCCAACATATTCACAAAATCAATGAGTAATTGTGCAAAAACAATCGTGATTTTTCCATAATTGAGCAGCCCTAATGGCAATAATGCCTTGTGATATGGAAACAGAAAATGCACAGCCAAGTGTCAAGGTGCAGTTGCTGTGAAGAAGCATCGCTGTAATGAAAGTGGACATTTCTCATTAGCTGCCTTTTGTTTGTCCCTGTCTGTTCATAGAATCAGAGAGCAGTGACCTGGCAGAAAGCTTGGCAGAGGTGGCACAAAAACATTGCGTCAGACTGTGTCAGAGGGGACAGCCAGCTCATCATCAGACCGACATCGAGGCCAAGGCCGAGGGGCTACGACGGTCACGCCTCCACACCAAGGAATCAGCCGGCCACTACGCCACCAACCTGGCAGAGTCGGTACTGCAAGACGCCTTCATACGCCTCTCTCAAGATGAATCCTCCTTTGTGTCTGAGGCTGCTGTCAGTGTTTCCCGCTCAGGCTCATCTGACCATTCGCAAACAAAGGGACCCAGCGTACAACAGCGTACCTGCTCTTTTGAACTGCCCAAAATTGTCATAGTCCAAAGTCCAGACAGCTCTGAAGGGGCCACAGAATGGTCTGAGAGCCAGGTTTCCAGCGTGACTGATACTACAGAAGTTGAAAAGACACCTGAAAATGGGACTCCCGTACACATCGCACATCACTGTGGAGGACATGCATCCAAACATGTAGAAGTAGCTTTGGCTTGTGCTGCTAATGTCATTGGAACCATTACCAACCCCCAGCTTACAGAGCAGCTCGCCCTGGAGTCAGCTTCAGAGGACGATGCTGAGGAAGAACTTCAGGAGCCAGAAGAGCAAGTGGACTACTCTTTCCCATCAGCAATGTGCGGAATGGCTCAAGTAGCTGGTGCTGTAGCGGCTGTGGAGCTAACAGAGGACTCAGGCGAAGGCGGAGATTCGGATCTAGATTCTGCCGATGTCTATACAGCATCCAGGGGTCTCATCTCAGCGGCCGAAGCTTCCGCAGCCTTCACGCTTCACTGTAGTGTAGCAGAAGGAACAAGCGTTGAAGCATTCCGAGCTAACATCGCTGAGGTCTTGCACAGAGAAGCAGCTGAGGTTTTAACGCAGCCCCAAGGCTATAAGAGTGTGGCCCACCTGCTTGAGACCACACATTACAAGATTGTCGATGGCATTACTTGCCCGAAAAGATCCTGTAAGGATGAAAGAGAGGTGGATGACTTGATAAACGAGGTTGCTGACAGTCTTTTTAAACATGCCCTCGAGAAAGCAAGGAAGAGAAAAGAATTGGAAGGAAGTGGCAAAGACGTTCCAAGTTTCCAGTTCTTTTTGCAGGAGAGTGTCAACAACTTGCTATTTGACATTCTTTGCATAACACAGAAGAAAATTAGTCACGCATCTCAAACTGATCAAGGCTCGTTTGAATCCCAAGCAGATGAAAATAATACGACCGACACAGCCACCAACAAAGATGGAAAATTACACTACTTATTAGGTAATATTCAGCCCAGTAACAGTGAAAACAGTGGAATACAACACAATCTGGATAAGTCTGGCATTCTTTCAAGTCTAAAGGAGAAGCACACAGCAGAAGACCGAGATCTTATAAACTCCTATGCACAGAAAGAGCCAGCAACTCTGAGACAAAATCTGTTCAAATGTGCACCAATGTATGCCAAGGAACTTTCAGAATACCAGACCTTCCAGCACAGTCCCATCAGGGAACCTTTAAGTGAGATCCCAGTTCACAGCGCTGAGAGGAGGGGGCGACTGGGCACCAGCAGTGACAGCAGACAGTCCTCCCTAACCCCCCAGTCATCCTTCAACTCCTGTAACTCTTTGCTCTCGCTGAAAATGGACGCAGACTCCAGGACGCCTATCACGTGTTATGCTGAGGATCTAGCATCAACAGTGGTGTCCATGGCTACGGAGCTAGCTGCGATCTGTTTAGAGAATTCCACTGGGAAACAACCGTGGTTTTGTGCTCTAAAAGGGGCGACAACAGACGGGGCAGAGGCCTATTTGATCCCCGCTTGCCGCACAGTTCTTAGGAGGAAAGATGGTCAGGGAAGTAACGCCTCAAAGAAACACCGTGCACCACGTCTGAGTGAGATTAAAAGGAAAACGGAGGAACAACCGGAGCTAATGGAGAGGTTGGTGAACCGGGTGGTGGACGAGTCAGTACACCCAGATGAACCCCAGGACCCCTTTGCTTTGTTCGCTTCAGAAGTCACAGCTCGGATCATGAACTGTCCTGAACTCAATGTAGTGGACACATCTAAAGCTGGGCAGCAACGCAGCAGACTGCAGTGTGAAAGGTGGAGCCGGGGCAAGGCATCAAGCTATGAGAGCATCCCAGAAGAGGACAGTGACCCCTCTGGGACAGCCAACACTCTAGGCCCTGGTAGTCGCTTAGGCCAGAACCTGAGTCGGGGAAGCTCCATCTCAAAACAGTCGAGCTGTGAAAGTATCACTGACGAGTTCTCCCGTTTCATGGTAAACCAAATGGAGACTGAGGGCAGGGGCTTTGACCTTCTGCTGGACTACTACGCAGGAAAAAATGCCAGCAGCATTTTAGCAGCAGCTGTGCAACAGGCAGCATCTAAGAAAAACGGTCATCTTAATGTCAGGACCTCATCATGCCTGTCCAAACAGTCCAGCACCGAGAGCATCACTGAGGAGTTCTACCGGTTTATGCTGCGTGACATGGACAAAGAAAACAAAGAGTATGGCATTGCTAAAACTAAAGAATGGAGCAACAGTCTGTTCCCCCCTTCTCCCCGAACCCCCTTCTGCATACGACAGTCCTCAGTCCCAGACCGGCGCTCCTCAGACTCACGTCTCACTGTCAACTCACCCATCAAAGCTAACTCTTTTGATGGATTTGCTCGAAATGTCCATGGAGACACTTTAAACATCTACCCCAGCAACTCGGTCTCAGCCACAGGACTGTGTAAGTCAGACTCCTGCCTCTATCAAAGAGGTAGGACGGACCAGATAACAGATATGCTGATTCATGAGACCTGGTCCAGCTCCATTGAGTCTCTAATGAGGAAGAACAAGATCATTGCTGATCCCCAGGACAGTATTGAGCTGGAGGCTGCGGGAGACTCGCAGCCCCATGTGCAGCAGTTTGCCAATCGCCTGGCAGCTGACATTGTAGATATTGGCAAATGTGCATTTGGGGGGCAGCAAGATCCAATGGGGACCAGCTCCAGGCCACACATGCCCGTCGGGGAGAGGAGGAGGGGGTTCAAGCAGTCACATCTAAGTTGTAGTCGCAGCAAATCCAGCCAAGAGCAAGCAGGCAATGGATTAGGTTCAAAAGACAGCAGTGGGCCTCGAGTTATTGGGCCCAGGGATGTGCCTCTGATCCACATTGAGGCAGATCAGAAGGACGAGGAGAGTTTACTTCACTCTGAACGGACAGGGGGCAGACCTCGGGAGACGACACCAGAAACACCAGCTCCTAAACGGACCGAGAGACTAAACAGCAGCAGGTAGTGCCTTTAATGCAGTCACCTTTGTTTGAAGCACATTATCCCTTGATCTATTTTTAGCACTAGTCATCATGATGGTTAAAAATAGAGACAGGGCAAAGAGAAAACGTGACATTGATATTTTAGTAAACATTAAAGGCTGCGTAAGTGTTTTAAAGATGAAACACTTTTCTGCTCTTTATGAAGCAGATTTAGTGTCTATTCTAAGAGTCAAAGGCACCACAGCTGGGAAAAGTAATCTACTTGAGTTGTGTGTGAGGTTTGTCGAATGATTGGCCTGTGCCTCCCACTGTCCCTGTGATGTACTGTGTTTGCAGAAAGCTTTTAGTGGCTTCATCTTTCACCGGGAGTGGTGCTCTTCACCTTGATCACCACAAACTGCATTCACTCTTCACACTCTTCACACTATGTGCACATTAAATGGCACAGGGTCATTAGAAATATTTGTTAATCAAATCCAGATAATATTGAAAGTGGCTCAAGGTGATCACGCTAAATTAAAAGCAATAATTAAAAGTTTGCAGAAGATTACAGATACTAATTCCATTTATTCCAGTTTCAGAATGAGACAGAGCATGGATAAAGGTCATGCTTCTATTCCACTGTGGTACAAGTCTAAATGATAAAAAGAAAAGAATAAAAAAAGACTTCATTAATTGCTTGATTTAAACATCACTGCAGCTAAATTAAAGCCTAGCTGTGAATTTTGATTCTTCTAAACCCTGAGTAGCATTAGCTGACATTCAGTGGATAAAGTGACAATATCAGCCCACGTTGCTATAAATGATGCTAACAGTAAAACACAGATTTTGGCTCAGGAAAGAAGTACCTGCTGCTTAGGTGAAACTGGAGAAAAACGAAGCAGGACTTATTCTCACTACTTTAACACAATTGCTGACTGGACTTTTTGAAACCATAAAAGCATGTGGGCGCAACTGATTAAAAAAGGACTCCTAAATTTTTTTAAAAGAAAGCATTAAGCCACCAAACAGAAGTTTTATGAGGCTATAAAAAGACAATGGCTCTTACAGCTTTTTTATTTCAGGCCGGTCACTCCAGCTCGGGGCCACTGTCATTAGTTCGTTTATCGCAGACAGAAAAGCAATGGCTGATGATCACAAAACATTTCCATAAGACTCATCAAGCTGGCAAGCTCCACGGAGCTGTGAAAACTCTGCCTGATTGCCCTTGGAGCACAGTATCCCCCGGGAACCTTTTAGCGGATATTTTTGGAATAATGATTAAGCAGTTTTGCATCTGCTGTTAAAATCGAATGAAGCAACACAAAGTGTAAAAAGTACAGTGAAGTGAAGTGGTAATTCACAAAAGGATGAGTCAAGCAAAGTGAACCTATTCTAAGCACTCAATGTATGAATAAAAAGAAGTGGTTGAAAAGCTGCCTCGGGTCACAGGAGACTCACAGGACATGCTCGCTTTCACTCAACAAAACAAAAAGTAATCCTGAATCAAGTGGAAGTGTGTCTGTCTGTCCCCGGTGTAAGCGCTGCGTGCAATCACTCAGCAAGTCAATAAACGCTGATTTCTCTCCGGACTTGTCGAGGACGGCAGCCCTCAATCATCTGATTATGACTTCATTTAATCACTTGCCTGAGAAAACAATGGAAATTCAAGCAGGGCCTTTGGGCAACACAGTTAGCGGATGCATTAGAGATATTAAAATGAAGTGCTGCTGAGTTGTTTTAGAGCCACTCGACTCGAAACTCTTCACAGTTTTAATATCTCGTTCCCTAATGTTAAACAGGAAGAATATCTCCACTTTTAAACATGACACATCAAGGTTGCAAGTTATTGCATAATGTTGGTTTCTGGGCAGGCAGGATGGGTATGTTTTTTCATAAAGACTCAAGGTAGTTGGAGGTTAGTATCTTGCTAATCCAAGTTCTTCTGCCAAAGTTTTGATGCCAGTTCCGGTTAAAAAAGGTTGCATTTCACGTTTTAAATACACTCTCAGTTCACTGATGCAAAGGTGACATCACATTAATCACTATATGGTGCGCTCTATAGTGATTAAACCATTTTGTGTTGGTGTCTGAATGTCTAGAGACTGAAATGTAGAGGACCCAAAGTTTTCCACAATGCCATATGCAAAAGTAGTGAGCAGCAATGGTCACTAGGCACTCAAAATAGACCATAATGCTTTGCGAATTGTCAGAGAAGAGATGACTTGAAACTATAAACAACAGGTTTAAATGAAACAAGTCAAACTCTTCACATCACGTACCACACCAGTAAATATTTCACGGATCTATGCCATTTTAAGTTTTATATGAACATACCTATCTACCTACCTATGAATGTTCAGAAATTAATTTTGTTGGCCGTGCTGCTTCATTGAAATCGCATTTTGAATCCCACAGCTTTTTAAGAGTCCAAACATTTTGTGGTATAGTGTAATATAGAGAAGTTGTAGCAGAAATCAATAGTCCTATATTTAGGACCACCACAGAGAGCCACCAGTGGTACCCATACCACAGTTTGAGAACCACTGAGTTAGAACAAGAAGTTGTACCCTTTGTGCCAATGTATTCCATTGTAAATTGTTATTAATGAACTGTTATTTTAGTTTACCTGAGCTCATACACATGGAAATATGATAGCTTCCCTCTTGAGGCATAAAAGACCAGCCATAATCCAGTCAGTTTTGGTCCTTAATAGAACAAGCCTTGTTGAATAAAACAAATAGGTTATTTACACTAAAGTCCTGCAAGACTTTATTGCAAAAGTCCATTTTCAGTAGAGTTCAGTGGACTTCACACGTACCACACAGTCATGTGACTATGGGCGGTAAAAAATGGGCATGTAGTGTCTGAAACTGTTTGAGTGCTCTATATAGTCGTGCATGTAGTGCAGCACTTCTAGTGACTGAGGGGTAAGGGACTAGGGAGTGGATTCAGACATAGCCATTGTGTCTTCCTAATAACACTGGCTTCAAATCAAATGGGAACATTCCTTTGGTTAATAGTCTTTGTGCACATGTGGTTGGTAGGTGTTGTCAAAGTTCAAGCCAAGAACCTTTCTTTCAGTCAAATGTCCTAAACTGAGACCACTGCAGATTAACCTTTCTCCAGGTTTACATCCACCTTTGGTCATTTTCTTCACACATACAGCCTGGTTTTCTCTTTCTCCTCTTCTCAAACATGTTTAGCCTTAGATCCTGACAGATAGGTAATGTTAGCCTGTAGTAAATGACTCTGTCCAGCATAATGTAAAATAGTTAGCCATGTCAAGATTAAAATAATGATGTACAATATAAACAACAGGTCGCAATGACACCGCCATGGTCAAATTTCCACAAAATCCACCGTGTGTCATCTTCTTTTACATTTGCAAACTACACACTGCACTGTAGCTTTGGAAAAGTCACATTGCAGCGGCGGTTTTTCACAGCCAGTCCATCCGGTGTGCTCTCCCCAGCAGTGAGAGGGACAGGCCGGCTGTGGTGAAGAGGGACAAGCGTTCTATGAGTGCTAGCAGTGAAGAGAGCACGGGGAGCTGGTCTCATATGACACCAGAAGATGACCCCCCTGAGGAGACCAGTAGTTTTATCCAGCTGAGCGAGGGGTCAGTAAGCATCGCTCCTCCTCCTCTTCTTCCTCCTCACCCCACTCTCATTGGCCCCATTTGCTGCCGACAGTCGTGCTCTCCTGTGCCAGTGCCACTTTACTCCCTGCTGCTGCTGCGATATTCACGCCCGCTGTGTGGCAGAGAGCTCACTTCACCAAGCCCCCTCCCCTCCTTTCCTCTTCCATAGCTTGCATACAGGATTAGAGCCTGTCCTAACCCTGCACACATGCACACTGTAGAAGGCTGCTTTTGGACGAGACCCTCACAAAGCTCCCACATCAAAGCCTCTGGTTCAATACATTCGCTACACCATCCTCTGCTTCATCCAAATGCCATGCCTCCCCTACACAGAGCTGCTATATGGTGTATCCAGTCTATAGAAGCTAACACTCGGTTTTTAAAGGTGCAGTGTGTAGAATTTAATGACACCTGCAGGTAAGATTGTGCATTGCAGCAACCGAGAAACCACTTAAGAATTATTCTCAAACTCTTCTCAAATACGTCAGTTCTGTATGAAAACAGTTTAATCTGTAAATATTGAATGTGTTTCATCTGTTACTCCATTAGAAATAATAGGGCTGCACAATATTAGGAAAAAGTGTGACATGCAGTAACTATATTCAATGTTGCCATAGCATAATGGCATGTATCTGAATGCCCCTTTTGCAGTTGTTGATTTGTATTCAAACATATAAAGATAAAAACTCACGATTAATGGTGCATTCATGTGGTCCTCAAAAAACTCGGTGTATCTGAGTTAGGAAGTCGTTTTTCCAATTTCGTTGTCATTCTAAACCAGAACAACAAAGAAGATTGACACAAAGTAAAAAATGTGCTAATGTTATTTAATGTTAGTTAATACAGTCACAATTATTAGCTTATTAGCAGTGGTTCAAGAAAAGGTAGCCTATTCAAAACAAAGAAGGTAACATAACATAGATTGAGACCTCTAAATACTGGACGTAAATAAATATATAGTCTAAAAAATCCTATACAGTCACTAGTTGTACTGTCAAATGATTAAGTTATTAATAGGCAAAACTATTTACTTATTTTTAAATGACTTATATTACTAAAATAACTTCAACGTTTGCTTTCCTCCGCCATGATTATGATGAAAAGAACATCTCAAGCAAGTCCGACGCAGAGTTTCCGAGCTGTTATTCCGACTCGAGCAGGCGTTCATGTGCATTTTTCAACTCGGAAAGATGTTTTCCTGACTTTCCGAGAACCACAAGAATCCACTGTAACTTAATTTAACACCACTTGCACTGCAAATTCTTTTCAGCCAATTAGTTTGACATACTTTCCAATCTTGCGTGACATTGCGTTTGTTTATGTTGTCATGGCAATACTGTGATACAAATTGTGCATCCCTAAATGTAAAGCAATCATGGCCAAAGGTAATTAAAAACTGAAATAAATCTAAGCTGTTTAAAACTAGGATCATGCTGTGTGGCTCCAGAATATGGCAGATGTAATGAAATCATTTGATGCATTATGATACCACCATTTGCTCCAGTAGCTCCCGATGATCAAGAACAATCTAATATGGCTCAGAAAGCACTTTTTCATAACATGATGTACATTCTAGCATTTTGAACAGCCCACTACATCAGTGTAGCACCTCTGAGCAGAAACGCAATACCAGATTCCTAAAAGCCCTTTTCTTTTCTGTTCTTTTCGATGGACTGCAGAGCCTGGAAATAAACAGTTGCCCTGCCCTCACTGTAGTTTATTCTAAGGAGATGATAACACAAAATAATAGGTTACCTTAAACGGAGGACCTTTACATCCTACATATTGCACCTTTAAAAATGACCCGCTGTAACCAAACTTGGTAATCTAAGTGAGCGCTGATTGCTACTTTCTTAAAGCATGTAATTTGATGTCCTCAGTGGCAGTGATATAACCTGATGCTTAGTGCAGTTGCACCACCATAACACCCACAGCTCCACCTCATCCGCCTCCCCATGATGTGACACAGGGGCGCCTCATCCTTCTCATTACGGGACAGGCTTGCTGCTGGACGTCAATCACCAGCTCTCCCACCTTCGGCCTAAGCCTCCCAGCTGCTGCTATTTACATTTGAATCACCTGCTAATGAACAGCATGAGCTACATTGCTGTTCCTATTTGCTGTTCTTTTAAAAATTAGCGATTGTGTCTTGAGACGACAATAGTAATGGAGTGTGTTGCTGTATTTTCAGGAACGGCACGAGCAGCGCTTCCAGTCTCGGCCTGACGGACTTGGATGCATTTTCCGATATGCCCTCTCAAAGCACAGTAATCAGGTAACTGTCACACACTGCTGCTTCTCATAAACGTGTCACTCTGCTGCTTATTAGAAGGTTTTTACATGACAAGCAGGTCTGCGTGCAGCATATTGGCTTTTCTCATGTTCACACTCTGAACACAGCAGACAGGTGACATGTAGTTATGACAGAGTGTCGGGCTTACAGTCATCTACAGCAGGAACTAATTGCACATTTTGTCATTAATGCATCAAAGTCTGTCTGCGGCGACTCTAATTTGGTCTTTCTGTACTTGCAGCGGGGAGACGGAGAAAGGCCACACGGCAGTAATGAAGGGGAATGTCTTTGGTAAGTGCAGTCATGGATGCTCATGTCGTTTCAACGTTATTAACTCCTTAATTATTCAGCTCCTCCTTCAGCATTAACGTAGCTTCACTTGACAAACTGCGATGCAGAAGAGACGGGGTGTTTCTTTAATGATGGAGAAATGGAGCTAATATAAGTTAATGACCTTAAAGTTCTTACCATGAAGATCATCCTTACCTCGTGACCTGCAAGTCTTACTTAATAAGAGAATATATACTTCTATTTGGAAACTATTTCATAATGGAATCTATTACAAAACATACTTATTGAATGAACATTTTAGTGTCTCTGTTAAGAGATGAAAGAGGATTAGGGCCAATGTGAATGACCGTAAATTACGTTATAATTCTGAGATAATAGTGAGAATTGTGGGGGGGGGAAAGAAAGAATGATGAGATTACCAGTTAGACTTCTGAGAAATGAAGTCAGAAATCTGATGAAAATGACAGAATTGTGAGATTAAAGTCAGAATTTTGAGAAAAGAAGATAAAAATCTGAGACTGAAGTCAGAATTCTGAGAAATTAAATCAGTATCCAGTGAAAATGACAGAATTCTGAGAAACAAGTCAGATTTCAGAGATAAAGGTCAAAATTCCAAGTAAAAAGTCAGAATTCTGGAAAAAGCCATTAGAATTCTGAGATTCAAGTCTGAATTCTAAATAATTCTAAAATATTTAGAAAAAATCTGAGATAAAAGATGTAACTTTTGAGGAAAAAAAAAAATCATTATTCTGAGATAAAAGGCAGAATTCCATAGAATTAGGTGAGAATTGTGAGGAAAAAGTCTGAATGCTGTGATTAAAGTCAAAATTATGTGTCCCACAGATCCCACATCCAAAACAATCGTCATTATATCCAAGTTTTAAAGCTTCACAACACAAATCCTTTGCTGATCAGAACCAGTTTTAGTGTATAAACGAAAGAACATTGAATGCTAAGATAAAATAAAATAAGGTTCTGTCTAATCCAGTAATGGTTGCTCACACATCATGAGTTTGCACTGATACAGCCTGAGGTTCCTTTTCTGTTTCTCAGATGGAGTTCTGTGTCTGTGGTGTGGTTTTTGTTTATTTTCATTGATTTATTGATAAAGACCATCTCAATTTCTGATCCACTGAATTGTCCAAAAAACTAAGCTTTTTAATTGTTTATTTGAAAGCTCTGTTGTCTATTGATTCAAACTGATAACACTGAAAACATTTATTTTTCAGAGGGCTGTTCACCAAAGACAGCAGGGGGCAGCAGTAACCTCAGGGAGCTGTTGGTGGTGAACTGTGACCTTGAATCGGACTGCATTGACTCGGAGCTTAGGGTGGCTCTACAGTGGATCGCTGCCTCCGAGCTGGGCCTCCCTGCGCTCTACTTCAGGAAGTCCAAAGAGAAAAAAGTGGCAAAGGTATAGCAAATGGAATACAATCAAAAATAAACCCTTTTCATGTGGGTGTTGAGTGTGTTCTTTTCTTCTTCTCAGTTCCAGAGGGTGGTCCATTTGATGTCCCAGAAGGCATGGCGGGTGGGGGACTTGTTCGGCGCCGTCCTTCAGTTTTGTAAGCTGAACGAGAAGGAGGACGAGGAGGGCAGATGTGCGTCGGGCCTGTTCGACTGGTTGTTAGAGACGCTGTGAGACGCTTACCTCTGTAACTACTAACGCCTGTAACATGTCGTCGATGTTTGTCAAAATTAACAAAGTGTCTGCGAACACTTTGTTATTGTGTTCTCAGATCCCGTCCGTGGAAGCTGTCTCCTGCCTGTGTGCAGCCAAGAACGGACTAGTCTCCCTTTAATGCGTCACACATATTTTATTTTTTATTTTGAACCGTAGACTCGCGCAGAAAAAAAAAAGAAATAGATAATATAAACGTGTTGGACATTCCTAATGGGAGTGAACTAGCCTTCCAAACATTATAGAGGGCAGGTTTTAACTGCTTTGAGATTATAAATGTTTTATCTATATTTACAGATGTACAAATTCACATAACCAAATTATGTTTATTAATTTATTTATTCAGGAAATCAAATCAAAAGTCATCGGAAACACCTCGACACCCTCGGACATTTTGTAACTTTGTAAAAGGCGTCGAAATTGAAGCCAGGATAAAGACTTCTGACGGCCACTCAGAAATGCACATTTGCTTCAAGTAAGCACTCTGTCTCTCTGTTTGTTGTGTTCACTTCTGTTGTGACATTGGAATTCAGTCTGTTCTCTTGTTCCAAACGCGTTCTTTTGGTCTCTGTACTGTATATACTGTAATGTAGATGGGAACTGCTGCACCTTGGAGTAGTGGACTGCTCTCTTTAGCTTTTACTATGTTAGAAAGACGGAAGTCAGGTTTGTATCGTTCAATTTGTACGTGAATTTGGTCTGTTATTTGCTCTACTTAGTGGTACTCTCGTGTTACATCAGCATTTGGGAAAAAGCACACAGTCCGGCTGTAAACTCCGTCACCATAAAACTGAATGTATTTATCTTTTGACATCAATAAATTTATGTGATGTGAAAGACAAGTGGTCACTGGTTATTTTTTGGGAAAATACTGAGAGACTCTTTAGTTAATGCTATTACTTGTGTGATATAATAGGCTTATCTACTGACCAATGTAGGATATTTTGGAAATAAAATATATATTAGAAAGTGTCTAAAAAAGAAGTGTAATTATTCAGTCAGAGTCTAACATTGCATAGTACGTAAGCAGCTAAAAAATATTTTGCACAGATCCTTCTGGTTGAATGTGAAAGGCTAGTACCAGATCCGACATGTGTTGTCCTTGCTTCCTGCAAAAGAGCACATACATTGATCGTTGGTAAAAACACGTAAAATACAGGACATACACTGCATGGAATTATCTAAGCAAATGTTTTTTTTTACTGCAGTTATTAAAGTATTATCTGTAATTTGCAGGTTCTTATTTCCTCAGCAACTATTATTTTGGAACACATAATTAAATGGATGTGGAAAAGACTTTCCACATGGGTAGAGTAGTATAAGTAGTCAATAAAATTATAGTCAATAATGTTAAGATGAAGAAAGAAATTCTTCATCTCGTCAACATTTAGAGCAAACGGTACTAGTTTTTTTACTTATTGGACAAAGTTTTGCCAAATTATTTACTCCTACCATCACTTTCATGCTGTGAACTAACTGCACTACTTCCCTTGCTGTAAAAAATGAATTATTACTCATTTATGCATTTTAAAATGTTACTCAAGTAAAGTTTTTGTAACCTTCAAAATGTACAAAGGTAAAAGTAAAAACTATTCTAGTATATGTATTCATAACGTCTTTTTTGTCCTCGAAAGGTTACTCAAGTAAACCCGCTTCTGTTCACAACTACTAAACTAGGTTCAGAAAAGTCCAATATTACATTACATAACCATTGGCAATGACAAATTATACATATTGCAAAAAGAAGTCAAGAGTTTGCAACACTGGAAATGGATAAATGATGTGACACTGTTTATTAAAACTTCGACTGGTGCTGATTTTTAGAGGGAACTAAATACTAGAGTGACTTTTTGGGCCCGGCAGTGTCATAGAGTGGAGTGTGTGCACCTGTAATGATGGTGTCTCCCTCGTAGTTGAAGGCACAGGAGAAGATCTCATCCCTGTGTCCCTCGAATACTTGCAGACAGGCTCCAGTCTGAACATCCCAGAGTCGGGCAGTTCTGTCCGAGCTGGCGGTCAGTATTCTGGTGCTTTGGGGGTTGAAACACACCTACCAGGAAAATGAAAAAGAGAGCTAGATGACAAAAATGGCCTGAATGACTGAATTTAGAACTTCACTTGAGCGGGATCTTTAATCCGTAGAGGCAGTTTTATTTTGAAGGAGGATCAAGGCTGGCTCCTAGAATATTTCTAGTAGTGAATTATGAAAATCACAGTTGAAGCTTATTTTATCAAAGCTATGGTTTATTGTTCCAGGAAGGGATGATTGAATGATGCTGGCTCTGGACGGCCATGAAAGTAAAGTATGTTTTTATTAACGCTCCCAACTGGGCACCAAGGACTGACTTCTCACAGGAAATGAAGAGCGGTTTGGGAAGCATCTGACAGAGATAGACGATCGAAGGAAGAAAATCGACTAAGAGAAAAAATATGTAACAAAAAAATGGCTTTATTCAATTGTCCAGATTGTACTTTTTGTTCAGAGTTTGGGAAGCAATAAAGCTTGTATATAAAATGTCTTGCTAGCATAACTGATGAATCTATTCACAACATAAATGTGCCATAAATACATGAAATAAGACTACTAGACACTATTTAGGATCCAAAAACAAACCTTTGAGATCTCACCCTCGTGGCCCTTCAGGGTTAAAAGACACTGATGTGTAGTCGCACTAAACACTCGGGTTGTGGCTGAGACAAACAGAAGACTGTGGATTATTCAGTGATCCCAAACAGATTTTGTCATGAAAAGTAAATAAGAACGTAATGAGTAATAATATGTACACATTTGCTTCTCATGTGGTCCTCGGATGGTGTGCGTTTCCAAGACTTAAGACTTAACTAGTTTTCTTTCCAAGTAAAAGCTGAATGCTAATAAATACTCAAATGTAGTTTTGGCTACAGTGTTCCCATGGGTAATCCCATGTTAAAGACTCAATGTACAATATGCACATTGATGAATCAGCTCCTTCAACCTTTTAACCTGCGTTTTGTGTCTGACATGAATGCAGCATGAGACTCATACTGCGTGACTTTTCCCTTTTTTTCAGTCTACGCTACAAGGCCAGATGCTTTATTTAAGAGTTCTTAAAATGCTGAAAAAAGCATCAATGTGTGAACTGAAAGTGTATCAGTATGTATAGATGGCTAAAAAAAATGGCCGTGAGGCGATTCCAGACTACTACTATAGTATAATAGCAAGACAATTCTATGTTGCTGGTCTCACCATCTGCAGAGGCTGTAGCAATGAGCTGCCCAGTTAAATCAAAGCACACATCCAACACCTCTTCTTTGTGTCCTCCCAGCGTGGTCACACACTTCCCACTGACTGCCTCCCACAACTGCAAACACACAAACAACACCACTGAGAGAACAGAATAAAAACTGGAACAGAAACACGCAGATACACAAGATCATGTAGCCGTTAGATGTCTTAGTGGCTTTATTTTAACCAGATTCCCCAGGAGGAAATAAAGTGAGGCGGATAATTCTCACTTTGAACATGACTCCTCTTGGCATAATTAAGGAATTAGAATTTCATTTTTCTCATTTAAATCAAGGAGAGCCCTGAGACACTGGGTTTAAAGGAAGGAGGAGGAGTGTAGAGTAAAGAGCAATCATAGCAAGAGGTTAATAGGCTGTTAAATTATAAAACTTTTGAGAACACACTTCGATCTTCAATCTATTAAAACAACTTTTCTGGCCAAATTATGTTAATAAGGCTATGTCCAAACTATTCTACTGTATTTTCCACTTGAAATATGTAACTTATGCTGTATTTACAGAATGTCCACACACTTCTGGCCAACTCAAGATTGGGAGAAGTGGTGAACACAGAAAAACACATTTGAGTTGACAAATTATGGCATTGTGGTGTGTGCAGGCGAACTATTTTGAGGGTTACAGATATCCGTCTAACACCATTTTGAAATGAAGATGTTTTAGTCTAGAATAAAATAAGTCTGATGACTGCTCACCTTGCAGGTTTTGTCCATAGATGCTGAAACGATAAATGAGCAATCCCAATTAAACTGAACATTACTGATCTCTGCAGTGTGACCGACCAGATTGTGAATGAGTCTAAAAGAGACACAGTAAGCATTTGTTTTACAGTTTACTTACAGTTTACCTTCCTAAAATGTGTGTAACAGCACATTTTGATGCTTTATAAATGTTGTCTTACCTTCCTGAGGGTACATCCCATATAGCAACTGTGTGGTCAAAAGAGCCAGTGATGAGCTGATTGCCGACTGTGTTAAAACACACAGAGAGGACCTCTGCAGTGTGACCCTAAAGAGATTCAAAAAGAAAAGATACAATTTTTTTTTTTTTAAGCTCATCACTTATTAAATGTGAAAAGTTAACAAAGAAAAACAAGACAAATGCATAACAAAAACAGTTGACAGGATGATGGATTCTTCTTGGTGTGAAGTGCTAGAAGAAAAGCTGCAGAGAGCTGCTTTCGTCTGTGATAGAGCCAGCCAAGCAAAAAGTCACACCATGGACCCACGTGCAGTATGTGCTTCAAAAGGCAGCTCACTTTTCCCCTTGGATTGAATTATGAGTGACTTATGAAGCTAAATTCCAGGCGATTATGTGGTGTGGATACGTGAGCTGAACAAAGGGCTTGACATTGAAACTAGTAGCAGATAACGTTTGGTACTCACTGACAGTGTGGCCACCTCCTCACCGCTCTCCACATCCCACAGCTTGGCGGTAGTGTCCATACTGCCTGTAGCCACCAGTGTACTCTGAGGGTTGAACGCCAGGCAAACCTAAAAGATGCACAGATTTGCCACCAGGTTTTAGACTCATGAAAAGCGCTCATTAAAATGTAAATGTACCATAGTCTATATCACAAGTGTCAAACAGGTGGCCTGGGGGCCAAAACCAGCCCGCTAGGGGTCGCACTGCTTTAGTACGAGTAGAGCATGACACAACACTTAGAACCAGACATCGCTGTCAAAATTAACGCCCTGTGGCACGCTTATTACTCAAAATAGCATTAGCGTTAGCATCAGAGTCATATTGTGAGGTTGAATTTGCACGTCCATAGATCAATAAAGGTCTATGGACCAAAAAAAAGTTTGTTTTAGATGGATGAAATTTGGCACATACACTCCTCATGTGTCACTGAGCAAGAAACTCCATTGGACCCAGGAGTTCTAAAATATGCTCAAAATACGCTCTAAAATATATACTGGCCTTATGCAGGGCCTGTGCGATGCCTGAGAGAACTTTGTTGTAAATTGGTTAAATTTGGTGAAACACATTCAGTGATGAATGAAAAAAATCTGTAGGGATCATTAGCAAAGTGTCACAAATAAAGAGTCGGATAAAAGGTGAGACAGCGCCCCCTGGGAAAAGAAAACTTTGTAACTCTGGAAAAAGGCATGAGAGTGCCCCCTTGCAATAACGTCACATATTTATTTCCCAACAATTTTGTTAGGCTTTTTAAGGGGTTCTCTTTGAGGTCATTGGTGATGCGGCTTTTTTTATTGGGTCTTGTTGTGGATTTTATTCTTTCACAGAAAAGCACTTTGTAACTTTGTTTAGAAAAGTGCTATATAAATAAAGTTTACTATTATTATTCTGAATGCTTTTGCCAACATTAACCTTTTTCAGTTGCATTTGATGAGAGCACCATTATTTTAATCGCACTAAAACAAAGGGAAAAAATTCTAATCGGACTGTATGTGGTCCCTACACTAAAATGAATTTGAAAACCCTGGTCTACATGAAGCTGATCAATAAAAATGTCAAACGTACTATTTCTGCTGTGTGTCCTCGAAATGTATGGAAACACTTGCCCGTTTCAGCACACCACAGTTTGCAGGTTTTATCAAAAGAACCTGTGGCGATCTTGTCTCTGGGGAAAAGAGAAATAAAGATAGTACAGTGTTTAAAAAGTTGTTTTTGTTATTGCTAACAGGGGTAAATGTGTTGCACATACCCATAGGGGTTGTTGAATAAAATGGCATACACCACATTTTGGTGACCCTCCAAAACGTGAAGCGCAGTGCCTGAGGCTGTGTCCCAAACTTTACACGTCCTGTCATAGCTCCCTGTGATGAACCTGCAGAAGGAAGGAGACCATTAATAATTAAACAAATACATACAGAAAAACAACGCTACACACTGCTGAACTCACTTGGATCCAGATTTGTTAAAGGCAACGTTTGTTAGTGGCAATATGTGAGCTGAAAGTTCCTGTGGAAGAGAAAATAAATCCCAAATGTACTTTTCTGTAATGCATCTTCTTATTATGTTCAAAGAAAAAAAATAACCTTGACAAAACAAAACCTATGGTGGTTTTGCTGACTTTTCTTCTGCTGAAGTCGAATGACAAGTTGTTTAACGTGATCAGCCCGGGACTCAGTGATCAAAGGCTCTGACTGCCTAATCTCTGACACCAACTCATCTGGATTCATCCTGCAAATTCAAAAGAGGCAAAAACATTCATTGTCATAATTTAGAAAATAGGTTTGTAAAAAGACCATTTCAGGGTTATAAATGTAGCCTTTTAGACCTCATTTACCTCAAATTTGAATACATTAACTCAGTTTTAATGTTTACATAAAACAGCTAACTGCAAGTAAAAAACCCACATTTGCTAGGTAAAGGTCACACAAATGCAAAAGAAAACATATTCTCCATCTTCAATCAATAAAACTATGCAAAATGAATATAAAACTCACGCACTCTGAAGACAAATCCAGTAGGTCTATTGACTTTGTCTTCAAATGTCCCCCCTTCTCGTATTCTATTATAATACCTGTTAACAGGAAAAAGAGGTTAAGTAGTGGCTAATGATAGGCTCCCCACTTCAAAACATTAAACAGTATAAAAAAACATGGATATTTTTTAATTACCTGGTGGGTAATATCTGAGAAGAAACCGCTTAAGCTTCATGTTGCTAGCTCACTACACGCAGCTCTGTTCTTACTATCAACACACGGTTGCTATGGTGACCAGGCTAACAAGAACGACACACTGCGCATGTGTATGTTGATGTATGCTAATGTTGGCAAAGCGTTACCAATGTCGTAGCTAGCTCATCTATAAAAATACATTTTAAGATTTTATAAATTTACATTTTAGTATATATACATTTTTTCAGTGGATATGGTTTGTGGTATGCTGCTTCTTCTTTGTTAACTGTGGCAATATAACTGTTAAAAGTGAGTACGCTAGCCAAAATGCGCAGTCTACTCAAGCCCCGTTAAATGAAAATGAGCTTAAAACGGGTTGAGTATGAAGTTATAAATAATTATTAACAATAAACATTTAACTGAAAATATAGGCCTACAATTGATTCCAGACAATAGTGTCTCTCTGATACACCATGATAATTATGGACTTACAGAGAATGGTGGAAGGCGGCTTTTGAGGTCATGAGACTGAAACCCATTAAATGTTACTTTTTTTTCTTTTTTTCTTTTAATGGACTGTTACTAGAGGCAAAAATACAATTACAAAACAAAAGTTATGTTTCAACAAAAATTCTTAAAATCTTATTTTAAAAAAATATTTTCCTTCACAAAGTGAAGTTAAAAAAAGCAATCGAGTACAGTCCCTTTTATTACTGGGCAAAGTCTTTTGCTGATAAAAACAGTGACAATGACATGTGCAGATAGTAGCCCTGCATATAATCCCTGTTTATTTTTGCTACTGAGAGGTAAGAAAACGTAACCAGACAGAGTTAGTCAGGAGGATACAGTACACATTTTTAGAGTAAAAGTATGGGCTGCTGGAACAAACTGATGTCCTCGAATTGGGCTTATCCCACCGCAGTACTGTGTCTCTATGGGTTCTTTGCCAACTGTAGAGTAGCAGAGCCCTTCTTGACACCATATCTAATTGGACCGTACAAGAACATCTCAGAAGAAGTGGTAAGAGCCACACACACATGGCCAAACATCACCTTTCTTAGTAGGCCCTGGGCGGTATTTATTAGGTACGACTATTATGAGTGCTTATCTAAAGCCAATAGCTTTTCAGTTTTAATTCACACCAGACACACACCTTAAAGAATGTGTATTTTCATTTTTTGTTTTTACAGTTGACCAACTACCTGTTTCCCATATGGACCTACTCCTACCTGGCGTTCCTTTTCCCTGTGTTTCTGCTGACAGACTTTTTGAGACACAAACCCCTCATTATAGTTCAAGGACTCTCTATGGTCATAGGCGGTGTTCTGCTCTGCTTTGCCAAGGGTCTGGCTGCTATGGCCTACCTGCAGGTGAACTGAATGACTATTCAAACAATTCATTTTTGTTAGGCAAAAATCAACAACACAATGATTTATGCTGAACCTGTTGGAACACCATTTGTTAGGGCAGCCTATATTAACCAGTTGTTGAAATTCTTAGGGTTTGCCATGGTATAGTTACCTTTTTTCCATTCCATCTACAGGTCAATTATGCAGTGGTGACTTCCACAGAGGTGGCTTACCTTTCATATATTTACAGTGTGATACCAGTAGAGAATTACCAAAGAGCAACTGGTTACCTTCGCAGTGCGATGCTGGCTGGATATACATTTGGTGCAGCTCTAGGCCAGGTGCTCATCTCCTTTGCAGGTAAAGAAAAAATATAGCAATTCATTCTCTGTATTTTATAAGTTTTACAGTAAAACAAAACATCAATTGAAAGAATTTCAATATCTTAACCTAATCTAATGAACAGGTGTGGACTACTTTTACCTCAATGCCATCACTCTGGGAATTGTAAGCATGGCTTTTCTCATCTCTTTTTGTTTGCCAATGCCCAAGACAAGCCTGTTCTTCAAAGGGAAAAGGGCTAATGGTTCAGAGGAAGTTGGTGTTGTTAACTGGTGCAGCAGAGACAGTGTAACCAGAGCAGGCCATCTACTTTGGCAAAGCTTCAGGGAGTCTTACTCTTCAAGGTGATCCCTTTTCTGTTTTTATTGACGTGACTTTTCACACATTTGTTTATGTTGTACCTTTACTTTTGCTTTAAATACAGGCACATAATCTACTGGTCGCTATGGTGGGCTTTGGCCACAGCCGGATATGTGCAGATCTTCAATTACATCCAGTTGTTGTGGGACCACATAGAACCATCAGCCACATCATCTGTTTATAACGGAGGTGTTGAGGCTATATGCTCTCTGGTCGGTACGTCTGATGTTGGAGTGAAATGTCAAACAAATGAGCTAATATTACAAGTGGTCTTCAGTCTAAGATTATTTATTTATTCCTCATAATGAAAAATGTCATAGTTATAGACCTTCTGGAAGTTTTTACATTTTGCCAATACTCAGAACTTTTAAGGGGTCTGAATACATGCAAGTGCAACTGCAGTTTCTTAGTCACATTTGAGCAATCAGTTGAGATAAACCTAATCAGTAGTGGTCTTGCCAGTAATGACCGAACAACAGATTAACAGGAAAAACCTATCTGAGACATGGGAATTGCAGTGTAAAGCTTTTTATAGAGCATACATAAAATGTAATAATGGTTATCAAAGCTGTCATGTGTGATGGCACGTAGACATATAAAAACTTGCAGTTAAATAAAAATGACCATGGCCCTTGGGGTTTTATGGGAAAAGCGGTTACATAGAAAAGGTGTATTGATTCAAAGAAGGAATAGCAGCAGGTCTGTGCTCCTTCTGGCTTGTGTTCAACCTGGCTTAGCCTCAGAAGAGGATGAGTAATTGCCTCAATTAAGGAGATAAAGTTAGAAGGTAATGGATTATCTGATTATTCCTGATAGTTGATTCTCGAGCCAGACGAGTAGTTTATCCTAATAGGTCTGGTAAAGCTGTGTAGGTGCATAAGTTAAAAACTGTACCCCCCCTTAACAATGTTCAAGGAGAAAAGTAATTAGACACGAATCATGGAATCACAACAAGAATACCCAAGCACAATGGGGTTATTAACCACTGGAATGACTGGAATAAATCACCTCACTCTTCCTTTTTAATGGCTCAGGTGCAGCTGCAGCCTTCAGTGTTGGTTACATCAAGGTGACCTGGGCAGTGTGGGGTGAGCTGGCCTTAGGACTGTTCTCAGCTGTGGGGACGGGTGCAGTCTTTCTCATGGCGCTCAGTAACAGTATATGGGCCTGCTATGCTGGTTACGCCATATTCAAATCCTGCTACATGCTCCTCATCACCATCACGGCGTAAGTTTAAGTACATTTGCATTTAGTTTATTTCCTTGAGCACTATGTTTAGACTTTTTTCAATCTCCAGATTTCAGATTGCTTCAAACCTCTCCATGGAATGCTACGCTCTGATGTTTGGGATCAACACCTTTGTTGCCCTGGCATTGCAGACTATACTGACTGGTATTGTTGTTGACGAAGCTGCTCTAGGATTGGACATTGTCACGCAGGTACAGGAGCATGTTTTACCGTTTTATCTTAGAGCAAGAGCAGAGTAGAGAGTAAACGTACGGCTAGCAGGCTCTGACGGATGAGGATAGGGTGACATCTGGTGGCTGGATGTCGCTGAGAGCTGAGCTGGATTGTGTTTGATTTTTATAGTCCCAGTGTTCAATAAGGCTTCTACACAACAGACATATAAGTGGTTTATAATTAGTTTTAGTAGGAAGTTGTTGACATATAATTATTCAAGGTTTAAGTAATCTCTTGCCTTATAATAATAATAATTAAAACTATTTCTGTGAGTTACTACACCATTTATAAACCTTTTTGTAAAGTGTTTTCACTTATTTTTCAGTTCATCATCTATGGGAGCTACTATGCTGTAATCTCAGTGCTTTTCCTGATTCGAGGGACCTACACGGCCTGCACACATCAACATTGTTCAGAAGAAAAAGAGCAAGACTCTGGTGTAAAAGTGATATGTGAAGAACACTTTTGACTAAAGACAATAAAGTCTTTTGATAGATAAACAAATGGCTTGACATGTTGCCTTCTTAAATGCTATGACTGGTAAGTGTTGAAACGTTCCTGTTATATGGCCGCTACCTCTGGGACACGTGGGTAACTTTGGTTGAACTGAACCGTGACAAAGTCTGTGGGGCACTTAAACTGGTTGTTGATTGACCAACGGCGAGACCATAATAAACACACAGAGGACTACATACACACAGACTCATCGAGGAGCAGAGCTGAGGGGTGAGTTGCGAGGATGGACGTGCTGAGACGATGGAAAGCCGACTGGAGGTATCCAACTTCACTCTTGTGTATATACGGATTCTTCAGCACAACCAAACCCGTAGAGCCGTTTCTCATCCCATTCTTGACCGGACCAGACAAGAATCTAACAACAGAACAGGTAGAACACTAAAAACAAAATGCAATAAAAGCAATCAAATCAGACGTTTTTACAACATGTATCAACTCCTAACAACTTTTAATAAAAACTGCGACATAACTGCCACCAATCTGTAATCATTACCTTCATTTATTGCTATGATGCAATGTGGTTATATACAGGAGGTTACAAAGACACTGCTGTTTCCTGGACAGGTAAACAACCAGATTTTCCCAGTGTGGACCTACTCTTACCTGTCCGTGCTGGTGCCGGTGTTCCTGCTCACCGACTGGCTGCGGTACAAGCCTGTTGTGGTGTTCCAATGTGTCAACCTCTTTGTCACTACAGCATTACTTCTCTGGACTCAAAGTGTACCAGCCATGCAGGTCACGCAGTTCTTCTATGGGGTCGTGACAGCCAGTGATGTGGCTTATTTTTCCTACATCTACAGGTCTGAATGAACTAAATATGAAGCGGCATCCTTCTCGTCTTGTGCCACGCGTCAAATTTGAATGTGCTGTTGTTGTTTATTACAGCGTTATAGATGTGAAGAGGTACAAAAAGGCCACGTCTTACAGCCGTAGCGCGCAACTCTTGGGGCTGACAGTGGGCTCTGTCCTGGGACAGCTTCTGGTCAGCTTTGACCTCATGTCCTACAAAAACATCATTGTATTTACACTGGTTCTTACATGCGTAGCCCTCTTCACATCCTGCCTTCTGCCAATGCCACAGAAGAGCATGTTCTTTCACCGCAATCAAGCGAAACATGAAACAGAGGAAAATGAAGCTGATCAAGCAGATAGAACTGTGCACACAAAAAAGATGTCGAATGAACAAGAGAGTGTGAAAAGGATTGAATCTGTTAATGGAAATGGTTGCAGCAAAGTTCTCCATCAGTTGTGGGAAGATTTTGTCCAGTGCTATTCCTCCAGATACCTGCTTTATTGGTCCATTTGGTGGGCTATGGCAACCTGTGGCTATAACCAGACAGTCAACTATGTGCAGGTCAGTTGAGACGCCTATTTAGAGGATATAGTATGATCTGTACTTGGCCTGAGAATGTAACAAGAACAGTATTTGTTGGATGCCAGTGATGTTTATGCAATATTTCAGGTGCTGTGGGAGCATGTGCAGCCCTCTCAGAACTTTAGCATCTACAATGGAGGAGTGGAGGCTGTTTCGACCCTTTTGAGTAAGCACACATAAAGATAAAAAACAATTCACTTGAATAACAACTCACTTTTCTAGGTGCAGGGACGGCATATGGCATAGGCTTCACTGAGGTCAGATGGGAGCAGTGGGGAGAGCTGGCCCTGGGCGGTTTCTCTGGACTCGGGGCAGCAGCACTCTTCCTGATGACCTTCACAAGCAACATCTGGGTGTGCTACACGGGGTACATCGTTTTCAAATGTTTGTACATGCTGCTGATGACAATAGCCATGTAAGTGTTGAGTTATTTGAAATGGATTTACTTCACTGTTATTTGTTTTAATGGTGCACATTGCTTTTGTAAGGTATCAAATTGCAGCTGGTCTGTCAATGGAAAGATATGCACTTGTGTTTGGAGCAAATAACTTTGGAGCATTGACTCTGCAGACAGTCATTACATCTGTAGTGGTTGACAGTGGGGGGCTGGGCCTAGCCATCATTCCTCAGGTAAGACTTCGGATAATAAAGTGTGTTAATCCTTTTGTAAGTGATGCAACTGTTATAACTTAACATCTGTTTCTTTGCAGTTTACAGTGTATTCAAGCTATTTCCTGGTCATTGCTATTGTTTTTTCTCTTCGTGGACTTTACACCATTTGGACATTTAAAAGACAAGAAAGCACCACCAACCTTTGAAGAATACAGATTCTAGTGTATCACAATTGTATTTCTTTGTTTGACGACTTTGTAAAAAAACAAACAAAAAAAACTAACTTAAATTACTGATAGCAACACAATGAATATAAATGTTTTGTTTTTTTATACAAAACAAAATTACAAGATGTCAAACATTCATATAAATGAACATGTTGGTCATTTCTTACTTAAAATTCATTTTAATATATATACTGTATATATTTACAAATTAACTTAAAATTCTCTAATACTCATGTAATGTAAGTGGTTTTCAGTTTATCAGCCATTCTGGTTTCCCACCTGAGTGTGGTCGACTGTAGTTAAGAAGCATTGTATTTAAGCAGAGAAGGGAGTCACCTGCCCCTTCCTGAAGCAGCACTCACAGCTTTCACCTTTTACCGTCCCAATATACATCCTTTTCTTAAGTGAGCACAGCTTGAAAGGTTCCTGCACAAATAAAGAGTTTGGTTCTTTACAAATACAATTACTGGCAGTTCCTGTTAGCTCTTCCAAGCAAAAGTTCTGTCTTAACAATGTGATATTTCAGATACAAATACTGATATGCACAAAGAGATCATTTCCTTGAAGAAAAATATGTACAGAAATGCAGCATAATGAATGGGATGTATTGTATGCAATAACTTAAGTTTCAGCCATTTTGATTATACATGGTGGCTCAGTTAAAGCCAAGTTCACAGGTTGAATAGAGAGGAGGGGATCAACCTCTCCCTCTGCACAGACCATCACTTTGTTTTGTAGCCATAGACATTACACCTCTCATCTGTGACAAACTGCGGTAGAAAATTCAAATCCTTACAAGCTTTTTTTTTTTTTTTTTTTTTAAAGCTACTTGTGAAACAAACAGTGCAATAGGTGCAAGCGCGCCATTGTTGACCCTGTAGTGGAGCTGTTTGTGTGGGTCGCTATAAGAAGGGGTTTGTTGAGGTGCCTCCAGCGGGATACTGCACTGATGGGCCAGCACCCTAAGAGAAGAAACATGAGAATACAAAATAAATATCACATATCTTGATAACTTATTGCAAAAAAGGAAAAGAGGGAACATTGTATCTATTCATTTGCACTGTACAATCAATGGGTGTACTACTTACAAGGAATGGGTTACTAGAAACCATAGGTCCAGCCATTGTCTGCCCAAAGGGAGTGACAACAGGTTTTGCTTGACCAAAGCCTGAGTATCCCCCACCTAAAGGATTCATTTTAGACTTTAGAACATCTATATATACTTTAAAAGTCATACAACAAGCATTAACTAAAATGTTGATGCCATTCTATAAGAAAAGCATTACAACCTGAAACTATTTAAACTTGACACCTAAATTCAAGAGACAGATAGAAACAGATAGAGACAGATACAGACCGTTGGGTTGTTGTGGATAGGCTGGAGCCGGAGGAAAAGGAGCCTGGCCAGGAAACTGTTGCTGAAAAGTTCCACTAAAACTGGTAGGAAGGTTGAAGCCTGCTGCGTTGCCAAATCCAGATGGCATACTCATGGAGGCTGTGCCAAATGTAGCTGTCCAAGACGATAAAATGCAATGGTTAACATTGTACCTAATACACATGTAAGTAGATTAGATCTAGTGGCTTGTTAATGCACAACAAAAAAAAGTAAAGTAATTACTGTGAAGCTTGTATTAGCAAAATTGTACAAAACTAAAATTGAGTGCAAACAACCAGGATTACAAAACAATCAACTGGCCCAAAAGACACAGGGTCAGTTGAAGTCTAAAATGTTCAGAACATTGATAAAATAATAATTTAAAAAATTACATTTTCTTTAAAAAAAACAAAAATGAAATTCACTACTAACAAACTATGTGGGTTAATCTCAGCACACACACTTGACACATTTGTACAGGCTGTAACTGTACCAGTGTACAGGACTGTACAGGCTGTAAATATGGATATTCACACAGATTATTTGCACAGTGTGCAGGGAGGTTGCCAGGAAAGCAAACAAAAATGTAGCCTCAATTACCATTTTGTAGAACTTCTATACAATCCTCAAAGACAAGCAATGAACATTCTACATGTAAAGATTCGTTCTTTACATGATGACACAAATGATTTTTCAGTATTTTAGAACAGCAAAATGTATGCTTCTTGAAGGCAATGGAAAATGTGGAGAAAACAATGGCATTCAAGTTCAACTTTCACATGATGCCAATATTCACAAGTTCTACTAACTATTAAAGTGGATAAGCACAGACATTGTATTAATTTGAAAAAAGTTAAAGATAACAATTATGTTTTATCTGACAAGGATAAAATATTTCTCCAACATTTTCCAATTTTTTAATAGAATCAAAAGACACAGCAAAAGTGGAAGCAGAGTACACCATAGACCTACCAAAGTGGGGAGGAATAGCCTGCCCCTGAAGAACCCTCATCAAGCCTGTCCAGTAAGCCAACAACAATAAGACACATTGAAATCTCTGAGCCTATTAAACCCTATCATTATCATAATTTCTTTTTTGTGTATTTCATGTAGTATGCCACTTGCACATATACATGACCATACCTGCTGCAGCCACGTTTGCTGCTCTGCCGTTGCTCTGGAATGGGTTGGTAGGAGGAGCAGCAGCAGGGCCAATGCCAGCAGCTACAAAAGGATTAGTTGACTGAGCTGTGGGAGAGATGGATATAATATACAGAGTAAGAACATGAACAAAAGGCTGAATGCTGAGTACTAACCATAGATATTATTAGTTTGTTATTCTTAAATGCTGTTTGATAGTTTTAAGTTAAAAAAAACAACATTTCAGAACAAAGCTTTTCAACTCATTCACCTCCAAAACCTGGTGCCATTGGAGGCAGAGCCTGCTGTGCTTGTGCTGTTGTTGCCCCAGTCTCTGAAGCAAATACACTCCTGCAGAAAAACAAATCCAACATCAAAGCTCATCATGAGAGGCAAGGACAAAACATCATACACATGGGTTTAGTTAACCATCATACATCTAATGCCAAAATCACATTAAAGAGTTCTGCCTCACCCATGTGAGGTGCTGGTGGTGTTGTAAACACTAGTGGCAGGAGCTGAGGGGCCGAACACAGTATCAAGCTCAGCTAGAGCAGCATAACGGTCCCCTCCGGCCGGTTGGTTCTGTGGCAAGCCAGCCACCCCTGATGCTGCAGCGGCTGTACTAGTGCCACCAGGAACACTGCCTCCTGAAGTAAAAGCACACAAACCAAAAGGTTCAATCAATCACCGATGGCAAATTATAGCAAGATCCCAAGGTAGCTGCCATATTCAACCTAGTAAAAATAATAAGGATTAATAGTTAGAAAAATGTGGATATTTTATACATACATACATACATACATACAGTTTAAAGAACAACATTACTTTGCACCAGCCAAATACCAATTTCATGTAAAATTAATTCATGTAAAAGTACAAATTATGACCATGTGGGACTTGAATGTCTTATCTACTCTACAAAAGGTAATTTGTTCTTTGTGACTGGTATGTAATCTAAAGGCTGATCCTGACTGGGGCTGACACCAGAATTCACTGAAAAGAACTAAAAGGCTCATCTCATCTATACAATGGCTTAAGATGAGCACAAACTGGACTTTCGGTGACAGAACGTCAGGGCCATATGATTTCTAAATGAAAGTCTTTAATTGTTTGACTTCTTAGTCTGCCTATTTGTTAGTCTAATTGTCATCTCTAAAACTGGCTAGGCAGGAGTAGTTTACCTTGCTCTGTTTTGGCAGAGCTAAACACATTATCCAGGTCAGCCAGGGCTGCGTATTTATCAGCAGGGGCACTAGTACTCTGTGCAGCTTCTCTGCCAGCTCCTGTGGAGTTACTCTGGGAGGAGCAACTGAAGGATCCAAAGTCAGCACTACACGATTTGGGAAAGTTGTCAAAATTTGCAAAATTGGCATTTGATAGTCCCCCTGAGGTGCTACCTGCGTAAAAGAGAGAGATTGAGAGTCATGAGGGGAGTTTTTTGGTCCTGAAGAAAATCATAAACAAGTTTTAGAAGAAGCTGCATTCAAGTGTTGTCAGACTAGGACAGGTATAAGCCATAACTCTATTGGCTATCAGTCTATAAACCTTAGGGAAGGCAAAACATTATTTTATTTTATTATACATATGACCTAATGAAATGCTATTGCTCAACTAAAACTGTCAGCATCATTAAGGCAACTTTTATAGAGATCCCTGACTGAGTTACGCAATTCAAGACTTTGAATTACACAAGCAGCTAACACAATATCACTATGAACTAAAGGCAACATTACCTCAAGATATTGTAAAGTTTTTTTTCTGTACATATTCCACTTTGTACCAGGAAGAACATAAATATTTCCCAAAAATGGATTTTCATGGACCTGTAGATGCATTAGACCACTTAAACCAGTGTTTAACGAGCTGGAACCTGCTTATTTTTGCTTACATTTGGTTCTCATTGTTAGTAGTTTGAGATGCAGCCCCATGCTTAGATAGATACACACAACTAGAGAGGAGAGGATCACCACACACTGGAGGCAAAAGCGAGGGACAAGCTCAGAGACTTACTGTGTGCAGCCTGGAGAGGCAGAGCAGGGGTAAACTCACCCACACTGCGGCTGGATGAGAGCACAGTGAATGCTGGCAGTCAAAAATCAAAGTGAAAAAGGATAGAAGAAAATAAAGCAATGAGCCATATAAGATAAATGTGGACAAACAAACAAAAAATAACATTAACTCAAGGAATGATCAAACTTAAAATATAAAATCAAGGCAAATGATGGCAGAAAAGAAGCAGCTGAGGCCATGCCAATAGGACATGGTGTAGCGTGATTATCTTCAAAAGCTATGAAAGAGATGCAGCTGCACAAGTTGTGTTCCCAGCTTCCACAGGGGGGCAGTGCTGTACACCCCATGTTAAAAAACAAGGGAAAGAAAAGGCCAGTGTGCTCCTGTTTATGTGACACTGTTTGTTTGAGTGCACTAGACAGAAGTCAAGAGCTTGGGTTAGAACATAAACAGACAGGCAGGCTGCAGTGCAAAGTATTACATGGTGCTATAGTGCTACAGGAAAGGCTTTGAGGGAAGTATGGAAAGGTGAGATAAGGATAAGAGAATCCTTCCACAGCTAAAATAGGCACCATTAAAAGAATCTGTAATGTTTACAGTGAAAAGCTATCAAATAGCAACAGTAAATACCTGTAAAAGCCAAAATATAACCGCAATAATAAATACACAGATTTATCTTAAATCAAAAAACAGATTATATGTAGTTATTGACTATTTTATGGGTACAGTGAGAAAAAAAAAATCACATTAAATACAACATTTTTGAAATTCTAAACAAAAAACTACACTACATTATTTAAGGTGAGCAAATCTGGGTATTCATTTCAAAGTGTATGTACATGGATCTTTGGAACATAGAGAAACTGTAACACATATGGACACATCAAGGGCACAGAAGATATCTAATCACAATTAAAACATAACAGGATGCAGAGATAAAAAAAAAACGATGATGTAACTGCCTGTGAATGTATGACAAATTCTGAGAGCTAATGTTTCCTTTTTAGACTCTTGATGCATCTCATTTATCAACTCTACCTGTGTTTGGAGCTGGAAATGGTGCAGGGGGTGCAGAGGGGAAACCACTTGTTGAGCCAGCAGTGCTCCCAAATGTATCAAAGTTAGCAAAGTCTGCATTTGCACTGGTATTCTGAGGCGCTGGAGGAGGGTTGGAGTGACAAAACGAACAAACAAAGGAGACAACAAGGAAAACAATGGATGAGATGTCAGATGGTGGTTGAAACAACACATGACATGACAAACACAGCTATGGATGACAAAAAAATGCTAAAAAACAATAAAATAACATAATGCTTTCCAAGATCATGACCACACAAACACCATGATGCTTTGAGATGCACATTAATGCTCATATTGCTATGTTAATATGACTCAAGGGTAAGTATGGATGGCTTTTTAAGGGGAAATGAGAGGACATTACCCTGCATGGAGAAAGGAAACACTAATAGCTTTATGTTACATTAGTAACCATGGAGATGAGGGCCCGGCCATTGCTCCCCTGACAATATAGTCAAGCTTTGAATTTATGATGAAATGATAACACATGGGGCAAGATCCACTACAGCAGCAGTTTCTCAAAAGGGTTAATAAATACCACTAATCCTTTTTTATCTCAAATAAATCTATAAAAAACATACAAACAGGGTCTGTTTCTTACTTGATGTGTGGCTGTTGAAATGTGCAAAGTTAGCAAAACTGGAATTGGTGCCAGCATTCATGTTTGCCGGGGCAGCAAAGATGTCTCCACCCAAGTCACTGAGGAGGTCAAACTTCTTGTCATGGAACGGCTGCTGAAGGGATTGTCCACGGCTCACTACTGGAGACTGTAAGAGACACAAAAGAAAAAGATTTGTATTTAGACCAGAAAACCCCAGAAGAAGACAGTTAGTCCTTGAAGGCATAAGAATAACAATACTTGAAAAAAAAAAGCGATTCTTAAAATGACATTGGGAGTTAAATGGTATTACTCTAACCTGGTTGGGTGGGGTGTTCCTGTTGAGGTGTAGCGTGGGGGCTGAGTCTCCCAGCAGGGACTTGAGTGGTCTAACCTCTGGGGTGCTGCTTGTGCTGCTGTTAGAGGAGCCAGAGATGGATGCATGGACCGAAGCCACAACTTTGGCCTGCTCTGGAGGTACGTACCTAGGAACCCAACAAAATGATGATAAAGGTAAACAGCGATAAATAGCATTCCATTCCTAATGTGATAATGAGTCTATTATTGGTTGAAGCAGGGGTATAATGATTTGAAAGTTACAATTACTTTAAAAACACATTGCCAGAGCTTGTATTTATGTTACTGGAGAAAATCCCATGCGACTGAGAATTTCTGCAGCAAGTAGTGACATGTTGAAACAGAGACACGTCGCCATTGCCATCTCTTTTTTGTCTTCTTGGGGAAATAAAGCACTGCCAGAAGCAATGCATAACATTATAGAAAATTGCGTTTGTTCAAAATGACACTTGGAAGCCGTTTCTATGATAACCTGCATTTAGGGCATTTTAAAGAAGGGTATTTGGTGAGCTGTTCGATGCTAACTGCTATGAGCTGCCTGTGACACATTCCAAGCCAGAGAGATAAACAAAAGACAAAAGTAACATGCACACTGCCAAAGCATCTTTGCACAAGCCACTCTCTCCGACAGGCTTACCATCTCTTCTTCTCATATTTTTCTTGAAGGAACTCTTTCACTTTCTGTGGCTCTCTGAAATCCGGTATTGATGAGGTTCGGTCGTCATAAAGCCCCAGCCAAATCTGTTTACAGACCTGGAAAAATACCAAGCACAATTTATTAGATCATATGGAAGGCCAACTTAGCAAATAAAACAAAGGTTATTCTGATTCTGTGTACATACATGTTGTAAAAAATGGGGTAAATGGGTTATAGTATAATAATAGTGTAGAAAGACACGTGTGCACTGTAGAGCACTGACATCTTTGAGCTACTGTGGCTCCTGTGGCTGAACTGAAACTTAACTGTGTTTATTTTATTGCATGCTGCAGTCTGCTATGCATCCTTTTCAGGTGTGCTGGAACCTGAAGGCAGCGCTATTGATATAACAGCCTTGAAGTATATTTTCAGTTCCAACCTTGAGTCTCCTCAGTGTCAGGCGACTTTGCCACCGCTTTTAATAGGCTTTGTGTCCCTGGTGGCACTGCTCTATTCCACACTTCATTTACCAGAAACTGTTTTAGAATGATGCTCTTCCATCCCTTTTATAAAATGAAAATGTGGAGTGCCTCTGAAAGATGATGTATACACAATAGTAAGACAACTTGCAATGACTCACACAAAACAAAACACAAAGACTGGTAACTTGCAGTAATGTTATGTATTATTGTGTATTATTATTGTGTGTATTCAAAAGACGCTAATGCTTTCATATCAAAATGATAAGTCAATCAAATGTAGCCTTGTATTAAATAAACAAAGAAAACGATTAATAAGCCTTGTATTTCTTTATATCATTTCCTTTCAATAACTTTAACTGTAAGCAAGTAAATTAAATTGCTTTAACATTCAAGGCTATCAATTTGCAGTGGAGCAGATACTGATATAGCATCCATTTGATGCGTTGAGTGCATCTGGACAACAAGCTGGACTGGACCATAAATATACATTATAGGAAAGGCCAAAGCTGGCTATAAAAAACTAAGGTCTCTGAAACAGAAATGGCAGGCACCTTGAAAAAGTAATAGAGCTGGTTCAACTTTAGGGATATGTTTGAAGACTGTGCTTAAACTAGTGGAGCAACAGGACGGATGGTATACTGAAATCTGAATAAATGCAGTTTACACATATGCTCAAGTTAAAAAAAAGAGACCAGAGCAAAATAATCAGAATAAATGAATGGAGCAGGTGTAGAAATTGTACATAAAGCACAATCAAACATTAGTTATGCCCACCTCATTGCCATGTTTCTGTAGGAACTCGATTTCTGATTGTGTGAAGGTTGTCATAGAGATGGACTTGACTCTGTGTGGTGGATTAAGTCCTCGCCTGCGGGTAAAGAAACAGAGACGGGGAGTCAGTTTAATATATTACATGTGAAATACTTGACTGTGCATTCTGTCTAAATTCTACTTCTCAGGTCAGGGTCATTTAATTAGCAACAAGCTGAGGATCTGGTTTTCCAGAAGTGCAGTGAACAAGAGCGAGAAACTACAAAGACCTAATGACAGAGAAGGGTAAATAGAAGAGTGAAAAATTACAAACCACGTGGGTGACAGACTCCATAGACTAAACTGAAGCTGTCAGTGCTTTTAAAAAGAACAAGCAATCTCCCTTAATATAGAAACTTCCATTATGTAGCAACGCCCATTAGCCCACACAAGCCTTATTCACTCTCTCTCGAGGAGGTCACAGCTCATGCCACAGCAGGCTGAGTTAAAAATGTTCTAACAGTCAAAAACAGCCCTCAGTGGCTTTTATATTAAGCTCCCAGCCTGCTTGTCAGACTGTTTATTCTAGACTCATGAGTAAGCAAGAACTAATGCGGTGCGCTGGTTGCAAGGTCGCTGCCTTGTTTCCTCTCAAGGTGAGCAATACAGCATACAGCCTGCGGATAACAATGTGGCACTGCTGAAACAAGAAAACATGGCTGGGTTTTTCCCCAAATAATAAAAAAGTCAGGAGCTATAACTGAACACGTTTTGCCTCATCAGTAGCGGTGCTTTTACAGTTCAAAGTAACATTCAGCAAATATTTGTTTATGTAAAATAAGAACGCACGAGACACTTCTAATCAAACTGAAAATGTAACCCTTAACACTCGTATTTTAAAGTATGATATCATATCTTTTGTGCCAGTAATTCATTCTTAGAATAATAAAGACACAAAAATTTCCCTGTATATTTGAACTGGAGTAATAGAGTCTTATTTGTTTCTGAAGCGGTCTGAACTATCCCAGGAATTTATGACGTGTTGGTGAAAAGTATGTGAAAATCTGCTATCAGTTAAAACCATTCCGTTTAAATTGATGCCAATGTTAAAAGGTCTATCACCCAAATGTCAATATCTCCAAATTTTACATGTTCTTCTTCTGGCACCTCACTAAGAAACTGAGTGGGACCTATAGCATGTTGTGCATAGGAGTCCAAAGACAGTGTAATACTAGACTTGACTGCTAAATTATTCACTGCTATTTCCCTGTTCAAAACGTGTTCTCATGTCAACACATCAGCCATTCAGCTGACTGTTCTGCAAAGTGACACAAACAATAGGGTATATAATGACAGCTAGCTCTGATGAAGATTAAAGAAGCTATAAAAAGACACCACAAACCTGAATGTGACGGTTCAGACCTAATAGTATCACAAAGTTTTCCATATGCTATTCCAATAAAGAGCCCTTTTACTGTTTTATTCACTGTCTGTATCACTGTCACTCATTTTAAAGTCAAGTGAGCTACATGGTATTGTAAAGTGTGATGCTATTGTGAAGTAACATGTTTAGAAGTTGTCAATTTCATGTTAAAACCAGTTCATTATGAGTGAATTTGTCTAATTGTGTGTGTGTGTGTGTGTTTCAGTGCCCCGGGGCTAGTGAGTGATCACATCCTCGCCTCATGAAATGAAACTAGGTCAGATACTAGAAGTTCAGGAGCCCTGAAGGTCTTTGAATGCAGCACATGTGTCAAGCAATAGAAAAACTAGTTTCTATATTCCTTGTTCTTTTTTTATTGAAAAATAAAATTTATTAGAAATGGTTTAGGCTCTGGAGAAACTATATTCTGAACACTACTGTTACTGAATTCTCTGTTTTTCTGCAGAAAGAAAAAAAACAAAACAAAAACATTAGCTAACATTATTAGTGTTTCTTAATTGCTACTACCAAAAAGTGATGACAAAATGACATGTTACTTCCCAATACGTTACTGTTTTGCAAAGTCTGTCACATATTGTGCAATAAAATAATCATGACCTCGAAGTACACCAGTGAAGGGGAAAGTGTCCATTTGCATACTGTAACAGCTTGAGGGTGAGAGAAACTGGCAACATTAAAAATTGCAACATGAACCACAATACAACAACAACAACATGCACCACAGCTTAAACTGATCTCCATCTTTTATTTCAAAATCCTTCAATCCTTGCATGCATGCTTCCCTTGCAAAACAGACCATTAAAGGCTGTCACCTCTTAATGTGGTGACAGGGACACTTCCCATTTTGGCCACATGTTGGAAGCCGAGTGGGGTTACTTCCTGACAGAAGCCCGTTCTCCATAAAGACACATTGTAAGCCGTGTTCCTCCTGGGAAAGCCTCCACCTTGATGAGGAATGTGTTTACTTAGCAAATTCCAGCTCCGCCCATGAAACGACCACAACTATAAGGAGATTTTTGCAATGAGGTAGCTAATAGTGGGTATGTTATGACCCCAAAATATGTAAACATTACTGTCCAAATGCATGAAAACAAAGAAGAAGCCGTTTTGAAATCCACTATGGTACCGTCATTGTTTTTTTTTCCTTGGTGAGTTTTGCAAGAGGATATTTCACACATAGGTGCAAAAGACAGTCCCCATAAAGGCTAAAGTAAATATTAACAAAGAATTAAAGGAGTCGATTCAACACAAAATGTGAAAAAAAAAGACTTGGGATAAAGTCATATATTATTTCAATGTTGAAATGTGAAATTAAAAGAGAAAAGAAGACAGTGACCTTTTCATCACTTCCTTTTGGCTCTTGTAAAAATCACATGCTGCTGATGTAGCTGCACTGTGAGGCCATACCACTTCCTGAGCTTACAATCACAAGAGCTTCCCAGCTCAGATAAGCCCGAAAGCGGTCTCTCAAATCCTCACTTTTGAGCACCAATGTCATTCAAGTATAATAAAGCTGTGTAAACCACTGATTCTTTTTTAAGCAACAAGAACAATGGACTGACGGCACCTAAAAATAAGTGAAAGTGATGTCACGGTGGTATAATTGTCAAAACAAACTTTCTCGGGCTTCTACTACAGTGTACCCTTGTATTTGAATATTATAAACACTCCAGACTAATGTGCCATAAAGTATAATGCAGCTGTATTCCAGATTAATTTTTTATTCTCACTCTAAAATTTAACTTAGACCAACCACAGTTTTGCTTTGATAACTTTTGTCCAATGACCTGCGGCTCAGCACCACTGCATCCTTGATTCCCAAAATGGGGAATTAACAGGACAGTTACAGTTTAATGTTTCTTTCCCAATGCTCATCAGAAACAAAAATTTATATGAGAATTGTGTGAATTTTTTTTAGATAAAAATGTTAAAATGTGTGACTGCAGATACTGTCCAATTGGTTTTGAGCTGTGGAAGAGGGTGAGTGCCTTTTGTCCCAGATGCACAGTGTTGTTTTGGCTCATACAAACAGAACATCACAGTGCAACAAGTGAGGACATGAACTTCATCTCAGCCTCAAAAGCACTATGCCTGTGCAAAATTGGGACATTTTGTTAAAAAGACAGCTGAAGAAGCAAATACTGATTACTGCACAGTGCTAAGCGTGTGGACAGAATGGAGAAATGACAAATAGACAAAATCTACACCTATTAATATGATACCATTACTGTATTGGACACACTCAACAGTTGATGGTTGAATTGAGGTAGGTTATCTTTAGCTGAATCAGAAGAAATGGAATGCTTCACTAATCCCAAATCCTGGGCTACAGATGCTGGATTACACAACTACACCGTGAGGCTTTAAGTCAGTCAAATACTATCTAGATAAAAATGCTACATTATGTGGGCCACACTGTCTGTTTTTTTAAAATCTAAATATCTGCAATATGCTGTGGAATTTAGCTTATTAAGCCAATTGCCTGTCAAAGCTGTATTTTTAATGATATTTTTTATTTAGCCTTATTACTAGAAGGCTAGTGTTCTCATTTATCATTTTCATTTGTAGCGTTACCAGTTGATGTTTAATTATTCATCTTTTTACTGTGTTTAATTTCTTATTAGAACACTACACATTGAAATGCAAAACCTTCACTGCAATATAAAGAATAGTTATCCTTTGAATGAAAATAGAGCTTGGGTAAAAAGTGTGCCCTAATTTTAACAGTGTTAACAGCAACTTGTAGCAGCAGGCTACTACTGGCTTATCTGAAACCTAGCTTGCAAGTGTCAGATAAGTTCACTGTGTAGCACTGGGCGCTAAAGTTAGCCGCTATCTCCGATGATTGCTAACCCACCGTGCTCAACACTGCTACCTCTACCTACCCCGCCCAGTACAATGCAACAAAACAATAGCAAAACAGCTTAAGACCACATTGACACAGATAGTTAAGTCTCTAACGTTAGCTAGCTCCAATGAGCTAACTAGCTAAGGTTCACGCATGTTACTAGCAGTTGAAGGGTATCAAAATGTTATACAGTGTACGCCATGTCTATAGAAAGGTCACTGGACAAATTAATACTTACAAGATGCCAGAGCAGGAGGTACAGACGAAAGAGCCCACAGTCATGTTGGCATAGGTTGGGCCCCGCTGGTCGCAGTCAAAGCACTTTCTGTTAGGAGGCAAACTCGTCATTTCTCTAAGCATCTTCAGGTGTTTCTCCTCCTGTTTTCGTTTCGCACTTGCCGCCATGGTAAGGGTTGTCCAGCACAAATAAATAAACAGGGAGATTGTAGGGCCGGCTAAGACAGAAATAGAGTTGTGCTTTTAAACGACTGCCGACCGGCAATGAAGTCAGAGAGGGACTGGGAAGCTGGCTCCGTAGTCAGGTCGGCCTCGCGTCTCCTCGAACAAGGAGTTTGAGGCATTCAACTGGGTTAGATTGCGGAACTAGAGGATGTCGGTCACATACTTCCGCTTTCGCTTGAATCCCGTTATACGTGTGTAAAATTCATTCTGTGTAAATACAACGACGCCATTGAAATATCATTTACCGCATAAACAGCATGGCACATAGTTACATTTTGCATAAACTATAAATTGCATACTGCTGAATTGCTAAATGTAATGCTGTGAAATGTTTATCAGTGCCAACTTGTGCAGCAAACTACTGAGTGAGAAAAATCATTTACCCCAATAAGCAGAATCGCAGTGTGGTTTCAAATAATCATTGGTGATAGTTTAAAGGATGACAGTTACCAAATTAACAAACGCAGCATTACAGATGTTGCGCTCACCAGACGCTCTACATAGTTCAGACCAGAGTATATAACTATCTTGAATCTAGCTGTAAAATATCTTTGGCTGTTGTCAAGAGACTCAACTGTTGGACCACTAACGATACTAGTAAACCAGTGCCACTGTGTGGAAAATAAGTGCTATTGCAACGTTTTTATGTAACACTGGACAGCACAGCCCTGCTTGCTCAGGTCCCCAGTAAATTGAAAAAAAGAAACAAAACAACGTAATTACATCATCATTTTATTTTATATATTTAAATAACAAAAAGGTAATTATTTACAAAAAAGAAACAGGACCAATTATATTTTATTTGTATTAAAAATAACTGGACAAATGGGTGACTTTCCGCTGCCATCTTTACTCATCTAGAGAGTGTAAAATGTAATTCAATATTTTTTTAATTGGATAAGAGGGATTAATTGCTACTGACTGCCTGAATTGATGGCTGTTGCTGCTCATGTTGAGGAGAAAAATTAATAGGTTTTCTGTTTTCCACGAAGCCATAGAGGTTCCGCAGCGCCACACGAGCTGCTTCTTCTTCTGCAGCAGCAACTGTCTCTCCTGGTCCCTGCGCCAAAAGCTTCTTTTCACTGAATCAATAAAGTGGACAAAATGGGACAATAACATTAAAATTTGGTCAATCTTGATTTTAATAAGACCTAAAAGCATTCTTCTGTGATTGGTTAAAAAACTGAGACACACCTGTATAAGCCAACAAAGTAAAGAGGGAGGACGGTGCTGGCTCCTGCAGACCTGATAAGACGGGGTTCTGGTAGAGGAATATTTCTCTTTGTCAGCTCTTCTACTAGTAGGCCCATTGGATTAACCACTGTCCATAAATCAAACAGGTCCTTTCCAATCATTTCAGTAACCAAAAAATCCTAGAATTAAGAAAAAAGGTGAAACTTTACAAATTGTACTGTACTGTCTTCATAATGACAACCACAACATGTTTCTTACCCTGAGGAAAAAGCCTGTCCGTTCAGCTCCGCTACTCTCCTCTAGAGCTCCTATCACTGCCATAAATGTAGAATAGAGAACCTCATCTGGCACCGGGAATTCAGCACTCATGGTGAGATCTTCAATGCCTAAATGTCTTGCTACATAGGCCACAGTAGCTGAACTTGTAAGATGATCTATAACACTCTGCATCCCTCCATTTGGCAGGCTTGGGAAGCTTGCCCTGCACCAGTCAGTGAGGAATCCTTTGGTGAAAACTTCCCCCTTAGCACTCAGCTTAATATTATCTTTTAGAATGAGAGCAGTGCTCTCTGAGTCCATGCCCAACCCTTGTCTCCTCTCTCTCTCTGCTTTAAGGTAACATGGGTTGACAAAAGCCCTTTTCAGAAGCTCAGAGGAAAAGTTCTCATGAAGGCGGATGCTGAAAGCTTGGACCTCAGCATGATAATCCCAGTTAGGCTTCTGTGAGCTGTAAAACATCAAAGATATTTTTTTTAGTTAATGAAATTTTCTTGATATTTTTCTTAACATAAAAATGTCCAACAAGAGTTAACAAATGCTTTTCTGAAAGATCAGATCTGATTACCTAAAGGTATAACATGCCATTTTATTTTATGAAAAATGTATTTAGTTCTCAATGTTTTCACACAATAAAAATCCTTTCTAATAAAACCGCTATGGCCCTCAAGAAAAAATAAAAGTGTATATTATTGCAAACCAACTGCTCTGTCTGTATTTTATTATTTTTTTGCTTTTGTTTCCAAGGGAGGGAAATGAAAACATACAATAAACGTATGATAGGAGGTAGAATTCAATGAAAGTTAGAAAAATGGATTTGGTTTAATTTTCACCCACATTTACAAACATTTGGGTGGAAATCTTCCATTTTATTTTTACTATTCAACAAACTAACATGCACTACACTGTGTACAGCATAGCATTTATTTTATACCATTCAAACCATTTTGACAAGACAGTAATTATGCAACTGTAAATGACAAATGTCAAAAATTTTGCAAAATAGAGAATAGGGCTGTGATTCGTTAGTAATGGCTCGGCGGAAGTGACAACCAAATTTATAATCAGAAAAACTAACACAACTACGCATTACATGTATTTTATTCTAAAGCAAACTTTCGTTATATGCTGGCGAACTAAAGACATTAACTTTGACAATTAACACACATTAACCTATCCTACCCGAATGGCCTTGAGATGCTCCCTACAACGCTTTTGTGCTAATTGGCTAACCTAGCTTACCGTGGCTTTGGCGGTGGTGGTCCTTCAAGTTTCAGTTTCTTTGCCATCAGATATGTGTAGGCTCTCATCCATCTCTTCTTCTCTCTCACTTGCGTTAAAGACACAGTTCTGCAGACCTTCTGGCAGTGAATTCCAAAAGTTAGCGCACCACGATTCAGTAAAAATCCCGTAGCCATGACGTCCACTGACAGCTGAGTGTAACAACTTAACGTGTCCGACGCGGAACAAGAAACTGGCCGCGCTTTGGTCCGTTTGACGTAACCATAGCAACATACATCAACTGTCGCTGACTGAGCTGACGGTGGTGTGTAGCTACAGGAAGAAATAGCTTTTAGATTTTTAGGTACGTTTTAATAGAAATGGGAGATGAAATTATACCAAAAACCCAAATGGAAGGTGACGACTTGAAATCGCCACCTTTTTCTAGTCAAAACAAAGTGGACAGCACGACAACGGCTCATAAAGACAAGGAGAAGGAAAGGGTACTGCAAAGCCTGGAGCAAGAAAAGAAGGAGAAACAATCCGGACCACGAATCACCAAGAAGTTTCTGAAAGACCACTGTAAGCAGCACAAACTTTACTCAACACCCTACCTGAATGACACATTATACCTGCATTTCAAGGGCTTCTCAACCATAGAGAACCTGGAGGAATACACAGGACTTAAGTGTCTTTGGTTGGAAAGCAATGGCCTACAACGCATTGAGAACCTGGATGCCCAGACTGATCTGCGCAGTTTGTTTCTCCAGCAGAATCTCATTCACAAACTGGAAAACCTCGAACACCTGCAAAAACTCTGCACTCTGAACGTGTCCAACAACTTCATACAAACCATAGAAAACATCTCCTGTCTCCCTGACCTCAGCACTCTTCAGATCGCCCATAACAAGTTGGAATCTGTGAAGGACATAGACCACCTGAGTCAGTGTCTGTCCATCAGTGTGTTGGACATCTCCCACAACCTGTTAAAAGACCCAGAGATCCTCTTGGTGCTGGAGACTATGCCAGATCTGCGAGTACTAAACCTGATAGGCAATGAAGTAGTGAAAAAAATCCCAAACTACAGGAAGAACCTGATTGTGCGTCTCAAGCAGCTCACCTTTCTAGACGATCGACCTGTGTTTCCTAAAGACAGAGCATGTGCAGAAGCTTGGGCGTCTGGAGGACTGGAAGCAGAGCAGAAAGAGAGGGAGCAGTGGGAATCACGGGAGAGGAGGAAAATCCAGGAAAGCTTGGATGGGATGGCACTGATTCGGCAGAAATCCCTGGAGAGAAAGCGCCTGCGTGAGCTACAAAAGAATGGTATGCTCTCTTAATTTTTCACAAGATTATTAACTTAAAGATATGTTGATTGATTGATATTGTTTTATTTTAGGGGAAGATTTGACCACTGGTGACATTCTTTGGGAGGAAAGTGACAGCCCTAAAATAAGTTTAGAACAAAGTGAGAAGGTTAAAGTATTTGTCCAAGACAGTCTGGATGCTCATGAAGAATTTTTACAGAATCAAGGAGAAACTCAGTTAGACAATAAACAGCTTGATGGAGAAGAGTTAGATAAGGAAAAGGTGAGTGAGGGGCTAAAGGGAGATCAGTTAGAGAATGAGGCAATGGGGCAATTCCAATTAGAATATCCTCAAACAGAAAATGAAAAGGAAGTGAATCAGGAAAAGCTGACACAAAAAGAAGAAATGTTGGAGACAGTCAAAGTAAGCAGTGTACAACATGAGTGTAGCAACGTGAACCTAGAAAGTAAAAGTATAGAAGAAAATGCAGAGCATAAGAAGAAGCAGCCTTTAAGGATTAAGGAAGCTGGATTAGAATCAGAGGAAGTTATGATAATTAATGGTCCGGGGCCTCTAGTGACAGAAATGGAGGATGTAGACGAGCTGGAAACCATCCACCTTTCACCAAACCGACAACTGTGTATAGATGATCTGCCAGATTTGGAAGATGTAGAGCCAGATGACCAAGACTTTATGAGAGTGTTGTCTTCGCAGCAAATGTCCAAACCAAAAATAGTGGTTTTATCTGATGAGAATGAATCAACTCAAGATCAGACTGAGTTCACCCCAGGTTTTGAGTCAAAGAAAAACGACTTGTTCTTAAGTGAAGCTGCGACAAAAGCTTTCTTACGGCTGGATCTGGACAATGGGGATGTCAATGAACCGCTAATGTTCCAGCCAGAGGTGGTACAAACGAAGCAAGTCGCTGCACCACGTTGTCTGATCGAAGAGCTGGACTGAACCTTCAGGATGAGAAAATAGTAACACTGAAAATATGCCCGGGGAGAGAAATATTCAAAATGAATACTGGCCATGTTAAAATTAATCAGTCAAAAGTAAATAGAAAATCTTAGTGTATGGGTGCTTATAGTGATTTGTTGGGAAAAAATATTTTTGTGTATATAGTTCTTGATTGTGCCCATTTTTGGAAATCAAAATAAAAGCAAAACTACATTCATTTGTTTTGTTCTTTGGAAACCTTGTGGTAATTCCAAATATTGTCCATCTTACTTAAGTGATAGAAGAGAAGTGTAAATACTAAAGAAAAGATAAGCTTGTGCAAAATAACACTGTGTTTTATAATAGGATAGATCAGTTAAAATACAAGACAACACATCATTTGGCAGGTTTACTAAATTGTATACATCCCCAAGTTACATAGCTCTGCAATAAATACATTTGTACACATTAACATTGCAGCTCCATTTTTTAAATTGGGTCAAGTATAGCTTTATGATACTCCCGGCTACACTAAAGCGCAGTGACGTTAACAGATATTTACAGATCATGCTTAGCATGGAGCAAAGAAGATATGTAATAAAAATAAAAATATGAATCAACAAATGTGAACAAAAGAGTAAAAAAATAAAACTGTACATGTCTTAAATAAACACAGTCACCTGTTCCCTGTGCACCATGCCCTGTTCATGTGCCACTTCCATCCACCCATGTGAGAAGCTAATATTTGACACCCAGAATGAAAGGTGGTAGGATATTGTCCCAATGCTGGCATTAACGTCGCATCCACACCCAGGTATTGATAAGCCAGAAAGCCACAGTGACCGAGTACAGGATCATCTCTCGCTTTGCCCGCTCCTTGTTCTCCTCTTCCAACAGCTGGAGTCTCCGGTTCAACTTGATGAGCTATAAATAAATAATGTTAAGTGTTTTCTCAGTCTGAGAGTGGGGCAAGTGTTAGGAACAAACCTGGCGCCGTAGTGTGGCTGCATCAACCATAGTCATGTCATCAGCGCCGCCATCAAAAGAGGTTTCATATGTAGATAATGCAAGCCTTTAAAAGAAGAATAATGATTTAGATCAAGAGAATGTATAACATACACCAAACTGTTAATCAAGCAACATGATTGTTATTTGGATTGGAATGAGAATGAAATGTAGAATAGGCGAAGAGATATAGAATATGAAGTCAGTTTGCCAGTAATTTGCCAGGTGAAGTTACCTGGTTTCCTGCAAGGGGTTGGAGCTTGAAGCTGAACCCCCTCGCAGTGATGGTTTGCTAAAGAGGTGAGAGGAAGGAGGGAGAGGAATAAGGCGTATGGATAAGTGAAGAGAAGAAAAAAGGATACACCTAACATCCTGGCCTTTCACACTGCATATCATTAAACAGAACATTTATAACTGGCTTGTAACAACTATGTCCAATATTAATAATGGGAACTAAGAATGAGAACATTATGCTAATCCATGTCCTGATGCATTGCACAAACATCTCAAAATATTTTAAACAGTTCCGTATTAGACTAATTTTCTGACTTATGAGAACTTGAATTTGAATAGTGGGTGTGATCTAGTAAAGTACATGCAAATGCAAGCTGCATAGATACATTAATTACTTTCAATATATAGTACCCATCTTCTGCTGGTTTATTATAAATAAAAACTAAAATGTGTAAAGAACATATCCCACAATTGATCCAAACCAAACAACAACAACAAAAAACATGATACTAGCCCAGCTGTTCTAAGTAACACAAAACTTTCCACAGACAATCAATACTAGAGCCCTCAACACACTGGATGATTAGAAGGTCACCTGCGTGGGTTCTCATCCAGGACCTCCAGGACCTGCTGGTAGGCCCGACGTGTAGTGGACTGGATGAAAGAGAAAACACCACTAGCGCTGGACAGGTTGTGCTCGTCTTCAGCCACAGTTAGAGGGGGACAAGGTTCAGCAGTAGCTGAGGGTTTTGATGCAGCACTGCTAAGTGGCCACAGTTATGAGCAGCCAGAGCAACCCAAAATCAGACAAGAGGAAAAAGAAGAGGAAAAGAGAGGGAGAGAAATAAGGAAAAGGAACTGTCCTCTACTTTGTGGCTGTTTAAACCCACAACCAAATTAGAGAAACAAAACGTTTCTCTTAAGTGACTTGGACTAAAATTAAGTACTGGGAAGCACATCATTTGACCGAATCTGGGTGATTGTTCTCAATTTTAATATTTATTATTGCTGAATGTTTACGACTCACTGACTATTAATTCCACTACAGTGACACCGAAACAGATGAGACACAGAACAAGGAATACAGAATACTGTGTGTGAAGGAGAGACAAAACTAATGCAAGGCTTATGCATAACCAAGCCAGTACTTACGCAGAATCATTTTGTGTTAGACTGTTGTGACGCATAGCTATGTTTTCACTTGCAGAGCGTTCTCGCTTCACTCTTCCTTGGGGGCGAAGCTAGACAAAAAAAGGAAGATGACTGTCTATAGCTTTATTCCAAGAAAACAAGTCATTTTAATTAAAACAATTGAATTATTTTGTTTGTAACTTACTATCTCCTCAGTCTCTGGGGCTGCCCTCTGTTCATCCTCGAGGAAGTCCAGGGGTTGCTCATTCAGAGTAAGCACTCTGGGTGGAGTCTTTAGTGAGAGGGCTTCCAGCGGTGTTGACTGGATTAAGTCCAGGTCTCTTGGCCCATGGAATTGTGGCTTACTGCTATCCCCTGAGAAAAACAAAAAGCATTTAAGGAAAATATTGTATCAAACCACCTGCAAACAGATATTTTCATTGCAAAAACACTACAATAATAACCTTTAGGACAAACTTTATACGGAAATCTGAAGAACAAAGTCCTAAGTCCCAAAAAAAATTGTAGATGGGTGAGTAAATCAATGTTACATCACAACATCAATTAGGGTGCAAGGATTAATGTTAGCAATAAAAATTGACTGCATGCCTACCAGTTACCACAATCCTATCTGGAACCTGCATTATGACACTCGGGTGGACATCCTGAGATCCTATGATAGGGTCATCATGGGTGTGAGAGGCCACTTTGAGCATCTCTGGGACACGCATCCTCTGGCTGATTCCTTCAGTGTAGTCCAACTCATACTGGATCCGATTTATTTCCGCCATCTCTGCGGCGGGGGAGGGGAATGCTGCTCCGTTCATTTGGTCGAGAAGAGTAATACCTGTTTAGCAACATAGGAAGGAAAACGAAAATGCAAGATTAAATGAAACACCGTGTTTTCGTAGGAGTTTACTCCAGAAATTGAGAGTTTCTGATAGAAAAAAATGACACTGTTAGTTCTAAGTCTTAAAAGAGTCTTCCTGGCGCTTGTCCACATGATGCCTCTACGGGCTCTAGGCTATGGTTATGAATGGAAAATGCTTGTGATATCATCATAAGATAAAAAAAAATGGTCTTGTGACTTTTTAAAGAGGCACGGGCTAAAGTTACAACCAGCAGCAGCGACTACCTTATCAAAAATATAAATGTATATGTTATTCTAATAACAGAAACGTTTTCAAAGTATCTGTTACCACTTCCTACTGCTAACGTAAGCGAAACTAGTACACAAACAATTACATAATAGATTAAAACGAACGACCTCTTATGTATACGGTTTTCCATTTTTAATTTATTGTTCCCTCCAGCAAACTCTACCTCATATAACCTTTAACCTTTCAAACAGAGAAGCACATTAGCGCCATTCAGGTTAGCCAGCTAACCAGCTGCGAAATCTCACCGTTTTGGATGTCTCTTCTTCGAGGGAGATCCTTGATTGTTTTAAGATTAAGACAGTTGCTCCTGCAAGACTAAATATCAAAGCTACTGGGATGTGGGTAACACAGACAACAGAGCTGTTAAACTGTCAAACATCCCCTGATGCTGATGTGAGAGAAGAACCTCTCCTCTCTTCTTTTTCTTTCTCCGCAACCTAAACAGGAAGAGGGAAGCCCCAACGGAAGTGACGTTGTTATAAGCTATTTTAGTTGTATTTTTCTTTATGTTCTGTTTGACAAATTTCGTGTGGATGAGACATAGTTTTCCTTCAACTGACTTGAATATGCATTAATACGTTTAGGCCACGCAATAAAATAAATATAAAATAAAAATAAAAGCGTAAACAAAAATCTTCCAAAATAGCATTTTTTTTTTCTACAATTTCTGATTTCACACACTGTTCACCTCTAACCTAAAATACTGTAGTTCAAAAACAAAAACAAAAAAAAGTTTTTTCCTGTCATAAATTATAAATGTCTCTCGCATGTATAACTACACTTATCGAACTTATCGACACCAAAGCGTGTTTCTTTCATTGAATTTAAAATGGTTTAATTGTTTTTTATTTATTCAGTATAAATATTAAATGAAAGCATGCACATTTTACACCCGTGTCGCGGGGGGTTTGGAGCTGGCCCCTCGGTGACTGTGGGTGGTGCGTTAAAACTCTCAGAGCCATTCAAAAGCTGAGAGTGACATGAAGTTAGCGGCCAGAGCCCTGCTCACCACGTCTGCAGCACAGGATACATCAGTCCACTTTGAATGGGGACCTAAATGAGGATCTTATTAACACGATGCTTCTTTTTTGATGGACACTAATTGACTGCACGTACCCGTATCCTTACCCGGTTAAATATGATACGGCATCTTTTCATTTTGTGTGTGATGACATTTAGCACTATGCACGTCGGTTCATCCCTGGAGCTGCAAGCTGGCATGTAAGTGCTTTTGAGGTTAAAAGCCTACTCTTTTAATGTCTTATTTTGCAATGATTTTGCTCCCTTAAATGCACAGTAGACGTATTTGATGCGGATTTGTGCGTATTTAAAAGAGTAAAAATAAAGATAAACGTTTCTATTCATTTTGAACATTTTATCAAGAACATTTTCACTTGTAGTTTTTTGTTTCACTTTTCTACTAGTGCACTCTATATAATACCCGCTAGGAGTCGCCCTTTGGGTCTCAAGAGCCTCGAGTAATGCCTATTTTAACTTAGGTTAAATAAAACTTGAATCATATTTACACAGAGCTATTGTATGTATGCATTTGCACTGTGATTGAATTAACTATGCTCATTACTGCAGGGAATACTTCCTCTAATTAACGTCAGGTTTCTCTGTATTGAATCCAGATGGTTGTAAAGGAGGATACCTGCACTGACAACAAACAGGATGCAGCCCACTGTCAAAATCCTATTCTATGCTATAACAAAAAAATATGTTGTAGCTCTAATAAAAATTGGCCCCATGCATGCCTACAGAAACATGGAATCTGTTTAGCATGAACACTTCCAGTGGCATGATAATTAGTATGTGGAAGTCCAGTTAAATGAAACATACACATAAAGTGGGTCTTTATTGTCTTTCTTGTATGTAGTTTTATCTATTGCCACTTACTTTCTTGTCATGTTTTGTCGTTGTGCAGGCCAAATGTTTGTGCTGACAAGGAGATGTCTATGATGGGAACCCGGCAACCTTGTGTTCAGGCTTTTACTCGCATGGTTAAAGTGTGGAAGCAGGGTTGCACCGGCCATCGATGGTGTGTCGGTTATGAGAGGAGGTAGGTTGGGTTTTAGGACAATTAATAACTAGCAATAAATACTTCCTGTAATGATGTAAAGATTCCAAATTGTGACTAAAACAGTCTTTTTTTTCTTTTTCAGGACTGCATACTACACGGCATACAGGCAGATGTATAACATGGATGTCCACACAGTCTATAGGTGTTGCCCTGGCTGGACTCAAAGGGGTGATGAAGCGGGATGCCTGCATAGTAAGTCAACATTATAAGTAGTCCATGCATAGAATGTGCCTTATACACTGTAACATCTATTTTTTTTCTGGATTTTAATGACAACAATAGGTTAACACTGGTGTATAATAAACAGAACTCTTAACATATAGCTGAACACATTCATGACTGATTTATTCTTTGAGATTTTCTTAACAAGTGTTGACATTCATTTTATTATTATGTGTGTGCAGGAGTGTGTGATGCCAACACATGTTTCAATGGCGGACGCTGTGCAGAGAGTGGGGACCAGATCTGTCAGTGTCCACAGGGCTTTAAGGGAACACAATGCCAGTATGGTAAGTTTGCATTTCTAGCTCATGACAAGTCATCTCATGAATTACATTAACATGCATTGCATTATGCACGCTCGACTTGAATGTATTCATTTACACAACACATGGCTTTAAGGAAATCTTAGGCATGCTTTTTGGAGGGGCACATTTAACTGTTCAAAAGCAGGAAAGAGTTGTTGTGTAGTTGTGGTTTGACAAAGCTTCCCTGTGGGGGTCCTCTGGTAGTTAAAGTGCTCTCTCTGAGGAATAGTTCCCTTTGAAGGGTAGAGCCTCGAGTGTTGTGGCTAAGTATCCACTCTGTAAAAGCTATACAATAATTAGGGCTATCTGTAGTGTTGACTGCATATGGTAAGAACATAAAAGTTTGGTGAAACAACATGTTCGATTGTCCCAATTTGTTCCAGGGAAAAGTATTGCATGCATGTTTGTTACCTTCTTTTAACCTAACTTAAATTATGTAATACAATCATTTCTATAATTATACCTCTGAGTTAAATGGCACCAGGTGGAGAGTAGCACAGTACCCTGGTGACTTTTCCCCTCAAAAATACCTAAACTTGTTTTCTGCATGATAAACGTAGAAACCTGGAAACTCTCTGTGCTTTATCTTGTTACCGCTTTCATTCCTTGGTCTTTGTCAATATGCAAACAGAAGACTTGTTGTGACTGTTTTGGAAGAGACCTGCAGAGTTTAAAAGGTAAAAAGAGGATATTTGGTTCCTGTCCCCCACGCCGTTGCAAATACTCACTGGCACATAGGCTGCCCCATGTGAGTTCTTAACTTCTCCAAGCTTTCTAAACAAGACATCTCACAGGGACATGTCATTGTTTGTGAGTGGTAGCTCTCTCCCGTGGGTTTGTTTTGACATGGCCTATTTGGTTTTCACACATCAAGGTGGCTGAGTGGGAAATGGAAGGCAGTGTACATGATTCAGTCCAAACTACTCTTAATTGTTTGCCTGGACTTCAACTTTTCTCAGTGAGAGCTCAGGTCTTTTGGTAAGATGTTTTTCCTCTTCTTATCTCTGGAGACAACTTTATCCTGTCTCTTCTGCCAGAGTCATTATACACAGAGCCAAGCTTCTGTGTCCAGCCAGCTTCTTTAACTCTGACTCCTCTTACAGGGATGAACATACAGTACGTGCCGATGTCTCTATTAAAGCTTTAAGAATTTGGTGCCTGCTTTCTGACTTCACATATCAACATACCAGTGGCTGAGCAGGGCTTGATCTTTTGTTTGGATGGTGTTGGTTAGTCAGTCAAAAACAGAAATTCACACACATCGTCCAACGTGCAAAAGTAGGATCTTATTTATCTCTCTCTTATTACTCAAACTAATATAAGTGTATTTCTGACGACTATCTTCATAGTCAATACAATACTGTTGGTGGTGATATTCTCACCACTGTAAGGTTGTTTGTTAAAGTTTGATGCATATTGAGCTGCTCCTGTCCTAATAAACAGATGCACAAAGTTTTGAGTCTTATATTCTACCAGTCAGTCCGTCAGAAAATTTGGAACTTGTCGGAGACACAGAACCATCTGGGAGGACTTGTGTAAAAGTGTTTGCAAAGGGCAGGTACTTTAAATGAATAACTGGTCAGTGATTTGATTGATGATCTGTGAGAAACTGCAGTTTAATCCAATTAGAGCAATTCCACGTTGTTTACATTAGTAACAGTAAATCAGTCACTACATTGTTCAACCATAAACACGCCCAAACCTGTCACACAATTGGTTAAACCACTAACAGTGTGAGTGCAGATGCGTCTTGGAGCAGTACAAGACAGGGGAGATTTTTGGTAGTTTATTCGAAATCACAAATATTGCAAGAATCCAGCTGTTGAGCGAAATAATGTCTCAGAAACTTCAAATCATCTAAAGAGCACATAAATGCACCAATAGACGACTGCTGCAAAAGTTAAATCCTAGAGATTTCCACATTATTTATTATAAGTTCAGTTTATTGCATGCTTATGGTGCATTTAGTGTTTAGTGGCAAAGCTTTTTGAAGTTTTCTCCGAACAGAAGTCTGGGAAATCTACAGCCACTTTTCCTGTTAAGTTCTTTCCTCCAAACTGTTAAATCAATTACAGAAAGACTTTTGGGAAAAAATTTGAAATTCATATTACAGCAGTGAGAGCATACACACAGTAGATGTGAAAAACAGCACTTCTTCAGCTGCTAACACAGGCAGGATGCATTCACAACAACAATAAGCTAGATGCACTGTTTAGTTCATATTTGAGATAGTTTGTAACACCAATTGTAAATGAAAGCCCTTTTTATGCATTTGTAAGCACCATGGTGTATCAGGTAGATGCAGATCCACCTCTGTCCGTTCAGAATAGCCTTTTTATTTATTTTTTTCTCTTTGTGAGCGTTTCATAACAACATCCTAGTGTCGTGCACATTTGAGAACAAGCAGATAAAATAGAAAACCAGGAATGTTGACGTCACTAGATGTAGGAGTAATAGAAGCAGCTGCACTTGCACTCTTGGTCATGAAGATGTTTCACAAGGCTTTTTCTGATTTATAATGCTGTTTCCCACAGGTTTGAGTAAGCTGTCAGTCAAGGTATTCAAAATCTGCAGTTTGGCATCTGGACTTTGTTTTTCAGGTTATGGATGCTTCATTTTTCCTCCATGAAGCTTCATCAGTTGAGTTTCCTGCACTCTTCATGGTTTTCTATTTTCTTTATATTTTGTCTAAGGGATGCCCTTTATTTCGGTTGCTTTTTAAGCTCTCTTCATGCTGTTCAGTTTGCTGTTCCCTTGGATTCAGTATTTTTAGTTCCTGCTGTGTCTACAATTTAAAAGCCTAAACATGATGACTGCTGTTTCTAATGTGTGTCAGATCAAGTAACCCCCTGAATTTAACCAACATGAATGAGCTGCATACTGTGCTGGATGTTGATTAATTTTGATTGGACAAAAATCTTTGAAGCTAAATGAAAAAAACTCCTTATGCACGCCTTGGGTTTCAGCACATTTCAGCTCAGATAATTGCAAGAGGAGGAGGCCTTAATGTTGAAAGCAGTGCTGAACAATAGTGAAACTCTGGTAATAGCTCAAACCTGAACCACTGCTCCATTGCCTATCTTTTTCTTTTCAGCACTCATCATTGATTGTCCTCTTGAACATTTCTCTCTTTGGTATTCTTGCCAAGTTGGTGGTAGAACCCACTATGTGTGTTGTGGGATCTGAGTGCCACCACCTGCTTCCAATCTCCGATAGGAGACAGAAGGCAGCGTCTGTGAAAGTGCATGTCAGCTATTGACACGGAGGCAGCGGTGTTGACACTGAGAGGTCATAAACAGCCTGGACACAGCCCAAGCATGTGCTGAGACACAGAGGCCTGCTTCGTAACTGCTGTATTTACCGCTGTTTGTGAATGCCACTCTGTCTCACTCTATTAGGCCTCGGATTAGGCTTGGCTGCATGGAATTAGCAGAGCGCAGGCCCAGAAGAGAGTGAGGACAGAAAGCATCTGGTTCTCACTAAAAGGCCTGGCTGTTTTCAAAGCACTTTGTAGAATAGTCATTATGTACGATGCCTGAGAGTGGAATTTGTTTGAGAGATAATGACATGTAGTGAGACAGCTAAACACATTTTTCACATTGTTTTAGGACATATTCATAGATACAAGGGATGAGACCAACTGAGGAACACACGGTACACAAAACACCTCTGGAAGCATTATTTTTAACTAAACTAAATTAATCCACATATAAATATTTTCGCATTTATCATAGTTCTGGTTCTGGCACTGATATGGTTCATCATCCTCTCTACCTGCCACAGCCTCTAGATTTTCCACTTCCAATCTAACAACCAACATTTTGCCTCCCTGACCAGCCTGCTCAGTCCAGCCTCACCAGATCCTCCCCAGCACCCAACAGTGCTCTCAGTCCATGGAACATCTTCAGTAGCACACATCAAAGCAACATTCCCTCTCTGCAGCTCTCCTACACCTCCTCAGATTGTTGGTGATATCAGGTTTCTTGCTCCGGAGAGCTATCATAAACACTGCTTTTACTTTATCAGTGCTTTTTTACTTATAAAGTCTCCACAGATCTTTGTGTCTTGTTTAGATTCCCTTTATGTTTGGCAGTTCTTCCGACTGCACCTTTATTTGGCTTAAATGGATTATATGCTATTTTGTTTTCTTGTAATTGAGGAAAACTGTTTCGCTTAATAGCATTGGAATCGTCTGTGGAAAAAACAAGACCTTAAGAGGTCATCTACACTTTCTGCATTCGTGCATACAAGAGATGAATAAAAGATGCACGCATAGAAGGGGTATCAAGATAACCCCCACTGGCTGGTCTACACTACAAGGAATTTTTTAAGTAACAGCTTCAATACCTTTCTAAATGTATCATGTTTGTTTAAGAAAATACAAAAAACAGCTGCTCAAATGTTGACTGTCTGCAAAGCACTTGTATATTTTTTCCAGTTGTTTGGATGTAAGTCTCAGATTATAACGTGCAAAATACATTGTCTCCCTACATATGCGTTCAGGAGTTGATTCGCAGGACCTTGAGCTGCCTCCCACGAGCTCACTTCTCACATCCATGAGCTCATGTCTGGACAGGGTCACTCTGCTTCCTTTTTAAATAAAACACACCTGTCTTGGGTCACACATGTAAACTTGGGTTCAGTTGTAGTTTGCGAGGAATCTTAGCAGCCATAACAGTGACTTAAAGTATTTCGGCTGGATTAAAAGATAACTCTGTGATTTTAGTTGTCCCTTATTCAACAGCTGCAGCCTAAGTGGAGAATCTTAAAAGCAGAGAGAAATCGGGCCTTGTTAGTGGCTATAGGATGTGAGAGGGAGGAGGTGACTAGAACCTGACTGTAAAAAGATGCTGAGTCAGTAGCCAAGATTTGAAAACCTCGGGGCATTTTGTCTTTAGTGCCTGTTTGGTAGACACTTTGGCACCATAATGGTCAAGTTCCTTTTCAAAATATACACAAGACAGGTGTTGCCATTTCTCCTCATAATAGGGGGCTCGGTTTCTGTGTCAGCTTTGGAGGTCTTTGTGAATAGTTTTCCAGGCTGTCCTTATTCTGCAACATCATTTATACTGCAGATTTTTTTTGCCTATGAACAAAACCTGCGGAGATGGTCAGATGGTGAAGAAATGAAAGACGAAATCAGTTTAGTTCATGCATTCGCTAGACTTTAATGTAAGAATGTGGGCTCTAAAAGAAACATGAGTGTGCTTCTTCACCATCTGTGCTTAGTTTGTCCTCTCTGGGCGGTTGTAGGAACAAGAACAGGAAGTAATAAAACATGTCTTCGTCCTATTGGTTAAATGGACATACAAATGCAAAGCTTGTTATTTTAGTTTTGGCAGAGTTATCCTCAGTTTGTATCAGACAAGGGAATAAACTTTACTGTGTGTACCTTTTGATAAGAAGTCAGTCAAAAAAAAATACAAAATTGTTTAAAATTTTAATACTATAACATTTCCAGGATTCCTTACAGTTCATTGATGAAGCCAAGTCAAAGGTTGCTACTAAAATAAACACAGCTCCAAGTTGAATTTCTTACCGTTGAGTGACACTGCCCATTTAAACGACTATTGCAGAGCTCAATCTACAGGTTTCGCGAGCAGATTAAAGGGTTTAAATTACGCCTGAAGTATGCCGTATAATAGAAACCATGTGCAGGTAATGTCAGCAGACTGTCATGTTTATTTTGGTCTCATTAAAACTATTACTTTACCAAAACAAAGTGAGGGTAGTGTAGAAGGTGGGGTTTTGAGGTGTGAGTGGCATCATGTTCCTTGTTTTCACAGTGTAGACTACATGATTATATATATATATCTGACAGATGGCTCTTAGTTCTGGTTTTTGGCTCATTTTAGGTACGTTTATGTAAGTGGACAGACATGAACAGTTGAATACAGTCGGCTCTAATATAAACGTCATTCCTCTGCAATTAGCATTTATTTCCACAGACATATTTACATGACACACTCAGCTACACAAAGTGAGATATGAGTTGGGACAATCATTTATTCACTTTTGTTGATTTTGTTGAACAAGAATTTTTAGATTTTAGAGACATTTGTAATTGTCCTCACATTTAGGCCAGGTGGCTCATATCTGTAACCATGGCTGCTGTAATAAAATGATAATATATTGTTTTTCCCTCATGTAATATCATTCACAGCTGTTGCATCCGGAGTAATATGTTCGAGTGACTCATCAAACTCATCACTATAAATTACATTTACTGTGAGTGACAAGAGATTACTTTGGTGAGCAGAATTCCACTGATTATTTACTAGAGCACAAAATAAATCATGGTAAAAGTGAGCTAGTTGATAGTCAGGTTTAGACTAGTGTAGCTTAAATGTAGCTTATGTGCTGTAAGTCCTCAGTCTTCCTTTGTTTTTAACTTGATGTAAAACATAAAATTGTATGAACACATCATAGAACATTTGTCTTATTGCTGACTCACATTGGCTATGATTCCCCCTTATTCTGACTTTCTTCTATAGTCACACACCACCAATGGCTGGTATGCATTATTGTGTTTGTGTTATTAATTAACAGTCTTTAACTGAATCTTTCTTCTCTCAGATTCCTCTATTAATAAAAACAATCATATGCAATAATTCATTGCTGGCCCAAGGATGAAACCTACAATCTTCTTGGTGTGAAGCAGGAGTGCCAACCTGTCTTAACCTGGATCTCAATCCTAATTTTTGTTGATTCTATACAAAGAAATTAATCTATGAATGCCTCTGGAAGCAATTTGTTAGGCATAAAAATCAATCAGAAAACTGGCAGCAGTACCAACATACGGAGCATAAACATTCAACAATCAGAGAAACAAAACATTGCATAAGCCCACCCCATTTTTAAAAATGGTTACAGTTGCTCTGACAAGATTTGCTATTGAGTGAAATTGTTTGTTAAGCTCTATGGTTAACGTCAATTATGAATTTACAGGATTTCCAGGTTTTGTGTGAATGTTCATGTAGAACCTTATGGGACAGCCTCAGAAACACTAACACACATTATATACTTGTCATTGGCTACTCTTGCTTTGCTTATGTTGTGTGTAGCACCCCTTCCTGTTTTCATTCTTCAAGTCTGCCCTGAAGTGTGTGAAAGAAGTCCTCATAATTCCATTACCCGAGACTAGAAGTCCTGACTGGCTAACACGCTGCTAAATACAAGAAGTGCATGCTTAACATCGCTATCAGAGGAAGAAGCTCATTAGGGCCCTAATGGCTGCCATATGGTTTGGACACTCACAGACTAAGCACACCTTCATCTCTCCAAACGCATTAAGGCCCCATTGTTTACCAGGTTAATGCTAAACGTTATGGAGGTAATGGTGTGTGTGATGGGCCGTGTCCTCCCAAGGCTCTCGGACTTTACAGTAGCAATGTCGTTCATCCTCATTCAACTCACTCTGGCACATAGTTAAGGCTGGGCTTGAGTAAATGAGGTCAGTAGGAATCCTTTAGCTGAACTTTACTGGCTAGTTTTCATGGAGGACTACTGAGAATGCTATGTTAAGTAATATAACACCTCCTGAACAACATTAGAGTAAATTACTGGATATGTCTCCACTTAGTTCCATTCCTTTGTAATTTCTATACAGCCCGCTGACAGATTTTGGATGTTAATGATTTGGGCCAGATTTGTTTCATTTAGAATTAACTATTAATCAGAAGGCTCACAGTTTGACAATATATTGGAGACCAACTATAATCAAAGCAACACAGTGAGTGAATTATGAATATCTTTTGGCATCTCTGGTGTAAATGAAAAAGATCAATTCTGCTTGATACAGTTTAGTTGCATTGTGCTGGTACAGTAGCCTAATGGAATGACCTTATGGACCTTTCCGATTCAAATGAGCTTGTCCCTCTTGGAACAGTATCATCTCTCTTCTGTCAAGATGCTTCCTATATTTTAGTTTTATGTCCAGATTTAAAAGCATAAATTCTGTCTCCAAAATGATTTTTCGTGGTTGAATTTTATTGATCAGTCATTTAAAGCATAAATCAGGGACAGTCTGCAAAACTCTTCATGAGAGTCTTGGCGTAAAGATGCCAAGTGTTTGCATACCTGCACAACATAAGGCACATAACTCCACTCTGACATCTCTGTCTGTGGAAGACATTTTCTCTCCTATCTGTTGGGAACATGACAGATGTTGCTTTTGCAGATGTGCAATGCTACAGACCACATACAACCTGATACCGTTAGCCATGTTGAAGTGTGCTCAGTTTGTTGTCGTATGCTTCACTGAGAAATGTATTAGTTGAAAGCCATGATTGATTGTATACCTTTGTCAAAGTGTGTCCATTTGATTTAGTCCTCTATCTTAGTAACAATTGGACTTTTGTTTGAGATCTGTTTGTTGCTGAGCTGATTGTTGATGGTCCGTTTCCTTTGTGTGACAGCTTCCATACAACTCTTGGCGAATGAACTCACACCTTTTGTCTAGTTCCCACAAAGTTTTTGTCATCTCTCATTCAGTGGGCGTGCTCTGAAGCCGCTAAAGATTTAGAATAATGTGCTGAGTAAAATGGAACACATCTGTTTGAAATGGGTTTCAGTGTTTTCAGTAGTGTATGATCACATCAAGTAAGACTTTGCATTTGACGGTTAAAGCCAGTTAAAGGAGCCATTTTAGAACCATAACCATTGGCCCTGTCCTAATACTTACACCCTATGGTCTTGAGTGTGCACTGAAGGGCATAAGTGCACAAGGGTCCAGAGCTGTGCACAGTCCTGTACATGTCACTTTTCTGTGTTTTTTTGCTTTTATTATAAAGACAGAAAAAGGAAAAAAAAAAGACTATTGGTGCATATATTACTGATGTGTTCACGTGATTTCAGCTCGGAAAGTTGGAACATTCTAAACCATAACGACAAGAACACATGTGCAAGTTATTTTTAAACAAGTTAATACAGTTAAAGTAGCAATTATTAGGCTGTTAGTAGCAGTTCAAGAAAAGGTATTTAAAAAATAGGAAGGAAAACATAATGTATGTTGAAACTGATAAATACCAGACATAAATAAATAAATAACTTTGTATACAGTCTAAAAAGCCTTTATGGACAAAAAGCTGTCCTGTACTCATCAGGTCATATGATCAAGTTATTAATGTGAAAAACAGTTGGTATAGGAGATTTTTAAATGATTTCTATTACTAAAATATCTTAAACGTTTGCTTTCCTCCACCATGTTGACGTAATCTTAATCGGGCAACTCCGACTCACTATTTGTGCAGACTTTTTGACAAAAGAGCTAGGGACATGTATGAAATAAATCGACTCTTTTAGTCCATAGACAACAGCATGTTCCTGAGGAGACCATAGCTGTTCACATGTTCTAAAGAGTGAGAGAACTGTTGTGCACTTTCACCACCAAAAACTACACATTTTTCCTTGAACATTTTGATTGCTTGCAATGAAAACACTTCCTTTTTTGAGGGTTTAAAGCAACTGTGCAAAATCCAATACGTTCCAGTGCATGCATGGGAGTGAAGACTTACAGCTTGCAGTAAATAAAATTCACTCGAGCTTGGCAGTCATGTTGCATTTCAAAAGTAAGCTCCACTAAATCATCTGACGTCTAAATATCAAATAACTTCTGCGGTCTGATACATGAACATCCTGTGGACATTTGGAGCTTTATTGATTCTGTTATTGATCACCTCCGAATTTTCAATATTTCTTACATTTAGAAGTCGATTTGCGATTCTTTGATGGATTCACTGGCTGTGCTTTTCTAATGGTCTTTTAGGGACAGCGAAAAAATGTATCGGCCCTTGGAGATATTGGAAAGTGGACACGCTTAGACGTAATGAGATGTGCAGGAACTGGGATCCTGCCTGAAGAAAACTCAAGAGTGATCAGGCAGCTGCATGTGTTTGAAGAGAAATGATAATCTCCCCTTTTATAAACCTCGAGGAACCAACGTTTTCCATTTGAATTTACCTTTTTATATCAGTGCTATCTGATAGATGTGGAAAGTCCAGTGAGGTATGTGTCCTGTCAGGCCACAAGGGAGAAAATGATCGATTGTGCAGAAGTCAGAGGGAGCTTTATTGTTTTTATTAAACTTTGTGTTACCTCTGCAGCAGAACAATAACGTGTGACAAATCTAGTGCATGGAACACGTTTATTTGACAGAAACTCCGAGTCTGGATTATTTTAGGGATAAAGGGCAGAGATGTGGACACTACAAAGCATTTAGATCATCTCGAGTGTTTATTTCGTGTTGAATTGTTTGGAGCGTTAAAGAGAAGATACATGCCGGTGTGATACTGTACAGATCCAAGGTTAGAAGCAATGATGCACATGGTTATCATCCTTCAGCTTTGTGTAGGTCACGGCTATCCCAGAGAGGGGACTCATGGGAGCTGATAGATGTAATGAGACATGGTCAGTTAATAAAGCAAAGAAACATTCAAGGCTGTGCAGTTTAGAGAAAAGTAGTGCATGAGGTAAAGCTTTAGCGCACGGTTCCATCTGGAAATATTTATGACTATAGAGATTACAGTGCTTCTCACACACTGTATACTGTAGATAGAAGTTCAGTGAGGATGGCAACAGGTGAAATGTGCACCTCTAAAACCATGGATGGTCCTACTTTCTGAGGTGGAGGTTGTTTTTACAACTTTATGATGCTCATTTTCCCCTTAACATTGAAAGTCATTAATGTTACTAATAATAATCAATCACAATAGCCGTATCGTTAATAACTTCTTCCTTTTGATGGATTTACTTTCTGTCTGTCAAAATCACAGCTAAACATACCCTTGAATCTAAATTAAATATCCTACTTAAGAGCCATTTATTTCTAATTGGTCTTTAACATTGATTTAGCCCCGGTTTTGATGAGTTGATGTTTGACCTTGTATTACTTTCAACTATTCAAGTATCATGTCACATCGTTCATCATTATAGTCAACATAGTTATTAAATTTATTGCACGCTTTTTTCTAATATTGTGCAGCCCTACTAAACTTAATGTTAACACTCTTTTTAAAAGGTAAAAGTGAGTAAATATTTAATATAGGTTAGGCTGACGCACAATGATAAAGGTGAAATAACTAAACACTAAACACACAGTACCTTTACTAATAGTGAGCTTAATACTGAGTCCAGCTTACTCTTGTGTAGGTGACAACTGAATTTCATATTATAAATTGTATATTTAAGCAAGGGTTTATGTGTAATACGCAAATGAATAAAAGTACTTTGCTCTATGTTGATTATATATATATATGACATCACCCAAACATATTTAAACTTGAGCAGACGTATTTGTGCATTTTTAAAGTTTCTGTTGGCATCATATGTGCAGCAATAGTGTTCATACTAATTCAACATTTACATTAAACTATTATGGAGTCTGTTTCGTTTTCAAAATGCTGCAGTTCTGTTTTAAAAAATGGTGACACAGATCCTTCACTTTTTGTTTTGTGTCTGGAAAAGGATATAACATCATTAACAACCAGTTTATGATGAAGCAGATAAAGCAATGGATCATATGAGCATTTGTAAAACACTAACATGGATGAAAATTATTTTCATAATCTTTTTCATCTCACTTTTGTTGTACAACACCATTTACATTGGTCTGGATTCAAAGAAACAAAAAACACCATTCCATTCTGTATAGAGCCCCTTTAAATGTCAAATGTGTGGGATCTCTTAGCGCTTTGGTTCCAGCCTTTTCTCACACAAAGATGAATTCTGTTATAATTTACTTTACCCAAAAGAGTAATAGTTGTTTTGCAATAAATCTTCTGAAAATGCTCTCTGTTCACACATACTGTTGTACAAATCACTGGGGTGTAGTTGGTTTATAATGCGCTATATTTCTGTGATGCATTCTTATATTCAGCTTCACTGCCTCTCATTATAAATCAGTTTTATGTTTATGATGGAGTGTTGCGTATAGTTACTCTTGTGAAGCACTGAATAGCATCATGTTCTAAATCACTTGAGCTTGTTGTTTAAGCCTCTGTTTTGGCCTTCTCCCTGCAAGGATGTGAGTGTAAACAGACATCACAGACACGTCTCAACTTCAAGTGTGGCTGATCCTTGCTAAATGGCACATTATAAAGCGTCCAAACTCTTCTTCTGCTTGGCGGCCTGATGCTGATGGCAAATGACCCTAAGCTGATATGGAGAGCTCATTAGGGCTGCGAGGAGCTGTGGGATCAAAGTTGGGAAATGCAGGGGGCAGGGTCAGGGTTAAGGGCTGTGTCACCTGGTTGCGAGTTAATGAAAAATACAGAGCGGGACTGAGGTTTCTGTGTGCACTTTTCTTCAGTGTCAGTGTCAAGTCAAGCAGTGCAGTGCGGTGCAGTTGCCCGTCCCGACTATTACCTGCATGCCCTTAGAAACCAAGCGTGGGTGTGGCCTGAAACACGAACATGGCGACCCATCCTTAGTTTCTGAGGTCATGTCGATTCTCCATCATGGCACTTTTGCATGTAAAGGTGCGGTATGTTGCCCTGTTGTCGTATTATATAGTAATTCCACTCCTCACTTCCCTCTTTTCTGCAGCCTGTGAGCACCTACGGTAACCCAGCAGGGACACTGTTGCGTATGATGTAATGTCATTGTAACGGATCAGATGACATCCATCTAGGTCATAAATGTTCTAAGATTTCCTGCAAGAAAAGAGAATATACCGTGGCCAAAGCAGTGCTCAGTTGTAGGAACAAGCAGCAATGGAAGTTCCACTGGATTCTATGAAGCTTTAAAAGTCCCAAAGTAGAGTGTTATTTTGGAGTGATAATGCATTAATGGAAAACAGTGGCTTCAAGCAAAAGATGAGACAGTGCTGGTTTTCTGGGAAGTTGTCGCATTTACAACTGAGCATATTCTTTACAGTTATCTAGACTTTCCGGCAAACAACCAATAAAGTGTTCACTCTGTTGGGGTCAAAAGAAGCCATCCCCTCACACTCACAAAGTAACTGCTCCTACAGAGTCAAAGGAACAGACTGTACCACAACAAACATAATTGACCATCCCAAAATGCCAACAAAATCATCTATTTTTGGTATATTTTGAGATTATTGTGGTCTCTTTAACATTCACTGCGGTTGTATTCCATTTAGTTCAACTATATACAAAACTTTACACAGTGCAGCTTTCAGTTTCATTCATAACCCACACTAAAACAAATCTTTATGTCCCTGTTTGACAACTGAGAATGATGCTGACTGGAAATACATTAATAATTCCGAGTAATTCAGTTGACTTATGTCAGTCTTATCGAAGTAACAGACTAGCTCCTTGCTTCTGCCATAAATATTTGTCTGGAAAAAAAGATAAAATACTGTAAACAACAGAATAGCACTGGCAGACAACAGAGTTTATTCCTGAAGGGTCTTGGAGCAATTCTGTCTTTTTTTTTTTGGCCTTGTTTTATGACAATGCGTTTAACATGTTCTACATTAACCTTTGTATAAATACCTGAACACCAGGGGATTTTAAGGGGACGGGGTATTAAAATGCTTAACTACTGTGAATAGAAAGCTCAGACTAATGTTGGAACTCAATTACAGGCTTAGTAATGAGCAGATGCACTTATTTATAGACTTACTACAGTTTTTATGGAAGCTAACCTTGTACAGCATGCAACAAATTCCTTGTTTTTCCTCCTATCACTCTTTTTTACATCACTCTGCAACTTATCCATCTGAAATCTCCAGGTAATGACTTTGTTGCTCCTGCCAAGCTGAAAGGTCTTATTGAATCGTTTTACAGATGGGGACAGCACACTAAGCTTCATTTCCATTTCCTCTGTTTGGTCCCTAATGGACAGGAAGTGCCAACATAAGTGATTCATTTTCAGTCACAATCTGAATGTCGCCGCTTTGTGAACGTTTATCGGGTAGAGATAACGTGTTCAAAGGGGAACTTTAAAACAGCTGATGTGCAACCAAGATGTAAGTTTGAGTTTAAACCACTTCCTTCCATGTTGCCTCAAAAATATTAAAGATTGGCCACTTATAAGGAGTTCAAAGAATGTGTGTTGAAACGGCTGCCCGGTGAGAACAGTCTGGGATCTAGAAAGAAATAAGGCAAGCGATTCTTTTGGGATGTAAATAAATAATCCACACAACACAGGAAGGAACCCTGCAACGACTTAGAAAGTTGAGGTGAAAAGGAAGTAGAAAGTCCCCTGTCTCGTCCCAAAATGATTAAGCTGTTGTTTTGTGCGCTGTGTATTATGTTCCTAAATTGGCCCCATGATGCTTCTCTTTCAGATGTTAACGAATGTGAAGTGGACCAAGGCGGCTGCGAGGGCTTCTGCTGTAACGTCATCGGCAGCTACTACTGCAAGTGTCCCGAGGGCAGCAGACTGGGCCCAGATGGCAAGTCATGTCAGGGTAAGATGGACATGCTGCATAAAATGTCACACGATAATCAAGACAAGACATGAGCAGTGTAAGTTAGGTCTTTTGATGTAGTGCTGTTGTGGAAAGTCAACCACAGAGACATTGTACAAGTTGTCTTTGCGTCAGGAGCATCCAAATTTGTTACACAAAGCTTTAAAGGTGTGTTTGGAGAGGTCTAGGTGTGTAGGTTTGGTGTTTGGAGGTTTGTATGGCAGCGTTTGCACATTTTCAAACATTTAACCAGGATGTAATCAGGGTTATTTCAACCGGACCCAAGTATTTTTGTGTTTGTACATGACTCTGGGAGAAAAGAGCAGGGATCACGCTTAACTAGCTTGCCCAAGCAAACACGAAGCTAAGGGGCAAATGAGCTGCAGTAACAGTGATTATTATGCTAATATTGAAACAGTTATTTGAACATGTACAACTCAACTAGGGTCAATTGTGTATGAACAGTCCAGTCCAGATCTCGGTGGATGTGTGAAAAGGGCTTTACTGCCGTTTACTGCACCTACTGCATTTTATCTGCACCAAACAGGGCAAGTGTGAGCACAACATGAACACATAGACTAATATTTAGGCAAATGCATCATATCTTGTGAACACAAAGGACAGCATCCTTTAGCTTATTCCTTTGGCTGGGTTTGAAAAGATACAGCTATTACTATATTTTAGAGACATAGATTGTAATATATGTCTTTATTATGTAATAATAAAACACTGTTTGAAAGACTGTTTTTAATGGGTTTTTATCTGGTAGTACTTTTTTGATTTTTTTTTTCCTGACACAAGTGATCTATACTGTTGGCCATGAGCACATGCAGAATTATCATCTAGAGCTAACTATTAAAGCTGTTCTTAAGTATTACATTAACAATAGTACTTGACAGACAGATCAAGAACTTTTCATTCATATATATTTTATTTTACAACTGATACCATTATCAATGAGATTCGTTCTAGAGACTTATTTCCCTGGTACTTAAATTTGATTTAGCTCTGATTGATCATTTAGTTACTGTACAAATGTAACTTCCGAGCACAGAGCACACCATAGAATGAATGCATATAAATATCGGCTTGAACTTGTGATATATTGATAAAGCACTACTAAATATCCAACTAACCAAAACCTAACTTTATCTCAAACAGTCTTCGCTCTTCTTTGTCTTTTGTACCTTCATGCTTCCACTTTAGTCATACACTGTTCTGTTTAGTGCAATTGTTACAGGCTGCGCTGACTCAAAGCACACCATAATGGGCTAAATTACTAGCTACAAGATATTCTGTGGAGAATTCATTATTAAGAGACTGGATTACATTAGGGTTAATATCCTTGAGGCCTAGCAAACATGTTGAATGTATTTTAAACATCATAAACTTTTTTGTCTTGGTCAGGTTATGAAATCCTTGCCCATTTGCGCTAATTTTGCCCAATAATTTCATTCAACTTCATACATGCCCTCCATATGAGGAATGTAAAAGGATAAGTGCATGCATTTCCGCATTTCTGTTAGTATTAGTAACAAGGATTAGGTATGAGAGAACGCTGAAGGATTTGCCTTAAACAGTCTGGGTCATTAGAAATACCAGCCTGACCGACTAAAACTTCTCTGTCTAGACTCTGGGCTGTAAAAGGAATACAGAAACACAGTCGGAGCAGGTTTCACTGTTTCTTTGGGGCCATATGTCCAGTCAGAAGCAAAGTCGGAGGTCCATTTGTTGTTCGGAGCTACAGGTGTCAACAAACTGCCATGACCTTCAACCTTTAGGACAGGAAATTGGGGAAGCAGTTGTGAGCGTCTTCTTATTGTGTGGTCAGATTTATTGGAGAGTGGTTTATGTCAGGTTCGAGAAATACTTACGAATATCTTTGATCTTTATTTAAATAATTTTTATGGCTTGTTATACATTTAAAGTTGAATTTATCCACATGCATCAGCTCTTTATTATTTCGGTCCATTTCCTGATCTTGCACTTCTTCTGGAGACCACCTGTTGTTGGTTTTCTATCCGTCCGGCAAATGTTTAGCTTGCTACTTTGTCCACAGGCAGATGCTTGGTTTAGCTCGGTTTATTGCCACGCCGTGTCCAGCTGAATGCAAGTCAGACCTCATGTCCTCTGACCTCCCCGACCCCTGACACGACCGCCGCCGCTACCTCTGCCATTAATGCCATACAGGCAACACTCAGACCTTTGTGTGCTTCACTCAAATCCTTTCACGCAACTCGACCAAAGAATAGATCAACCCTGACAAATCCTCTACAAAAGTGTTGAAGGACAAAAGACCGGTTCACGGTTGTGTGATTCTTTTTCGGTGATAGTGCAGATGTAAAATAGCATTAGGGAATATAACTTGATTAGTGTAGAATGTTGAAAACTTGAAAACTTTGTCTATGTAGTGAAATTATTGGAAACATGGTAATTCAAATAGTCTAAAGGTCAGAGAAGTCATTCCGATGGATTTGCAAAAGAGCACTTCCAAGAGGTCAAAGTGTAGGCTGTGACAATAGGGGGATTACACTGACCTAAATTCTCTCCTTGCAAGGTTTTATTAGCATCATGTCAAATAAAATGGTGCATGTTATGTTTTTGAGCACCAAAAGTTTGCCACAAATACCCAAAGAAAACATAAACCATGCTATGCCCCGACTGTGACCTGTATAGATGAGAATGTGGGTCAAAACATTAGCCGTTAGTGTTACGGCTTTTTAAATACACTCCCTTGTGCTTTGTTAACAAGTTGGAGTGCCTTGGTAGTTATTGTTTTCCCCTTTTCCCAAGACCACCCTCAAACAGACTTTTTGTTTATTGAGATTATATTCCACAATAATTATTCATTTTGTTCAATAACACAGCCAATAAGCATTCGTTAATACTCAACCTCACCCAAGCACAAGCACATTATTTTGATTATTTTGCACATATTTGCACCATAATGTACAATGACCACTGTCACTCATGACCTTTGATGCTTTCCATTACCATTGACAGTACATTATATCATTCGTATGTTTTTTGCACACACCTTTTTGCAAGTCTGTTCATCTTGTACTGTTCCAGGGAATGCTGTTACTTGTGTTATTATCCCGGTTTGGACCAATGTTGTGACAATACCGATTGTTATGGGTGTATTTTGGGTTTGGCGATGAGCGACTGTTTTACTGTTACTAATATAATTCTTCCTCCTTGTCGATGAGTTATCTTAGATGGCTGTGGATGCTTCTAACCTTTTCTGAAGACAGGCAACAAGAAGTAACATAATATTATCTGGGAGATGGGCCCAGTGAATGTCTGGTTTACAAAGCAGCAAAGGAAAGACACACACTATGTTTCTATCACAGTGAGAGGGACTATATTGTAGGCAATCAAATTCTAAAACAGTTGTAGAATGTACATATCAACAAAAACCATCAGGAAAACTAGTTGCTGAAGTCATGTTGTAAAAATTATGTCTTTTTCTCTTGTTCAACCAAAACCTCAGAGTTTGCTGTTTGGCCACACACAGATATATAATATTTGTGAATTATCTTTAATAATTATCCAACAGTGTAAGTGTTCTGACCTTCAAAGAACATAACTGCAGGTTGTACATGCTGGTGTAAACCAAACCACATGTTCCTAATGTTAACTGGCTGTGTTTTCCCACTGCTGCACACATCCTCTCTGTCATCGCCACAGTGCACAGTGAAAGAGTCGGAGATGACAAGCAGGACGAGGCCGGCAGCTTGTGATGCGTTGTCCAGATGTGTAGTAAAGCCTGATTGTCCTTGAGCTGAGTGTGTTCAGGTATGTGCTCGTGGGGGCTCCTGTCTGCGGAACATGAGCGTGAGCCGCGCGGACCCTCTGCTCAGGAATTCACCGCTGTTCAGGAAACAAATTGATTGCATGCATACTACTCCACAGACAGCACGATAAGCCATTCATCATTCACCCCAAATACATTATACATGTAGATTTCTTTCCCCAGAGGTGTCCGAGGTGATTATAGCTATGTTCGGGTAATCATGGTAAAAATGGAAAAAAAAACCAACAAAAAACATTGGATTTAAGTTTACATTTTGGCCACACTAAAATATGACCTTAAATAGGGATTGATGGGATGTAACTTTCAGATGCCTGCCTGTCATTCTTACAGCATTTATTGTTTACAGGGAGATTTGCATGGCTTCAGCAATATCACACCAAAAAATGAAATTGTTTTACTCTTAATATGCATGAAAATAAGCCTTCAAAATAGATACATGCCTCAATAACCCAACTCGACTGGTTTTCTTAAGCAACCGAAATAATTTAGATTAAGAGATTATTAACTGTATTGATCCCTCAATGGGGAAATTCACTTACCACACTAAGTGTTGGTGCACACCACACCAAACCAGGGGCAGTTGGCAGCCACCGTGCAGCGCCCAGAGGAGCAGATGGGGTTAGGTGCCTTTCTCAAGGGCACCCAGCTGTGGTTATGTGGTGAAATGAGAACGCTGCTTTTTCACCCCCCTCCAACAACGTGGGAATTGAACCGGTGACCTTTGAACCACAAGCTTGACTCTCTAACCTCTTGGCCACAGCTAACCAAAAAGATACTCTTTCCCATACCGGGAGTCGAACCCGGGCCGCCTGGGTGAAAACCAGGAATCCTAACCGCTAGACCATATGGGAGAGTGGATGTAACCTGGAAATAATATCGGGCACCTTACCGAATATATTCTATCATATGACACTAAGTCAAATTAAATGTTCTCTTCTTGTGGAATTTGCTTATTTTCTTAATAAAACTTGCAGATTAGTGGTGTTGTATATCATATTTTGTTTTTGTCCTGTGAGTTTGGATGGATATTTGAAATTTAAATGAGTGATTTAGCCCCACAGCCTCATGACATTACCGGCACAGATGAAAACCCCACACTTTAACTGCATGTGCTAAAGGGGCTACATTTAGCACTGCACCCTGTCACTCAACATGCTTCTTTGGCTTCTATTTATGCCAACAAACCCGTGCATGTAAGCGAATGCATTCTGTCTACCGTGTCCATGATGAACAACAACCATCTGCTCTTTGCAACATTGCTCCCTGTGTCCTTCAGATGCCACATGTCCTGAAAAACTAAAGCACCGCTGAGCCAAAGAGACATGCTGATTGACAAAATGCAGTGTAAGACTTTGCACAAATGTCTCTGGAAGCATCTACAGTTGAAGTCTATGGTCTGTGATGCTAAATCCTCTGCATTAGATTGAAAATATAGTCTTATTACTTCATTATTAGCTTCAAAGCTCACTTAAGGACATGGGGAAGTGGCGTTGGTTTGGCACTGCACCTCTTCAAACCACATGGACCATGACATGAAAACAATTGCGTTAAATTGTTCCATTTTACTCATAATTACATCTAATAACATTTCTATTTTGATTCACTAAATGAAATGAGACTGCTTGAAGATGAATGCAAAACCAAACAGGATGTCATAAATGCCTTGTGTGAATATATAAAAGAAGACATAAACAGTGTATTAAATTCCCACAGTCACAAAAGCAAAAAAAAAAGACATTTATTGGGGTTTTGTGTTGACAGCAGCGCGCTCTGTACACTCACGAGCTGACTGACATTCCGGACTGTCACTTTGATGTTTGCTGGTCATGATTCTTGAGGATTTTACAGGAATTCTTCAGTGTAATATAAGTGTTATGTGTTTGCTTTTAGATGTAAACGAATGCGAGGAGATGAATGGAGGATGCCAGCAGACTTGTGTCAACACTCCTGGCTCTTACCATTGTGAGTGCAGCGAGGGCTTTCGAATGCACGCTGACGCCCGGACCTGCATCGGTAAGGACTGCAAAGAAACAGAAGGATTTATGACACATTTCAAGTTGTCCATATTAGAGGTAGAGCTGTAGTTTTTATCATTCGTTTTTAGGGCACATGGTCTGGTCTTGATTTCTTTTGTGATGGGCATTTAAAGCAAAATCATAATACCCATCACTAGCATCCTTTGACAACTATCCACTAATACTCTATTGCTACTACCCACTCTATTGAACCTACCCTAAGACAATATATAGATTAAAATGGCTGTACTTTTGCATATTTTTGCTGTGGCTTCTTCAAAGTCTCTGAAGGCACCGTGTAAAAGGATTTGCTAAGACTATGCTGCAGAGATGTTTATCCCAGGAAACTGCATTATACCACTATAGTTATGTTAGTGTGTCAGTAATTGATCACTTAATATTGTTAGGAATAAATGCATCCAGATCATTTGCATTTTCATATTCTTAATGAGGGAAAACTTTAAACATGCATCCAATGGATTCACTTGAATTTTGTTTCAAAATAAATCATCAACCAGTTAATATCTGCCCTGCTACAAAGCCTAGGCCAGAAATCAAATACTGTAACACAGATATAGACATAGACAGTACTTTGATGCCATCTAGGGCTATGACACAATGAAAAAACACAAAAAGAAGCATAGTAATGTCTTGTACTTCTTGACTTAACTTAATATCCCTAAAGTAATCATCTTCCTTTGTTTTGGTTCACTCTGGTTGCATCCATGACTTAATCGCCCTCATTTATTTATTTATTTTCCCCTCCAAGACTAGCGCATTCTGCTGCGTACAGCTATTTTCTTCTCCTGTTAAGTTGTTTCCTGCACATCACCCCTGCGGCTTTACAAGAAGATCACCCAGTGTATTTGAATCTATAAAAGTAAAACAACAGTGTTTGAATGAATGCAAAAACACAAAATACAATCCAAGAGGGAATTTTTAACATGATTTAAAGGAATCCAAGTGGTTTGTTTGTCCTTTTAGCCCCATAAAATCTACTGATACATAACTATGAAATGTGCTCTCCGCTTAAATATCGTGCTTCTGTTTCTTTTGGACGTATTCCTCTTGTCAGTATAGGATAAGGTAGGGGCCGAGTGGTAGCTAATTGTGTCTGTGGAAGTCATCAGCGTTAAAAGCTGCCGGTCTCCCAGTTTTACGGCCCGTCTGTGTCATCATGTCTGCGTTTAGAGCACCCACAAGGCACACTGCTGATATTCGTATTTGGCACATCATTAAATCACAGGAGTAATGGGATGGAAAGCTCATTACAAAGTTACCAGGCGTACCACTGGGCCCGGCTGTAATATCACTGTCCACTTTCCAGCTTATACCCAAATTTTTCCATAATTATCGAGCTGCTGCGTAGCCTTGAGGTGTGAAAACTATTTTATATTGCCAGCATATCAAATCATATTGGTAGCTATTAATCATGTAATGAAATACTTTAGCTTATAGCTTTTTTGGTGTCATTTCATATGTGTGTTTTTTGGGTGTTGTTTTTGTCACAGCGCTAAATTCCTGTTCGGTGTTGAATGGCGGCTGCGAACACAAATGCTTGGACTTGGGAAACAATCAGTACAAATGTGAATGCCGAAAGAACTACCAGCTGAAAAGAGATGGAAGACACTGTGAATGTAAGTTGCCAACAGCTGTTTTTGACATTTAGAAGCCTGTCATGTATAGTTGAGATGTATCGGTGTTTTTTGAAAAGCACTTTACAAAAAAGAAAATGACATGACAGCGAACAAGAACATTTGGAAACAGAAAATAGTGAATAGATGCATAAGTTCCAATTTAATGTCAGTGGGGCGCGACCATTTAGCGATTACCTGCAGAGCTGACGTGTGTGTGTCTGTGTGTGTGTCAGTGAGGAACCCCTGCGCAGAGAGGAATGGAGGTTGTGCCCAGCTTTGTCATTCAGACGAAGGTCGAGTTCAGTGCAGCTGCAGACCTGGTTTTACCCTGACCGCAGACGGCAAGAAGTGTGACGGTGAGAACTGTGTTTGAGAATATGATTTATCTGGACAGCGCTTTACACGGTGGATACAAATGTTTCTTTCCCACATATTTCTTACATTCTCCATTTACCTTCTTTACAATGAGAGCCAAACTTATTAAGATAACTCTATTCATCTCAGAGGTTGTTTTTGGAAGCTGGTTGTACTATTCATCTCACCAACACTTTCATTCAGAGAAATGTGAGCTACTCTGACAAAACCTTCCTGTCTGGAGAGGTTTTTACTGCATTGCTATTAAATTATTTCAGCTTTTACTCAAAACTTTTGTGTGAACGTCTTTTATTTGCATGCATGAGAAAATGCAAGGTTATACTTTAGTTCTGCAATCCCAGGCAAAACTTCGATGACAAAAACACGCTCTAGACAGAACGGAACTAAACAAATATTCCTGTCATGCGTTTATCTTGTAATACTTGTAATAAATTGTGTTTTTGGCATTTACTAAAGATCTAACGATTAAACATGTGTGTTTACCTTCGTCCTACAGATGTGGACGAGTGTACTTCAGGTGTGGCTAAGTGCTCTCACGGCTGTGTGAACATGCGGGGATCCTTCAGCTGCATGTGCAATCCTGGATTTGAACTCGGCGCTGACGGGAAACAGTGTTATCGTGAGTAAAGACGAGATGTTGGACAGGGGAAATGGAAGGAATTCTCCAGAACTATTTTTCACTGGAGCAATCATGTAATGTATGCTGAGAGTGATTAGGAGCTACTGCTTATACAGTTAACTGGCCTAAAAAATCAACTGAAGAACAAGGAGCAATGTCACAAAATAAATTGCTGCAAAAACAAATGGCAGAGCCGAGTGGGAAGACTTAATCCATCTGAAATAGAAGATGTACATTGGCAGATAAAAAGGACAGAATCCTGAAACTAGAAATGATGATTGAATATAGTGAAAATACTTTGGCTGTGGTCATATTGTAATAAAAGAATTTTGATATTTTCCCACACCAGAGTGCCTTGTATTTTTATCTTCAGACTTCCTCTTGATAAATGATACTTTCAAAATAAAGACATACAGCAGAAAAGAGTTCCTGCCTCAAAATGGAAAAATACCAGTAATAACTTCAACTCTGTGTATGCTTAGTTATCTTGAATAGATGCATTTTTCAACTTTTTTCCTTTAGGCATTGAGATGGAGATTGTAAACAGCTGTGAGAAGAACAATGGAGGCTGCTCTCATCACTGCGAGCACACCACCAACGGGCCTCTCTGCTCCTGCAACCAAGGCTTCCAACTCGCCGAGGACAGAAAGACATGTATTGGTAAAGGCTTTTTCACTAACTTTCCCTTATTTTTTATGACCTCTTTGCCTCTTTTTGAAACCTGCTGTCCCCTTTGTGTCCTCAGATAGTGACGAGTGTGGCGGAGGGCAGTCCTGCTGTACTCACTTCTGTAGAAACTACCCAGGCGGTTACGAATGCAGCTGCAGAGCGGGCCACAGACTCAATCCAGATGGCTGCGGCTGTGATGGTAAGAGTTTGGGAGCATTACCAGATTAACTGGCTTCTTAGCATGTACTGTGTTGTGGCGCAGTTGTTGGCGAAACAAATTCCCAAACTAGTGATTGCTCTGGAATTAAACTTTTCCATGCCTTTTAGAGCTCAACAAAAACAGCTGCTAATATCAGACAAAATCTACACGGACAACAATCTGAATAATGTTCCAGCAGAGAGTTGTGGTCAAGTTCATTCAAAATTTGTTCTGTCATCTGACTGATGAAAAAAGTTAGTATTTTACAATGAATTTGGCAAGAGTAGCCAGGACAGAAGATATTAAAGCTGGGGACACACTACACGACTTTCACAGTCTTTATAGATTTTGAAAAGACTAAGAGTACACACTAACAGACTGGTTTCAGCAAATTTTTGTTTGATGACTAAAAAACTGGGTTCACAGACTTAACAACCGCGCCTGATGAGGGGTCACAGACTGCGTAATTTGTCAAACCAGCTATAACCAATTGAACACAATAAACTCTCGCACAAACTCTCACAAGGGCGATTGTTTAAAGGGTAAACAACCAGTTGGTGGCGCGTTTTGCCATCGTTGTTTTGATATTCCCACTACTTCCCGTTGTGTCCCACACTGTCTTTTTCATTGGCTGTCAACAACATTTTTGACTGACTGCGTCCAGATTCAGCTAAAACAATTCACTGACTGCAACTGAGGTTTATTGCAGACTGCTGCAGACTTTGCCCAACGGGGAATTGTGGGTAAAATCTGGCAAGAAATCTTGTAGTGTGTCCTCAACTTTAGAATTCACATACTTCCAATCTGAAAAAGACTAAATATTTCCTTACAATGTTTTACCTAAAGATGCACATTATAAGGAGAACATGCAATATTTATGTTGAATATTACAATAACTATATGATCCCTTTTTGGCATAGGACAGCTGTATTCTATTCAGACATACAAAGGTCCTGTCTCCAGACTAATCTCCACAGGCTTCACTGGTCCCACCAACTAAGTTTGATTTATAGCTCCATATTGTCATCATATTATTGGAATTGAAGCAGTGATATGTTTTTGTTTTTAATATACCGTGCAGCCCTATTAGAAGCTTACAGGTTACCGCAGGCCAACCACAAACGAACAGATTTGGCCCCTGGTTTAACACGTGCAGTTTAAGCTCATTTTTTGTGAATGTACTTGGTAGATGTTGATGAGTGTCTGGCAGAGACCTCGGGCTGTGAACACTATTGTGTCAACACTCTGGGCACATACGAGTGTTTCTGTCGACAAGGCTTCCGCTTGGACCACGACCAGCACTCCTGCATCTGTGAGTATTTGTCTGCTTTAGTGACAAAATCACGCCGTCAGATATGTCAGAACTATCATTTGTGGTTTCAGCGCTCTATGGAGAACTAGATGAAGATGACGAGGATGAAGAAGAGGATGAGGGGCAGGTGCCAGGACTACCAGACCTGCTGTTCCGCAATGCTCCCCAGCTCCTGCACTACACCGCAGCGCTACACACTCGATACAGCAATGATGAGAGTGATTACAGCGATGACAGTGATGATGAAAAAGAAGCCCAAAGAGAGCGCCGAGGAGAGCTTAGACTCAACAGTCAAATCGGTATAGGAAGATGTATTTACCATTGTCCTACATGGTAAATGAAATCCAAGTATTTAAAAGTGTGTGTGTTCTTTCTTTTCAGTGTGTCTAGAAGGCTCATTTGGGAATGACTGCAGTGTGAGCTGTGAAGACTGTTTGAACGGAGAGTGTAGTGAAAATAAAGACCGTTGTGACTGTTTACCTGGATGGACTGGGGCTATCTGCAATCAGAGTAAGTACAATGTGGTGATATCCTACAGGGATGGCAATAATAAGAAACACAGCACACAGCAAGCATTAATAGCTATGACTATAATGATGTGTTATTATACAACAAAAGTGTGATGTAATTGTGATTCTTGGCTGCTTAAAGTGCAGCTTAAACAGAGAACTGACTAGATTAACTCAGGACTATTATTGTAAGCTGCCAACATCTCAACAGCTGAATACTGGTATGAGAACCATTCAGTATGTTGAAGAATTGTGTGCTGGCCTTAGATATCACAATGGAGGCTTTTTGGATTATGCAAGTGAGGTTTATTTACCATCAATATGACACTCCGAAAGAGTGAATCAAACAGCATTCACCAACCATGCATTACCCCAAATTTCCCACAGTCACAACCAGCCCCTTAACCTCCAATAACAGTGTATCAACCTTTCATTGCCTTTATTTTACTGAAAGATAAAGCAGGGCAGTTATGAGATAGCAAAATACTAATGCATGAAACCAAATCAATGAGTTCAGACTGATGAAATTCCCAAATGATCTCCGCCTCGTTAAACATCTTGTGAATACATTTCCAGTATTTTTTCTGCATTTCACTTTGCTTCCCTTCTGTTTTTGTTCAAATGTTTTTTTTTTTCCTGTCATGCTTTTTCTCACTGGGACAGACACATTTTTATTATTGATAGTCATTACTTCCTTGTTGACATCGATGGGAGCGTCCCCAAATCGAGACCTCACAACATGTGAGCCTGTCATGGGCCAAAACTATTACACAGTAGAGTTTGTTATGCTGTTTTTCTTCCTTCCCTTATTCCTTTCTTACCTAGTTTCATAAAAGTATTGTTAAATCTCATAAAATGATTATCAGGCTCACCATACAGCCTCCAGACTACATATATAAAGGTGCCTTTGTTAGAATCCTGGCTTGGACTCTTTTTTTTTACAATTATACAAAGAGATCTTAAATAAAGGATAATTATAAGCATGCACATACTTTAGATGAAAAAAAAATGGAAAAAAAGGAGTAATCTTTTAACCCATGCCTGAAAGATATTAATGTTAATACAGCGCAGTCATGCATACAGCTAGGTACTAAAGTTTTTCCCACAGGGCACATATTCTCTGAGATACCCATAGCAATGTAGTCCAGACTCAGAGTTTGATGAGATAGCTCCCCACATGCATCAATCCAGAGCCATGTATCAAACCCTGTCAGCTCCCCTGTGTGGGCGGCTGGCTTGTTTATGGCCGTCAGAACACAAGAGCATCATGGGAATCAATCTGTCTACTGCTGGAGCGAGGCCAGGGCCCACAGCAAGAGCGAAGCCCCGGGCCAAGGATGTCCACTACTGGGTTAGAAAGCGAGCGGCCATTGTTCCCATCCAGCTCGGTGATGAATGGCTGTCTCTGCTCTGAACTCGAGTCGGGGCTGGTAATCATGAAAGGAGAGCCACGTGGGATGAGTCCTTTAGAGGCAGTATGTCATAGAAATGCTGTAGTAAGGTGGCACTATTCACAAGCACGGCCCGGAGGTGAAGGAAGTGGACACAGGGAGCATTTTTAGTTGTAGATGAGAACTTTTATTGTCGCAAACACACATCATGTTTCAGCATAGACACAGTAATATGTTATAGGGCAAACTGTATGAGCAACTTGATACTTGGTGCCATGCAGTAATCTTATTTTCTTACTTCACAGTGTGTCATACATAACAATAGATAGGCCAACATGTTCAGACCGCAGCTTGGAAATGTCTGTTCTTTAGTAACACTGATTTGCTCAGGATACAGGTCACTTATATGCAGTATGTGGTCTTGAATTACAAAACGTTTTGCTTTTGTGATCTGAATTTGAAGGGACCCAATGAGTTATATGTGACTTTGATGTATTGGCTGGTTATTTAAAACCAAAAACCCAAGAAACCCAGAATTCGAATCATGTTATATCATATTCTATGATGCAAACATGGAGGACAGCTACGGAAGAGTAGTTTGATGTTACTTTTTTTGAGACATGAATTATTTTCTGGTGTTGGCAGCCTATAGTTTGACGGATCAGAGTTGAGATCACACGGAATGTTACGCTAACTAATTTCAATACTATAGTTGTAAAAATAAAAGCTTTGATGGCTTGAACCAAAATAATCAGTTTAGTATTATGGCTCCCTCTTGAGTAAAAATATATCACTTTAATGTATATTATGATGAATTTTTTTAAATTCTAGAAACTTAACAAGAATGTTGAAGTGAATGCATCTATAAAACAATAAAGCAATGTTGTGCTGCCTGTATTTGACGACGCATAAGTGTACATAGAAAGGACTCCCAGTTAATAACTCATCACAGATCACTGAAGAAAGTAAACCATTAAAACTATGCAAAACTATGACGGTTGTATATAGTTCACTCAAAATCAATTCGACCTTTACTGATAAAAACACTCAATAACCAACATAGTAATCCTTCTCACATTGAAAATCTCATTGCTTACATATTATTGTGCAATGTGCTATCTATTTACTAGTTTAAGGTTTGTAAATATATCAATACAAATCATAAGTTGTTTTCCACTGGTTGTTGTCCCATGGCGTGACATAAAAATGTCATGAAAAAATGTGACATAGAATTTAAGCAGACGTCCACATGAGGCATTGTAGCACTTTAACAGATCCTAAACAGCCAGCTGGTTCCTGTCGTACCTGCTAACAAGGCCAGAGAGCTTGAGAAAGTCAGCAGGGCACATGCCACGGGGAAAAGCAGGATGGAAGCTGGGCGTGATGACAGATTTTACCCTCAGCGGATAACCCTTTTACGTCTTTAACATTTCATTTGTCGTTTTAAATTTGAGTGTACGTTAACTGATGACATGTCTCGCATTGTTATCTATAACGTAACACTACAATTGTTAAAGGGTCAGTCTGCTCTAATACAGTCCTCTGTCATTCCAGCTTGCCCACAGGGGACTTATGGGAAAGCCTGTAACAGTCTGTGCCGCTGTCAGAACGGAGGCTCGTGTGACCCTGTGACCGGGAAGTGTGTGTGCCCTGCTGGAGTTCAGGGCTCATTCTGCGAGGATGGTTTGTATACATTTATAACACATACCTATTCAATAGAAAAGACTGCTCCAGTTAGTGGTTGTAACACATAATCTCATTAGTATACTGTTAATTAAACCTTTACAACCTTGCTCAGAAAAATAGGACCCTAGAGGACCTATTCTAACTTGACCTGTTCTGTTGTTTATGTTCCCAGGTTGTCCAAGGGGTTACTTTGGTAGACACTGCAGAAGAAAGTGTAACTGCCCCAACAATGGACACTGCCATCGTCTGTTTGGATCATGTCTTTGTTCTCCTGGCCTATACGGTCGCTTCTGTCACCTACGTGAGTGCATTCATTTATGATGAAAACACTGCATAGCTGACGATATTCGGGGCATTTTATTTATTGTGTTATGAGCAACTTTTAAGGGTAATAGGCTGATCAAATTCCTCTTATAATAAAAAGCTAATTTGCCTTAAATGAAGTTAAAATAAGTAATAATCTATTACAACCAAAAAACAGTAACCAAGGAGCCAGTTACCAGTGTCATCATCACAGGTCCTTAGAGATTAAAAAAATCATCTATAAACTGATGATAAATTTAGCTGGTTTTATCTTTTTAATCAAAATCTACCCTATATTGCTGTCCAATGGCTACTTCAGATGAATAAGGTAAATATACTTCAGGTTTAAAACTGACCCCCATAACTAGTTGATTCCATTTTGTTTATATTACTACTGTATGTACATAATTACAAATACTTGTCTCGTCATTGCTACTCCTCTTCGCTGGCTGCACTAATCCGTTTTGAAGGAGGAACAAGGTGTGAAGGGAGCTCTCGGGGCAGGTAGTATCCCTCCAGTTTGCCCTCAATAAGGTGAACAGCTAAAGCGAACTCCTCGTTGTCCAGCATGCCGTCCCCGTCGACGTCAGACAGCCTCCAGATGTGAGCCAGCACCGAGTTAGGCAGCAGCGTGCCGATCATCCACTCTCGGACTTTGGTGCCAGTCAGTTTGCCTTCATTCGGATTAAGATTGTAGAAGATCTCGTCATACTTTGGCTTGTACTTCTCCACCGCCCATTCATCAAAGTCTTGTTCGCTGCCTTCTTCGTCTCTAAATTCCTTGAAGGGGTCTCTTTTCTGATGCTCTGGCTTAAAGGTTCCTAGAAATTCACCATCTAACACACCCGGGAGTGATCTCTTTGTCAGTTCTTGTAGCTTTAGAAGAGGGACAAGGTTTGCGATGTCAGTGGTCAGAAGTTTGTCCAAGGAGGCCATCAGACTTGGTTTTAGTGTCTTAAACTTTGAAAAATCTTGACCCAGAAGTTTCTCCTAAAATTGAGGGTTAAATATGAAGAATGAATACAGACATTTTAGGCTAGAAACACTAGTTAGAGATTGGTTGAATCAAATTTTCTTTAATTAACCTGCATTTTGGTGCAGTCGGGGAAGTCTCCAGCTGGAACATGTTGTTGTTGCTGGATCTTTTTGAAAATAACAGGAAGATCATAGATGAGGTTGTGCTTTTTGCTTTCTTTGCAAAAAATGGTAGGCATCTCCTTCTTTAGATGGCCAATGATGTGCGCATGAGCCTACGAACAAGCAAACATCAAACAATTATAGTTAGTATACATTAGATGATACATTATCAGATTAGGGCTGCACAATATATTATCGCAATATGACCAATTGCAATCCGTATTGCAATATATCGGGGATAATATATCGTATGGATCGTTATCAGAACATTTCCTCTTGGGATATTTAATTGTAATATTGATACATATATTTCAGTATTTATTAAAAGGGAAATTTTCCACTTGACAAGGTCTATTGGGGATATAGACATGTGGGAGTTATGTATGCAAATGAGGCACTAAGCCAAAACTGAAAGCATATGTGTGAAAGACATTGATTCATTTCACACACAAATTTGATTAGAATGACATCACAATGCAAAGAATGAATGCAAAAAAAATCCACATTTATCCAAAATTTTTGTTAATTTATCGCTATATTTCCACATTTTGGATTTATTGTAAATGAATGTCTGCAGACCTGCTAAATCATGATATTATTGTCTATCTAAATCATAATGTGTACCATGTAATTCCAGATAGACATTTACTCTAGAGCCTTAAATCAAACTGTGGTGCAACCAAATAAAAAGTTCTAAAAGACCTGGTATAGACCTGTTTTGGTCCCATTTTAGACCTGGTTCACTCCTAAATTTAATCCTTGTTTACTCTGTGGTTTAGTTCATGGTTTAATCCTGGTTTAGCCCTTGTCTGGTCCCAATTTAGACTTGGTTTAGTATTAACCAGTGCATGTTAGAGCCTTATGTTTTTCCATTATCATGCAGCCTTGCTCTAGATTCACAATGTTTACCCTGACTAATCGTGCCCTCTTTACGAGATCATTCAGTTTTCGTATGGCGGCATTGCGCGGCAGGTTCCTGATGTCTCCCAACAGATCTTCCTCCTCCAGTTCGATCAGGTCGTAGTGGTCGCACTTCTGCCTGGGCTCTGACCAGAAAGATCCGATGTAAACCCTCAGGATCTCTGGCGTTTTGAACACTTTCCCCAGCGACCACATGAGGGCGCCGTACACCCTCATTAGCTGCTGCGAATCCACCCTGTCGGCTTTGTTGAGAACCACACGCAGCTTGTCCTCGTGGCCGCACAGAGCCCCGAAGGCCCGGGTGAGCTCATCAGAGAACTCCAGTTTGTGTGCGTCAAACAGCAGGATGATCCGGTCCACTCGCTCCGCAAACCAGCGCAGCACTGCTGGGAAGTCGTAGCCTGGGGGGAAGGAACCATAACACAGGGTTTTCATTAGCAGCCTGTGTGTGTGTATTATGGCAGGCTCCACTGTCTCAAGGCCTGAAGGAATGTGTAAGATATCCCAGCGGCCCTTGTTGATGTTGAGCCACTTCAGTTACACCCATGGATTAATGGGGCTATTAAACACAACAGAGCCAGCAATGGGACTTACTGCTCCTCTCCTCCCAACTTTACTTTTCTTTACCGTGCTTCTGCATTTTCATGTGGTAATAATGGTGAGTTAAATGGATTGACAAGACTCTAAAACGACTGCATCACTGATAACCATTGAATGTCAATATATAATTTCCGGCAGAAGTAAAAAGAAATAAACAGCATCGCCACTTACCTCGACTCAGTTTTCTCCGAGCAGCAGTTAAAATGCCTGGTGTGTCTATAATGCTTATGTTCTCAAGGACCTGATTTGGCATTTGAACACACTGAAACCTGTAAATTAAAAGCACCGGTGCATAAAAAGCTTTACAGTGTTCATTCATTTATTTATATTTAGTGTCTGATGGAATATACTGTGAAAAAAAGAACATAATATTGAAGAAACAAAAGCATAAATGTTGTAGTAATCTTTTTTGGTTGCAAGTACCTGTTCAAAAACGTATTCCCAAACGGGTCCAGGTTACGAAATGGCTTTTTAGGATCCATTGTTAAGGCATTTCCAGGGATGATTCCTTCGACATCTCCGTGCATGAGGGCAGTGAAGCAGTCTGTGGTTGGCTCTGGACCAACTCTTCCACCAGGAAAGTCTTGCTCTATAAGATACCTGGAGACAAAACCCTAAGTCTTTATTTACATCCATGCATAAATCTTTCAGTGCATGCATTTGCTAAAGAGTTCTACCTGATAAAAGTTGTCTTTCCTGTTGAATACTGCCCCATGACCAGGATCATGGGTTTGTTGTCAAAATCAGCATCCTCGTAACTTGGAGAGTGAAAATGATGGAAGGAATAGTGCTTCTCGATCGGCAGCAGCCTCTTGTAGTAAATATTCTTCAGCTCCTCTGTCACAATGTTGACATCCCCGATTGTTTTGGTGTTGCTCCTAAGCCGTCGGATTGACATGGCGGTAAAGGTGGTGTGGACTCGAGCTGCTCGGACTCCCTTCTAAAAGATGGAGGAATGTGCACGAGGAATATTATCAGTTTCTCACAGCTGTCTGCTTCATCCTGCAGCGGGACATTTAGAGGGTGGAGAGGGTGTAACTAGAGCCTGCAGCTGCACCTAACATAAAGCCATGTCAGGCGGGACCGGGTGGAGCGGAGATCACTTTTGTTGTTGCACAGAGACAATCTTGGCAGAATTCTTGTGCACTGATTGAAGTTTAATTGGAGATATAGCTGCAGTAGACAGTAGTACGTCATAGAGCTTATGTCACTGTGCATTTTTTTACAGTTACAGAGTGGTATGACTTCAAATCATTACTGCAATAACACTACTTTTAACTCTGATTACGATACATAAATGAGTTTGGGGTGCTCTTTAACTAAAAGATGGATAATAAGATGATAATAAAAAGGCATGCCCATGTGTAGTCTATTCAAAGATATGCATATTGAGGTAAACTGCTGATCTAACCTTCCCAAAGTTAATAAATAAGAGTCATTATTTTCCTGTGTGTATCTCTCTAAATGTTAACCTTTAGATTTATTGCCAATTGCACTGTAATCATGCCATCTCACACTCAAAGTAATTGAGATAGGCAAATGTCATAGAATCACAAACATTTATAGTTTGTCATACCTGTCTTTACCTTTTGCAGCTGGATCCTCGCAATATTTGTGACGTAGTGTTTCTTTGATTACATAATATTGTGCTTACTGTCTGGCAACTCATCCAATCACCTCCAAGTATCTTAATGTGGAAGCCCTTTCTAATAATTGCTACAGACTCATGCAGGGCTAAACTGGTAGTTGCCATATTATTATGTTCATAGTCCTTTTGGCTTAAACTAATTAATGCTCTGACTTTATTACCCGAAAACCTGGTGTTACTTTGTAATGATCAAGATCTTTTTTTAGGGGACCAAAATTTCAATTAATAACCAAATTTCCTGGTTGTTTTGGTGATTGTTGCTTTTGCTCTATTGGGGAGCCACAGCATTAACACAGGTCTAGTCTGTTGAAACATTTCAAATCATTTTTTTCTTATTTCTTTTTCTTACTACATTTGAGCACACCTGCGAGTTATATGTTCACATATGCATGCACGTCCTTTCACTTTACATGAAGATAGGAAATACTGTAATAGGTCTCGTTGTGCTTTGTTCATTCAGTTCAGTCTATTACATTTGAGATATAGCGCAGATGCCCTAAAGTGCAGAAACAATATGACAGAACATTAACCCTGATGTCAGCTTTTTGTCTGTTTTCATCCGGTCCACAGCGTGTCCCAGGTGGACACAGGGAGCAGGCTGTTCCAAGGAATGTGACTGTGTTCAAGAACATTCCGTTGGCTGTGACCCCAAAACGGGGAACTGTTTCTGTAAGCCTGCGTACCACGGAGCACAATGTGAAAAAGGTATAGTAATGACTGCAAACAACACAACAACAATATTTACTGTAGATTTGAACATATACTTTTCGGAGCTTAAATGTGTCTTGTCTTTTAAACCCCTATAAAATACTGATTTATCTTTTTTGTTTCTGTGCCTGTGTGTATCTAGAGTGTGAGCTGGGCTTCTATGGTGCAGACTGTCTGAAGAAATGTGACTGTCCCGGTGGAGGATCATGTGACCCCAGGACTGGACAATGCAGGCGGCGATGTCCTGCAGGACTTTATGGAGACAAATGTCAGCGTGGTGAGCCAAGAAATTAAAATGATTTTCTCACAGATCCTTCATGAATCTGTCTGTTTTTTCACTTCACACTGAAGTTAATCTCCAAACTTACAATCTTACTCTTCAGTGCACTCCTGTGGCCACGACGCACATCACATGCACATTTCTACATGCACATGTTCTGTATGTTTGAGCGGTTATTGTTTGCATACATATACTAACGTGAATGAGTGCCCTTGTTGATATGCCATGGACAACACAAACACTGTTATAAATGTCTTTCTGAACTTCTCCATTTTAGGGCCAACCTTTTATTTGACATATCAATCATCCTTTATCCACTCTTAGTCCATTCACTCTTTAATACTTTTGATGGATTAAGTGTCAGTTTTCTTTTCAAGTGACTTGGTCAGAGCAGGTGTTCCCTCTGTTACAGACGCAGAATAAAAGCGCATGTTGTTCCCTGCAGCAGGGTGTCCTTTGGGTGTTTACTCTGGCTGGTTGATGGAAAGTTCATCTGTGTGTTCTGGCCAAAAGCGATACTGAATAGAGATCAGCCTTTGCTAAGAGCAGAACTGTATCTTTGTTGGGGACTATGATAACAAAGTTGTGATTTGGCTTGGTAAGTTTAGGTTACAGAGCAGTTCATGACAGGGCTGATTTGCTGAAGTTACCACTAGAGAGACTACTGGCAGACATTGAATAAATAAACAGAAAATGGATTGTCCATTGCTCAAATTTTCCTCAAGCCTCTGTCAAATTTGCAGACTTGTGTAATCCAGGAGTGTGTTACAAGTACTGTTTGACATCTCATGACTCTTTTTCATATTTTGATGTGTTGTTAAAAGCCTGTACAGCGGGAAGCTATGGAGAGAACTGCCATTTCTCCTGCAACTGTGGAGGAGCTCCCTGTGACCCCATAAATGGACAATGTATTTGCCCCAATGGCAAGACTGGCATCTCCTGTCTGGAAGGTATTTTAACAAAAACTATTATTTCTTTAACTCTTATGAAGAATCTTGAGTTGATATAAAATTAACCTGATTTATGTTTCTGACTGTGTAACAAAATAACACCACAGATAATATGAGATCAAATAAGACCTACATGTGTGCTTTTTACTGCTTTTATACACTATGCCCACATTTGTATTTGTATGTGTTACAGAAATAGCAAATTATATAAATGAAACCACAATGCTACAATGCTACTGTGTGTTTTATTGTCCTATAAAATATTATATACTGCCTCACATCTGTTACATGTACTACTCATACAAATCATACTAATTCAAGTGGTTTTAGAGATTTTCAAAGAAATCTTAATTAGTTTCAAACATATTTGTTCCACAGACTGTCCTGATGGATTCTGGGGATTGAAGTGCCTCTCAGCATGTCCCCCCTGTCAAAATGGAGCTTCCTGCAATAAAGAGACAGGTGTCTGTGACTGCAAACCAGGCTTTATTGGAAACCATTGCCAAGACAGTAAGTTTAGCATCTTGGTTCAAAAGCTGTGACTCTTTGTCTAATTGCTTCATGTGTCAACCCTGAATCCTACAGTCTGTAAATCTGCTGTTGTGTACAGAGTGTCCTGGAGGTTATTATGGAGCAGGCTGTTTGACACACTGTTCATGCCACCCTGAAGCCAGCTGTGACCCACAGACAGGTCACTGTGTGTGCCCCTCCGGCAAAAAAGGCCATGACTGTGCAGCATGTAAGAACACTCCACAATACGTATACGCTTGTCCTTTTCAAATCAAACATAACTTTACTTTGCTTTTCTTTACAGCATGTGAATCTGGTTACTGGGGCCAAAGCTGCCTCAGTAAATGTCAGTGCAAAGACAGCTCATTAGGCTGTGACCCAGCCACAGGGAAGTGTGTGTGTGAGGCTGGCTTCACTGGAGATCACTGCCAACATAGTAAGTCCACTTCTATGAGGATAGTTTAGTGAGTGCTGCCATCATGGGGTCACACTGTGTTATGCCACCGTTACTGTTCACTTGTAAGCTTTAATATTTTGTTTTGATATTTAAGTTTCCTTTTTTTTTCATTTTCAGAGTGTGTGAATGGTACCTATGGCCACAACTGTGCTCAGCAGTGTCAGTGTCAGAATGAAGCCATGTGTGACCATGTGAGTGGAGCCTGCACATGTTCTCCTGGTTACGCTGGAACATTCTGTGAAAAAAGTAAGTTTTGTAAGTTCATTAATGTTATTTTATTTACAGCAATGTCCATGTTTATCTAAATTGTGTAGCTGTATTGTTTTGATTATGTGTTATTGTTATTCCTCCAACTTTCTGCATTTAATTTAATTAACTAGTATAGTACTATTAGTAGTATTTTACATCCAATAAAAGACAAAACTGCTTTTCTCCATTCTGATGAGCAATATCGTTTCAAATCCACTAGAGGGCAGTGCAGGATATGTTATGGTCCTGTTCTTTCCTCATCCGCTTTACTAACTCACCATACTTCAGTATCATCAGTTTACCTTTGTAACATGTAACATGCAAAAAGAATTTCAAGACCTCACAAATTTGACAAACTGAAATTTACAGAATTTCCTTTTTAAGCACACTCTTTCAAGTTTGGGAATCTTGTCATTTAGATAATATTTTTTCCTGAACTTTTAGACATACCATTGGTTCAACTGTCTTAACAATGTAATGAATTTCTTTTTGATTATATTCTTTACTTCAAGTGATCCTTTGTTATTACAGTGTTTAAGATTTACTGTAAGTGTACCATGGGCTCACCCGTAAGTGAGGCATCATAAATCACAGCCATGCCACTCTAGATGAGAGCTTCACATCCCTAGTCATAACAGTCTAATGGCCTCAGACATAGACGTCACTCTGATTGAACGTTACTGTGGAAACAGGGCTATCACTCTGTCCAGGTTCTGTTTTCTGAAGGCTCTTTTCCCTAAAACAGAGGTGTCCAGTTTCTCCATCTTCTGCTGGGCCTCTTCCTTGAGGAAAAGTCAGGAAGCAGGCTGCACTGTGAGAAGGACCAGATCTCTCCAGTTCATCATCAGGAATTCAAACGAAGGGCCAGTTTTTATGGGTCTTAGAATTGTGTTAGTGTTTCTATGCATCCTCAAAAATACAGAATATGGACTGCTGTAGAAAATGCAAAGAGAGAAGAGAGAAAAAAGAGAAAATAATTTCAGAAAAGTGAAAACTGTCATTTAAGTTAATGAATATTATTGGTTTAGTGCACAATATAAGGGATACATGCAATATCCAAAACCCACTAAATACTATTATTAAGAAATGACCTGCAAAATCAACATAATAGTAGATTGTGTAGATTGTAGAACATTGTGATTTAAGCAGTTCTTTACAATACAGATGTTGTAACTGTTGTTGCTTTGATAATACATTTACAATACATTGTGCAGAAGTGGATCTTTTCTTGAAGGGTTTTACAAAAGTCCTCAGAATTGATCTTCAGAAGAGAGTTAAGGTGTATAATTCTCACTTCGGTGTTCCAACCCCAGACAAGTCCCAATATGTTCCCTCCCCCAGCGCTGGGCCTATTATCTATTCAAACCGGTGGTCTTGAAAGATTTTTAAACGCTTGTTTCTATGGCAATGCAAATGTTTTGTTGGTACTTTCGGAAGAAGTGAGCTATTGTGGCTCTACCTTTGATGGTTGCATCTAAACGTTTGCCTGTTCACAGTGAAAAGAAGCACTATAGTTTGATCGGCACCGGACATCCGCATTATTGATAGGAAAGTAGCTTGCTTTGTTGTGTTTGACCCCACTCACTTCATAGACCCTGAATTGCACCAGGAAGTTCTATTGGATCTCTATGTCTATCCGCTCTATTGCTGTGGCCGACTCTCCCCGGCTGTGTGGTCCCTGGACCTGCTTTATGGGCTGACAGCAGTGGCTCTTACACAAGCAGGGATCTGGAAATAATCCTCCTGTCTTAAAGCGCTCATTTAGTCGAGAGATGGAGTCTTTCGGCGATGGCACAGCGTGTGTGGTGCTGGCCTGATTTCTCTGTGCCTACCTATAAACAAAGACGAGAGAGAAGAGACTGCACTTATAAACACAGGCAGACACTGTGCTAATATTACTTGACAGATTGCAGCTCGGTGGGTAATATTGTGTAGGTGCCCCTCGCCCCCTGCTGGCATGAATGAGTAAAACTGAAAAAAAGTATTGCACCATTGCTATTTTTGTATGATGGATGCATTAAATGTTTTCTATAAGTATCATAAAAATCATATGGCATCTTAAAAAAGTTTGAGAAAAACTATTGTCAGAGTAAGTCTAATTGGCAGGCACAGCTTATGCATGATGACAGTCAAATATATATTGTCTATGAAGCAGAGACAGAACATAAAATATGTTTCAAAGCTTTCTCCAAATGTAACCACCCAAAAACTAGCACAAATGTAATTATTTTTTGTCTTGATTGTACTTTTTTGTTTGTTTTTTTGTGGGGGAATCACTGATGTATTATTTTATGCAGCCTTCTCAAAACTCCGTGACATATAAAAGGAATCATTATTTTTTAAAGGGTGCGAATATGTGATCCACAGACTCATTTGTAATGTAGGGAAAAGACAGAGATAAAGAAAGAAACTCTTACAAATGTTTCAACACACCACAGATACCCTCTTGTTGCCATGACAAATGCTTTCATAATCAACAACAGACAATAAAGCTGTGTTTTTTTCCCTCTTGCACCACCACAGACCCAATGTACAGCTGGCTTAATGACTGCATCCTGACTCGTCCAGCTTTAATAACATCTCTGTTTAACCACTGTAGAAGCAGATGAAAAGCACCCTGCTGTCAGCGTGGGAACACAGCGATGACCAGACTAGAAAGTGCTGATCGGGATGGGTACTTTTCCCAGTTTGAGGGGCCAGAGGAAGTATAGGCAGCATCATGTGTCGGAGTTGGAGAAGGAGGAGATGTTGCATGAACTGTGGGGGAAACACCCTGAGTGGTGTGGGTTTTTGGAAAACATCAAACCACCAAGTTACACATTGCTCTTACGCTTCAATTTGTGGCTTCCTTTGGTATCATGGTCCACTGATTTGCTCATAAAACGAAGACGTAGTGAATAAATGCAATGCTGAGATAATTAGGACAGAGCTTTTATTATGCAGATGTGGGACAACTCCCAAACCTTGCAGCGCTCAACGGCAATATATTTAAATATCATTTTTAGGAATTTGAAAAGAGAGAACACATGCTAATCATTCGATCCATGTGGCAGAGAAATGGCGTCATGTTTATAGAGACAGCACATATGAAATCTAGTCGTTTGTCCAGTGACAGATTGAGCCATCAAAAATAGGCACTGACTCAACACTGCCATTCTACCCTGGCTTGGTGAAGTCATGCATACAGACAATATTTACATCCGACTTGTGGAAAAGGCTCATTCATCTCGCGGCGTCTGGCTTGGTTCGTGCAGATGGGAGGCTCTATGTTGCTCACTCTCCTACTGGGCCCTTCTTTCGGAATAGGAAGCAGACTCTTCCACTGACATCCACTCCGTATTGTAGGTGCATATGTGTGCATCTTTAAAGGGGCCCAAGTAACCTGGCTTTGTTTTAGCGTTGACTAGTGAAGCCTGTGGACCCAGCAGGTGCTCTAATTACCAGTTCTTTGTGCAACCTCTACCCTGAAAAATGAACAGCCTCCGATGCTTTCTGCGGGGCTTTGAAGTGGCCCAGATTCACCGCACATGTGGGATGTGAGCTCACTTAACGAACGCAGACACTCTCGCAAATGAACGGCCGCGGCGTGGTGCTGCAATCCGATATGGGTATTTTTGGTAGGTGGTAAGACGGAGAGGGAAAGTCGGAGGAGTGAAAGGGCACGGGATTATAAGACGTTGGCATTTCAAGTTTTTCGTGTTCCTTATTTGTGGAGCTGCCAGTGGTAACCATGCGGATGTTTTATCTTGGCCCACAGTGTGCCCGGACGGCTTTTACGGTCTTGACTGTGGCCAGATGTGCGAGTGCAGGAACGGTGCCCGCTGCCACCACATCACAGGAGCCTGCCTATGCACCGCCGGCTGGGCAGGACCACACTGCATTCTGGGTAATACAAGCCACATCATTAAAAAAGGGTGTGAGGGAGGTCTTCACTGTAGCCTCATCACGACATCCTCTCCTCAAACACGCCTATGATGTGTTTGTGAACAATTATCTCTATAATGAGACGCTGCCAGTGACTTTTTAGAGATGGGCAAGAGCGGGGAAAGGAGGGAAGACAACGGTGCCCTCCGGCGTGCATGCTTTAATTGAGCTCCATTCCAGATAAATGCACCCACGTGTTTGTAGTGATCAACGTTAAGGAGGGCAGATCTGAACTTGGAAGAGGCTTTTAGGAGCTAACCAATCAGTGTTCTCATGCTAAACTTTCTTGAGGATTTCATGCCGTTGTTTTAATGAATCCAATGAAATGCCCACTAAACTTCTTACTCTGTCATTCGCCAGCGTTATTCAGGGCTTTACCCTTGCCACAGACATTTTGTGGTCCTAACTTCCAAAACCAGAGTCAGCAAAAACCCACCAGCATGACTTAATGATGCATCTCTGTCATTAGTGTGTTTTCCTCTTTCTCAGACTACAAATGTCATCATTAGGAAAAAGTTTACAAAATGTGTACCATAATATCCCAAAATAAAAACGCTTTCCTTTCATTATATGTATCACTGCCATAGTACATTGAGGAAATATTCAAAGTTGCTGTTTATGTGTGTGGCAGAATGCCCAGAGGGTCGTTTTGGAGAGCGGTGCAGTCAGACCTGTGAGTGTCAGAACGGAGCCAGGTGTGACCACGTCAGCGGGCGATGCAGCTGTGAGGCAGGATGGACCGGAGTCAGCTGCCAACTGCGTGAGTAGCTCATCACTGACACACAAAGAATACTCTACTCTGGGCTTCCACACGTGTAAAGGACTCGGTTTCATCCATTTTATTCTCTTTTCTATCTCGCTCTGTCTTCTGTCGATCTACAAGACAAAAAGGCTGGAAAAAAAAAGAAGAATCTACTCTAATGCTACAGGGAAGAAGCCCAGTGTATTGTTCTTTCCTTTCTCGCTCTTTGTAGAGGTGTTTTTATTGAATTGAAGTTAAAGTTTGGGAAATCCAGCTTAACTAAACTAGTAACATTTTTAAGATGTTTTGAAAAGGAAACAGATGCCTCCATCACATATATTCAACAGTCTTTAATTAATTAATTGTCCATTGGCCGCAGTAGTAAATAAGAATAATTTCAGGGGCCAAAGACTACGACAAATCCAAGTGAAACCTGCCCAAATCCAAGTGAAACCTGCTCAAATCCAAGTGAAACCTGCTCAAATCCAACTTAAACCTATTTAAGTCCATATAAAACCTGTTCAAATCAAAATACAACCTGTTTAAGTCCACATAAAACCTGCTCAAATCCAACTAAAATCTGCTCAAATCCAACTAAAACCTGTTTAAGTCCATATAAAACCTGTTCAAATCAAAATACAACCTGTTTAAGTCCACATAAAACCTGCTCAAATCCAACTAAAATCTGCTCAAATCCAACTAAAACCTGTTTAAGTCCATATAAAACCTGTTCAAATCAAACTACAACCTATAAAACATTGCCCCCTGGCCTTGAGTTTGGCATGTGTGAACTAAAAAATGTTCCAAAATGTTTGGTTGCACATTGTTACTGTGCACACAACATAAAAATACATACAAAAATATATGTGTTTATAAAATAGAAGTTAATATAACCTTTAAATGCTCTGTCATAATCTATAGAGGGATATACTCACCTGTAATAAACTGTGTGACTTATGCTTCATTCTGCTTTGTGTGTGTTCAGCCTGTCCTGCAGGTCTTTATGGAGAACACTGCTCTGGTCAGTGTCTGTGTCAGAATGGAGGCTCCTGTGACAGTGGGACTGGCCAGTGCTCCTGCCTGTCTGGCTGGTCTGGGGCTGCCTGTGAGTTAGGTGAGTCTATCATTATTACATTCAATCAAACACACAGTACCTTTAATCTTATTCCACCCTAAGACAGGTTCTGAAAAGGTCTATGTGTTATCTTTTGGCTGTAGAGTGTGAGGAGGGGCATTTTGGACCGAACTGCTCCGAGGCCTGCAGATGTGCAAATGGAGGAAGATGTGACAGAGTGACAGGAAGATGCACTTGTCTGTCTGGATGGACTGGAGATTCATGTCAAACAGGTGATGAATTTCAATCAAATAGGTCAAATGTATGTTTTTTCTTTCTTTCTGTCTTGTTATTTTGTTTTGATGTATAGTATTATCCTTACTTGGGTAGGCTCAATATGTTTTTAGTTCAGCCTAAACCCTTTCCGTCAATGCTTCAGATTTAGTGAAAGTATTGTATTGTCGCCAATTTTACTTTCAATAAGTGAAATAAACTGAACTAAACTGAAATACAAGTGATGAATGCATTGTAATACATTTCTGCAAACTATTTTGGCTAGAGTTATTACACTTTTAATCCAAATATTTATTTTATTCATTACTTTATTGACCGTACTGACATTTGAAATGGACATCATGCAACATGCACAAATTTCAGAGTTGCATTTGTCAAGAGCAGCCACTATTTACTCACTGCTATGACAATACGCTGAATAACTTTTTGGCAAGGGGCATGTCAGCCTCTGTTGAAACAACTTATCAACACAGCTATTTTTTCATATTGTTAAGTAGTACGTGAGTCATTTATTAAGCATCATTTAGCACCAGAGAAAGGATGACGTTTGCAAATTGTATACATGGACATGAGAAAACATTGAGTGCTGAATGAAGTGCTTGTGTTTTCTGTCTGAAGCCTGTTCTGAGGGATTCTTTGGAGAGGCCTGTGAGCAGCGGTGCGACTGCGTCCATAGTGCCAGTTGCCACCATGTGACGGGTCGCTGTGACTGCGAGCCAGGCTGGAGGGGGGCCAGGTGCGACAAACGTAAGTGTGTATACAACCCGGGGGGAAATCACAGCTGAATAAAACCGGGAGAACCTTTGAATATGTCTGAAAAAAAACCCAAACAAAGCTGTGAGGCCACATGTGATTGTCTCTCCACAGCCTGCCTCCCTGGGTCGTACGGTGCTTCCTGTAGCCAGCAGTGTCAGTGCCAGGCCGGCGTGTCCTGTCATCATGAAACGGGGAGCTGTGGGTGTCCTGCTGGATTTACAGGCCCTGGATGTGAGAAATGTAAGAGAAGCATTCCTTTATTAGACACCAATAAGGTATCGTTCCCAATAATAGCCTTTATGTATGATAAAGGTGACGTTTGTATCGACAGAGAACACACAAGAACAGAAAACTACAGCTGCTATCACAAAACAACAGTGGTCCAAATTGTTTTAAGTCATTTTTTCGATTAAGATTGACGTTTTGAATCTCAGTCGCTTAATAGTCGTGTGTAATAAAAAAAAAATCCCTCCTTCAACTCCAGATAATGCACTCCCCGGTAATAGCACTACACTTTCACTCTCACAGGATGTTTCGTACCTTTCAGAAACGTGTACAGCTCGCACTACACGGCCTCCTCAGCAATCTTTCCACGGCCGCTACCCTCCCCATCGCCTCAACTCCCTTCCTCTCTTCACACACTCCCCAGACATCTGATAAATGTTACTCACCGGCTGCCAAGTAAAACAGAAGGCATTGTTTTTGTCTCCTCGGCGGCGGATAAGGGCTTTTGGAAGGCAGACATGCATAATGACAGCGCCGTAATTGCCTCTTTAGTCTGGACCCCCTTTTTCTTATCTGTCCCCCGCGCTGCCTGCTGCTGCTGCCGCTGCTGCTGCTGGTCGACTGAGGTCTCAGCCCAAAAACATGTTCGCGTCACAGATTCATCTTTTTCACCGTGACTGATCGTCTGAGGACTCCATTCGTTCTTGTGATGAACTTAGGGTAAACAGACGTAGTGTGTGAAAGAATGTCCGCTGGGGTCGGGCAACAAGGGAAAGCTGATGGGAGCTTTGCTTGCGTTACCAATCATTAGTGAAAGCAGCAGCGTGTTCACAGAGAAATCATGGGAATCTGGGGAAAGAGTAATGGCATTTGTCTATGTTCTCACATCGAGTGTTTGTTCGTTTAAGGAAATATGGCTCTCTTGTTTGGAATCACATACCTTTTTCTATTTCTGTATATTTTTGGTACTTATTGACCGAACTGTTACTTATAGTCGTTCTATAACTCTGTTTTATTTGCTATTTATATTATTGTATTCGAAATCTTGATGGAAAAAAATGTTAACTCTTAAACTTAAACATATTCTTATTGCTCTAATACAACTAAATTATTTGACTGTTCAATTAAATATGGCCGAACCTAGTGACATGAAATAGGCAGTGTCAAAAAAAGTCAGAGAAACGTAATTTTTCACTTCAAATTTAGTCAAAATATAAAACAGTCTATAGAAACCTAACTTATGAAGGTCAGTCTAAGTGATTCTTTGCATTTTAGATATGTCTTATTTATGATATATCTGCTCCAATGTGTGATAAATCTCTGTCTGGTCTTCCCAGCTTGTCCCGACGGCATGTTCGGCCAAAACTGCAGCCATCTGTGCCAGTGCTCAGGTGACCAAGAGCAGTGCCACCCCGTCACCGGTAAATGTAGCTGCCTCCCCGGTTACTACGGCGCCCGCTGCGACTTACGTGAGTATTTCGTCTCTATACATTCCCCTGTCCATTTCCTCATCTTCATCCTCACCCTCGTTTTCTCGTCCGCAGGGTGTCGAGCCGGGACGTTCGGGCCCAACTGCAAGTCGAGATGCAGCTGCGTGAACGGGGGACGATGTGACTTCAGGACCGGGGCTTGCTATTGTCCTCCTGGATTCATTGGAGCTGACTGCAGTTCGAGTGAGTCAAACGTGCACCTGTTTGCACTTGAGGGAGAAAGAGGTTTTGTCGTTTTTGCTCTCTTTTCATATCATCAAGTGGAGCTGTCTGCTGAAGTCCCTTTCATTGTAAATAAAAGGGAATAATAAAAGCAGCGCCCGGGTGTTTTTGACTTTGTATTTTTCCTATTTGTGCTAGTATGTTAAGGTTATGTTGACTTGTTTAGGTTGTCCAAATGGGTTTTACGGGAAGGACTGTGCAAAGCGGTGCTCGTGTGGAGAAGGAGGGCAGTGCCATTCAGTAACTGGGAAATGTATCTGTGCTCCTGGTTGGATGGGTCCGTCCTGCCAACAAGGTACAATATGCATTTACTACAGCCACTTGGAATAAAACAAGAGAGGAGGCATTAATGGAATGGCTTTCATTGTAATGTTCAAATAATATGTTTTCAGTAGTTTAAAATGCCCCGTTACATTTGTTTTTATAAAATATAAGAGTATATAAGTCACAAAACTGGAAAAAAATCACTTTATTAAGTATCAACTAGCCATCAAGAATAATATACTGTTTTAAAAGTCTCATTTTTTTTCTTTTATCAGTTCACATTGCAAGCTTGAATTTCTAAAACTAAAATAGTCTCTAGTAAAATAGTGTGGACACTAAATTAAATTGCAAGTTATACATTATTAAAGTGACATATTGTACATAACAGTCTCACATAAAATTGATCCCATTTTCTTACATACAAATATACATTAAAGGCATTATATGAAGGATTTCCTAGCCTCTCTCTTCAGTGCTCACTGTTGAAGTCAAATACAAGTTAGCTCGAATATTTTTGTCGTCCCTTCCGTGTAAACAAAGAAGTCAAAATGGAGAAATACAAACACAAGGCAGTTATTTTAAAGTTACATTCACATAGTCCCATAGGTAATAAAGGGATGTGCACACAAGGCCTACTATGCCTTACAATCTTTCCTCAACTCAGTGTAAATTCCTCAAAACCTGTAATAATCAGGGGGTATTTGTCTATATTTAAGTTACTAATGCTCCGTTTCCTCTGTGTGAAGCCTCTGATGATCACAGCGCTGTTTTTCCAGGGAAACGGAGGCCGAGTGGGGTTGTCTTAATCTCCTTCTTTATCAGTTGGATGGCAAACGGGGCTTTCCATCCTTGGCTCTGCTAAATCTTCTTTCCTCTGGCCCCCAGCACTTATTTGGCCATACCACCTTTTAAGTTCCCCTTGTTGAATGTTTACAAAAACCTATAAGTAGCCTGTTCGCTGTGTTCCATGTCGGTGGATTTGGCAAAACAGCAAATAAATAAACACGAAAATCAAAGACAGCTTACTTATTGTTTTCCCAGGATAAATTACCCAGAGAAACATGATTATTCTTTTGTATCATGGCCAAATTAGACTACTCTGCCGGCTCTTTAATGAACTGTTGCTTAAATAAACATAGTGGTTACTGCGTATGAGACAGACTGCTGTGGATTGTATCTATTTGATGTGATTGCTTCATAATTGCTCTGGTTCTGATGCTCTCATTATGTTTGCACAGCGTGTCCAAGGGGCCGCTACGGACTGCAGTGCAGAAACACATGCAGCTGTAAGAACGGGGGTCTGTGTGACCCTGTCGATGGGTCCTGCAAGTGTGGACTTGGCTGGATGGGACCTCATTGTGACAGAGGTAAAGAAAAAAATGTAGGGGACACAAAAGAGTGAATAGCACATGTATCAAAAAGCATGTAAACAGTGAAGGAAAGAGCAAGTAAAGTTTATAAAGAGGAATCGAGGTGTCATTATTGAGATCTACAGGGAGAAACTGTAAATGGTAAAAAAAAAAACGTTTTGAAATGGAAAATTTACAGGTGGAGTGCAAATAGGTCAGGTGATTTTTGGGTTTTATAAAAAACATTGGAAACAAACTCATTTCATAAATGTGTGAAATCTTGATTTAAGACTGTGTCAAGAAACATGAATGTGCATCTCTTCTTTCAGTTCTGTTTGTCCACTGTAGGGAGTTCCATAGAGCTTTAAATGTCTATTTTTTTTAATACAGACAAGTGCAGAAGTTTTTTTTTTTTATACATTATACACAAATGAAAAGAAAAAATGAAAAAACTAATAAAACTTTATAAAATATAAGAGTATATTCTTCTCGGACCAAAGCTGAAGTCACAAAACTGAAAAAAATCACTTTATTAAATAACAACTAGCCATCAAGAATAATATACTGTTTTAAAAGTCTCATTTTTTTCTTTTATCAGTTCACATTACAAGCTACTATAACCTTGAATTTAAAAAAATAAAACTAAAATAGTCTCTTTTTCAGTGTTACTAATAAAGAAATGAAAACATTTCTCACGGATGTGTACTACTTTGTTCATTTGTATACTTCAACATTTTCCAAAATGCCAAGAATGATTACATTTGCATTCCCCAGCTGTGAGAAAATTAAACCTACAGCATATTTATTGTGTTTGTGCAAAAACTGAATCGGCATTTTATTAGAATTAGAAGCATTACAGTTACAATAGGAATTTGTAAGAAGTTTAAAAACTTGAAAACAGACATTTGAAACAGTGTAGGATGCCTCAGTTTCTTTAAAGCCAAGATGGATGTCGTTCTTTTCTGAACAAAATTATAAGATTAACTTTCATTATACTTTACTTCATTCACTCCAGTCATTACCAGTTTATGATGCTTTCCTCAAAAAGTCACATTTGACATATGCCTTTTATTGCTGACAGATGCAATTAAGTATCATTCAGTGACTCGCTTTGTAGCGGTTTCACCAAAAGCTTCCACACATGAACCATATGCCCAATAAATTCTCCAGATCGCTACTAAACCATGTTGGAACCGCTGCTCGAGTTATGTTTTGTTTGTGTTTGCAGCCTGTCCAACTGGAAAATATGGCCTCAACTGTGTTCAAGAGTGTCAGTGTCTTCATAACGGGGCGTGTGACCGTGTCACAGGGACCTGCAGCTGTGATGCAGGATACTACGGCCACTTCTGTCAACACAGTATGCAAAAAGTGACATTTATATAAAATAACCTCACTGCATTTATGTGGAAGCTGCATGTTTATCAAGATGCAGTAAACAAACCAATAAAACAAATAATGACTTGTTTTTTTCTTAATAAATCTCTTAGGTTGCCCATCTGGATTTTTTGGCATTAACTGTGCCCTGACATGTGACTGTAGAGTTGGACAAACATGTGATGCAGGGACAGGTCAATGTGTTTGTCCATCAGGCTACCATGGGCTTCAGTGCCAAAGGCGTGAGTACTTTTTTATGACTGTACCGTCAAGAATATCTCCATTCTATCTCTAAATCATGTACACATTCTGTATATTTTTTAGATGTAATAACGTCACTCAGGTATATTATCAGAACGAGCATTGTTAACAGAAGAGCACCAATGGCAACTAATAGCATTGATTTACATTTATTTAAATACATTAAATGTGGGAGCTGGGTTTGCTTGAACTACTTATCTAGATAGAGCAAGATAAATAAAGTGCTAAGCAGCTGTTTGCCAGTGAGAAATGAGCTAATGTGGGCAATATACTCAGTAGAGAGCTTAGCTTAACTCAAAAATGATTGTTTTCCTCAGTTACTTCCATTTGATATATTATGTACTTTATATTTTCAAAATCAGCACACAATAAAGATATGTGAAGACATCGTTACTTCATTGTAGCTATAAAAACTGATAGCCAAGCTACATAAATGCATTGTTATACATGAATGAGATATTATACTAAATATAGTATTGTGTACATGAAGTGGAGCTGGTGCAGTGTGTGCTGGCAGGCAGACAGACAGGCCAGTAGTAGGTGGGCAGGCAGGCGGCCTGGTTATTTGATGAGAGACAGGTGTTTCCTGACTGGTTAATGCATTCCTGTTACATCCCTGTGCCCTCCTGCCTGCTCACGGGGCTCTCCATCACAGTGGGAGCGCCTAAATGGCCACTTCAGGCCCAGCAGGACATATGAGCGAGCAAAGCAGAGCAGCTGAAAGCAGACCTGGTTTCATCTGAGGAAGTCAGTGTGTGTCTAAGAGAATGTGCACTGGCATTTTCTTATTACTGTATCCACTTTCATATTTGATGTATCCTGTTAGGTTGTTTTTTATTTTGCCACTTGATCTTATTTCAACTTTCAGAATAAATGTAATTTTCTTGTCATCCCTTTTAAGTGTTGTCTCACTAAAGGCATTTACTTTTCCAGGCTGTGAAGCAGGCAGGTTTGGAGTAAACTGTGCAGAGTCATGTGACTGTGCGGGTGATGCTCCTTGTGACCCATCGACAGGACATTGTCTCTGTCCCCCAGAAAGGACAGGACAGAGATGTGAAAAAGGTAGTCTATACCTTTGCATCATTTAATATTTACAAAGTCCCGTCCTCCCTGATTACTGTTGTTAGCTTAGACAAGTGCCAGTTCACCAGTGAACTATCTCCTTTTTCTTCCATGTGTAATGTTATGAGAGTGAATTAAATTACCAACATCTTTTCTGTTTTTTTAAAACCCTCTGTGTTTTCCCAGACTGTGGTGGAGAGCGCTTTGGTCCTGGCTGCTCTCTGCGGTGCCAGTGTTCCCACGGGGCCCAGTGCGATGGGCTGAGCGGCCGATGTCTGTGCCCCCTCACTTGGCTGGGTCCCACCTGTAGTGAAGGTAACTCTACACTCTTATTGCCACACACACATACTTTATACAGTGAAACAAACTGTCAGGCTAAAGCAGTGGACACACATCTACACACACACAGACAAGCCCAGCGGCTGTAAAGCTGAAGCAGCTTTAGGGAAATACTGTCATGAAGTGTGAGAGGCTGAGCCCCATCACTCCGAGTTACACCCTGTCTCCCTCAATAGCTGCTCCTGTCTCCTGACAGTTATTTTAATCTGCACCCAGCATGAAGCCAGGCCTGAGGCTGTCTTCGTTTTACCTCCTCAAAGCCAAGCACACGGGGGACTACATGCAGTTACTTCTCCTCTGAAAACCCCAGAACATTTGCTTTTCATTTTCAAATAGTGCTGATGTCTTCTTGCCTTTTTCCTCCTTTCAGCACTACCACACCAACTCCCAGGGCAGTTGAACCTCTCTATGTCCCAAAGAAGAAAAAGGAGAAGGACAGGCAGCAGAACCACCTAATCTAAGTCACGGTGAATGGACATTCAGACAGCTCTGCTCTGCCAAGAATTATTCACATCATCTTAGTGAGGGTGATGTTCAAATGTTTGGAGACTCTGCTGTCAGAATTTGACACTCCATGAAGACAGTAGCATTAACTGTGGATGGACCTGGCAGCAGGATTGTCTAAGGCAAACCAAGAAACACTAGACTGTTACAGCACCATCAACCTTTTGTTACATAGTGTTCACTTGGACAAATGAAAACTATTTCTATATTATATGGATTAGTAATTCAGAACATTGAAAAACATACATATACTGATGGTACATTAGATATTTATTTGGTCATGAATGGTATAAAAATGTATATAGCCTGCAGTGTAGAATATATTTATGGTGATATGTGTGGAAACATACTGTAAAGTAGTTAATATGACAAATACATGTACACGTGGCTGTAGTATGTATACAGAATCGAAGCCACAAACTCTAAAGTGTGCTAAAAACTGAAGACATTTCACACATGAATTTCCTCTGTTTAACTCTTTCACTTTTAACAAAATGTGCAGGATTTAGTGACATCTGTTTGCACAATGCAGCCAACATTGTAAGCCTTGCAACAGCTTTTACTACATAGGAATGAGAATGCTGCCTTAGAAACCAAAATGGCTTTCAGTGGTAAATTGTGGGCATCCTTTTGACTGTAATATTACACTTCAGTCAATACTGTATATGACCCACATTTCTACACTGCACTATTAGCTGTCAAGCCATCAGTGTTTTCATTATAGTACAAATTAGAAGTGGACATTAACAAGTTTCATTTGGCAGCATTTGTCTGCTCCTCGGTTACAGTCATCGATCAGTCAGCCTTCTGCAGTGCGATGTGCTGGTCGCAAAATACTGCAGGCAAAACTTGCAAGTGTTGCACTTCTTTCACATTTTTATGTTTATTGACTGAGTAAATGGAATAGAGATATTGGGCCTTATAAAATGACAGAAGTGATGTTTATATTTTTGCTGCAGCGCCTCTGGTTTGACCATTTTTAAAGGATTTTCTGTAGTCGCTTTGGTCCAGTATCACTTCTTCTGCAATTTAGCTACATTATGTGTTAGCCTATTCAAAGCAACTGTATTTATATTGTATCTCAGGTCATTAGCAGTAGCTTTACTGTGCTCACTGAAAGCAATAACTATGTGGTGCTACGTCTTTATTGTACAGAATTTCTACTGTGTTTTTATTGTACATTGTTTGTTATGTGTGTTCATACTAAGCCAAAGATAGGCCTGAAATAAATAATCATTAATGTAATTGAAAATGTTGAAATTTAAAAGTGCATTGTGAACACATAAGTAAAATGCATTCTATTGTGTATAATCAGTTTAAAAAATAACTCTCTTTGGCGATTGCTCTTGAAAGTGCTTGAATGTTGTGCTTTGAAGGTTGACAAAAGGAGGACAGAGGTTCCAGCTGTCATAAAGACATATAGGTCTGTGTGTAAGTGTGTTTGGGTATGTCGCCTGCTGTCAGTGAGCGCGGGCCTCTCATCAGCCGACGGGGGGGTCAAGCATTAAGGGCTGTGTAAGGTGTGTGCAGCCTCGTGTCAGAGAGACGCTGTCCGTGTGGCATTTCTCAAGTGCACCGGAGCGTTTTCTCCTCGATCGGTCAAAGGCGGCTCCGGTCTGGCAGCGGCAGACAGGTGCCTGGACCCGACGTGGCCTACATCTCCGGCATCCTCCGGGCGTCGGTGATGGGTGGACGGGGCCCGCCGGTGCAGCTGATGGATGGGGGGGCCGCAGCAGCTCGCCCCCGTGTTGTGACAAGCAGCAGATGTTCTCCAATAATGTTTATCGGCCGGGCCTTCATCTTGGGATGACACACACCTGTTTCCAGTCAAACAGGCCCTCTGAGGCTATCCATCCAGAGAGAGCTGGGTGGCCACTGCACCACTCACAGAATACAGGGTGCCATAAATGAGGAGCTGGTGCAAACATATCCAGAGCAGTAATGTATGGTTACTGGACAGCTGTAAGGTTTTGTAATCTGCTAATATTTACAGAGTCGGGGATAAGTGCTGAACACATTTTAGCTACTTTAACACGGTTTCTCAGCAGTTTACTCAACGAATTCTGATCATTTGTGAATAGATAGATACAAAAATAGATTAGATATACATTTCTTTTACATTTGTCTCTCAATGCTAAAGGAGTTCAGTAGCAGACAACAATATTCTGGCTATTAGTTATTAAAATACATGTAGTTTTTGCCTGCACTACACACACACAGCCTATTTTCTGACTTCTCAATTCTGATGAAAGGGGACAAGAAACAAGGAAATGTATTCTTTCTCAAACCTGAGGGGCTGTGAATAGTACTGAATGACCCCTACACCATTATTGTCTGTTTGACAATAGTGCTGTCACTTTTTAATTTATTGTGAATCCTGAAGCAAAAACACACAGTGCCGACCTCAGCAGATTCCACTCATCATCTGTGAGAGGCAGGGCAGGCATCCCTACATGAGAACAAGTATCAGGTATCAAGACAAGTCTATGTTGTCTGTCAGTGTAACTTCATTTGAAAAGCATTGACTTGCTCTGGGACACCTGTTTCTTTGCCAATTTTATACATGTACCTCTCCTCTGTCTTTGGCTTCTCTCCACAGCATACTCTATTTCACAAAGTATTTTCAATCAGTGGATTCAGAAAGGAAACAAAATGAACACAAAAGCCAAGTAAATTGTTCAAATCTTTCATATCCATATGTCCATATTAAAGTATGGTCTTTGGAAACCACACTGTAGATTTAGTAAACTTTGGGATAGCTTTATCAAATTTTATGCTGGATTGTTGTTATGTTATTATTAGATTATATTTCTTGTTAAAGCACCAACTTTTTTCTTTTTTTTTTTTACTGAAAATGTGAATAATCTTAGGCTGTCAAAAATAATATACATTTATATATTACTGATTCAAGGGGCAACTTCTTCCATCACACTTTATTAATAAGATCTCTGGGAAGGACTAATTCTAACTAAATATTCAGTGTGTGTATTCAATTTCTGTAGTTTTTGCTTCAAATATGAGGAAAGTGCAAGGTTGAATAGAAAGTGAATAGAAATGTGATTGTTTTGCCTATTTTTATATAACCATGCTCTTGTTTCATTCATATCTAAACATACAGTATGCATAAACAGTGTTTTATATATATATATTTTTCTTTACATAAAATCATCTGAATACGTGTAATATGCCCATATCTGGCTCATCTAAATGATGCATAATCTTTCTTTTGGACCAATCATTTTGTACTAAAACTTTCTGGAAACATTTTACATTTGATCTAGAGGATATAACCTGCCAGTGATTTGGTTTACAATTTGAATTTATTATAAACATGAACAAAAGTGCGCTTGTACACAGACCTAACAGTGCTTTTGTCGCTTATCAAGAGAGAGTGAGAACAGCGCAGGAGAGAAATAGCCCGTGAACAGCTACGATTTCATCAGGGGTACTTTTTCGCTGTAATTAACGCCGCTCTTTGCACAGAGATTCTATCACTTGGACTATCACTCCTATCACTGGCTCAGCTCCACGTCCCAGAGATCATTTGGGCCCAGCTCTCCCAGAAGGCCCAAGTGTTTTGAACTGTAGCTGACAAAGCTGTTAGCTCAGATAAAAGAATTGCAACACGTCCTGGCCCATTTGTTTGGCTGGTGCTTGAATAAATAAATGCTAAACGTCGAGGCTGAACAAAGATGTGTATCTAGAAACTCTCCCACACTCATTACAATGTATGAAGGAAGGTACATTTTTCATATAAACATATTTGGATGAATACAGCAGCAAAATGGATCACATTTGAAATAATGTATGCTGCTTAATGCATGCAAAAAGTTGAATTTGAATGAGTAGATGTGATTCGGCGTTTTCACCACTAGATGGCCCTCAATGTGGCAGTGCCTGTATAGTTTTGACTTTGGCTGACACCAGAAATAACATAAAAGACACTGTGTATAACATATAATTGTTTAAAATATACTTTTCTTTGGCTAAGTCTTAACCAGATCCCACTGGAAAACTAAACTGATGCCCCTTTGGATTAAGCTTCCCCCCAAAAGCCATGATTCCACTCTCTCTGCAGTCTGAATGCGGTTCTACACCACGCCTGTCCTGATTAGACTCGTCATATTAAAACCATGTGCACTGTGTTGCATCCCATTCTGTTCTCTGGGACTGGGCTGAGTGTCCATCAATAACACTAATGACCCGTAGCCTCCAGGAGAAAAATAAACAAAGGGTAATGAAACTGCGAGACTCAAAGTACTTCTGCTGCTCTTTGATAGAGAGAGGCTGGTGGAAAGACAAGAGGAGAAAGTGCTGCACAAACTGGTAGGCAGTAAATACTTGGAGTCAGAATGCATTATAATTCTGTTTTTAATGCAATTTTATCTTATTGCACAGGTTTCGTGATGGAGTGTTGACATTGGTTACACCTCATTTGTATTGTGCATCCCTGCAGAATAAAAACTTAATGTGATGATTTGTGAAGTCCCCCACCCAAACAAACACAGAACACACACACTTCCCACTTGTGCCAACTGTACCCTTTTACACCACACACCCCTCTCTAGCGCCTGTCCACTCGTGCCCCACTCCCAAAATGTTTCCCCTGACGACTGACTCAGCACCAGTGCCAAGTCAATCAGGGAAAGAGCTGCCAGCTGTGATGGCCACCCTCTCCTCTTCCTCTGGGGGTGTGATGTATGCTCCGTGTGGGGGTGAGCGGGTGGGTGTCTAGGTGGCAGAGGAAAGGAAAGGAAGGGAAGGGAAGGTCTGGGATGAGGAAGAAGGAGGAGACGATCAGAAAAGAAGAGGGTGGTTGAACAGCAGCTGTAATGAGGCCTGATGGATTCTGAAGCGGTGCCAGCTGCACCATTAGCTGAGTGGATCCCAGCAACAGTGTGTTCACCAGCAGGGACACGGCCGCTTGGTGATCCGACACGTTCTACACAAGTATTACATTTACAGAAACCAAAACTGTGCCCTGACACGTTTCTGATACAATAAATGGACACTCTTGGCAATACAATGTGATCCTATGTCATGGGATGCAATAAGATACTGTTGGAGGCAGTGCAATATTTAGATTTAGGCTTATTTGTGACCACATGGAAAAGAAAATGTCTGGACACAAAGCCCAATGTATCCACAAATCACTGCACTGAATGAGAATATTATATTACTTTTAAATGTAAACACTATAAATGCATTTATTCATCTTTTACTGCTTATCCTTTCTTTGCCACTGTGCATCCCAGAGTAAAACTTCATAATCATGGAATAAGTAACCTGTTTTTTATTTTTTATTGGATATTTAAAAGAAAGAATAATCCTTCTGTCACAGACACAGGTCACAAGAGGAGTTGAGGAGACGGAGCACGCTACCGTCCATTGAGAACCCATTTGTAGTAAATCAAAAAAACTCTTCACACATTTGACATAAGATACAGTATCACACATGACAGTCCTGTATGTGTTTGCAGCAGTTGCAGATAGAGTGCTTAACTGTGCACAAATACTAAAAAAATGCCATAAATATTGTCTTTTGTATAGTAGTGGGTAGCAGTACTGGCCTTAAGACCATTCTTTAATGGTCTCAGCTACCTATGTCTCAGACTCAAACTTATTTATTGGTCTTGCGCCGATATGTATCATTTTACACATCAAAATTAAACTAAATCCACTTCTAAGAGTTTGGATTTGCTTTAAGAAAGGGCCTGTATGTCTTTGGTTTTTAATAATTGTTGCCTGGAATGTTATCCAGTGCTTTATAAACTGCTTCTCACTTAGTCTCAGTTTCTTAAGTCTTGGTCTCAGACTCCCAGACATGGTTAGTGTGGTATTGACTACAACAGCAGCAGTGAAGCATGAATGCAGCCTGTATCACTGATCTACACAGCACCACTACACGCTGTAGGAGGACCCTGTCTGTGTGCGTAGGCTTAAATGAGTGTGCAATAAAACAGGTGGCTAAACTCATGAACACTTTGAGTGCCACTCTATTATGTCCGGGCTTACACCAGCACTAGCGTCGTTGCAGCTGACCTCATCAAAGCTGGACGACCCACCCTGACCTCATCAACACCGCCTGACCCCCCGTGACCTCATCAAAGCTGGACGCCCCGCGGAGCCCCGAAGGCTGACAACAGGCCCTAAGAAAACAGCCCATCCATTAGGGTGCCAAGACCACTGTAAATGTGGAGTGTCAGCGCCAGCCATCTTTACTGTCATGCCCAATTCTGCAACCCCCCACCGGAGCTGCTCGCGGGACAATGGGGCTGTTGAACCTCCAACCCTCGCAGCCACAATGTCCGCCCACGTCGGCTGGCAGCGGGGACCGAGGGGGGTGCCGGATGGGGAGGCCTGCTGCAGGATGGGACTCTTATTGAGCGTTTGAGCGATGAGCCAGGTCATCACATCTACCCACCTCATCCATCATGCCCCACAAACGGACACAAATAAAGAGGACACATTCCTGCCTCCGCTCCCACTACCACATTCAAGCCACTCTCCGGCCTTTTTCTCTGCGTCCCCTCGCTCTGCGCCAGCCAAAGACCCGAGAGAAAAGAGCACCGGAGTTCAGCGTCTCCTTCGCTCCTGGAGGCCATGGGAGCGCCAGCCGAAAACGCCAGGTGGTTCTCTGACTCATGTCTCTTCGAAGAAATCTGTTTAGGCCCAAATGATAGGCAGCCAGAAGTGGAGTGGGGGGTATAAAGGAGGCAAGAAACAAAGACTGTGTCCACATTACAGGAGTAAAAAGGCTCAGAGTTTTAGAATCATTTTTATTCTCCTAAACATTCATATTACAGAACTAAATCAGATCCAGAGCTGGTGTAGGTTATGAAATATATTTCTGTACTTGTATGGTACTGATTGAGACTAACCTGAACAAATCAACTAATCTGTCTTAATTTGGGTCACTTTGGAGGCTAGCGTGAACGCAGCCATATATAATAATAATAATGTCTGAGCAGAAATAAAAGCAAATCAAGCACATGTCAATCCACATTGTAGTCTTTTATTATTTAGTTGTTCCTCCCACAGTACTGAATTGAAATGCATAACAGTTACATTGTAGAAAGCATTAAAACAAAGTACCTCAACTTGCTGATTACGTTTTAAAATCGATTATAAACGAAATGACAAAAAAACAAACAAAAAATCTGGTCCCTCAAAACGGGAGAATAAATGAAAAATAATCTGTTATTCATCATAAGTTTGGCACAAGGGATTAACATGAACCGAACGTCACACAAGCTTGCAGACAACCGTAGAAAATGTCAGATACAGATCTTACCAGACCAATCATGCGCTTATGAAGAAATTATACCTGGCTTTTTTTCATTACGCCTTTCTTTATATGTCTTTTTTTTTTTTACAGTTGAATCATAAAAAAACAAAACCTAAGTCATATCTATTCATCGACCAGATTCATTAGAAAGAATAAGGAGTGAATTGTATGTTTAATACTATCTGGCACTCAAATGTAATCTACAAACCCCATGGAAGTCTGGGATAGGCCCTTCACCCGGGCTAAGAGCAGTGCTATTCAGTAAACAAACTACAGTTTGCCAAGAAATAAATACAATTCTCAACATACAACAGCAAATAACAACATCAACACCAACAAAAATGGAAACAAAATCATGATTGTCTAAAAATGAAAGACACACGAGAATGGAGTAGCTAACGACTAGCATTCAGGCTATTCAGTGGTATTGTTGGCTGACTAGGATGGATTCAAGGATTCTGAAAAGACATCTGTCCTTTACAAAACAATTAACTTCTGGATCTCAGCAAAAAACAAAACAAGAATGGATGCCCCAACGATTTTTTTTCTTTTCCACTAAAAAGACAATCTATTTCTATCCTTTCACAGATTGCGCAGGCGGGCAGATGGAGTGCAGTGGACAACAGTCGTGTACAGTGCTCTGATTGTGCAGACACACGTAGCCATGACGATGCACAAAGGAAACTGGCCCATTTCAGTCACTTTTTTATTTGTTCTTCACTGACTTCAGTGAGTTCTGACATGGAGCTATCAGCCAACCCAAGCCTCGATTAGAATCATACATGTATCAATGAGAATCTCTGCTGTTAAAAAAAAAGAAAAAAAAAGAAAATGTTTTCCAACCCAGTCTCTATCAAACGTATCTATGTAACATTCCAGAAACATAGAAAATAAACATTCAAGAGGGAAAATTACATGTCATATTTACATTTGACATAAGTACATATTTCATTTCCTGTTTGTGATGTTTTACAATAAAAGTTACAGTGTAACAATATTATGAACTTTATGTTTAGGAAAGAAGCACATCTGGTGATGAAGTGACAAAGATTCAAATTTTCTAAATAAATCCACTTTAGTGTAAATGTAACCAAAATGGAATGTGACCACTTCTGGAGTCATGTGTAAACTTTTTATTGGCACACAAACTTGTGTCTCTGGTGGAAACTTAGATGTACTTTTTCTTTATCAAACAGCATTGATCACCAGCTGATGGTCAGAGTAAAAGACAGTATGTCACATATTTTTAAATGTACATATCCACATAATTCTGTGTTGTAAATGTCATTGTTCTATATCCCGGGGAATGTGGAAAGTTATCATATTAACAGATATTTTGCATTCTTGGAGACTGGGTTAATTTTATTCTGCACAGACAAACATCAGCGGCTCAAACTCTCTGTCTTAGAGACACATACAAACTACGATAAAACATGAGCACATCCATCTTCCATGCCCACCAGCTGCCTTTGCTGTGCAAAACAGAGAAATTCAGCAGAATAAATACAGCTATTATTACTTTAGCTTCATTATTTTCACAAAGAATCACCATTATTTTGATCATCCTGTCTGGTGAAGTCAGATTTAAGATCAATTTGTTTTAGATGGAGGTGTGGCTGGGCTGTAGGCGCTCCGCTCAGCAGTCACATGGGCCGTGGTTCTGCTCAGCAGTCACTCTGCAGACAATCAACATGGGCCCAGTAGATGGCCCCCAGCGACGGGATCCTGGTGCCGCAGGTCAGGCTCAGGGCTCCAGAGGTAAAGGGGGAGTCATCATACGTGGCTCAGGGACTGAATGGCACTGGATTCAGCAGCGGCCCGGGCCAGGCTGTGCCACATGGAGGCGGGGCTATGTGAGGCGGCGTGCAGAGAGTCCTTCTCAGCCAGGGACAGCATCATGGCATACGCCTGACCGCAAGAGAAGAAGAAAGGACAGATTCAGGACAAGCAAAAAGCCTAAATTCCTGTCACATTACTTGGAATTTAGTGGTTTCTGATGATGATAATACAAGACAAACTAAACCAAGCCTGCGTCATTTTAAAAACCCTGCCATTAGTTATATGTTTCATTAGTAGAATGCAACAGACAAAACAAAATTATCACTTGAGTTACTGACTTGATTTATTGCCAGTGACTTAAACTACTTTCCTCTGGTAAATGAGAGGATCTCAGCCTTTTAGCGTCACCACTCTTCAGGTAAGAATGCAGACTATGTTATTAGTTCGTGGTACATGAGATGTGTGACGTCAGCCTAATTCTAAACTGCAACCAAAACATTTTTATTGCCCAAACTAAAGTCAAGATTTGAACAGAAAGGGGATTTTTTTAAATACATGTTTATGAGAATTCTTTTTGCTACCTGAGACTTAGATTTCCTAAAAAGGGGCTGTTTGACTGCCTCAGCAAGAGACGGAGAGCCGAATGATCCATCGTCCTCGTCTCCGTCACTAAGCTCGCTCTCCTCCAGCTTCCTCATGTCTGAGAAGTGACGAATATGGTCTAGGGCTGAGTAACCGGTCTGCTCCTCTTCTTCTTCCTTATACCTGGAAATCCACAAATCAGATTTCTCACTCATCATCTTTTTATTCATATTCTGTCAGGAGGATTTGATGGTAAAGAGTGAAATGTACCTCCTGGGTGAGGTTTTGCTGTTGAGGTTCAAGTCGTTAGTCTCGCTGAAGTCCATTTCCTCCTGTGCCACGTCGTCACTGAGGTTACCAGGAGGTGACTGGCCTTCAGGTTTCCCGGCAGGTTTGCTAAGCTCCTCCCCTTCTTCTTCATCTGCACCGAGGTCCTCTGCTTCCTCGTCTTCTAGGTCATGTGACCCGCGGCTGGACATCAGAGGTTTCTCTTCTTCGAACGGACCGCCATTTAACCTGCAGACGATAGTGCAATCAGTGCAAATGTAGAAACAAATAGACATGAGAAAGGCTTACACTGAGAATGGTTGCTGTAATAATACTCATGTTAGAAGCACAGACATAGCATTTTTATCTTTGATATTTCTGTCTATTTGATTTAGTTTCTGCCACTTACTGATAGTGCATCAGACTGGTGGCAGGAATGTATTTATTTTTTTAACTAAATGGTACAAAGTGTGAGTTTTTATTGACTCTTTTCTATATATCATTGTTTGGACATATTTTACTGTAACTGAAGGTTTTGTAAAGTAGAAAAAAATATAAATGTAAATGTTCTGTTGAAATCAAGAGGTACTAAAAGGGTTTCTTTTAAAACAAATCTAATAAAAAAGGAAAAAAGAAAAAGGAAATAAATAAAAATAAGTACATTTCTGCATGCTTTATAGATATTAAATGTTTGTATGTGTACCCATTATTGGCAGAAACTCAATTTTGATATTTCTCAAGTTGGAGTAGAGGTAGTCAATAAAAGAATCACTCAAGTAAGACTAACAAAGTATTCACTGAAAAGACTCAATTAGTTTTGATTTACTGAACACATCAGTTAAATAAAAAAGCAAAATCTATCTCTTCTACTTGGAAAACTACTACCTACCAAAGGCTCTCTTACTCATTTAAATATTTGGAAATGTTCTTCCCGTAAAAGTATCATTCTACTGGGACATACTTGTTTGAAGTATGTAACACAAGACAAGTTCAAAACTGAATTGTTTGCTTCTGTCTTTGTCTTTCATTGGCCTTCATGTTCTTTTCCTGTAAATAGATGTAGAGATACAGAAACTGCGCTGGATGGAGGTGGATCTGAGCCCTGCAGCTGGGAAGGAGCGGAGCTGGAATCCTGTTTGTCATCATGGCCTTGGGGCCCGTTGGGCACAGCAGCACTGCGCTGATGCTTGGAGCACTTAACTGGAGTGCTCTGTCTTTCGCCTTGTTTATTTTCCTACTATCTCGTATTCATCTAATAGGCAAAATATTTAGCTGACAGCCCCATTTGGTGGGAGAGTTATGAGAGCGTTGCCAACCAGCTCATTCCTCCATCCCTGTCGAGTGAGACGGGGCCAGCTATCCAAACTGCCCCAGTCCTAATCTGTCCCTGTGTCTCAGCGCCACAGGAAACCGCCATTTGGTAAATCATCTGGAACCACATTAAGACTGATTCACTAATTACGCTTTGGGACGTCTTTCGTCAGCTCCTAAAAATGCCATTTCTCGCACAAAGGACTCAGAGATGGAGACAGAGAATTAGGGATAGATAGGAAACAAAACTCATGAAGCACATCACCACATCGTTCTAACTTATAAACAGGATACCTGCATTTGAGAATAAGAAGACACCACCAACAAAACCAGGATCAGACCACTTCAAGACCAAGATCAGGTCACGATAAATGGAAAGCAATGCCAAGGAACACAACAAGTCTAGTCTCACAAACAACAAGTGTGTGGCCATGATTTACAAAATATCATAAAACTACAAAAAAAACTATAAAGGACTAGTGTGTCACCCAGAGCCATACACCTCCCTCTAGAACAATATGATGGTAAATACATTTTTTACCTGACTGCCTCTTTGCATGCATTTCCTTTGTTCAGAAATACATCATCAATACATCAACCATCATTTGTTGTTCAAAGTTCTGATTTCAAATCCAGTGTCTGTTCAAATCTAAGACCAGACTTTCAAAGCCCTGTTCAGACCAAAACCTCCAACACTAAAAAGTTATACTCTCACACTTCCTTTTTTTGCCAGCAGCTGATAGTATTCTTCTTCAGACAGGGCTCCCGTTGGGATGAGGAGTTCGGGGGGTTGACAAGGTGCCATTTGCTCTAAGCCGGGGCTGAGGAGAGGCTCCAGAACCCGAGTGTGAGAGCTTCGGTGATTAAGAAAACAGATTCGCTAATTACGCTTTCAAACGTGGTAATTTGCTGGGGATAAAGTATCTATCAGGAGTCGTCAGGAGCCGAGCACTTTGAAAGGAAACACGGAGCGACCCCTTGACCCCACCCCCTCTACCCTCTTCCTGTAGGCATACATGTTGTTTCCAGATGTGCTAGGCTAACGTCTCTCCCCCATCACGCCGTCCCAGGGTTTCTGCACAATCATACTCCAGTCTGCTAGATCTGTATCAGACCTCTCCATGGCACCAGCGTGAGGTACTGAAAACAAATGCAGAGACCTGAGCAGACCTTTCCAATACTAACCGACCTCATCACTGCCTCAAGTGTTTATTTGCATAATGCTCAGACAATGTTGTACAGGGATATCTGTTTGTGTGTGTGACCAAACACCACTGATACATTAGACTCCTGCACATTTCCAGTGCCTCTAATACGTCAGAGCACACTTTTTGTATTTGCAATGCTTAATGAAGCCAATCTGGGTGGTTTGCAAAGTGAAATCTAAATGGGGCATAGAGACTGACCCAGTGTCATTCTATTTAAAGCCTTGCGTCACGGTGCAAGAGTTCAGGACACAGTAATAGGAGTTAGATTAACTGCGGATTGGTTGTTTGACTATAAATGTTCATCACAGTGTGTTATTAGGGATAAATAAATGTACATACCCTTCCTCTGATGGATCTGGAGAGGTCTGGTTGTGGCCCGTGTTGCTTATGAAATTTCGTATTTCATTGAAGTAGGAGTCTTCCTTGTCGTCCAGGATGGCACTTCCACTGTCCAGTTCGGACTGAGGGGAGGACATGGCAGTGCCTAAGGGACAGAAAATGGATTTAGTTGATGGATATAGCACCTAGAACTTTCCTTTGACCAGCCAATGTCAATTAGATATGCTACACATCATAACAACATCAAGAACCAAAAATGTGTTGTTTATAAAGATGGAAAAAAACATTAAAACAGAGAGAATGTTTATGTAATGTAATAAACACACTATAAACAGTAGTAAAGCATTAATAAATATGTTATTAATAAAGAAGTGCTAAGAAAACTAAATATATTACAGCACATGAACACTGATGTATAGGTCTGATAGATAACTGTTAAGGGCTGTATGCCTTATGTTTACTTACATTATGACAAAACAGGACTGGATTTCTTGCAGGGCATTTACAAGAATTTATTATAGAATAAATAAATAAATAAATAAATAGGTTGTTGTTTTTTTGCCAGTATTTAATCATTTGATAGTAGATAAGAAAAAGGGTGAGACAGAGGGTAATGATATTGGGAAAAGGACCTGAGCCAGAAGCAAACCTGGGTCTCCCAAGTATGCGGTATGTACCCTACCATGCAACCAACTAAAGCACCCAATAATTTACTTGAAATACAGAGCACATTTCTTATATGCTGATGTTAAGGCGTAACAAACATTTGACCTGTCACTGAAAAAGCAGATCAGATGATTCATTAAAGTATTTTGAAGTCAAATTGTGCCTAAATAACGAAAACCTCAGTTGTATTTGGCTTGTATCCATGTGTCATCAACCACTGAATCTCATCCATCACTGGAAACAGCCCAGTGCAGGAATTATTTGTGCTGTTGCAGAGATTTATTATTAATTGAATTACTCCAATCCAACTTTATGTCAAATCAGGAGTAAATTATATCATACAGTATTGACTATTGCGGTTAATAAATACAGTGTAATAAATGGTGAGCACTTATACAGTTGATTAAAGCAGTGAGGCAAAGTGCTGGGTACCTGACAAGTTGCCGTTCTCGTGTTTCTTGAGGTGGCGGTCCAGGTTGGTCTGCTGACCGAAGCAGCGGTCGCACAAGTGGCACTTGAAGGGCTTCTCCTTGTTGTGAATGTTGCGGATGTGCCGTTGCAGGTTGGAGGAGATACTGAAGGAGCGGTCGCAGTATTTACACCTGCCAAAAGAGGAGAGGTGTTTTTCATTTCACTATTATCAATCCTGGGGAGTAAAAAATCAGTTTGTCCCCTCTTTATTTGTTGAATAGGAAGAGGAAGTAATGTAACAAATGATGCCTTTAACTGGGTTCAATGGAGCTTTAAAATGAATATTCTCCATGATAGACAAATGCAAATGCAAAAAAAGTGTTATTTTCATATGACACACAAAAGAAAACAGTTTTGATTGATTTGTTCCATTTTACACTATACACTTAGTATAGTGTATGTATTGTATAAACTGTGACACTGAAATCCTTATATCTTAACCTTCTGACAATACTTGAATCAGAAGTAGTCTCACAATCACAGTTTAATTTACTTCAATAAGAACCATTGTGACCAACCATCATACAAACAGCAGGTAAAACTAAAAAGAATTAAAAATAGTACTTAAACACAGACAAGTACCATTTTAAGGTGAGCTATTGTCAAGTACTATTTATTCAAAACGTAAATGTAACTAGTATCTACCCACCTCTAGCAATTACACTTTGAAACAACAAAAACAGCTTAATACTCTGGCAGCTGCTTAAAAAGAACAAACGTAATGAACAAGCCTGTTTTTTTCTATAGGGAAACATAATGGGATACATAATGTAGGACACACACACATCCATACAGACAGTCCCAGCAGTCCCCCAGTCCCAGACATGATGGAGGAGCTTGTTTAAGGTGAAACAGCTCTGCCTCTTATCTCAAGCCAGAGCAATAAAATTGCATTCTTCTCTCACAAAATAAGCACGCAACAGATTTGGTTCGAGCTCTGCGAAATTAGAGCCTGTTGCCAAGTTTCTTCATGCAAAATTATACGAGAAGATTACATCTTTTCTTCTGGTGGAATTAGCTCGCTCGATTGGCTGTCCCTCAGGAACCCCCCGGTTATCTCCACAAAAAATTACAATAAACAGCGCTGATCTTTAATGGTCTGCCAGCGAGGGGAGAGCAGGCTATCAGGCTGGGGCAGTAGAGGCCTGCGCTTGTCTGTTACTCTCCCCTGTGGTCAACATGCCTCCTGCAAGACTCGGGCCAACATTCCACCACCTTAGTTACTACAAAGCTAAGCTGCACTGGCCAAGGTTTACTCATTATCCAAATGTAGCAAATGTGCAAGATTGTGTTTTACATGTGCACTGAGCTGCTGCATTGTGCCTAGAAAACTCTGCGGAGTGACTGAAAATAGCAGTTGCCAAATCTTCCACACAGAGAAATGGTACTGCTGTGAAAATGTTTGCATGAAAAAGATAGGCCTGGTGAAAGTTTTTTGGTTTAATTTGCAGCTGCTTGTAGCCGGTGGGCCTGCAGATGATGACTGTGAGTCCGGTCTGGTCCACACAAGAGAAATGACCACAGCTGTAGGGCCTGGACATCTGCCCGCGCCCCTCATCACCCCAATCCTTCACCCAACTTCCTCCCTTCCTCTTCACGACCGGCTCAGCTCAGGACCCCCTTCTTCTGTCACCCTGGCGACGGACACCATTCTTCACCAAGAAAATTAGCTTAGCTGTAGGACAATTATTCCAGGCTTTTACACCATGAGAAAACATACATAAACTATGCGCTAACCGTGGACAGGATTTGCCTGGGAAAACACCAAGTGCTGTGAACAGATGAGCGGGGTGTCGCTCTCTGGGAGAAAGTGCAGGGTGGGTTTGTTGTTGATAGTCATGGCTGATGGGAGTAGAGGGTGTATAGTAGTGAATGGTGGTCTTACCTATAGGGTTGCTCTCCTGTGTGAGTCCTGAGGTGGCGAGTCAGGTTGGCAGAGCGAGGGAATATTTTACCACAATATCTACAAACAAAAACAAAGATTAGAAGATCTCAACCCTTTTTCATTGAACTTAACGTTTTACTTTAGAAATAACTTAGCAATCATAAGATGCCATGATTTATTTGGATATAAAAAGTAAAGTAAACTGTAAAGTATGGTGGTTTTTATTAGTTTACAAAATGCAAAGTGAAAGAACAGAAGACAATTCTAAATCAAATCAATATTTGGTCTGACTTTCACTTAGGAACTGGGCAGATTCTGTTCAAACATTTGGAGAATCCCAGACTACACCAGGCCAAACTGGACTAAACCAGACCATGTAATCTCAGACTGGACCTGGCCAGACTCACAGGGTTCCAACATCACGTCACAAAGATCTGAACTGTATATTGTTGAAAGCATTCTTACTTTACTGCATATCTTGAAACCTGTCTAAAAGTTTTGCACAGTACTGTATTTTCGAATTTTGACAAATGCTAATTCATTTTCTAACATTACAGTATGTCATAATTATGAAGGAAACCAACTGTTGCAAACTGTAGCAGGTGGAAATGGCTATTAATGTATTACTTCCATTCACGTCATTTTGTTTGGTTTGATTACAGTACAATGAAAGTTTAGAAATGGGTGCCTTTGAGTTTTGCAGTGATTTTTGGTAATTACTACACTCAGAAACCATATGTATTGAAATGATTCAGTGAGTTTTGCCTTGAAACAAACTGGTTGTTTCAGGTTCCAATCATTTCAGAACAGTAATTACCAATTTTCCCCTTCTGGTTTCCATTTTTATAACATCATAACATGCTATAAACCACTTAGTATTACTATACTATTACCTCCTTATCATGTATCATAATTACTGTGATATTTCCAAAATTGCTAGGCTCTGACCAAATTTAAACAGTAAAATAAACCATCTCTTTACCTGCAGGTGTAGCGCTCTTTGCCTTTGCGCAGCAGTGTCTCTGGAAGTGCAGAAGGCGGGGCTCGGAAGTCAAACATGGACGGGACGGAACGCAGTAGGTCGCTGGTATCGGGCTTCAGGGAGCCGAACGTTTCCAGTTTCTCCGCCATGTTTTCGATGGCTGACATCTGAGGAGACACAAGAGAGAGGAGACAGTGAGAGTTTGAATCAAGCAAAATAAACAAAAAACAAATCCAGTCGATTAAAAGAAATGATTGAGTATGACATGTACGTGTGGTATTGCATATGGTGTTTAAAGCAGGGGAAAATATGAATAAACTGGGTTAGGACCTATAAAATACAAACAGGAAGGCTTTATCAATTTGGAAGGGTAGAAATTTTGAATGGTTGCCACTTTAGGATAATTTACAGCTCTCCTTTTTTGGCTTCAAATGGTCAAAACCAACATGGAAATAAATGAATCTTCATCTTTATCTGTAAAAACTAATTGGTGTACTTTGGCCAATTTTAATCAATGAGTAAGGACCATAATATCAGACATTTTGGAGCTTAAACATAGACAAGCCAGAAGACATGAAGAAAAGCACTCGATTGAATGGAGGCAATTAAGATCAGTGACCCATAAATGCAAGATTAATGGAAGTCGCCTTCAATTTCCAATTTTAGCAGGAAATGGCATTATCTCACCATTTTACTTTTTTCATTTTATGTTAACAATCTCAACTAGAACTAAAGCCTGTGATTGTTTTTCCTGTGCCTTTTGCAATGAGCATGACAACCGTTTGCTCCTGTCGTTATTTCAACAAACAGTCAAGCGCTTCAATGCAACTCTTGAACTCTCATGGGCTCAAATCAGAAACAGAAAGTACCTTAAATGAGGATAAACGTCCTCATTTCACTGTAAAATCAACTCTCAAAACCCTGGCTGTTGCGGCAGATATACAGACACAAACAGTGTACAGTGGACATATAAAAGGGATAAAAGACTGCATCCAATCTGCTAATGAAGCCGAGCATTCACTTTGATCAGAAAGCCTCGGAGGAGATATGTCAGTGGCTCTGTGCGCGAACGAGACGGTACGTCCTGCCTGGTGGCCGCACTTGATTAATTACCACCAACGTGTGAGAAAATATATGTACGTGTGTGAGGGAAGAAGAATGTATTTGTAATGTAACGTTGGGAATGTGTTCTTACCGGCCCGTGTGTGTTGTCTATGTGTAGTCTGGTGTGTGTGTGTGTGTGTGGCAGACGAGTGATTCATGTCCACTGCTGGGCTGTAAACCATTCCGTGCACAATGCGGGCAGACAGCACATTCGTCAATATGAAAGATGTTGACATTACTGATCAAGGGCCAGACACGGGTAATAATGATATCGCTGCGCTGAGAGGGGCGGGATGGGGGGAGGGACGGGGGCTGGAAGGGGGAGTGAGGGGAGGACTGGAGGGAGGAGGGGTCCCAGTAGGCCCTGTCAGCCTGTCTGCACACACACATTGAGTTTTTTTTTTTTCGTTTTTTTTTTACCTCTATAAGGGCCCACACCGAATTTGCATTATTTTGCGTGTATTGAATTTTCAGCCTGTTTCTTATTCTTATTTCAATAAGGCAGCAAATCAATGGTGATTCGGGTCTTCCACTAGCACCCTGACATTCCATCTCCTGCTTTCACCCCTTGTCACTCCCAGGCTTCACGCCAATATGCGAGAGACGAGAAGAAGAAGAAGAAGAAGAAGAGGTATCTTAAAAGACGGGGACGACAAGGGAGGAGAAAAGAGGAGGGAAAGCAACAAGAAAGAAGGGCTGATGGATGGCGGCAGAGCTCGGCGTTAGGAGCGGCTGATTAGGAGTGACGGCCGAGTGTAAAGTTCCTGCCGCAGCCATTGACGTTCCCACTGAGGGAGGATGTGGAGTGTCAGGTCCGTTTGATTATGAATATGCCAATGCTGCATGCCATGAATCAAACACGAGGCAGGCCTAGAGGGAGGGAGGGCTTGAAAGATATAGGCAAAAGTGGTTGCCGGGAAGAGGGAGGTGAAACGCTTTCATATTTCTTTTGAATGTGCACTGTGTATTTCATTGGGCTCTTTTAAGGCACTGCGCTGAGTGTTCAGTTTGTCTCCCTTGCACAATGTGAAGTCATAACTCTCGTGAGCATTAGGGCCTCTAAAGCTGTCAGCAGAATCGAGCCTGACTGATAAGAGACTTTTTTTGAAACGACACCGTGCCAGCTTCTGGGGAATTCAGCTTCGACGCACCTCTTGGATGGACTTTATTAAGAGTTTATTCTGTGACGCTTTGAATCAATGGTTTGGCTGTTTTTAGTGTTTTAATAGGTGGGTGGAGTAGTCACTTTCTTGTGGATTGGAATCCCTTCAAATTGATCAATACAACTTTTTATGAACTATATCCAAAAAAGGTGGGCTTTATGCAATGCTTTGTGTTTGTGATTGGTTGTTTTTCAAATTGCGTCATTTAAGAGGCAGTTTTTTCTGTGTATGTGGGTCCTTCTCCCTGAATTCTGATTGGTTATAAGTAAAGCCACTTTCTTTCAGAGGTAGTGTCGATGGAACGTATTGTCACAAACTACATAATCTTATTTCAAATTTATTTCAATATTCATTCTCAGTCATTTTGATGGTTTCCTGCACAAAAGTGGAGCATAATATGCATATCAAAAAAGGTAGAAATAATACAGAATAACACTTTTTTTAATACTTCCTTAAATATAGATAAGTAAATGTAATCAAGTATAATAAACTAGTTGAAGAGTGCCTCTGAGTGTTTCCCAACGGAAGCCATGCGCAGTCAAACAATCAAACCTCACATAAAATGTTAAATAGCCTTTGTAGTCAGGCGGTAAATTATTTTTATATGGAGTCCAGTGATTAGATATATGAATGTATTTATCAGCCTGCCGCAGATTACACTTCAAAAACCTCCAGTGTTTTTATGGACGGTGAGTCAGGTTCATTAGACCACCGTTTGACATTGTTTTGTGTGCGCAACGTTCGACTTAAACGACGAGCGGATAAACGGCTGCACATTTCGCTCTAAAGTGATTTTTCAAAGGTTTTATAACCCTCTTACTCCTTTGTATAAGAGACCCCCTCACCACCCACACATGAACATACCCCCCTACCCTCCCCTGTTCTTCCCCCGCAGGGCAGTGTGTCTGTGAACTTGCTTGTTGCTGTAGCGCCGCTCTGGGACCAGCAGTTGATTGGCTATCTTCAGATGTCAGTGATGCTGTGAGGGCCTTAATTAGCGAGATGCATTCTCAATTGTTGATCTTTATCGGGAACCAGATGTTTGCAGGGAGGAACTCAACCCCCACACCCTTTCGCCAGCGTCCCAAAGAGACTGTTACCCTCGCGCTGATATAAAGCAGTCCCCCTAAACGCCACCACCACTCACCGCCGCTCCCTCCCCTCACTCATGCCCGTTTGCAGGAGCGCTGTTTCGTTCTACAAATAAGCAACAGTTTACGCTGGAGATAGACAAGATTAAGCACGAGTGGAAATTCCCTTTTGAGGTGTTTTATGTGAGGGGATGAGGGGATATGGCTTAATTAGGCCCAAAACTTGTTGCAGTCCAGGCAGTCTATTTCACAATCGTAACTTGTAAAAAGAGGTGCTGTAGCGCAGTCCCACAACCGTCCCTCTGGCCAGCGCTACAGAGCTCTGCATTGGAGGACAAAAAGACCGCTTATGTCCTTTATCCCATCAGCTGTGGAGTACTTGAATGGCTCTTGGCACTTTGTAATCAAAAACAAAAAGTAACTGCTTGTAGGCACACTGTTGTTTTTAATCTATTTTGCACTTCTTCTATTTATTATAGGGCATTATGTGATTTCCATTTCTGGTTCTGCTGTAGGGTTGTGGGTGTGTATTTTCATGATGTGTGATTATGGAGCGTATGCCGCAAAACTAATTTCCCCAAGTGAGAGAATAAACTGAATTTTGAACTTTGAACCAAGAAACATAAAAATGTAAAATAAAGAAATAGCCTGTTCAGCCATACTCATTTACTTGGCAAAGTGATACATCTCTGGACTTCCTTTTCTTTTGCAGCTATTTGTACAAATACAAATGATAAAATGTGTCTGAAAATAGAGTGGGATTTATGTGATTTTATTTTGCGTTTGATGGTTCAAGCTGGAAATCCAATGAAACCAAAGTGACCAGACTAATTCTCTAAATGGAATAGAAAAATAATTTGTATGATTTTCCAAACTACTGAAGTAACAGAGCAAGTGGAAGTGCTCTAAATCAGATTCAAATTTCATTTTCTTTGGACTGTTCACAGTGACATCAGAAAACTGATGTAGACAAATGAAATATCTTCTACAATTATGGCCAGTGTGAACACATGCCTGATTTAATGTAGTTTTAGGGCTTTTTTCAAAAAAAAAAAAAAAAAAGTAAGGATACATCTTATAGAGCTGATTGCTGAGGCCATGCACAGTTCACAATAAAAAGGATGAATCTGCACTTTCAAGACTTGATGGAATTCAAAATAAATACATACATCAGTTATACATCAAATTCATTTGTAGTTATGCTTCTACTACAGACAATTTCAAGTGTAAGATGGGCTCAAGCCATGCGGATGCAGGGTGATGGGTCAGTTTGTACTGGCAGCAGCCCATGCATTAAAGTGTGTATGTGTTCTGTTTAATACAGGTAAAGACTCATGTCACAAAGAGGAACTTACCCAAGTTCTCTGATCTGGCAAACGAAACTGAGGGGCGGAACAGAAGGACAGAAAAGCAGTCAGGACGAGGAAGTAGCCAATGAATCAACATCTTTTGATTGGACACAGATGGCTTTGGAGAGATGATTGGTCCCAGTGTTATTAACTCCGAATGAGCAATGAGCTGCCTATCTGCAGAGTTATGGTGTTGGAATTATAGCAGGCTCTAATAGTTCCCAACACTTCCTGGTGTTCAATAAGCTCATTAGAGCGGGCTACAAATACTATTCCAGTATGTAATCTAAGCCAGTATTGCTTAGCCGTAAAATTTCCTGCCAGGAAATAAAAAGCTGAATCACTAGAGTTTAAAAAAATCCATTCCTCTCAAGTTTGTAACCTACTTCTTGATACATGGCTCTAAAGTGAGTCAGGTGACTGAAAGCAAACCCCCTCGAAAGTATACAGAAGGGGCCCATGCCTGCTCTGACTGCTCCACTCTGGTGTTTCTGGGAATGATTTGTGCGTCCAGACATCATAAAGTCATAAAGATGGCCTAAGCACTCTGTTAGTGTTTCTACTGATAGGACACCTCATTAAGGCATGTGGGACGGCCATGTGGCTGCTGCAGGCTGGGCCCATGCAGCAGTCTGGACAGGGGACATAAATCAGACAAATGAAACAGCCTGTAAAAACCAGACCTGAAACGGCCAGAAAAGAGAGAAAAAAAATCATATGCTTGAGAAAGTGGTGTTTTCACTTTCCGACGAACCATTCTCACCCGCAGGGTAAGACTGGACAAATGAACGTCAGTGCAGCACGTCATACAATCACTTGTGACAAACTATATGGATGCACACACACACTTCTTATATGGCTGATTACTGAATATATTGGACAACCCAGGGGCAGATATCAGCGCTTTAAGAGCATATCATTTTTTATATAGTAATCATATACACATTATGTGAAGACATGCCACAGTGTGCCCTTTCTTTCTGCCACATCTGTTTCACATAGCACCAATGGTCTTAACAGGCGAAGGCTGGAGCCACAGAGTAATCCCTATTAATGCTGTATGGTCAACCTCGAAAAGCCATTTTGAATTACTGCTCCACATAGACAGAATCGTGTAATATATTGACTGGTTTTTAAACTATGCTGCTGTAAATGTATGAATTTAACAGAGAACCATACTGTTTCCAAGTCAGAGGACAAGTGAGCCACAAGCTGACAAACTGAACTCATCACATTTCCAAATGGCTATAACTGATAAACAGACGGTCAAGCTGCAGTGACTCATGATTCCCATTCATTTCAAATAATCTTGTGTGACAGTGAAAATCCTAGCCATGTTTCCATGTGGTGATTATTCCATGGATTTGTACCTACCTGTGGATGGAAGAGGAAGCCTGGAGTTGGCCGCATGTATTTGTCCTTCAGCGTCTCAAACGGATCACTCATTCTCCTCTTCTCAACCCTGCTAATAGTAGATTTCTATCAGCTCTTAACACAAGTAGAACTACAGAGGGTGGAATTAACTTTTGGCAGGTTTAGAATAGCTCCTAGAACAGTTGACTTCATGGAATTTAAGATGATAATGCACATGATTGACTTAAACTAAGGCAATACCTGTAGATAGGGTCCATGAAGAAGGGAGTGGGTCGGGCATGCTGTAAAGAGGTATCTGCTTTTGGAATCTCCAGAAGTGCCTTGCCCTCGTCATACATCTTCTTTGCCTCCTCTTCTTTCCCGTTGCGTCCACGTCCCCGAGGCCCCAAACTCAGATCTAGAGGCTGATCCTGATTGGTCGACTGTGAAGACTCTGGTTTGGAGGGCACAAATGGCTCGGACTTTTCCTCCTTACGCTTGGTTGTGAGGTCAAAGGGTGACTCAGATGAGGATTTGCCCTGGACTCTTTTGGACTCGTCGACTGGAGACTGGGGCTGGCCCTTCAGGCCCTGGGGTTTGAGGTCTCTGTCTGGGAATGGGTAAACTGGAGGAGAGAAAGCAGGGAAGAACGGCAGTGGGAACATGGAGGGGTAGGGTAGAGACCCCACTTTCTTGTCCTGGAGGCCGGCTAGGCCTGTGGAACCAAAGTACTTCTCTGCAATAGAGGCAATAGCCTTAATAGAGTCATTGACAGCCCCTGTTACGGCTGTGTGCTCGTCCAGCGAGGAGGGGATAAGAGAGGGGCCTGGGAAGTCTTTAGCAGCACTGCAGCCCATCAGCTTGGGAGTCTGGGTGCCTCCCTCACTGGCCTTACGTTTGGAGACTTTACCGTTTTCTCGGGTAGCACCCCTTTCCCGTTCACTGTCCATGTCACTTTCCAGCTCAGAGCCTGAAGTGCTTTCAAGATCACTCCCGCTCGGAGTACTGACATCATCCAGATCACTGCTCTCTGACTGGTCACTCTGCTTGTTCCGCTTTGAGGAAGATGAAGAGGTCTGAAGCTCAGAGGGTATCATCTGGTTGCCAGGAGAGCCACCATCTTTACGCAGAGCCTTAAGGAGCTCTTGAGACTCCTGAGCTCCTGGGCTAGAAGGAAGTAGCTCTGCTCCAGACCCAGGTGCATGGGGCGTTTGTCGGACTGGAGAAGTGGTGGCAGGGATGAGTGGTGGTCGGTGGTACAGTCCAGAGGGGAACAGGCCTGGGAAGCTGAATGGAAATGCAGGAGCAGCAGGGAAAGTAAGCCCACCATGGTGGCGGCTCGCACCAAAATAGTCAGCCAGTCCAGCACTGCTGTGGCCCATTGCCAAGGCTGATTTGTCCAAACCAGGGGCTCCAGGGAGGGGCATACCCTGGGCAAACAACCCCCCTGCTGTGAAGTGATTCTTCCCTTCACAGAAGCGCCGGTGCTTGTTGAGCGACGACGTGGTGCTGAACATCTGCCCACAGTCTTTGCACTTGATCTGTGTGCGGCAGTCAGCGTGCATACGTTTGTGACGGCACAGGTTTGAGAACTGGGTGTAGGACTTGTGGCACACCTCACCTGCAGAGACACGGAGACAGAGAGAGAACATATTAGTATGGAGCGGTAACAGTATGTACAAATTAAAGTCACATGACACAGTATAGCCTCTATTCCACCAACCAGTACAGTTCAGCTCAACATGTTATGTTTTTAGTGGTTTTCATAAAGTCCTGATGAGTTCCATTCTGTCATGGTGCTCCACTGGAAGCTGTGCCCAGTAGAGACATGCCAAAAGTGATCGTTTACATATTGATTATTTAAGTACCATTTGATTTTGACTTCTGATAACTGTGCAACAAACTGTACTGTACTGTTTGGTAGACTTATAACATCACATCTACAAGCTTTAGGTTCAATAAGGCAAATCAGAGGAAAAACATTATATACATGTGTTCCCATTAACTGCCTCCAAACAAAAATGGGAGCAAGGTGTGTCCAGATCCTGGCATTGTAAGAGGAACTGTTTGGTTGACAGTGTGAGTCAGTGGACACCACTCATCACCTGCACATCAAACCCAATTCCCATGCATCTCCCATTGTCCTCCCAGGGACGCTCCCAGGGAGTCCATAAACAATCACACACAGACACACACTGGACATAGCGGCACATTCACAAGATATTCACTGAGAAACTGATGAACCCACATACACACAATGAAGCAGACATACCGATACATGCGCACACACACACACATTCTCAGCCGCATTCAGTACAATGGCTCTATTTTAAGTTTGTGAAGGAAGCCAAGTTGAATGAATCCTATCCTGGAGTCCGGTTCCCAGGGACAGGTCTCACGTCCTCTGCGGCCGTTCTTCCCTCTTCCCTCTCTGGGCCTCTCCTGTCGGCCCCCTCAGCCCCCTCACCTTGTCCTGATAGCTGTCTCTCTGTCGCCCGATTCTAGCTGACCTTCCCACACTCAACCCTTGTATGTCTTTGTGTCACCCTGTCTGACCCTGTCCCATGTACTGTGGCACCACCCGGCCCTGGGACAAAGGTATGGCCATTATTTGTCTGTCAACATTATCTACTGCCACTACGTGATCAGTTCCAAATCACAAAGAGGGGTAAGGGCCAAGTGCATATTGTTTTCCCATGTTTGTTTTATTTGAGATTCCAATAAAAGTCAAGAATGCAGCGGAAGATGTCTCTGTTGTTGTTATTGCGCTCTCGCTCTAAAAGACGTTCTGCAGATCAGCCACAATACAGCTGACACTTCAATAAGACTTTGATCATCCGATAATAACAGAAAGCAGTCCGAACCAGACCTCGATGATTGATTTCGCTCACATTGTTATTAGATCTTCAAAATGAGGATAAGGAAGTGGTTAGGCTCACAGTGTGATTACACTTCTGCATACTTTGGATGCCTTCCAGCCACAAGGTGCACAAAAAGCAATTTGAAGAGATGGGGAGGAAGAGCAAGGGGGAAAGTTTTGTGGAAACAGATTGAAAGCCAAATGGGAAGGTTGAAGCCAAAAGTGGATGTAATCTTATAAAAAAGGGGGTATTTTAATGAATAGACCCGTGAAAGTTAATTGAAATGAATTGTATTTGTGGCTTGGCTTTGGTGGATGTAATCAGGGCAGAACGGTAGTAGAAAACATTTTGGAAACATCTGGGAATAAATAAGGAATTCCTGTTTCTTTTGTTGGTTCCCTTTTGGATGCTGTGGAACATGCATCTGCAGAAATAGATCTATGGTGTAGGTACATTTCAACTGGAAAGTTTGGCCATAAAAATTGTGCATAACAGAAGACAAACAAATGCACAATAAATATGTAATCACTAGATCTTTTTTTTTTTTAGGTGTGTGTGCTGCTTTTATTACTCTCTGTGTGCATGTGTGTTTCACAAGTATGGCCACAGGGATGGAGCAAACTACATGAAAAACCCTGCACTGTAAATGATGCCACTGTGACATTTACAGACTGGCACCACACAAACATGAACCTCAGCACATACCAGTCTTCATTAGCTCTTGATAAAGTAAAATTAAAGTCAGAACACTATTGAATTGTTGTGGTAACTTTTGCGGAATATTCCTGTCTTTCTTAAGTCTTTGCCTCATCTTTAAAAGTGCACTGCCTTAATGGGTGTAATAAAGTGAATCAAAATGGCTCGAGCCTCAATGGGAAGATTTACAGTGACATATTGGAATAGAGGTATTCGCACAAAAAAAGTGTAAGGTAATCGCTCCACTTTTATGTTTATTTATGCATTGCACTTTTTGTTCCATTACATTTGCCCCCTTATGTAAAAAACAAAAAAAAAAAAAAAAACTGTGTGTAAGTGATGTACGTTGAAAGCCCAAACCAACACTTACAGTCTCTCCCACACAGCCGTCATGTTTAAAGCCTGCTTCTCTCTCTCTTTTTTTTTTTTTTTTTTTACACAGCCATTAGTTGTTTTAAAACCTGCATATTTTCTGCTGATTACAGCAAATGGACTCTTATTGTGAGGGAGCACAAAGAAGAGAGCTGTACATGTGGTTGCTATTTGCCAGGAATGGTGCATGTGGTGCATAGAGAAAAGATCTGCACTGGGGATGCAGTCATTTTCTATGTCTGTGAACGTGAACAGGTTTCTCCCAGGTTTTACTTAGCGGGGTCAGACAAACACACAAGGGCAAAGGGTCAAGGGTGAAGGTCATAATGCTTTAGGCTGTGAGGTGGCGAAAGGGTCAGAGGTTGAAGTGTGTTTCGGCCTTAGAGTTAACATTTGGTAAAAAAGAAAGTGTGTGAAGAAGAAAATGTAAAGTGTAACCTAAACAGGTCAGGCGAGGTCAAAGAGAAGTAAGTCTGTTTAATCCAAGTGCGAATGGGACAAATTACACACTGTAGATCCCATATCAGCAGTGTTTAAGAGCGCTGACGCAGATATGATTCCACAACTCAAGTCTTAAAAGAAATGGAGCTGCCACTCTCAACGCAGCAACAATAATCCCAAGTGTAACTCCTGTGGAACAACATGCATGATTGATTCTACCAAAGAAGCTGAGGAAGGATAAAAAAGTGCGGTGATGAGAGGTAAAATAAACATGTCACAGTATTGTTATGATTTTTTAGGGAAGACTTACATAGGTAGGGTCTTAGTGACTTACACATGAAGGGCTTGACACTGCTGTGGATGTGCTTATGCTGCTTGAGGCCTGAAGACGTAGCGAACGTCTTGCCACATTCTGAGCATGCGTGGGCCCGGGCGCCGACGTGCTGCGATCGGATGTGCCTCTGCAGGTTACTGGGGTCTGTGAACACCTGCTGGGGGGAGGAAGCACACACACGGGGAAGTTACTATCTGCTTCTACCTGCAGTGAGATAGATGCTACAGGTGTGACGTGGACAAAAAGGACGGGCCATTTAGCATCAAGTGTCATGACTTTACCTTTGAGCAGTTTTCACATTCGTAGTGCTTGCCGCTGTCATGTGACATCTGATGTCGGATCAGGTTTGATTTCCAGTTGAAGGCCTTGGGGCATTGGTCGCACTTGTATTCTCTCTCCTCAGAGTGGGACAGAACGTGGGCTTCCAGACTACAAGCAATGCAAATGTGTTTTATTTGGAGAAGAAACAAGGCAACTACTGCTGTTCCATCTACAAAATAGTTAGTCAGCTTTATGACTATTATTACCTTTATTCATTCAGACTGCAGGTTACTTCTACTATCTGTATGGTTCACTCATTTTAAAAGCCCAAAACAATTCCAACTTGTGATTCCATAGAAGACTTTTCAGCCAGTTGAAAAGGGGCCTTACTCAATGTACATTTTTCATAACAAATTTACTTCTCATGTCTTGTATAAAATGCCTTTGACAGGTTGAAAACATATAATGTCTTATATAGACCTACCTCTGAATGTCTGGGAAGACCTGGTCACACTCCTTACACTCATGGATCCCATGCGACATGTGGAGTGGCCTAAGGTCTTGAGGTTCCTGGGCTTTCAGGTCACTGTCTCCTCCTGAGTGACAACAGAGAAGTAAAGAACTAAAACTAAAATCTCATAGTAAACAACAGAGGGATATTTTAACCAAAAAGTTACACATACAGTAATGTGTCTATGATAAGTTTGGAGCGTTGAAGAAATATTCCAAACTAAACAGTTTAAATGGACTTTAAATGGAGTCTGTTGTAATGACGCTAAAGAAGAAGTTTCAGATTTTGGGATCTTTTCCTAATGGAGTATTTCTCATTTTGACTGTATATTCTAAAACACATAAATAGTATATACTAAGTGCAAATGTGTTGCTGGTACTATGTTTCCATCACCGTACACATCTAAGTTCATATAGGACGTTACTTGTCGTGTACAGAGATTTGATTTTAGGTGTGAATACCGAATCTAAAGGCCTAACCTGGATTAAGGAAGGAGGATGGGGGCATCCCACAGGGCTGTTTCTGGTGGTCCAACAGCTGGTTACGGGACTCAAAGTGCTGGTCACAGTCCTCACAGCGGTACTGCCTCTCCTCTGCACAAAGGAGAGGAGTGGGAAACGTTAGCAGAATGAAACAACTCACTGAGATGTGTGTGTGTTTGTGTAGCACTAACCGTGAATATCAGGAGCCATGTTGTCACATGAATACTCTTCAGCCTTCATGAAAAGGAGCAGCTCTTCACCGGGGAAAATCTCTCGGGTGACTTTGTAGAAGATCTGGAAGAGTAAACAGAGAGGATGTTTGGTGTTGGTTTTAAGTACATTTAGTTTGGGAGTGTTGCACAAATGTACAGAGATATTTTATTTACACTAATCACCATGTGTCAGCACTTAAATAGAGAAATTGAACACAAACTTGTATCTAATCATTATCGAGAACATCCATCTTCTTTAACACAAAAGTAAATCTGAGGTAAAACGTATTCCACTTGTATTTAGAAGTGTGGTCATGTTGACGGATCAGCTGACAGAACATGGCATTGTGATGCTTCCCATGCTCACACAATAGCCTTTCTCTGTGAAACAATCATACACAGTGTTATTTTTGTCCTGCTTTGGAGGTCCGATACATTGCCTTCCTCCGCTGCAGGGACGTGATAGGAACCAAAGAGGAATTTATTAAAAATGCAAAACGGAAATCTTCCGGGAAAGGCATAGGTCACAGGTATGTGGCGTTCATTGAGGGAATTCCTGGTAGGTGTACCCAAGAGGATTCTGAAGTTTGGTCAAAGGAATGGGATGCATTCAAGTGGCAGGTCTATTATTTGTGCATGAACATCATTGTTCTTCATCTTGACAAATCATCAGATGCTATATTTGACATAATGCGGCACAGGAAGTTCTTTGACACACTGTTGGGAACATGTTGTGCCAGTGATGCAAGGTTACGTCTGAATAAAAGCATCATTTATATAATTGTATAAAGGCAATAAAAATGTAGTCACTATAAAATGAGAGTGTGAGCATGAATGGTACAACAGGTCTGACTCATATTACATGGCTTAACCAAAGTCATTACCATTATCCAAACCAGTATGGGCACATTACATTGTGAGATTTTATTATGATTAGGATTTGAGCAGTTCATTAAGTCCTTTTGAATTACAGTGGAGAGAAAGTTGGCTGGCCCTGAGCTGAACTGCTGTATTGTTGCTGTCTCAGAAAGAACTGTTTTTCCTGTAGCAGTCACCCCTGCACTGTCCATAACAATATTGTGATTTACAGACAATCCATGTTTCTGCAAAGAGTCCGTTCTGAGAGAGTGATACTGGCTCGTCATGGAAGTTTTTGGAAACCTTCCAGACTAAAGACATTAAAACGAATAGTCTATGTCTGCAGTTGGAGATAATGCCATGTAAAACTATAATCCTGAATGCCTGGAGTGCACTTTAAGCCATATAATGAGACCAACGCTTCAGTTTTGTGGTCGTGCCGCAGCACACGAGTGGGCACAGGAGGGTGATTGAGAATATGAGGGGAATTTCCCCCCCTTTTAAAGTTCCACCCGTTCCCTGAGGCCCGCCGCAGATAAACACAGCAGAGAACACACACAAACAAACAGACGGCTACTCTCTCAGGAGCCGAGGACACGCTGTTTGATTGGAGGGTCATCCTTAACATGTCCCAGACACAAACAAGCACACACAGAGCCACACTTGCCAGAACGGTGGCTTAAAATAGCAGCTCACTCTTCGGAGATAGCGAGGGTGTTTAAGTTCACACTGTGGAAGCTGACCCTCTCCGTATCAAGGACATTTTTATTGCTCTTACAAAAACTGTTAGAAGGACCTTGACCTAATCTAAAAGGAGTGTCTGTTTACGCTCGAGTGCACATAGACAGAAGACAGCAATTCTGCTAATGCAAAAACACATAACTACTGCGGAGTGTAATAATCTTTAGAGCACAAAATCAACACGATACTGAGTGTGTGCAGGAAAGAACAGTGACTAGTGAACAGCCTGATTTAAGGATTTAAGCCCATAAACGTTTCAACGATCCTGACAGACGTTCTAGGAATATTCCACTGGAACCTGGTTTTGCATTACAATTTTAGCCTTACTTTAAGTACTAAGAATTGGTTATGCATCAAGAGTATTTTTTTTTTAGTTTAAAGGTAGGTTATGCTCATTCATCTTCTGCTTATCATGGGGTGATTGCCCGGGGTGTGTCTTAGCTCACGTTTCTTGTCATTAAGAAATATAATTGAAGTAGCTCCATGTTACTTTTAGTCTGAAATTATGTCTATTCTCAAAATCATTTAATGGTTTAATGTGACATTTTTCTGAGATGAATAGAAATATGTCTGACACAGTACCCTCAGCTGGGAATAAACCTTCAATGTAACTTTCTCTCATCACAAGAGATTACATGATTACATGAGAGAGGTGCTTTGGTCGCAGAGTCGTATTTGTACAAAACATACTAAAATTACCCTACCGTTTCAGAAGACATGTTTTTTTCTTCCAAAAATGCACCTCTAAAATATGTAAAGTATTGTTATTCCAGGCTTTCGAAGTGCTTTCACATGTAGACAGGTAAAACACCTCACAGTTCACATTTTAAGGTGTGCATGCTCATTGTTGTCTTGTGCCGTGAGCATGTGCATATCCATGGCAACTCCATCAACAATAATGGCAACTGCGAAACTGCTGCTGTGACTGTGATGTAAGGTTACATCTGTTTAATAACCACATCTTCCTTTTCGGTATGACTTGCCAAGCTGATTACTGATGTTTCTTTCTGCTCCTTTATCTTTCGAAGGCAACAATCATAAGAATAGCAAAGGTCATGACCGGACCCACGGTGTTACCTTGACACCATTAGTCATTTGCAGAGTAAACACGTTTCCACAGGTCACACCCTGTTGGCCAAGCCCTGTATCCTCATTCTACAGGTATGCTACGCTATGTGAAGCCTGAAATATAGACTCCACACAGCTGAGTAGTAAAAATCACAGTGTGTAAAAGTGAAAAATGGATCATGAAAAATTCAGCAGGACAGTTTTTCCGCCGTAATAAATCCTCATGCATATTTCATTCACAAATGAGCTTTAATCTGACATTTGGGCTGAGCTTCTCATAATTGTATCTCTCGTGCCAGTGCTGCAGTAACATGCCTCTCAGACACTTCATCCCCACTTAATACTGAGTGAGAATCAATCGAGCCGATGAGATTAGCGCCGTCTCCGCCGCACTGTCTTATGAAAAGCTCTTCGGGGCCTCTCCGGATGATGTTAATTACACTTTGAATCCATTTTCCTTTCAATTGAAACGGGCAGAGTGCGGGACACAGTGGAGGGCGTGTGAGCGCTAATTGGTCTGATTATCTTAACGACAAAACACACAATGATTATGTGAGGGATCAATGCGGGGAGGGATCAGGCGGCGGACGGATGGGTCGGAGAGGGGTAATCTAGACAATGGGAGCAGATTAAGAGACAATTGCAAAGTAGGTTGAGAGGAATAATGGTTCTGGTTGGATTTGAACAATATAAAAATTCCTTTAGTTTTAGAAAGGCTTCTGTCACATCCACAAAAAAATCTAACTACAAATATTAATTGCTCTAATAAATTTGTGGTTACCTGACAGAGAAAGGTTTAAAAGCTGATATTGATTTGCAATACACTTTTCACTCATGACCTTAGGGAGTTTATGTTCTGGAAGCAGGCAGCAAGGAAAATGAATCAGTAATTGTTGCTATCAGATATCATAATGTATGTTTAGTCTAACTTGTCTGCAATCTTTAAAATAATTGAATAAATAAAAAAATCCTGGACTTCTAGTTGATAAACTCATTTAAAATCAAATCTGGGCACCTTGGTGGTTCACCTGGTAGCGAACATACCACACACTCAGGAGACCCATGTTCAATTCCAGCTTGGGTCATTTATACAATGTCATTTCCTTCTCTCTCACCCTGTTTCCTGTCAATCTACAATGACACTCAAAAAAGCCCCCCAAAATCTAAAAAATAAAATTGTATTTCTAAATTATGCTTGGTTCATGTGCCTCTAGCAGCTGAAATTATTCTGAATATTGCACCCTTTTGTTTTAAGCTCCACTCCACAAACTACGGCGGCCTCTGAGGGACAAAAATCTAACTTCTAATTCCCAATGGGCTTTCAAAATATATGGCATACATGAATTGATGTTGAATCATTTTTCTGCAGCCTTTTGGGTTTGTGAATTTTACCAAAGTGAACATTCATTTTCATTTGGACAATTAAAAAATAAAAATAAAAATTCCACATAATTTCCAGGACACATTAGAGCCCTGTAATTTTACAGTATGTGATAATGATGATACGTCTAGAGAAAATTACAAACTTTATCCAATGTTTTAAAGACATACCAATATATAAGCTTATGTATGCCTACATTTAACATTATCCCATATGATAGGAGCAGCTATGCAAAAGTTTGTGAAGTGGTTCTGTTAACGTAAGCACCTCATAAACAAGAATTTATTGTTTGTTTATTATAGGAAATTTATTAGCCTATAGCATAACATCACTAAAACGCGGAGATTTCTTTTCATTTTATTGAATATGGCGTGTCATTACTTTCCCATCGAAGAGAACTAATCCTTTACACATAAGGCAGTGGGAAAAGTCCGAGCATGAGAGAAGCAGAACCCACTCTCTTTGGTAACTTATTCATTCCAGCCTGGCTCCCTCACCGTCTTGCAATTGGTCATAAACTTTTACGATAAACAGAACTGGGTCAGAAATAAGAGGTTATATTCTCACACCGGTGGGGCTAAAAACGACTCTTGAACAGAGCAGAAGTGAACAACGGCCGTTACACGCTGCTTACAACGCACTCGTCAAATAAATCACACCACGCCAAGGGGCAAAGCCAGGGTTTGAGGGAGATTTCAATTTCTACTTAGTGCAAGAGCGTGTGATATTGTGCAAGCAGTTTGGCCTTGCCTTTGTGATGATGCACACGGTGTGGGCAGTGTGTAATGTGTGGTTAAAGACTTCTCCGAGCTATAAAAACTCCTTGGAACCAGGTAGTGTGCGTTTTTGCAGATTTGAATGAGGAGCACAGGGAGCCATCTGAACCGCAAAGAACAATCTGGATTTGCTCGACATGTATGTAAAAGACACTTACAGGTGTGTGCGCACACTCTCGAGGCACAATACCCCACTTCACGCTCTCACAACAAGTCAATGCACATGTGGAGACAGAAAGAAAAAAACCCTCATCCGAATTAAGCACCGCAAACTGACAGGGGCTTTACAAGACCACCCCATTTAGGCCATTCATTTCCAGCCTACAGACAGGCATTGTGAGAGAGCTACAGTGTGTTTTCAGAAAACAGCAGTGTCGGGGCCGGAAGGCTTAAAGACGCCACATTGTGCCGTGTTGTGACAGTGTGTAATACTTAACAATCACCTCATCATAGCCATGTCCGTGACCTGTCGGAGCCTTACACAACCACCCGAGCAGAACCGCGGTGTTGACAGCGGAGTCGCACCTCGACGAAAGGAGGAAGCACTCTCACTGGTTCCACTTAAAAAAAAAAAAAGCTTTGGGGGAAACTTCCTCTAATGTTTATGAGAAGGATTTGACTCTGTATGTTCTAATGATCTTAAAAGGAACTAATATATAGAGAACGCAAGAATAAAGCTGACAAAATGCTCAAAGAGACATTATTCACATCTTTTTCACATAGATATGATTATTAATGTGAACTGTGAATAAATCAATAACCAAAAAGTTTTCATGTAATAATGTACTTTGAGATAAGCTGCACAATATCGGGTTGCCTTTTATGGTGAGCATCCAAAATAAGTGTTATGAAGTCAAAGTAAAACAAACACACCTCTGCAATAACTTCTGTCTTTAATCAGCACTTTGACACGTCTCATCTGCCATCTGCCACTTATTTAAAAAAAATCGAAATGAATTGAACAGACTTGAGGCTTTTGTTTGCGAGCATTTCAAAGCATGACAGATGGGAGCAAAAAAAACAAAAGTGTTGCCTTTTTATTTGCGTTTAGCGTCAGATAACATCAGCTTTATGGAACGTGTGATTGCTGCAGCCCGACTGAAGTATCGGCCACTTCTTCCTGAGCGTGTTAATCTCCCCCATCTTTATAAAGACTCAACAGGTATAATCTAGATGGACCACCAGCGAGGAGCCACGACAAACACGCCAGCTCAGATCCTACTGGGGTCAAGCTGCGGTGGTATGCGTCACACACACAAACACACACGTGTCAAAGGAGCGTATTACCCCCATGTGTACGTCTGCACGCCTCGCCAGGTGAAGCGGCCTGGCATTCCTGGCATGTCTAAGAGTTTATATCTGCAGCGTGGTGGAAGTGTGCGGAACTATCAGGACGGCGGGACACCTCTGATCCAGGCCTGTGGTCTTTGCACGGCAGAAGCCAGCGCACAATTACAAAAAGCATGAGGGAAGGCTGTAAAGTGAAGGGTGGGCTGGCCGCTTAGAGAGGGGGGGACTATCTGACTTAGATCACCAGCTCACAGATGGGACAGGAGACAGCTTTTCCAGCTCTTTGCACAGAGCTTTTCCTGCACTTTATAACAGTGGGAATCAGAGACAAAAAGGCACTCTTTTTGAAATAATTATCAGAATCAAAGAGCAGCAATTGTATGTTCCTCTTGTATCTGGCAGATTCATATTCTTATTTCAAAACAAGAGCAAATGTGAAGGCCTTAACATGCACTGTCTCAAAATTGTCCACTAGCAAAAAAACATGAAATTTCAAATGTTTCATTGATGTGCAATGCAAAAATATAGGTCGCAAATTCTCACAAAGTATAACTGTTAGGTCAGGATGGGAAAAAATGCATTTTTCAAGAAGTCTATCCAAAATCCAAGCACTTTTCACACCTTAAAAACACAAACTGAAGCGATTTCAAGCACCTACGGGAACACTAAGAAGAAAAGGCAAAGGAATATGTCTGGTTCCGAATGAGACGAGATGCACATGTCTTACCTGATCATCTATCTGGCACGCCGTCAGGTTGTGTTGCTCGGCCACAGGGGCAAACTGGACGTGCTTCAGCCAGCTCCCGATATCAGGCTTGCTGGCATCGACGCAGAATTTTACATGGCCTGACCCGTCCAAGATCTGCAGAGAGAATAAAAAAAGAAAAAGAGAAAGGGGAAAAGGAGAGGAGAAACAGGCTTTGATCAGTATCAGTCCAGGTTACTGTGTCCAAACACTGACTAACCACATACCTCCCACTGAGAAATCACACACACATGGATCACACACAGAAACACACACACCAAAAGTCTCATGTTATGAATTTAAGTGGATTTATGAGCACGGTAAGACATGCAGAAAGGAAATGTGCAACTGAATAAATAGATAAGATATTACTGCACATTTTAAAAGCTGTAAAAATGTAACATCGAAATATCAACTGTATACACCATTTATAATAATGGTTTTATTCATAACAAAAAAGGTCTGTTATTATAAAATATTATGGCATCATTCAGAAAAAAGGGCCTTGGAGCTGAATGGAAAATTATGGTAATAAAATGTAACAATAATAAAAAAAACAAAAACAAATCAAACTAAAGGCCCAATAAAGATAATGGTAGAATTAAATAAAATCCATAAAATCTAATATAAATATATGGCTGATATGATTTTTGGCCTGATTTTATGAAATGTGTATTTTTGTGGTGATTTAAAAAAAAAAAAAGAATTTCTAAAAAAGATTTTAGAATTTATGTAAATTATGGTGGATTTAAGATCAACTGGAAATTCGTTTCTATAAATGCAATTTGAACGAATTAATAAGCCTAAAAAGCATAATAATAATAATAATAATAATAATAATAATAATAATAATAATAATAATAATAATTTGTTAGTGGAAATTAACAATAAATACAAAGCAGTCGTAAAGAGTGGAGCTTTATCGTTATAGTAAACAATATTATTATTTGTACGTGTCGTATTTAAACGCTTCAAAAAGAAACGCTGCTGTAGAAATTGTCCAAACGCAAAATCTGGCTTTGTGCCTTTGTCCACCTTGTCAATGAATAAATATTTCGACAGCATTAGATCCCTTTGTCCGGGCTCACGCTGCTTTTACGCAGATGTATATGAGCCCTTGAGTGAGTTTTGTGAGAGAACAACGACCGACGCGTCTTTTCATGTTCGCGCTTACCGTGTGTTGTTTTACAGCAGCACTTTCAAACCTCTCGGGGTAAAAAACACGGCGATAAAAACTCCAGGAGAATGTGATTTAATTGAGCTGCAAAAAAAATGTCCTTTCTCAGCGTCGTCCAAAGTTACGCGCGGGACAGTTACCCCACGTCCTTCTCTAATTATCTTCTCGTCGCTGTCTTTTGCATTAAATCCTCTCGGATGTCGCCGTCGTGGACTCGCTCTCACAACTTTTTGGCGTGATGTGCGCGGCTCTCTTGTCACTCTCGTCCCGTCCTGACGCGCCTGCCCAGGTGTCCTCCGTTCGTAGCCATTCAACTTTGTTCCCTTGCGCTTCCTCCTCCTCCTCCTGCTCGGGATGTGTCGTGTCCGTATGACAGCGGAGAGCTTCGCGAGGAGAGGAGGGGTGGGGAGAGCGGGGAAGAGGAGGGGGGCGCGCGCACGCTACAGCTCAAGCATCGACCCCTCTCCTCCTCTTCTTCTCCCTCTTCTTCTTCTTCTTCTTCTTCCTCACTCTCGACTTTGTCTCGCAACGAAAAGAAACCCCATCCCTGAAGTGCACAGAGACCGAGACTGGACTGGGCTCTTTACCGCCGGGTCCCATGCCGCGTCCCCCCTCTCTCTCTGCCGCAGTAAATAGTGCAAGAAGTGTCAAGGGGGGCCCGGGGGTTGGAGAGGGTGAGCGTGGGGGTCAGGCAGAGGTCGGCGAGACGGGGCTTCTGTGCCATTAAGGGTGAAATACACGCGCGCAAGGCGACATCCACGACTTTTACGCAGCGCCACTTCAGTTTTAAACACCGTTCCACAGAATCCAAAACAACTTCTTGTGTTGTGTTTTCATGTATTTTAAAGGAATCCGGGACGAGATTTACATTTGTTCTATAATTATATTTGAAATCATTCGAGTTTTAATAAATAAAAGTTATTTTTTCTGGACAAAGAATTGCAAGTTGAAACATAAACGCTATTCCAAAGGTTTTTTTTTTTTTTTTTGTCAAAGTTTACACATTGTATTTCAGAATGAAGTCTTTTACGCATTAATCAGACCCAGACAGAATGAAAGTATTAATATGAAATATGGCACTCATTATTCACAGAATGAAAAATACTTTGTTTTAATATTTTATACATGTTTAGTAGTGTTTTGACTGAAAGGGTCAATGGCACATTACCAGCCTTGAACTCCATGAACAAACACTTGTTTTCCGGAGTATGTGCTTCCCTTCCTTCCATATTAGGAGAATAAACCTTTACAGGCCACTCTCTGACTGTGATTCCACAGGATAAAGACGCTCTCGTCCCTGTCAATACGCACTTTATTAGCCAGCTCATAAAGCCACACAGAATGCTTTTCCCTCTCTTTCCTTGGCTGATGAGAGCAGATGATGATGAATAACGCCTTGTGACATTGACCTTCCATCCCAGATAATGGCCATTGTTTAACAAAAAGCGCCGAGCAAAATGTGCAGGAAGGACAGGAAAAAATCATGTGTAAATAAGGCAGGACCCCGCCACCGATTCCCATCGTCTCGCGCTCCTTGTGAGAACCGCACAGAGACCCCGGTCCGGCCGCTCATTGATTTCCTGCCTCTCCTCGACTTGTCCATTGTTGGAAGCCTTTTTAATTTAGCCATAAATTGGGAAAGCTCAAGTCGAATGAGCTGTTCTATTTTCTTCCTGTCAGGATGAGGGATTTGTTTTATGATGCATTGTGTATTAAATACAAGTAATCTGGGAAAGTGATTGCTCCTCGGCCTCTGCGAGTCTGATGGAGGATCCCGATAGAGAGAGGGACACAGCGAGGGCTCTGAAAAGGAGGAAATTTGTGAGAAAAACCAGGATAAACACGCGGGTTTGTGGTCTCGCGGGGGGTAAAGTGGGTGACAGGAGCGCAGAGTGACCAGAGCTGAGGAGCGCGTTTCTTTACCCCACCAGAAGATGGCGCGCTCAACTGAACTCAGCTCCTGACTGCGTCTGCATCTTCTCACAGTTTAGACGGAGCTGGTTTGAGTTGTTAAGTTGAAGTGCACACCTGTAAAGTTGTAAAAACTGGCTTCTAATAAAATATAGAGATTTCAGCTGCATTTATTCAAAGCATGGCAGTCTTTTACTGAGTGTTTCCGAGATGTTTTTAGGGGTCCTTACATTAAAATGCCAAATAAATCACAACCCAACATGAACAGACACAGCTTTTTGCACATAGTGTCTTGTTTCTGTTTATAGAGCAATGCTTAATATCATTTTAATTAAACACGACTTTGAAATAATTCCTTAATCGCCAAAACTCAAACATTTTTTTTGAGAGATTGATCGAGAAAAGCCACTCTGGGGCATATCAGCACAAAATGTTATTATTTAACAAATATCCGCGGACCATAAACCCATCTTTTATTGTGTGCCATTTGCAAGCTCGGTGTTTCACGCGTAAAGTGTGACCAGCTTATACCTCTTTCAATCAATCCAGTGCCATCAGTCAGATTTCAATCGGAATTACTCAAAACAGTTTCATATGAGGTAAAAACACCACATTAAGGCTTCAAATTGCTGATTGCCACATAAAAGATTCAGAATTATAATCATCACCTGAATGAAAGCGCACAAATAAAGCACCAAACGTCTGTTGTTTATTTGCAAGGCCCGGTTTTAAATGATATTTATTTGATGTAAAGCGGAGTAAATAGCAGTGAGATGTGTGCAGATGAAATGCGCTTTATCTGAATTATGCCAATCCCTTTGTCATAATAATCACGACACAGCGAACGGCGGCGTGGAAAAGCTGTTTATCAACGAATTACAAACCCAACAGGCTCCAGGGCACGTTGGGCAAGAGTATATCATGGCACTCAGCGTTTCATACCTATTTAGGAGAGAAGTGGTGATGCTTTAAAGCGCTGTGAAATCCGCATATATATCTCGCGTAAATAATTTTTGCCCGCGGCTGTCTTGTTTGTTTATGAAGTGAAGTCACGCACAGTGCAGTGAATGCGGAGTATTTCCATGCCCCTTAGTTGTTAATCTGCTCTATTCGTCTTTGAATGAACTCGAAGTAGTGTTTTCTCGAAGTGATTTGGATTTTTTTTTTTTCTTCTTCCCCTGCTCAGTCCCACGTGAAGTGCGATGGCACAGAGGGGGATTCCCGTGTGGCTTACAAACGCACTGGAGCCAAGCAGCCAGAGCGCGCAGAGCGTAGCGCACATGGAAACAGTGTGGAGGCCTGTGAGGCGCATTCCAGCACATCCTCCACCAGAGAGGAGGGAAAGGAGAGGGGAGAAAGAAAATACAGTCGCCGAAATCCTGCGTTCACGACCAGACCTCCCATTGACGCCGACGAAAAGCTGCGTTAAGTCTCAACAGTTATTCTCTAATTGTGCTCGTTAATGGCCCATTGCACTAGACTTCATTTAAATGAGCAGAAGCAAAATGCGTTGGAAGATTAGACATGAACCAAACACTGGGTCAGGGGCCAAAGGTGGTAACAGAGACATTTTGGGACTGATTCGGAGACTGTTACCTGATAAATCCCAATGTATTACACAGATTACACAGATTGTTTATTGTTGGATTTGAATGTGGCAGCAATAAGCCAATGCACAGTCAAACACAAGAACAAACTAGTCCTTTCAAAATCACTTTCAAAAGACTTAAGATAATTCTTGAGTTTTATTTTCGAGGTAGGCCTATTTGTCACTGTCAAGAAAATGCATAATCCACAGTTGTTCCTTGTTAAATGCAGCTCTTTATGTCTGCTTTACCTTTAATAATGTGATGCAGAAATGGCAGTAAAATGACCATAAAGTTAGTGCGGCACTGATAGAGGCCAATCAGCATTAATGCAGAGCAGAGGAAATGAAAGGGGAAAATGTAAATACAAAATTTCCTTGAGTCTGGAAGTGGGCCCGTTGTGAGCGGCGTGTTAATCTCCACCTCAGTAATTTGGTTCTGCGGGAGAAGACAGAAGCCCTGCTGCTGTGCCCTGCACTTCATAAATCACTGCTTTATGTGGACAAGGTCAGCGCCTCCCCGCCTCCTCCCCCTCTGCGCCGGGCCCCTCCCGCGAGCCCCTCCGCCATGTTTACCCGGCCGCCCGGGGGCTCTCAGGACCAGACCAGCCTCACTTCTAATTACTTTGGATTATTTTCATTTGCCGGGGGTCAGCCAGGCATTCCGACACACACACACAGAAAGAGAAAGAGGGATGATTTCTTGACAAATGCTGTGGCCTGTGAGGAACAGGCCTGGTGCGTTCTGCTGAAGTAGCACCCTGTCATTTTGTTTTGGCACTGTCTGTTTGACAGCTGGCTGCTGGGACAAGTTGGAATGAGTGATGTGTCTGTCTGCAGGAGTGGACACTGTCATACGTTTGACCCTTTTTACTTCACCACAAATGACTTTTAATCACTAACATGAACACTGTGTCAAACAACGCACGGATGAGGATTTTCTTGATTTACTCTTCCTTTTGTAAACACTTCATGTACCTTGGATCCTCTGTAATGTTTTGTTATTAAGCAACTGCTATTGTATAAAAGCTTGGATTCAAAAAGACTTCAGACTGATTGAAGATAGGTTTAAATTTTGTTTTCAGTGGTGTTGTTTGTTCCCTTGCATTACTAGCTTTTATTTGGACTCCCATTTTATCAATGTCTTAGTTTTTGATTATGACTATGGGATGTAGCTGCATCTTGGACTAAATGAAAAAAATAATCAAATTTATGTAACTATTTTAACAGAAAATGCAGCCCCAGAGTCATTTTGATGAGTTCCTGACATTAAAAAGGAACAAGCTTTCACAGACAAAAAGACTCTCCACTTTGTGACTCTAAAGTAAGCACATTATTTTTTTTGTTTAAACCCTTCCCAACTGACACACCTCTCCACACATTTGATGTATATAAGATGCATATTTATATGTAACACTCTCTTGTATCTGGTATTATGGTATTTATAGACAAAAGTTTTTGAGAGGTTCAAATCTTGAAAAGTTCATCGTATTGCTTTAATAGAGACTGATTGAATGTTCAATAAAGTGTAGGTAACAAGATTATCATAAATGTCAATAATGTCTAATCAAAGGGATCATTTTTCAACATAAATCATCTAAATCTCTCATGCTGGTCCTTTATCAGACATTGGACAATAACACAGGCCTATATTAGAATAAATGTTTAATGTCTTTAGTTTTGCACACTGTAAATACTGCAGAAATTCATAATGACAAAGCATAAATCTCTCATAGAAACACTCTAATGGCTTGTTTTGGCATTTCAGAAGCTTCCATATACTTATATTTTTATGCATGGTGGATACACAGCAAATAATTTCCTAAAATATAGCCATTAAAACATAGTCATGTCTTGCACCGCATAAAAGTTATGTTCTTTTTAACAGGTTCTCAGTGTGAGCGGGATATTTTTCCAGAATTATGACGCTGGGCTGCATCGAACAATTTTATGAGAGAAAGTTTGCAATATTCACAAGGAAGAAAGGCAAGCAATCATGTTCATTCAAAAATAATTGGGCTTTAGCGATGTGATTTGCAGTTGTTGAATGGAGTCTGGAATGTGGCTGTAGTGGGTCGGGGTCTGTGAAGAAAAAAAGAAAAAGGAAAAGGGGAGAGAGGTGAGAACTAGAAGAGTTTGGGGGTGAGTCGAGATGTACAGAAAACAGTACAGGCTGCAGTAATCACAGACACCTCTTCCGCTGAGACTCTCCATACAGGGCCACACTGTATGTGGGCTACAGGGTGCGATAAAGCCCCACACGGGTCAAAGGTCACGTTTTTCAAGCATAAATTCAGCGGGCACACAGCTCCTATGCGCATGGGACAGACTGGAAACTTAAACATCCCACTCTAGCCCACTCGAGAAAAAAAAAAAAAAAGAGGGGGGAGGTAATTAGAGCATGTTGCCGGCCGCCGCAGGGTGAACAAATTGGCTCTAAAACGCTCATAGATATCATCTTTAAAAGAGCTTTTTTATGTACGAGAGGTAAAAAGGGCTGTGGAACGGAACACTGCACTTCAGATCTTACACGAGTCAGTGTCACACATTCATTACCTTCAGCGGCTCACGTTTAAAGTCGGCTGTGATACGGAGACAATGCGCTTTTCATAGACTGTGTCCAATTGGAAGGCTAATATTTTAATGTTGGCGGATATCAGACGGAGACACTTGGAGAAAAAAAACCCCGTCATGTTAGATATGCTTGTATATCAAAGGAAAAAACAGGAAATCAAAGTTGCATTAGTAACAAATGGAGCTGCAAACACGCGAACATTTTGATGCCAAAGAGAAGAACAGCGCTGTACAATTCCGATGTGTTGAACCGGCTTTTATGAAGTGTTGCGGCCGAGATGAAAGGAAAACTTTCACTGTCTTTACTGAATATAAAACACACAGTGACATGACAAGTGAGACTAATAGCTATTTCTTATCCGAAATTTACAAGTGGTCAAAAGCTGCAATGTGAGAAAGTGAGAAAATGTAGTTGAGTAAGTGCAAAGTGTAAGCAGATTGTGTAAGCCTGTCTCTCACACACACACACACAGAACAGAGACCCAACCCCACACCCCCCTCCGCATACACTCCACAGGTCAGCTCTGTGTTTGCGGCCATGATTAAAGTCAGCATTAACTCGGCAAACAACAAATCAGCTGCAACAGCCTTTAAAATGAAGGGAGGCTGAGCGGCTCACACGTAACGCGCTGGATACTGAGTGGCTGCCGTTAAAGGCTTCACTGGCTTTCAGTAGCATCAAAGAGGCCCCGAGTTAGGACGGGATTATATTTAACCCGGCTGCGCGTCGCACTGCTGAGTACAGGGCGCTCGCATGTGCTGCTGCCAGTGCACAGTGCTTCTGGCATGGAGCGCACTCCCATTTAAATGTGGCTAAAGCACTCTTTCCTGCAAGAATTCACAGATGGAGGGAGACGCAAAACACAAAACACAAAATTCAACCAAAACTAGACTCAACTTTCTCAGGCTTACGTTTTATATATCTTTTTCCTGTTGAATTGTTTCTGTTTTGGCAGCCTAGAACTCCGACTCAAGTTTTTTTTAAATCAAATACTAGATACATTTATGCATTTACGGTTGTTGGATTTTTGTTCACAAGGATTAACTTGTGACACTCAAAAACAGAAGAAGACAGACCTGTCATTTCCAAGGAACCAGTGGGAGGAGGCGGGGTTGACTGTAGCAATGTGCAACACTATTTGGTAATAATATTGGTGTTAACAGTGTGACAACTCTTTCTTCATCATTGTTGTTGTCAGTTACTTCTGAATTCACTTTAGTAGATCTCTAAAAGGGTCATAAGATTAGCTTAATTTAAACTGCCTTATTAGCCCTGTTTCTGCTCAATCTAAGAGAAGTATCAACTGTTAAGTTTGAAGAATATATCCATTACATTAATTAAATATTATCTATTAAAGGTTGCACGAGCTGGAAGACTCTGCCAACAGTAATTAGAGGTAGCCACACTTTTGTGTCATTTAAGAAACAGCTTAAAGCATGGCTGATTAAAGCATAAGCACTTTAAGATAGGCAGATTCCTAACTGGAACTATATGATATGATATGATATGCACAGTCTAGTGTACTGTAAGTCTATGATGACTGTTTTGTACTGCGTCGTTGTACTGTACTGTCTATATGTCTATTGTATTGGTATCATGTTTGTTTTTTCTATGTCTGGAACTACGGATGGAAATTAGCATTGTGCTAAATCCGGCGTATTTACAACAATTTGCATTTTACATTACGTTAATATGCACTGGCCCAACCAAATAAAAAAATCTGTTGATATTTGTATAGGGTTAGGGTTATGCCCTGAGGTTGGAAAACAGTCATTCAAAAAGTCATGCACGAGGCCCATTGAAATTAGTGTACAATTGGAAATCAGAAACGGTTGTAAATGATCTATTCAATGTTAATACAAGAGGATGTGTCTTGTGCCTCAAGAATAAATACACAACTGTAAAGATTAGTTTAGGTTATTCATTGTCATGTATTGACAAAATGAGCTTTTGTAAGAGACAGTGATTTTGGATTTGCACTGGGCTCAACTCTGAGATGATGCAGTCTCCCTGAGCACATTTGAACAGTCCAACTTGATATGAACCCTCAGACACGAGCATCAATACTCCCCAGGTTTATTCAATTCCAAACCAATCACTGTGGTGTCATACACTTTTGGGTTAATATTCTAACCGTGAGGCACAGGGCTAGCTGAAGATAAATCAGCTTTTATGATGGGTTGTTATGGTTTTTACGGCACTGGTGTTGTGAGGGACTGATTTAGGGATCAATCACCTGCAGGTGTCTGCTCGGGGGCCGAGGTGCGGCGAGGATCGATTGAGGAGCTGGAGCTGATGAAATAGAGACGACTGTGTGTGTGAGACGCAGTTCCAGGAGCACATACTGTAGGTTTGGCCCAATGTGAAAGGTGATGATGAAGGTGTGTACGGGAGTGCTTCAGAGACAGAGAGGAGATATATCTCGGGTCGCAGGAGTGATGAAGGACTGCTGGACTATGACCAGACCATCTCTCTCCTCTGACTCCTTCTGCCTCACTCTCAATCCACTTCTTTATCCTGATGGCACTTTGGAAAATCTCATTGTCACAGAACATTTAACAAAGACAAAAGTGTGAGGCGGGCAGCTGGAGATGAGTGGTCTGGAGGCGCTAGAGCTAGAGTAGTTTCCCAAACAGAGGGCTACTGCAGACAGAGATGGGAAGAGTAGTCACAATCTAAATCAGTGATGTCAAACTCAAAGTGGTGAGGGGCCGAAGATGGTGACATTTGGAAAGCTTTTATTAAATTTTGAATGTAAGGTTTCATCTTTATTTGAGTCTTAAAAAGTCATCTTTAACATTAATTTCCTTCTTTTATGGAAACTGGTTTTAGATGGATTTGAACAGGTTTTACATGGAGTTTAACTGGTTTTAGATGTACCTAAACAGGTTTTAGTTGGATTTGAACATGTTTCAGTTGGATTTGATCCGGTTTTAGATGGATCAGAACTGGTTTTAGAAGGATTTGAACTGTTTTTTTCGACAAATATGAACAGGTTTTCGACTGAGTTGAACAGATTTTTGATGGATTTGAACAGGTTTTAGATGGATTTGAGCAGGTTTTACATGGAGTTTAACTGGTTTTAGCTGTACCTAAACAGGTTTTAGTTGGATCTGAACATGTTTCAGTTGGATTTGATCAGGTTTTAGATGGATCTGAACTGGTTTTAGAAGAATTTGAACTGGTTTTTGACAAATATGAACAGGTTTTTGACTGAGTTGAACAGATTTTTGATGGATTTGAACAGGTTTTATTTGGTTTTGAACAGGCTTTAGATGGATTTGAGCAGGTTTTAGATAGATTTGAACAGTTTTTATTTGGATTTGAGCAGATTCAGATCTCAGTACCAAAAACTGGGTTAAAATTTCATGAACAAATAAAATTAATCTGATTCAACCTGTTCAATTCTAGTAAACATGCCAAAAATATCACCTACTAAATGTATTGAAGGGCCACATAAAACATTACAAAGGGCCGCATTTGGGCCCTGGGCCTTGAGTTTGACATGTGTTATCTCTATTCAAAAAGAAGTGCAACAACTTTAGTAAGTGTAAGAGCTCAACAAAATATATCAAGAGTCAAAGTATTCAGTAGAAAGAACACAAATACTACCAATACTACCATTTTACCCTCACACAGAATCTCTTTCACTCATGTCCCGTGTGTTTTCCACTGGGAGAGGCCGCAAAGAAGTCCTGCCAAACACCACCGAGCCACACAAACAAAGCGCGTGCATCTACGAGCGCAGATGGCACGGCCGAACGTCAACACACAAACGCATTAGTCACACCGAAAGTACACCGGTTTCTTTCCCTTTTTCTCCTCGCTCCCTGGATACACTGTTTATGCACTTTCAACATCTCCCCTGGCCATCGGACGGCTGCTTCCTCTGTGCTGTCAGCGCGCTCCGTCCCAAACAAAGGAGGCGGAGAGCGAGCCCGCCGCTTTCTCAATCAGAGGAAGTTGGTGCTGATTACGCTGCCCCTGAAGAAGCATTCCGATCCTGTTAACCAGCTCGACGGCGGCCCCCGAAACTCCAAAACTGTGACGCTCGCATTGCCCCACCCTGCCCCCTCCTCCTTTCATTTACTCTGGTGTGTCTTGTCTGTCACTTCCATCCAAAGTTATTTATAAAGAACCTGATACGTCCCTGCCGTAGGTAAATGTCAGCTCACAAAAACAGCATAATCCCAAGAAGATGCTCTGCCTTTGCACAATCAGCCTTTTCATTTAAAACCAGTAAATGATGGGATCAGCCCCCAGACGGATTGAAAGTCTATTGAAGTTGCATCTTTTATCTCGAAACTTTAAAAAAAACCATACAAACACTCTGAAATGTTTTATGTTGTGCCGGAGGACTGCAGATGGAAAGCAGCTTGTTGCAAAATCCGGTACAGAGCATGTCTTTTCTTGTGAGATTAATGTATTTGCACATGGTCCCTGACAAATAAAGGATAAACAAACAAACTTAAGACAAAGGAAATGCTGTTATATTTAAGAGCACATTAACCAAGACCACAAGTCACATTTGAAGTGTTGCCTCACAGCAGGAAGGCTCTTAGTTTGGCTCCTGGGCCAGGTGGTGGTGGTGGTGGTGGTGGTGGTGGGGTCTTTCTGTGTGGAGTTTGCATGTTGTCCCTGTGCTCAGGCGGGTTTTCTCCGGGTACTCCAGTTTCCCCCACCAACATGCTAACACAAACATGCACTGTAGACTATAAAAAGTGCACAAAAGATTGAAAAGGTTCTAGGGCAAAAAAAGGGCTGCTTAATAAAAAGCAAGTGATCCACCGCCTTTTTTTTTTTTTTAGCAAATTCTATTGGATCTGACTCATAAAGAAGTCTAATTTTCTCCTTACATCAGGTAGTTTGCTTCTCTGATTGGTTTAATCTCCATCCTTTTGTCCCGCCCCCTGGAAATCAAACTCAGATCGAGAAGAACCAGACTAATTCTTTGCACAGAATAGAAAAAGAGTTTGGATGGCTGGCCAGGCTAGGTGATAGGTGGTCAAACATGCTGCATTAAAACACAAAAGAAGATGAACATGCACATTTATATACAACATGAAAATAATAATACTTTATTCTCGACTGTATAATTTTGCAGAGACACACCAGCAGGCTCTAATGGGCAGAGAACATTCCACCTTCTTCACACCCTCGCCTCTCTATCTCTGACAAATGCCTTCACTCTGCACTTGTTTATAAGACGGAGGGCCTCGTTCATATTCAAGAGCACCAGAGTGTGTACACAGTGCGGACATCCCTGTACAAGGCGACGTATTAAATTTCTGTTTGTTTGACAGTAATGCTGCCTCTCTCCTTCTCCTTGACAGGAAGACCCCCATCCATCTCGCCCGGGGCACAACCCAAGCCTGCACTCTCCTCAAGTGCTAACACATATTAGGTAAATGAAGAGGCTGTTGAGTCAGTGGGAGATAAACGAGCTTCTGGAACATCGGAGGAGTCGCCGGGTGATGTCGCCTAAGTGTGTTTATAAGGTGCTGGAGATGGAGATGGCTCGGTGTCGTAACCAGGTGCGGCATCTCTAGGTCTTCTGTTTAAGTGAGGGGCTAGGCACAATATTATGTGTGTGCCCATGTATAATTCTTTGTGAATAAACGTATTCAAATGCAACCGAAATGTTTATATGGGAAAGAGGTCTGATGATAACACATTGTTTGGATGAATGTAATGTTTGGGACTTGTGCTATTTAGTTAATTGAAAGTAAGATAAATCTCAAAGCTAAGACTTTTTCACTGTTTGAATGAGGTTATCTTCTGCCAGTGAAGTCTTGTTTCCATAAAAAAATAAAGAAAATTGGACTCAGCAATTAAGTAAGTGTGTTTCCAAATAACTTTTGCATGACAGGCCAGATTTAGGTTTAGCAAAAGAATAAAATGCAATAAAGTTAGTTAGTAGAGCTGTAGGGTACGGTCTTTTGGCTGGAGTCTGTTGGTTTTAATGCCTCTCTGCAGCATCCACATAGACATGGACAAGCACTGGTTTTAAAGCAGGCTCATATCACAACGGCAAAACCGACAAAAGCTGCAGTAAGATATATTGCAGCATTTTCACTGTTGTTTTGAAATTAGGGTTTATTAAAAAAACAAAAACAAAAAAAAACAACAACCCAAAAAACAAAAATAAAAACAGTTTCCTTTTTCTTTTTGCAGGTTTCTACTAAGATGATGGAAAAAAGATCCAGTACCATCTAGTGTAATTTCTAACTGTTTGTAGAAATGTCTGAAGAAATCAAAAGAACAACAAAAAACAACAGTCAGCAGCCCACTCTGGAATTATTGTATTCTTCTGCCAAGATTCTCTAACCTCCCTAATTTTTTTGGCCCATCAGAAACTTTAACAATGTTTCTTGACTCGTTGTGCACATGACTGTATTACTGATCCCTCCCTTTGTGTTATTATGTAGTGTATTCATAAGATTTTACTGATATATTTCTCATCACTTCAACACCAGGGCACAAGTAAAAGGGATTTCTGTTGTTTTCTCCAAAGCGGTGCACTTCAGGTCAGCTATTGTCCAGACTGTGCCCATGTCCCGAGCAGGTTTCTCAGGTTGAGTCAGGAGTGTCTGCTTTCATTCCTCTTTAAGCTTTTCCCTCTGTCTCTCTGTCAGTTCCTCTTTTTTGTCTTTCTCTCTTTCGGTCTTTTAGTGATTATTGTCGTCCCTGCTGTTGTGAAAGGAAAAAAACACAAAAAACACTACAGCTGGGAAGTGTAAAAAAACAGAAGGGGGGAGGTGGGTTGGAGTGCTCCGAGGCCCTGAGGGTGGGTATGGGGCTTTGGTGAGGGCTCGGGGGTTGCTGCTTGAGGTGTACTTGCGGAGAGGGCCCTGGTGTAATCTCACTGCTGAATAGACGCAGCTCTTAATAGAATCCCGTCGTCCGGCTGCCACCGAGAGAAACAAGAGCCGTAATGGATGGGCTCGGCTCTGGCTCCCACTTTCCCCCCCGTGACCCCTGCGTTGGTCAGAAGTAAGAGCTAAAGAAGCATTGTAGCCCCGGGCCTGATTGAATGGGGAGGGAGGCGGCGGCGTTGGCAGTGGGGGGGAAGGCGGCCGCGCTGATAGACCAATTTCCCACTACTGCGAGCAGCACGGCTTGATTGATGAGGGCTGGTGCTGGTGAGAGGAGGCCCATCACATGCGATCACATAAATACTTATTCAGCTCGAATTGGGCCTGACAAGCCTTACGACAGCTTTGTGCTGTCACAGATATCATTGGAAGGAAAACGCTCCATTAATCATGCGTAATTAACTTTTCCGAAGGGAGATTCGGGCTTGGAACCAGTACTCAGATCAAAAAATCCCAGCGTCTTAACTGGGATCGGTGAGGGCCTTATTAAAAGCTTGAGCCAGTTTCCCCTGAGCCGCTCCGTTTGTACAGGAAACAGCTTCATTAGTATTGGTTTAGGGCTCTAATGGCCTCGATACAAAGCCTCCACTCTCTAACCCAGCCGTGCTCAGTGGCCTTACAGTGCAATATCCTGTGAGCGCGCACGGCCATAATGTTCCCTGTTTGAAGTCGGAGCAGGACCCATCTGAACGGCTGCCACTAGTTAACTACTTTGACCCTCCCGTAAAGTAGCGCGGAGGAGTGAGCGCCGGCGAGCCCGACGAGCTGCATGCTTTCATTCCTTCTCTCTCTCGCGCGGCCGAAGGTGCCCGCCCCGTGGGAGTAAACTGGACCAGGGCCCTTTTGTTTTAGAGCAGCAGACCAAATGATCTGCCTCACATTAGGTAGAACACACACGCATGTACGAGGCGACCTAAAGTACATCTCGTCTGATCAGCACACCTCCCCGACGCTGCCCACCTGCACACTGCTCAGCGCAAAATACAGCAGCTGACAAAGGACTACACAAAGCAAAAGGAGAAAAAATGAGTTGAAGCGCGAGACAAAAAGAGAAAACATTTTAACCATTTGTTACTTTTCCTCTGAATGTACAGTTGTTTCATTTAGCGTGTGATCTCATGAATAATGCACTGTGTCAAACAGGAAGTGACACAGAAAAGTTTTACCAATGAGCAAAATGTGGTCAGTGAAGGAAGGAGCGTATTCATTCATGTGTCTTAGACGGTCGTTTCCTTTAAACGTCGTCCAACTGCAGCTGGGTTTTGACTCATTTCCTGTCTGTTAATTATTGCTCTTTGGTCTCTTGTGGAAAAAGAAGACACTGACTTTCAACTGCCACAACACCTTGAGTTGGGATGATGTTCTGACAGGAGCACTATTCATTACCAAATATGTACTATGCCATCTTTAGTTTAATGTTGAATCATATGACTGCCCAATAATAATGATTTATGTTTATATTACAAGCAACAACCACATCATAGGGCACCTTCCCGAAAATGTGTGAAAACGTTCTTTTTGTAAATGAGAATGGAACAATATTTTCACACCGCCAAGTAAATAAAAATGTTGGAGATCGTTTCTGTTACTAGAAAGACACAGCTGCCAATGTACAACACCAAAGTCCAGGTTGGTGATGTCAGTGATCCAAAATCAAGAGCGAACATTGCAATCTGTACTGATTTTGTGACTGTACAGAGCCCACGTCGTATTTGGTCACATAACTCCTACAAGACAACTGTGACTGTAATGGCGATATGTATATTGCACTTTGCATATGCGTTGTGTTAAGTTTTGCATTTTAAAATATCTTTGGACGAAATTACGTTAACGAAATTACACATAAACTCTAGAATCAGTGGCAAGTCCTGGCCATTTTGTCCCATCCACCTCCCCAACATACCACATACATATTAGTTAAAGCCTGCACATAACCAAATGTTTAGTTACCAACTGTAGCCTGAAGTCTATGGCGTAGAATCGGTTCGCAGGACACATTAAAATGGGAACAAAAATGCTTCACAATCAAGGCAGGTGGGAAGGAGTTGTTATTGTACTCACAAAAGCAATTCTAAGAAGACTTGGATGACTATCTCCCAGGCCTGAAGAATAGCAAAATTAATTCTGGCATCCTGAAGAGAGACACACTTCAAGATTCAAGTACGCAGCGACCCAATTCAATTATCTGTTTCTCCAGATATGGGACGAGGCCTCTGAGGAGGAGACAGGTGCTAAGATCAAGACCACACGCAGATGAGAAGCCAAGTGGAGACGGGGATGAGTGGAGGAGTGCAGGAGAAAAGCAGGGGGGACGGGGTGAAGGGTCAAGTACATTCAGCCAGCTTAGTTTGACTTATATGGAGAGGGAAACAACAATGAGGGCCTCGGTGGCAGCACACCTCTTCATCTCAAGGGCCTGGCGTTAAACTGCAGAGCAAAACAGGATTCTGACTGAAGTTTCTTTCAGTGTTATTTTACTAATGTTGTAAATGATTTCGAACAAAAGTGGCAAACTGGGTGTTCTAAACTATATGATACCTGCATTGTGCCCCACTCTGTCTCTACAAAGGGTAAAAAGTCTCATAAATACATAGTAGCTGAGAACCACGTTTAAAAAATTTCAAATAATTGAATAAAAAGTTTGATATTTTTGGGGAATGGAAGGCAATCACAAAAATGACCAAATGCATACTTTATATTTGAATAAAGTGTTCTATTCATTTGGTTATTATTTTTACAGTGAACTGAATAACTCCATCAATCACCTGTAACTTAATATAAGACAAACCAATGAATGAACAAATCAATCTTTGGAGGATGATTCCAGATAATAATATTCTGCAAATCTGAGTTCTACTAAAGTTAACTGGTTGATCTTAAGCACGGCCTTTCAATTTGTTCCTAAAAACATTTAAAGAAGATGAATGGCTTGTTTTCACGGGAGCAGTGTGCCCAGACGATCAGATTCTCCGAGTCTGAGTGACGGAGCACTCCAGCATCTCATGAGGACATGTACCTCCCCAGATCAACACAACTTTCCACACATCTGATATACATGACACATACTGACATATAACAGTCCCATAACACTCTGCAGAAGTGCAATTCCAAACAGAGCCCTTCAGTAGTTGCACATCCAGAAAGGTTACTTAGTGTTGCTTTAAAGGTTATATTTCTCAGACTTGGAGGACAAGTACTAAAGGTGGATAGCGTGTGTCATCGCCATTCATTTTGTTACAACAGACACTCTTTGTTGGATCTTCAGCCCGAGCCAAGCATAGCAGCCTCCGAAAGTCTGAGACTGATGCTCACCAAACCTCACTGTGTTTTCTTTGACCAGCTCAACGAAACCTGTTCATTTCTCATTTTACATAAGAATTTCTTCCCATTTTGAAGTTGTTCTGAAATACAACATGGCCGCGGCATTGAAGATGGCTGTCAACAACTTGTCAAGAGGTCGAAGAGGTCGACCTTAAGTATGAGGTCAATCATTTCAATTAGCTTCTAAAAACACGTAGAGGTTGTAATTCTCAGACGATGAGTACATGTCGACACAATACATAAGCACTAAAGGTGGATATTGTGTGTCGTCGCCACTTATGTTTTACCACAGAAAGTCTTTGCTGGTGCTTCAGCCTGTGCCAGTCAAAGCAGCCCACAAAAGTCCCAGGGTTAAACCTCAGCCCGATTACTTTGACCAGGTTCATCCCTAATTCAATGTGAGAATGTGTGACAAATTTAAGACCTACCTCCTTAAAAGGCTGTCATCAACATGTCACCATAAAGTACTTTTGCTAGTTGGTTGGCCTTCAGTAAAATTTGCCTTTACAAACATATAAAGGTTATATTTCTCAGACTTGGACTGCGTATTGACACAATGCGTAAGGACTAAAGGTGGATAGTGTGTGTCATCACCACTCATTTTGGTACAACAGAGACTCTTTGTAGGATCTTCATCTTGAGCCAAGCAGAGCCGCCTCCAAAAGTCTGACTGATGCTAAACCTCAGCACGTTTAATGCTAAAAGAGGAAAAAGGAGGGAAGGGAGGGGAAGCGAGACGGCCTTCTTGGTTAAGAAAAGGCCTCAGTGTTAATCAGAGATTTCCCAGAAGAGCCCGAGTCATCGCCTTAAGGCAGAGAGAGGGAGAGCGCAGGGTGCAGACACAGAGGTGAGGAAACGAGAGAAGACTTGAAGGAGAGATAGATGAAGAGAGGAAGGAGGCGAGCGGAGCAGGCTGCATTCCTGTGGCCACAGCTGCGGGAGCTGCAATCACTGAAATGTAGCGCTGTCTCAATGCTGGCGATTTCTGGACACGTTACAAATGAAATAAAACAGCACGACATGTCTGTTTTTCAAATCAAAGAAGAGACTAGTAATCAACATGCTGGCCTTTATGCTACCTCCTTTCCTCCTCATCCTTCCATCCTTCACTCTGGCTGACTGTCATTCCCACCAAGGCGAGGATGACCCCTTCTATGTGTCTATATTTGCCCCTCTTTGTTCACCGCTGGCCAGTCGGGGCAGGCATCTGAGACTCGGACCATCGATCATTGGCCTGACAGCGGGCCCCAGGCGGGGACAGCCCTGTTATTTGGACTCTGTGATGACTTCCTTAAAAAAGGGGCCCCTCCTTGCTTCGTAAGCCTGGCATTGCTGAGGTTTGGAGCCTCTGTACCTTCCCCGTATGTCCACAAAAACACACTGGATCCACTGGCCGAATGTTGGGGTCACGCTAGGGTGAGAGAGGAAGATCAGTGTGGAGTTTTGAAGTGAGGTCTTGGCTTATGTCGATAAAAATCTGAGACAGAAACATGAAAAAATGGTTTTAGCCTTATGTAGTACAAAGACTTATGTTGTTTTAGACTCCCAAATCAGCACAAACCGCCATTCTCCCAACGCCTTCTATTTAGCTTCAAACTGAACATTATCATTATTGCTATCTATAATTGAAAGCAGGGTTTTTTCTATTAGGATGTCTGGTGACACGGGCATCTGTCTTATCCAATATTCCCACACTCGCTAATACCCTTCATCTGCATTCACCAGAGCGGAGACGAGAGAGCGTGACAGTGGATATGGGCTGCTATAGCGCTACACAGATCCTATATGTGCAATGTAAATAGAAAAGTTGCATGAAAGGAGTTAAAATGTCTGTGAAACTCGAAGATGTAAACTGGTTGCATGCCACAGAAACCACTACTTCTAGATCCAAAGTGAAGGATGGCATGTGATGTGTTTTTGCTTGTGAATATATTTAAAATCAGTGTTAGAAAAGTCTCAAACGCTGCATAGAAATAGAAAGACTGTGGGTTGCTCTGCCCTGCGTGAAGAGCCTGCCTAACAAAGGGTGCACACACTTCATTAGCACTGTCCGTGAGAAGGAACGAATCTTACACATGGAATCACTCCTCATCTGCCATCTCAGGATACTGCTGTGAAGAGCCTGGACTTGCTAACCTCCTTCTTTAAAAAAAAAATAAAAAAAAAATCCTCCGGGCCCTTGCCTAAACACAATTCCTAATTCGTTCATATCAAGAGCCAAAGAAAAGGGAAAGACAAAGCGAAGGAGATAAGGTTACGAACTGTCCTTACAGCCACAGGTGTGAAACTGCTAATGCCATCAAAACACTTCCTACAGTCCTCCGCCCCATGCAGCCACCTGTGGCAAAACGGGCACAAGGGGATGGACTGATGGTGAAGAGAAAGCGGGTAAGAGAAGACTGAGAGAGAGCCACAATAGAGCGGCTGGTGCGATTAGTGAATATAGTCATTCCTTCAGCGCTCTCTCAGCTGCTATCTCACATTGCATCACGCTGCTCTGCACCTTCACACTAGCGTTCGCCTTTGCTCTTTCTGCCTCGCTCTGTTTCAATAGCATCAAATGGTCGGAGTTGACAAAAGAGAAGAGGGAGTGCTGCCAGCTGCCCCAGTGAGGTCATTCCCACACGTTCTTCTGATTTTACTTCTCGACTATGAACATGGCCTTGACCCCATCCTATTTAAAACAATCTTCTTATTCTAAATGAATGCACAAAGCAAATTGTCTTTTAGCAATTTCCCACACACACAAATACATCAGACAAAATGAAGCACTTGAAATGGAACCTTTCAGAATTTGCACTTACACACTGCATCTACATTGTTGCGAACACAAATGCGACTGTCAAGTCTTTATTTGTAATTTTGCAAATATGACATATACTGAAAGTAGTATTTTTCTGGCAAGTTAAGTGTGTTAGAGAATCAGTTGAGCCGTGCACACTGTGTCTATAAAACAGTTATTCTTTCCTTTCTTATGCCAGGAAGCCATCAAAATGACTTTGTAGCCACATATTTTGTGGCAAAAAGTGTTCCTAAAAAGGAATTGTAAAATTAATATACATATACATACGGCATGCAATAAATTGGTAATGTATAAAGACTTTGTATATTATTTATCAATCCTCAAATCATAGTGTAGTACCACAGAGATATAAAATTGGTCTCTCTTATTCTATATCTTTTGTACATTTAATTCAAAATAGCTTTCTCTTAAACTTAATTATATCTTCCCAATTCTAGACAATACACCGTGGCATTCCACAAGAGTCCATTTTGTACATCTCACCTTGTGTTTACAAAGTACACGCCTTGGTCTTCTATCTACCATTACATTTTTAAATGTTTTCCATCCATCTATCTTTTCACTCTTCATCCTCTCATTTGTCTTCACCAGTGTGAAGGATGTTTCATATGATGAGTCCTCAGAGTACCAGTAGGTCCCTGTCTTTCGCCATATCTTTCCCCATCACTCATAGCTATTGGTCCCCTGGGCTGTCACAGTGGTTATAGAAAGACGTTAATTGGCAAAATGGGACAGTTTTTCCCATATTGTGAAAAACGTGCCGTCAGTGGAGTGTGGAACGTATGGCAGTGTTTTATTTTAACATGCATTTGTCATTCACAGCATTTACATTTATGCACCAATCACAGACAAGCAAGTTAGGTGTGGTGGAGTTATCAGTGCTATGTCTGTTTCTCCTTCTTTCCTGGACAAACACATGATTCTGGCAAACACTCACACCTGCGTTCCCCTTGACTAGGTCACTAAGTCCATATCTCTTCATAGTGGTGTGAACTCCAGGTGAATCACTGTCAAATATTGTCTTAGGATTTTCCTCCTTTATTTCCTCATCTTTTTGTGTCCGCTTCTCTGAAAGACTTTTTATCATTCTGCCATGAAGGCCCTTTATTCCCTGCTCATATCTGAACGGAGAAGAAGAAAGAGAGCCGAGTGCCTTTCAGCAGACAGAACAATGACACTCCATCCAGATCTTTGCACTGTGTACATTCCACAAAACTTGAACAATAACTTATCAGCGGTGAAAGCAGGAAGCGCTCAGGTATGATAGCTCATATGAAAGACAGGATAATGTGGGGAGATAGGGGCAGCGGGTGACGAGGTGATCTCAGTCAGAGAGCTCCTGAGTTTGCTTCCTCAGTTCTTCTCTGTCTCCGAGGTCATGGTGGGGTTGATTATTCTCTGGAATCCTCAAATATGTTCATTCTTTGATATTTTGAAGTCTTTCTGAATATGTGATTGTTCCACATGTTGGGGATTTAACTGATGATTTAACTTTACTGTTGCATTACTTTGATTTCAGAGACAGCGTGCTTAGTACTGTACAAACATACATTTACAATATTTTCAGTCTACAAGTAAAAGCAATAAATTTACAAAACCTATGTGCAACTTTATCTGAAAGTAGATCTTGTCAGCAAACTTGATATTACAATTTAAGGCTGCTTCTATTGGGTTGCAGTTCAAAAGAGATTAGGTATGCACCATTTAGTCATGCAGCTTTTGAGCCGGAATCAGCGGTGAGGGAGATCTGTCCAAAGGAAACAGGATCTCAAGTGAGTTGATCCAGATCTGAGACCAGCTCGTAAAACTGTCCTTCCTAATGGATCACCTCATTGGAACATATAGGCTTGCACCACACGTGCATGCATGCAGCCATGTCCAGTCACACTCACCCAAATGTAAATGTGATTACATACAAACCTGCAACCCAAGGCCAACAGTCCCCCTTCACCTTTACCATGTGCACACTTTAACACCCTTTCATCAACACAGCTGTCCCTCTAGGACCAGATGCTGAGATTTAAGTTCATGAATCCATAATACACAAATTCATGTAAATTGTTTGCTGAAGCGTGTTATATTTGCATTTGTGTTGCACTGCAAACAGAGCAGCGATCACTGTGCCTGTGATGTGGACTGGTGCTCTCAAGAGAGCACACATACACACCAATAACATTCCCTCTGCCCCCCTCCGGCCAAGCCCAGAGCTTGACCTCTCTGTGTCACTCAATCCACCCAGCAATATTTGCTTTCGTCATCATAAATATTAAATATGTGCCGGAGCAAATATTTGGGTTTGGCGACCTCGAAGTGGTAAATGAATTAATGTATTCACACGAGGAGAGCTGAGGAGTCAGGGTGTTCCTGCGCACACATGTCCTTTTCAGCTTCTCCAGCGCTTTACCGTAAAGGCCTGTCAGTGGTCACGCAGAGGAAGAGCCGCAGCTCTGGAGGACTGGCATTAAATAGCTCTGTGGTGCATTATAGAGGCTTATGGCTGTGCTTCAAAATCATTGTGATCTGCCAAGGCTGTTTCACAAATTTGATGTTTCTATTTAGCATTTTCAGATTTGTTTACTAGTGTATGTTTTTTAAACCATAAACATTTTACATTACAAACACAGTAAAAAAAAAAAAAAAGGCTACGGTTTTAAACAGTTGTAACTTGTAAGGCTAGACTTGTTCCCAGGTTAAACATAATAGTGCATCATTAAGTGTTAAAAATGTCAACAACATATTATAATACAGATACAAAACTAGAATCATAAAGTATGACAGAACTGTCTTAAGTTGGGTTGAATTTACTTCAGTTACTACAAGCTTGGATGAGAGAGTCTTTAGAATGTGTTTTCTCGATATGGCTATCTGAACGATCAGTGGTACTCGGTGTGGGATGGGGGTATGGCGTCTTGGGTAAACTGAGAAGAGCTGGCAGAAAGGCAATCCATAGCTGACCCCGGCCCCTGTGTATAATTGTGCCCTTTGACCCGGTGAACATCCTAAATCACAAATCCAAACACTCCGATCCCCCGGTTAAATACCCAGGGAGAAGCCCCGCGCGGCGTGGTCCTGCTCTGCTGCCCTGGTTCTCAGGCCGCCTTGTTCCATCTGAAACCTTCACAAGCATGGCCTCAGGCAAAAAAGCTGACCTTTTGGGAATAGATGTGTGATCCATTCACGCTTCATGTGGTTGTGGAAATGGATGGCCTGCAAAATGACTAACCAAGACCTAGTCTTTTTATATCATGCTTTTAATCGGGTCTGATATTCATCCAGATCCCTGATGAAAAGCTGTACAACAATTTTACTTTTAATGACAATGACTGGACACATTCTATGTATATGTGCCATATGTGGCAAACTCAAGAGCAAGACCCATTTTCCACTTTTTATCTGGTCTGCAAATAAATTGTAGACCTTTAAAAAATACAGACATTGGGCAAAAATGCATGAAGGTAAATGACTGCAAAATAGTTTTCATGATTTTTGCTGTTTATTGTCTCACCATACAACACGGATAGGAAATGAAAGACCAACATTTGCTACATGTCAGTTTTGTCGGCCATTGATGGGATCACACATGCAATACAGTTACAGGCTGGTTGATGAGCTCACAATGACCCAAACTTGGGGACATTCTGTGCCCTTTACCTCAAAACAGTAGAGGATAGTTGCAGGATAAGAGGGATTGGAAAAATAGTGGGAGTCTCAAAGTTTGTCGTTGAAGGGGTCTTAAGTAATAGACCTCCTGTGGTTACAGACAAAGACACCCAACAACAGAGAGATGCACTGCATCAAACCAGGAGGACAAGAGGGGTTCAAAAAGCGCTCTCCCCTGGGGCCTTTCAGCCTGGCATCCCTGTACTCCAGCCCAGCAGGGAACAAGCCTCTTCACACAAACACAGGGAGGATGAGAGGATGGGATGGGAACCAGTACAATAGAGGGAAGCTCTGGAGGACAGTGTGAAAGAGAGAAAACATGAGACACTCAATACTCCTCTTATTGTAGCCAGACAGCGTCCGTTGTCACATCCTGATAATGGTCGCGGCAGCTGCCATACTTGAGTTCACTGGGTTTCAATGCATCTTTTGCATTTGAGTTTACCAATCAGACATTCTCATGCTGTACATACCTTTCTTGTTATTTTTCCTGCTCTGAATCATTATGGTTTTTTACATCTGTTCAAAGATTATCATCACCACATCGCTCCTGTAGCTACTGTTTATTAAAATTCAGTATTGATGGAAATGCCAATCTTCAAAGTGCCAAGCCAAGCTGCCCTGTGCCAAGCCAAAAAGTGCCCTCGTTGTAACCCTTACCAGCGTGCCAGTGAGGAGTATAATGTGACTCAGGTCCAGCCTCTCTTCTGGGTGCCAAAAAGAACTCTGTGCAACCCACTGACGGAGAGCCAGTCCGATGTGAATGTCCTCAAAGAAAACCAATAAAACAACACTGTCATTGTGGCATCCCAAGGACCAGACAGAGCACGGAGGACTTCTCCAATCTGCTTTGTAGTGTATATATCTATGCACCACTGAATTAGATGGTTTACGTTACACGCTTACATACCCGAAAATACCCTTGACAAAAATCCACTAATTTGGGCTTTGGACTTATTTATGTTGTTTATCTGTACCACAAATGTCTTTAATCCTTTTCTATTTAAGTGACGGCTTGTAACTATAGACAGTAGAAGTTTTACTGGACCAATAAATGTGATGTCATTCGTTTGAACAACATGCAATAAGCTGCAGAAGTTTATGAAGCTTTATGAAGCAGGAAGTGCTAAAGAAATGAGAAAAAGTGAAGCTTCTGTAAATTTATGTAGTAATGCTAACTACGGTTAAAGAACAGCTGAACAACCAAAAACATTTAGCCTCATTGAGCGAAACACGATGCACAGTCACATACCTGCATCCTCTTGCAGTGCTATACACAAGGATTTACTTTCTTCTTCAGTAAAGTAATAGCAAAGGAAATGAGAACCAAATATTTAACTGTAAAAATACTGACCTACCATTTTGTAACATTTTATGAATAGGATTAGTGTGTGATTTGAGCAGCCAAACACTATGTACTATGAATCACAGTTCACTTTTTTCTATCCTCTAAGCTTCCTAGGCTGTCTGACTGTCATATACTTATCAGTCAGAATGCAGTTACCTATAAAAAACGTACCGTGAATTCATCAAATTGTGGAAAGTACAGCTTGCTGGTCTTTGCAAACTGTCAATACATAAAAAGACCAAGACCTCATGTGAACCAGCCTCTTTTATAATGTTTACTCATCCACAAGGATGAGTAAACAAGGAAGGAAAGCTCTGTGGAACAAACATGAGAGAGAAATGAGACGTTGAGTGCAAGTGTTTTAACTTTTCAAAATGGCAGCCTTCTGGGGAAACACAATCTACTTGTTGTTTTAATAGAAACATTTAATTAAGCAAAACCCGCTTAACAGGTTACAGCTGTGTTTCTCCTCTTGCGTTTGCCTTTATTGCGTGTGGGAAATCCATTTCCACTTTATTCGGGCATGCCTGGGATTTATAGATTTTAGAATTGTCTCCTCATACACTCAGCACTTCCTATGTGCTCCATCTTCTGCCAGAAGCATGGCTGACAGTTGGGGAACTTAACAGTGGTGTAAAAACTGCAAAATGTAACTCTGTCAACTTGTTACTGGCAATAGATTCAGCTAAATCAGATTGGATGACAAAATACTGCTGGAAAACAAACAGAACGCTGAGGACAGGCCTTCTAATAGACTTTCAAACATGAACATTTTAATACAGATTTTATTATTATTATTATTATATGTGGAGCAGCACACAGATCACACACAAAAGTGGCATGTATTTATTGTGCTGGGTTTCCATAAAGTAAAATTTAATATGCTGCATGTGGATCCAGCCTTGATTTAACACCAAACTAGGCAGTATGTTCCCAATCAAAATGCACTTGGGTGCTTCTGTCCCGCACACACGACACACACAACACACACACAACACACACATGGACTCACCCAGAGATTACCCAGTGCACGGCTCAGCTAGGCTCGGCCTGCTAGCCTCATGGCTGTAATTGAGAGTTAATGACGCAGTTGGATCTGTTCTTTACTTCATATTAAACAGAGCCTGCTGGTGCTGCCCGGCTGTAAAAGCAGCACACCTCCCCTTTCAACCCTGCTGCAGTTCCAGTGATCATATGTTTACATGATAGTAGGAAAAAAAAAAGATTTGTTATGCTTGTCTTGACTAAAACTGAAGTTGTTGAAATCTTATTCTGAATAAATTAACACACCTAGGCTTTATATTTAAGAGATTACTTATTCCGTGATAAAATGTGACTTGGTGGTTTGCATTATGCTTTGCACTACACTAGCATGGCCTTTGACCTTTAAAGTCAAACAACATAACAAACATGAGGGCTCATTGACTTGTTTAGTATTTAGTCTGTGAGGTAAACCTGTCAAACTTAAAGTGCGTACAACATTTTTTGCTGTTCGTACTTTCTATCGGTCAGCAGATTGAACCCTTGTCTGTGTCCTGAAGCAAGAACACAAGTCAAGTTTAATGCCCTATGCCTTTGTCAGAAAATAGAACACGGTGATGAGACACAGGAACTGATGCGACCTCTAATAAATGTACTTCATTGCGTTTAAAAATTATAAAATATAATGCATCCTTTGCTGTTATTGGCTTTAGCTTCCTCCAACTTATCATCATACCACTTCCCTGCACTGTCATTGGCTACAGCCTGCCTGCAACTAGCCCTTTAGCTTGCTAGATACCTGGTCAGAGTCGGCGACGAGTTTACAGATGGATTAAACCAAGTTGCTGCCAGGCATTAGGAATTTTCTGTCTTCAACCACTGCCAACTTCAAAACTGGACTTAAAATTATTCAGTCAAGCCATTAGTCCACTTATAACTCTATCCCTTGCATTCAAATGTACCGACAGATTCTCCAGTCTAAGCCGGTAATCGTTGGATTTAACACCCTTCATTAATGGTCTCCACATTCCCATCTTAATGGATCTATCATGTATAGACTCCCCTGTCCGACCACTTTCACTAAAAACCACCAATTTAGCACAACCACACCAACACCCAAATGACATCCGTGTGAACAAAGAGCCCAATGTGGAGCGGGCCGACGTGAGCTCTGGCCCGACCCACGCCGCCGCTACCTGATAACACATCAACCACTCTTTTTAAGGCCCTCTGCACAAGACACTGGCAACAGAGCGGCAGAATCACACCCTCCCAAATCTCCAGCGAGGGGGGCTCCTGCGACTGACTGGCGCCAAGAACGGTGCGCTGCCCACAGTGCGCAGGTCGCTCTGGGCCCTTCCCTCTATCCCTCTATCGCTGACCAGAGCCCGAGAGGACCGGGGAGGGGTCGGAGGGACTGGGGGGTATGCGGGGGCAATTGCGGCGATGTTAGAAAGAGAGGAGGAGAGAGTCGGGGGCAGAGAAAACAAACAGGACAGAGGCTGCAGTGTGTGTCAGGTCAGCGGGGAGTTCCAGAATGTTCTCCACCGCTGTTCTCCCCGAGCCAACGCTCCTGGAGGGTTATCTGCTGCTGGCGCTGTCATTTATCATCAGTCGAGGGGAAGCATGGCCACCGCTTGGGCAGATGTTAAAGGAGGAGGCACACAGATGTAGGGGGACAGTGAAAACAAAACTCCTTTCCCACCTTTATTATGTTGTGCATGTGATTTACATTCACCTGGTGGAGATAAATTAGACTCCAAACAACAGTTACGCAGCTTGAAACACTACTTTTAGATTTAAAATAGCATTGTCTGAATGAATAGTATCCCGCTGTAGTATGCTACAATTTTAGGCACAGTTTGGCCTTTGTGCATGTGATCTGTTCGAGCCAATGTGGTTGAAGACTGAACAGTGCAATGAAAGTTAGTTATTAAAGGATTTAATGTTTTTTGATCGAAAAAGGGAATGTTAAAACACATCTGGTACAACATCCAACCATTCTGAGGAGACAGACAATCAGCTCACAAAGTTTCTTTTTATATTGGAGTCTATTGGTAGAATCCTTCTGTGGCTGGATCAGATTGTTTAGATTGACATTGCTGCAATACTTTAAGTGGCCACTATTGAGCTTGCTTTTCTGTTTACAAAGCCAGTCAAAAGTTTGTGTTCACTAGAGCATAAGCCTAGCATGTGGGAGACCAGGGTTTGAGTCTGGGTCTGGTCATTTGCCCAATGTCATTCCCCGCTCTCTTTCACCCAGTTTCCTGTCCAGCCACTATACACTATCAATAAAGGCCATAAAAAATTCAATAATAACAATCTAATGTTTTCTGTCTTCAATCAAAAGTCTCCGGCTGAACTTTCCAAAAGGCCATACGTGGTTTGTATCGATGCAACTCTGTGGTGTCCAGTGTGAACCAGCGGTATCAACAGTAGCATTGACCACAACCAGCAGAAGAGACCCGCAAAGTAGTCATAAAACCTCAGCAGAATGATATACAGGCTCATGAGCGAACGCAAACATGAGTGGTGATGCTAGGAACCTCCCAGCACTGTCCCAACAGCCCAGCAGTGTCTTAACGCTTTCTCTTGCTCCCAAAACCATCAAACTAGAAGATGCGTAAACTATAATCCATGCAAACAAGCCATTTAACCAGATCAGATCAAGTTCAATGCTTGGTAAAAGTCAGTTATCAGTTGATTTTCTTCATCTAAAATACTCTGAATGCAATCTTTTTAGTACCTCTCTTGTTTTTTTTCGGGGAGGCAGAGCGTCGTGGAGTATTGCTCTTGTCAGCCACCGTGAAGGCATCCCTGAGGTGTCGGTCGGGGCCTGATTTGTGAGCTCCACTGTCCTAATAACCCCCCTGTCTTTATCTGTCTCCCTCAGCCCCTTCTCTCAGCAGGCCCATCTTGCATAACCATCTATTTGACCAATTCTTGTTTTCCCTTTCTCTCAAACGCCTCAAAAGGGTTTAATTATGCACATAGACAACCCCTATAAACTTCTATTCTGAGGACTTTTTATTGACTTTTAAGCCAGGCAACCCTCCGGCATTTCAATTAGCAATTTATAAGAGAAAAAAAAAGACGACAATTAAATTAAGAAGTTTCTATAAAAAAGTTGTCACATCATTTCCATTCTTCTTCTTTTTTTCGGTTTTAACTAAATGAGATGGTGTGGATATGCGAACCAGCTGGAGTGGGGTGCCTCATTTGAGGGGAGAAAGGAATGGTAGAAGGAGAAAGAAAAATGAGATGTAATTAAAAAGCAAAGGGAAGGGAAGATGGAGCGGCGGGGAGAGATATGTGCAACAGGACAGGGCGCGAGGGCTGACCGCAGGGCCAGCCAGCACTGACCTCGCTACTTAGGTCCTAATTACATGTTGTGAAACTTTAGTCGGCTTACGGTCATCTGGCTGCACTGGGCCTCCCGGAGCACAGACAGACAGAGAAATTACAACACCATTACATATGCTTTAAAGACAGAGAGAAGGTGGAGGGGGATGAAAAGACCAAAGCTGATGTCACTTTTTTTTCTTGTGAGAGTGAGAGAAAGTAACAAAGCATGAGAGCTTTCTTTTGTGCGCCGCTGCCGAATGGAGCGATGGTATTTTTACAGGCCTAAAAGATCTGTGCGCACATAACAATGTGGGTACACAGCGCTCAGCGGGGGTCCATGGGGGGAATATGCCCCTCTGGACACACTCTGTGCACGCTGCTAAAGGTTCATTCATGTTACACAGATACATATAAGGAAGGAGCCTATTCTGCATAAATGTAGGCTGCTTTCCGACAGCTCATAGCTTCTCATCAGTGGAGCAGTTGTTCTAGTGGTCAGTGGTCAGTGGTCATGTGGCGGTCTTGAGCTGTAACTGAGAGCTCAAGTGAGATACATCTGAATTACAGGAAAATTTACTTTTTAAGGAGTGGTTGCAGAAATATTTTGCCCTTTTTCCAAATACCTATGGATATGTATATATATCTGGTCAACAGGACACATTACAAGACTTCTAGTAGCTATATCATAGTGTTGAGTTGTAGTCATGGTCTTTTACTTCTGGTTTTTTTTTTTGTTTGTTTTTGAAACAGTGGATATAATCATATCTGTGAGCACTTTTAACTTGCCTTTTCTTGTTGTGTCTCTTTTGTTGTTTGTATTTTTGTCTATTAATTATGTGTTATTTTATGTTACCTTCCTGGGGACTCCAAACGGAAATGAGCAATTCTGCTTCCATCAGGCACATGTACAGCTGTAGCATTTGTTACAGATGTTCATTAATGTGCAATGTCCCTATTAAATAAATAAATAATAATAAAAAAATGCTATTGCAGCAGAATAGAAGAACCTTAAAGATATAAATGCATATATCTTCAACATTTTGCCTATTAAATCTAAATTGGTGTATATATTTTCCAATGTAGGGGACTGGTGGGAGTGGTTGTAGTATACTACACTATAATACTTCAAGTAAGACGTAACCATATGGTCCATATTTGTCCTCATTTCCCAAAAGCCTATGGACATAGACCAACAGAAAGGTATCTTTATGATAGTGACTGACCCGTCTGACCTTAACGATCTGAGAGATGGTTAAGTTTAGAGTAAAGGATTGGTTATGTTTTGTGTTCCTTTTAAGAAATACAGCCTCAGCAGTTAACAAAAAGAGATCCAAGTGTAAAACTAGAATGGTTAATGCTATAGAAACAGAGTCTAACACATCGAAATGAGACCTTATTGAGGTTAGCAGTGGTTCATGAGCCTTACAGGAGAGAGGTACATTTTATAAGGAAAGGATGTGGATTTGGTTTGGAGTTATGACACTGTTTCCAATCCCAAAGTATTTGAAATGTTGTTTATCACATTCTTGCATTAAATAATATGAGACCTCCATTATCCTGACATTTCTTCCTCTCTGTTCACGATTGTTGTTGTCAGAAACTACTAATGCTTGTTCTTATTTTTTTCCGATAGAGTGATTATAATATTCGGATTTATTTTTGTACATAGAGGCAGGATAAATGAGCCTTTACAGTACTCACTGGAGTCATGAGTGTGCATTAAACAAGGCCTACAAGCCCGAACCCTTGGGCATTTCCAACTCGTAACATATTCAGTGTCTATGTCTTACCCACACACACTTCATTGGTCTGTCAGTCTGGACTTACTGAGTGTGTATTTGGGTAAGCGGTTGGAAAGGTGACATCTGGGGCTCACATTTGCCCAAACTCTCAGCAAACTCCCTCCTCCTTTTCTTATCACCCACATTGAGTGTATATTAACCCACAGTCTTCCACAATGTGAGCTTATGCCTCCATCTCATCTTCTCCACATCTTCCCTTCCTTATTACCACCCTCTCATTGTCGAATGGGGTGTTGTAGGATTCGGGAACTGAAGGTGGACCCTGGGGTGCAGAGGTGGGAATTCCAGCACGCAGCAGAAAACCATAGGGGGGTTGAAACCAGAGAAGGAAAGTGTTTTACTTCGCAGATTTTCAGTTTTATTGGTTCAGCGTGCTGTCAGCCTTCCCCCTATTTCTTTCGCACACACACCTAAAGCCACGCACACACTTAAGCACATGTGGATTTTAGTGGTGTTGGTACTTCTTTTTACATTTGTTTTCACAAATTATATTGTTTTATGGAGCTTCAACTGCTGCAACAAGTGGCTAGAAGGTGTTGTTGTTCTTTTGCTGTGGTGACAGTTACATTATAGTAAAAAATATTTTGGACTAAACTAGGTGTGAGTATCCAATGAAGCCAATTTGTTTAAGGGATAGGAATAGTTATATACGGTAGTGCTGCAGTATAGTTCTGTAAAGCACATAATTGCCAGTACAGACCTTTTTAAGGAAGCAGACAGGAGCAACCAAGTAGGCTTTAAATTTTGTATTGTTGCTAATGGGGCCATTAAAATGTGCTTTTACTACAACAAGGCTACAGAGTATTTAGTTTAATACCTGTGCCATTGCTCCTGTCTGTTTCCAGACTGACTCTCACTGTGCTGACAACAGTTTACTGCAGATAGTATATTTGTGAAGAAGCTGACAGGAGTCCAATTATAAAATCCTGAGCTATCCCTTTAACAATCCTGTATGAACACAGTGTCAATGTAACAATATCTGCCTTTGCATGACATACTGTACAAAAGCAATGTTTTGAAACATAAATAATATAGATTAATACAAAGCATATTAAACCATAAGAAATAAAGAGCTACCCAAATTGAAAAATCTGTTGCAAAGTTATACGTGACTGTGAATGCATTTTATTCTTTTCGTAAAATAATGCAAAAAAGGTGCCAAAGTTCCCTGGTCCCTGGAAGAAATATAAATGCCTTTAAAAAAGTGTGTAAATACTTCAGAATGATGCACTCTGGCTTGTACACCTTTGCTGATCATTGCAGTTGAGAACAAGATCATTACATTATATTTATAAATAAAGATGTGCTCAGAGCTGACCAGAATGAGGTGTCTGGGGAGGTGGAGTGGATGTTTGAACATGAAAGATGCACAGATGAAGGTGTGTGTGTGAAGGAGGTGGCTATGCATGAAACCAACTGGATGGAGAACTCATTGCTACGACTGCTTTAAAGAGATCATTTTAAAAGAAGAAATGTCTGTAAAGTAAAGTAAAACAATCACTGAAGAATTCAAACAGAGACTTCCCACAATCTTCAAACCACTGAAGACCGTAAAGCACTGACGGTTCATGAGCGTGCATTGATTAGCACTTTACAGCTCGCACTCATTTCCTGATATTAATTGTGAGGGTAGCGTCTTATCTGTCTGCGATCGGCTGTCTGCAGGCGGACATGAGTGAAACCGTCGGAGAATGACGAGCCGCTGGAGTGGGCAGGATTGCTATCTGTAATCTGTGATCAATCTCGGGCCGAAGTGGCTGCTGCGAGAGGGAAGCGGGGTCGACCTCTGCGCCCCTCCATCCACCTCGCCTCCTTCCTCGTCTCAGCACCCCCACACCCCTACGGCTCCCACCCCTCCTCGTCCCATGGGTGGCTCGCTCAGCCCTGAGGGGAGAACATGGTGCAGAGCAGGCAGACAATTTTCAGGCTGACTGCTTTTACTTTCGGCCCTAAAAACAAACTGACAAAACAAAGGACAGCAAATTAATGACCCGTGCCCCCTTCCCTCCGTCCTGCTCCACCCCCTCAGACCTCAACCCCTGACAATTGACTCCTGGTTTGGCACGTCTCTATACCCTTTCTCCCCCCTGACTCCCCCTTTTAGCCTGACTTTTGATCCCCTATATGTTGCACATGCACAGACACACATACTCTCTTAAGAAAAAGTTCATAAAATCAGTTTGGTGGTTAAAATTCAATTCAGCTGGATGGACGTAAGGTAAATTACGCCAAATAAATTGAAATGTTATAAAAAAATAACTATTTGGCAAGGCCACACCCTCCAAACAATTAAACAATTTAAAGTTCACTTGTCCTACTAAGGTACATCAGTGATTATAAGAGATATAAGCCATAACATTAATAATAAAAAAGAATTGCCAGCTCCAGAGGACTTCCACACACCTTCTTCCTTAACTCTGTGACCCGTGGCATCTGGTTTAGATTGTCACAGGAAGAGCGAGACAGAGACATCCAGAGGGAAAGAGTGAGTGTGAGCGAGCGTCAGAGAAAAGGCCTCTCTGTCTGAGCGCCTTCATTATCATGTGTTAATATTAATGCAATTTGAAAAAGAAACAGACGCAGAGACACAGGGCTCGTCTGTGCGCGCTCTCCCGGTCCAGACGGGCGTCCAGACCGCAAGTCTCGCGCAAGTCGCTCTTCATCCACTGTCACCTCACCGCAAGCGCTCCATCTATTATGAGCACGCAGCGATCTGACAACACGCCTTTAGTACGCCATGTCACAGAGGCCGCAGTCTTGGAGCTATTTGTGCAACATGTGCCTCTGGTCTAATTGTTTTTAAAATGGTGCTTTGGGTTGAGATTGGTATTGTTTCTGATATGCTTTTAAAAGTGTAAAATGATCACCCTTTCAACAAGAGTTTACGAGAATCAGAATATTACTATGTCCTCTTGGTTGGGTTTTTGGATGGGGCAGAAAAGCTAGGACTTTGCTACTGAAGATTGTATTCTTGACATCACAAAAAACATTAGTCATTTAATTAATTAAGTTTGTGCAAAAAGAGTTTAGACACTTTATTACAGTCAGGTAATAAAAATAACTGTTTTAGCCTGACATTAATCATATTTAAGCAGAGATGGGGAGTAAAAAGTTGCATTAACTCCACAACTTGTGTGACCAAAAAAAAAGTTTGTAGTGAGTGATATATGCAATAATTACATAAATATGTAACTGTTTTTGGTGGAAGGTTTGGCTGTGCTGTTAGTTCACAGCAAAACACACAGTCAAAACATAAACCATAAGCAGGAGTGATTATAAACACCTCTGTTTTTATTAGCTTTCATTCTTGAGCAAATTTACTCTGATATTGACTTTTAACAGCTTTTACTCCTGTGCATAAGATATCCAAGTTCACAAACAAGATGAAAATAACTGGCCTAAAAGAATAAACATTTCAGTGTTCATCGCAACACCATCACCAATTGGAAAATTACAGCTCCGAAAATAACCAGCTATAAATGCACCAAAGAAGGTCACATGATCAGTCAAAATGTGAACTGATGTGAAGATTCCTCTTCTTCACACCTGGTCCACACATAAAATGCCAAGATATTGTTCTTTAAGCAATACTATGTCATTTTTAACCCCTAAATATAGAGTCAGAAAATCATTACAACAATAGCTTTAACCTCATTTTAATGGGCTCTTAACCTGAAACAAGGAAAGTAACTCCCTTTTCGAAGACAAAGTGATCCAAGAGATACTCTACTATGTAACTGTGAGTTTAGGGGCACACTACCTTATCTTACATGTATCTAAGCAGAATGCATCAAATCAATGCATATCTACATTATTACTAGGATTTTTTTAACAATATTTCTGAATTATTATAATCCAATGTAAGTTTTGTCGCACATTTGTCTCTTTTAGTCGGTGTACAGTTTCAAAACTTAAATAGTTGGGTTGATAATAGTGTTGATGGTGATGTGTGACTCTTTGTGTATTTATTGCCCTGTTTCTTTCTGTTCTGTACATTTCCAACTATTGAAAACGGACACATCTTAGTCTTTAGTCCATTGATTTGAATAAAAGCCGGTATGAGTGGTATTGTATTATTGTATTAAACTATCAGTTGTTTTACTTGAGGAACAGATTTGGACTTCTCTTCCCATCTCTGCATTCAAGTCGTTTTAGGTTCATGTTTCCACATAATTTGTTACGAGCTTGTTCAAAACACCGCAGACCATTTTACAAAGAGGATATGTAAATATGCACATATTGTGGTCACTCTGTAATACATTGGAATGGAGATACTTTTTAGGGCTATTACAAGAGGGATAGCACTTTGATAGGTTTAGGACGAGAGGGCGGTTTTTGAATTAAATAATGTGAAGGGTTCCAACTTACAAATATTAGAAGAGTCAAAAGTGTAATTTTCAGCACAGTTTGATCTGATTAAAGCAGTGATTGAGGCGGATTCCTGAGTTGTGTGAATGACATGTGGTGAGCATTTAGTTGGAGCGGCTCGAGGGCATTCTCTGGGCTCACCGGAGCAAAACCAGAGTCAGGGTGCCAAGGTCAGACTGTCTGTTCATAGCGCCCCGGCCCTACTCCCTTCTGTCAACACAATCTGACCCCGAAATCAAGAAGCAGATATAATGAGCCGCCCTGCGTAAAAATTGGAGCTCCTGAGTGTTGTTTTCAACCTGCTCTTTCGTGTGAATACACAGAGCTACTTCGGAAATGGTCCATATGGGTCAGTCCACAATTGCACATAATTTAAATGCTGGATCTCTCTGTGTGGAGTTTGGACCCTGTTCTCATTTTCACAGGGTTTTCCTCACGGGGGCTCCACTTTCCACCCACAGATATATGTCAATCCCAAATACGTCTGTGTTGTAGTAAATGCATATACTGAGAAAAGAGCGTGATTATTGATTAATACATCAAATAGTATTGGTACATTGACGGATCAGTTAAGGCACACAGGGGCCAAATGCGGCCCTTTGCAATGTTTTTTGTGGCCCTTCAATATATTTAGTAAGATTTTTCTGGCACAAGGTTTTAACTGTATTTGAACATGGTTTAGATGTTTGTTTTTTTTTTCCTACAAAGATAAATGTTCAAATTCATCCAAAACCTATTAAAATGCAATTAAAACCTGTTGAAATCCAACTAAAACTTGTTCAAATCCACATAAAACCTGTTGAAATCCACATGAAACCCATTTAAATCCAATTAAAACTTCTTCGAATCGAACTAAAACATGTTCAGATGCAACTAAAACCAGTTTCCATAAAAGGCGGAAATTAATGTTAAAAATGACTTCTGTAAGACTCAAATGAAGATGAAATCTCACGTTTCGAATTTAATCAAAGCTTCCAAATGTCACCATCTTCGGCCCCTGAAAGAATTCTTACTAACAATTTGCGGCCCCTCACCACTTTGAGTTTGACACCACTGAGTTAAGGTAAAATAAAAGACTGGATGTATATTTCTAAAGCAAAAAGACTGACTGAGTGATTGGAAGCATGTTAAGCCGTGGACTAGATATCTTCAGTAAGTCTAAGTCCTATGGGAGCAGGTGACAAAGGAGCTAGAAGAGGCTAACACACACACGTATACTTGCACACACTCACACCCACATGCATTCCTGAGGGATTAGGCCAAAGACTATGAGCATTTCATCAAGTGTTTCCCATTCAAACAGACTCGAGAGCAAATCCTTGGAAAAGCTCGGGTCACCGCCCTGGCTTTTGGTTCTGGCTTAATATTTAAACTGGGATCGAGATGGATTGAAAGTGAGCGTTATCAGTCATCGTTGTGTTAATAAGGCCGGGTGAAGTCGGGCAGGTCTACCTCTGCACTACCCACAATGGTGCAGGCTGTCTGTTTATGCATCTCTAACTACCATAGCTCATAACTCTGTATGGCCTGTTGAAGATTATCACACATTTATAGCTCCGTAGCATTGTCAAAGAATAAAAAAATACTTGCCCTCTGCTTGTATTTCAATGGGTGAGACTTGTTTACACACCTGAAAATCCTGAATATTATACTATATTATATTAAAAACAGAATTGGTGGTGGTGGATGGTGACCTGAGTTTTTGCTTATAAGTGGAATTGGATCAAAATCAATGCATATTTATTGTATTGTGCATTGTGATTTTTCTTTACTTTTAACCAGCAGAGGTGTTTCTAGAGACTCTAGAGAGTATCTAGGGGCCCCCAATACATAGCAAAATTATGGCAAACACAGTCATAAAAGCTTGTTTGTTGCCATGAAAAATGAAATATTCTTAAAATACTTATCTTCTGTATTTTGGGGTCTCTTTTGTGCTCAGTTACCATATTTATCTATACTGCTGCAAGGTCTCTAATGTGTTTTTTTTGCCAAAATATAACCATAAAGGTTGTTTCCAGGGGCACACACAATTGCCTAGAAGAATGGGCCCCAAAATAAAGGCTGGTTCAAAGTGAAAAGCACCATTTTGGATTTTTTTTTTAACTTTACTGTTAAAGTTAGAACATCCTCTGCATAATCCATGTGCTTAAAATAATGATTAATAAACCTATGGCGTCTCATGTTCAATGTGCTCAATGCTTGGAGCCCCACAGTCTCTTAAAACACCTTATAACTCTTATTTCTGCAAATGTTACATGGCTACATTAAAGTTGAGAGACAGGGTTACCACCGAACTCCACAGAACACCATACAAGGGACTGCCCAGTGACCACTACAGTATGAGGTAACTGGTCAGTGGAGCCAGATTTATAGCTAATCAGTCTGTATCGGCAGCAGTCTGCTATGGACTGAACTAACTTTAGAACATTACCACACAGAGAGGGGAGTGATGTCAGCGGAGAGGGGGATTGGAAGAACAAGTGAATGAGGACAGAGGGAAGAGGAGGAAAGATTAAAGGAAAAACAACCGAGGGATTAAAGGAAGGAACGGCGATAAGGAGGCGAACATACTCTGCCCCCCTCCTCTTTCCTTGCCATTAGACCCCTTTCTCATTACTCAGTGCTTGTCGCTAAGGCATTGACATCCTCTGCCATCTCATATACAGCTATTGATTCCTCACGGTACTCACATACGCAATTCAAATCACCACAAATACATTCCATCTTACTTACTGCCTGTGTGTATGGACTTGCATTTGAATGTGGGCTGTCCACGCTCGGAGTCCGCAGCTCTTCAGGCTCGTTGTTTATTATGTTGACGTCCTAACTGCAATGTATCTGTTAAATGTATTGACACGTGCTGATATATCTGTCAATACTATTGGTTAGAGTCTGAGGAAGAGGTCAAAGCTTTTGCCAAGGCGAGCGCGCTGACCTCAAAGCTCATTCAGAGAAAGGGAAAGACCACAAAGAGGCAAGAAGGAGCTTTATCCATATATTGACTTTAAATTGGGAATAGTGGGAATAGTATACAATGTCAATGACCACAAAAGTTTATGTATAATGTATTGCTTTATGTCTAATGTACATATAGTTGCCGTATACCTGTCAGTGGTGTCAAATCTAAGGCTGGAGTTCGAGTGCTGTTATTACATTTACTTTAAAGATGATTCTTTGGTTATGTTCTGTATGTTTGTTATGTAAGGTAAGCTTTAGTTATATGAAAATGTGATTCTGTTTGGTATTTGAAAAATCTGAATAACTCACAATGGCATAGTTATCTTCCCTAAACCATAACTGTGTGTGGTTGTGTCTAAACAGAACTATAACAGATATAACTATTTTATATTATGAGGTCAGTTATAATCTTTGTCATAAGTCTCTACACGAAGAATAAAAAAAAATGCACAGGAGCAGTTTGTAGGCTTTAGAAACTTAAATAATGCTTCCTTACAGCTAATGAACATGTATTGTCATAAACTTTGTGTTGTAGTTTCGCTTTTTTTTTTTTTTTTTAATAAAAACGCAATGCAAAAGGAGATAGCTTTAGATATAGCCATTTTTTTTTATTAACCTCCACAACCCCCTTGGTATACTGTTAGTGTGCTATGAACATGAACACTGTCACACTGAAGCTGGTGGTGTTTTATGAAACACAGCATAAAAGAGTTGACCTTTTTGTTGTTTCGCTGATTGAGTATTAATGGGGCACAATGATTATTATGAATACTGGTGAGACAACTAGCAATCATGAAAAGAAATCTAAAAGAAGCTCTGTTGTTTTCGATTCTATGTGCACTAGCAGCTTTATTTTAGTTGCGATTCATATTTTTGAAGCACATTTTGCACATTCTCAGCCTAAAGCAGGAACAGGTGATTTATCCATCACCAGTGTGGGTGCCACTTATGCTAATAACGGTACAGTTGACATACCTATGCTTTTCTTTACAGAAATGGCCGAGCTCCAGACTAAACTCGCAAAAATCTGGCATAACTTTAAATATCGGCGATGCCCCATCACAGGATCAGGTTAGTCGTCCACGCACAGACCCGAGTGTATTTATATGTCGGGCAGCGACCACCACCGCGGTCTCTGCTGTCGGACTTAACCGCAAGCACGCAGTCACAGATGGATTCATCCGAAGCCCCGACAGAAGAGCTCCTGACCACGGGCCTTCGACTTCCATCACCACATAACAACGAGCTAACCACAGAAGAAAAGGGAGAGTGAGGAGAGAGACAGGGGAAAGGGATACAAGGAAGAAGCTTAATCCAAAAAACATGGAGATCTGAAGGTACATGGAGAACAAAAATGGCAAGAGATTTCTTCACTTGTCACTTGTTTCGTTTCCACATAATGCAAATTTGAAGTGAACTTTGTGTGAAGTTTCTTGTTTATTGTCTTCATTTCAGTCCAAACAGCCATATGCAAATGAGTTTAACAATGGCCGCCACCACTTAAGAACTGCTAATTAAACCCAGTTGATGCAAAGACAGGGCTTAAGACAAAAGATGCTCAAATTTCTCAGGAAGACAAGCAGAGTTATGGCCACCTTTGGTATTTGTCAAAGCCCTGCCACTTCTCCCCTCGCTGTTTTCTGCCCCCTCTACCCCCCGTCTGTTCTCTGCCCCCCCACCCTTGGCTCGATTGCCTCTAATGGACATGCTTTATCTAGGCTGACCTAACCATTGTCACGCGGAGCAGAATTTGTGAGCTTTTAGAGTGGGTATACACTCATCGACGTGCAGGGGGTGGGGGTGAGGGGTGGGTGGGTGCAAAGGGAGACGGCGGGGTCGTGGCAAGAGGGGGTGGGTGCTTGGCAAGTGTCCATGCATGCACTCTCTGGGCCACTTCGTTAGCCGCCGTCCACCCTCCCTCCGTGTGTGTTCTCGACTATGCAAATAGGATGGCAGTTAAATTCTGAATGAGGAGTGAGATATGAGCTCCACACTCATCTGAAGAATGGACAGGGCAGACAACAGATGCACATATACAATCATTAATGTGTCACAATCCACTTTGTTTAACTGCATCCAGTCTCTGGGACTTTTTCAGTATTCCCCAGGACTCATGAAAGTAGGTCTTTAGCCAATAAATAGATACATTATCTACATTTGGAAATAGCAATCAAACTTTATTTATATAGAACTTTATATACAGCTTAATGCAAGTCAAGGGGCTTCACAAAATAAAATCATTAAACACAATATTCACAACAGTTTAATAACAGTGGTGGCTTTGTTTCACTTTATTTTCACTCACAATTGAATAGAGAAAAATAGAGTAAAACAAATGAATAAAATAAACAAATGTAAATTAAATGAAATGAAATAAAAAAAATGAAATGAATAAAATAAAATAAAAATAAATAAATAAATAAATAAACAAATAAACAAACAAACAAATAAATAAATAAATAAATAAAAAAAATAAAAATAAATAAAAATAAATAAAAATACATAAAATAAATAAAATAAAATAAAATAAAATAAAATAAAATAAAATAAAATAAAATAAAATAAAATAAAATAAAAATAAATAAAATAAAATAATGGCTAAACCAAAAGTGTTTTTTTGTTCTAGTTTGTGGAACGGCCAGCAGTGACATGCCAGAGGATCTGAAGTCTGTCCTGATTCTTAAAAATGTAACATATCACAATCCTAGCTTCATGGAACATTTGGACTTTTCCATGGGAGCTACAAGTCAAAGCCCCCCTTTAGGCACATGGCACTAAAATCTACTCATCAGCTCTAATATCATCACACTTTTCCCTTTTTTTGGAAAACAGAAAAAAGGTGGGATAAATTTGTAAATTTGTGAGATTGCTCGTCTTTAAGGGAGGCTTCAGTCATTCAAAGTAAAAGGAGAATCTTGGGAGAAGTTGGAGGAGATAGAGAAGCAGTGAGAGTTCACCCCCGTCTGCCGAGAGGTGAAACCCGATAGGGCCACTTTAAAAATCGCTTAACACGCTCGACACAAAAGACAGCTGAGAAACTGGAGCCGTGTTTGATTTGAGTGTCAGGGTGGGAGGCACTAATCTGTGGACACGGCAGGCACAGGTGGTGAAACAATCAAACAGCTCCTCACTCTTACAGTATATCACTCACAGCCATGTCCATAAAGCGGAACACACAACTGATACGGCAGCTTCAGGAACTGTTTACATATCCACAATTTGATGTCCATATAAGCACCAGCACAATTATGTCTGTATAACTCTGACGTGAAAAAAAAGCACCCATGTTCACAGTGGGCTGGACTGCGGTGGACTGTGGTGTTGTTTTACCGGTCCAGATAAAGACATGGAGGATCAGATTCCCAGCTCCTGTTCCTCTCTCCTGCCTTTCACCTTTAGTTTTATGTGACAGCGGCACACGCCCTGCCTCAGTGATGGAGCGCTGATTGAAAAAAGTGCAAAGTCATACCCCTCAAAGAAAAATGTGATCAACAAAGAATGCAATCGTGCCATAACTTACATATGATCTAAGACTCAGGATTTATAAGGTTCTCATCGATCGATAGTGTAGTATTGATATTTATTGATATAGTGAGTTAGTTTATCACCTACAGTAAATCAGTTTGAGCTCTTTCCAAGTTTGGAGAAGCCCACAGAAGACACATTCACTTTATCGTGCTGTAAACTGGGCTAAAAACGCTGTCTATTTAGGATCATCCTTAGAAAGCTAACGAAAAACACTCCTAATATCCTAACACTTTATTTTTCGAGAATTAAATTTCAACCGTTTTTTTCTCTCAACAGATTTTGAATTTGTTGTACAATTAAGTGATGCTTGTCTATTTTTTGTTTTGACATTTCCAAACTTGATGTGTGATGTATCTACTGACGATATTTAAAGTATCTTGTGTCCTTATGAGCTAAAATCAAAATAGTCCATTCAAACTAGTATGTCCTAGTGCAGAGGTTCACACAGTGGCACAGACAGTGCTGGTTCTTCACACTTGGCACACTGATGTCTTATTTAAACAAAATACGATACACTTTTAAACACTTCATTATATCATATGGTATAGTCTATACTGTGCTACGCTATGCTCTACTGCACTGTTCTATACTATACCATACTATACTAGTAATATACAGTACTGCACTGGTTTACTGCGCTAGTGCTCTGTACCGAACTGTGTTATATTATACCATGCTATGCTATATGCTATCCAATGCTATCCAAAACAATCCTGTGCTATAACATGCTATAAATTTGTTTACTGTGCTGTGCTACTAAACTAAATATAATATAATAATAATATACTAAACTATATACTATACTGAATGCAGTGCTATACTATGTCCTGCTCGGTTCTTTGCTGCACTATACAATACTGTGCTATACTTTTGTTTACTGTACTGTACTATAAAATACAAAAAAAAAAATTCAGTGGTACTCAAGATACAAATAAACCCCTTTGAGTAAAAAAGATTTATTGGAGTCCCATTTAAGACACGAGAAGAGATGCTGACATGCTGCAGATGAGGTGACAATCTCTCGTCGTCACACATTACACACTGCGTGACTGTCAGCACTTATCCTTATATCAACATAATATGACAGTTATTGGTATCACCCTCACCTCTGAACAGGGAAACCACACAGGCATTTTACACGTCCAACAGCAGGCCGTCATAAAGCCCAGGCCGGTGCTATTCACGCAACACGAAACCTATCATAGACTGTCAGGTGGAGTAACCTGAACGCTAGGTATTATTGGCTAATCTTATTTACACCGTGAAAGTGAGCAGTGGAGTGTAAATCTTTAGAACTTGGCCAAGCTTCCACTTCCACAAACTCACTACAAATACTTGCATTTCAACTTGCTATTTAAGTGAAGTGACATATTGGAAATTGCAGCTGCAGTGTGTAATGTAATGACCCCACAAATCAGAACACATCAGGTTTGATTTTTTAAATAAAATTGATCTGCTTCAATTTTTTGATTGATTACAGCCTTATCGTTATTTTTCACACCACGAAGAGAGATTGTTTGTTACACAGGGGGTCTTCCCCAGAGGACCTCCCCCCGACCGGTCTGTGTACACATATAACATACATATATACAGTCGTGCACGCTCTCTCACACACGTTTCGCCCTCAGGCCAGTCTCTGTAATGGGATCCTCACTGTTATTTCTGCTGAATCAAATAAATCCTACTAATTAACATGTTAACATGATTGATGGGGCTTGATTCTGCAGGGAGCACAGAACGTCTGTCTGCTCTTAAGCTACTGCCTGCTCACAGAATCACAAAGAGAACCAGACACATTTATGTAACGTTTTTTATACTCAGAAAATAAGAAAACACAGATCATGAAATGTGCTAATATATATGCATAAAACCAGAAGTCTAAATTTATTGTGCAGTGACGCTTTCTGGGAATGTTTTACTGTTAAGAATTGTTTCACCCTAGAAAGTACAGAAGTTTGTCATGTTGATAAGTAAAAACAGATTTTGGTGATAGGATGAGCTAAAATGAATCTACTTCGATAACTATTGAGGCTAAAATGGATTGTATATGCACAAAAATGAACGTGTGTTAACAAGTTTTGGTGTAAGTTTTACCAGTGAACTCTAGTCAGCCACAGATTGAACCAAAAACTGTCAGCCTCCAGTGTGTTTGCATACATGCATTTGGATAAATACAAGACGGAGCAGGCAGAGTTTGAAAATGGTATTAAAAGCCACAAAGAGAATATGTATAAAAATGCCAATCAACATGGGTTTTAGTTTAAGGAATAATATGCAGTTTTTACAGTTGAATTTTAAACAACAGTGTGTAAACAAACCTGGCACCGGTCTGTCCTCTCATTGAAACCCACATTTGGCTTTGAATGACATCCCTCACATCGACCAAAAGAATGAAATGGTAAAAAGCAGGCAAAGAGAAGTTGCTTTACAAATATATTCACCTCCTTAATGTGATAACGGGCCAAAGGTGTGGAAAGATATACCTTTTAAGGCAGCTGCCATGTTGGTATTTGGAGCCATAGAGTGACTTCTTAAAAGAAATATCGACTGTTCTCATGCCATAGATTATTTTCAGGCATGCTTTAATTACTACATGCTAAAAGATTATATTTTTGTTTACAAAGTGACCAAAATTTCACCTAAATTTAAGTTAAACATTGGCAATTTTTGTTTCTCCAGTGGCTGCTATGAAGTGACTAACTTTTCTTCTATTGCTAAAGTACAGTTATATAAAAGTGCATTTCTTGTGCTTGAATTGGATCTTTCGATGTCAAAACCACACATGCAAGCTCTTCTTTAATCCTGGGGTTCAGCTGTTGTCTCAATTTGTGCCATTGTATTGACGCATGCACAAACAGCGCTAGACGAACTGTCACTGGAGACGCATGAGAAAGAGCATTTGATAACAAGTAAGTGAACTGATACGAACAATAAGCATGGGCAATGTTCAAGCTGGGAAACGCACAAGGAAGTGATAGGTGAGTTTGTTCAGGGACACCATGCAGAATTAGAGTAATCACAATGTAATCAGAGTTCAAAGAGTGTGGGTAAATGCTAATGGCCTGATAAAGACACATCCAGATTTTCAAGTTACTTTATAAGGAATACAAATGGGGTTTTGTAAAATAATAAAGACTATAAAGACTTCTCAGTTTGAACTTTACTAACCAATGTACCTGTGCCAACCTCAAGTCATTGTTTTAAAAGGTTGGTTGTGGGAACAGCGCAGTGCAAGGTGAGGGCTGCCAGGGGTCTACGCCCGCTGCGCCCGCTCCGTTGTTTATGAATGAATTAATCAATAGTGACACAGCACTACACGCTTTTTCCTTCCTCATTATTTTAATTAGCCGTTTATATGGCTGCCCCCTCAAACACCCTCCTTGCACCTCTTTTGCATTCCATTAATACATTAACATGCACTTGACAAAAAAAAAAAAAAAAAAAAAAAAGAGCAAGGACGCAGACACCGTGGCGGTCGCTTGGCCGGTCACTTTGTAGTTAGTCGGGCGCTTGTCCTGCTTCTTTTGACAATGTTCCTCATTCTGTCCTGTCCCCGCGGCCCCTCAAAGCAACTTCTAGGAAAGTCAGTAGTAATTAGGCTTATATTATGCTAATGAGCTCCGTAGCTAAATGAAACAGTGTGTTTTGACAATGTCTCAAACAAGCGCCGTGAGAAGTTCCCTCTAATAGAAAGAAACATGTGTCCGAACCCCCATTCCCTGCCACATTGTTTGTATTTCTTCCCGAAAGAGGGAAATCACACCTTTTTTTCATTTACGCGTGCACACACTCAGGTCTGGGGCGTGATTACCGTCTATTACAACTCTTTCACACGTTCCCCGTCTGCTCCAGCTTGGGAAAAATGCAGAATGTAAACAAATATCCATCCTTTCCGCAGAGTCAATGTGTGACCAAGCAGCTGTTTGAATGAATGAATGACAGGGCAGGGCCTTGTACAAGTGTGAGGGCGTGCGTTCAAGAGCCGGGGGTACGCCGAGTAAAAGGGTGCGCAATAGCGGACGGTGATGAGGTGCGAGTGATGGAGCCCATTCCTCTAACAAAAAGCCACCATGTGCGGCTCACATGTTGGATCTTTGTTAAGAAATGCTCATCAAAATTAAACTAACCCCCATCACAGCTCCGTACACGCACAGCACCCAGCAGAGCGCTCTGGCCTGCGGGCACACAGTGATTGACAGGATCCAGATTGCCAGATTGTTCTCAGGAGCGTGGAGAAATGACATCACACTCATTACAACTCCTAAATATAAACAGTCACGCTACTTGACGGACAAGTCTGTATACAAGCATGTGCTGGTGTCTGTGCGGACCTGGAAAGCCTGGTTAGTGGGGAATAATGAATCAGATATGTTTGCGTGTGCACATAACAACACAACCTCTCAAATGGAGCTAAATAATGTTTCATATGTGGAATATCAGTGATCCAAAGGAGGAAAGAATAGCAAAGGGCAATTCCCCCAACGTGCAATTTAAACATTCTTTGTTGAAATAGTTTATGGCAATGTATGAAAGGCAAATGTAAGGAAATTGTAACAATATAATGAAATTGAGGGTTTGTTGTTTAGGCTGCAGCTATGCCAAGTTATGGTTGGCCTTTGTGTAATATCAAACAGTTGACCTGAGTGATATTTGAACCCCAACCTCCCCTAATTGCACTGATATATCACAAAAGTTACTTCCTCTAATATATACAGTATCAACTTTCTCATTGTCTAAGCTTGTGGTATCTTATTTAGATTTTCAAACGTAGATTTATTGATGTAGAAACTCTTTGCATTTGTAATATGATAAGTTGTGTTTCCATAATCACATTGGAGTGGTATACAAACATTGACATGGGCACAAAGCATCTATTGTATGCTGGTGTGTCTTCAAGCTGAAAACTGTGTTCAAATGTCCACTTCAAGAGTATTCTCTGAAGGTAATCCATAGATAACTGATTATACATGGTATTTGCACAGTCAACATAAAAACAAAAACAATATATTTGAAATTAATGCTCTCAAATTAGAAGGTGTTAACCAAGCATTAAAATGTGGGAGTAATTACTTAATTGTTTTTGTTAGGTAAAGGACTTTAAATAACAGCCTCAACAAATAGAAGCAGAGATAATTGGAACATTAAGTGTCAAAGTAAGTGCAGCTTTGTGCAGACAACCAAGAAGATGCACACTGGAAACACACACACCACATGTTTGTCGGGCCACAGCAAAGATGAAGGCCTTTAGCTCGTCTGGCTAGCACATTGTAATTTACAAGCGCTCAATGTCACGTTGAGATCTCAATTAAGCAGCTCAGCTACACACTGGAGCCCCAGGGCAGGGCTGAGCTAGGCCCACACTGTGCCTCTCTGGCCAAGGCACACTGCAGAGCTGTGCACTCCTCCAAGACTCCTCACCCACCGCCAACAGACAACGCCAACAGTAAATATTTGAGGTTAGAGACAAAGAAGGGAGAAGGGATTCATTTAGCTCCTACGAGAACATGACATTGTGATTAAAAGTCAAGGCGGTCTGGAGAGCAGCAGTATTTGAGTCTTCACGTGAAGCCTGTTGGGGGACATGTGCTCACAGGTATTAAACACAAGTATGCAAACCACTTTTCAAAGAGGAGAAGATTTAATTTACACAATGACAATTCATAGAAAGACAGAGGTCACATCTGAATAAAAGTTCACAGAGTAGAGCAACAGTGCAGAATCCATATTTACTGGGCCAGTGTTATAATCTTAGGTTGCTTCCTTTGGTTAGGTCTAGTTTCAGGAACATTGTGCACCCAAAAATAAGATCTGCTAACGACCTACATTCACTTAAAAATGAAACATTAACAAAGTTTATTCAGCAGTTGATAATTTTCTTTGCCAGGCAACACCAGGGGTTATGGGTGCCTAATTGTAAAAAAAAAAAAATGTTTGTAGCATGCACCTAAGTGTCCATACCTTAAGCTTTTGAGTGATAAAATATGAAAAAAGTAGTGCCAAACAATGAAGTTTATATAAAAGATTAATGCGGAAAACTATAATGAGAAAGCAAGTCAAGAACCAAACCCCTCATGCACAGAACCACAGCTCCAGTTCTAACTAAGGACCTAGAGAGACACCGTGTGCTGGAATAAAGCAGCAAAAGCCCATAAGCTGCCACTACTGTTCTGTGATCAGATCCATATGGACCTTGGCCTTGGCCCTCCACCACCTGCCTCAAACATTCCCAAGCACCTAACAAGACAGCCAGCCTCCAACCCGTCCCAGACACATTTTACAAGCGGCCATATTGATGGCTATTGAGCTAGAGTGCCATTTAGCTCACCAGAAATCTTAAATTATACACTAGCCATGTGCTGCTTATGTGCACCCCCACGCTGGAGAGAGCCCACATCAGAACTTCCACTTCCAGGCCTGGCTATGGCTGGCTCCCACTCAAACTCTGTACATGACATGACACATCGCAAGCCAAAATGCAAATTTTATATGAGAAATAACAAGCAACTCTCATCCAACTTTAGGGCAGAATACTGTATAACTGGGTTGGTTCAAAGGATGGATTATTTTACCTCAATATGACTAAGTTAGGAAGAAATGTGTGCCCTTTTATTTGGCAGTAATAGTTAGGCAAAAATATATTAAATTTGACAAATATGCTTAAACAACTTTTGACTCTGAGATAATCAAAGGCATTTTTAGACACCTGTTGCATGTTGTGCATTGTAACTTTGGGCTTTTGTTTTCTCTTTACAACATATATTTGGCATCCAAGAGGTCTTTGTCTTTGCCAATCTATTATCATTTTATCTCTAACTCTGATTAATGTAAAATCAGAGCTTTAGTATCTATGTGTTTATATGGTTTTAGTAAAGCTGCACATTACGATTGATAGCACCTAAACCCAGGAAAGGAAGTCCAAATTCTCAACTGTACAGGGTGGTTTTGTTCCAGACCAGTTGTTGTTGCTTCTGCTGTACTCCTGCGGCCTGAGGGACCTGGGCCACAGTGAGACACATGGGCCAAAGCTCCTGATTGGCATTATCCTAACGAGCGGCAATTACAGCCCTGAAATCCACTCTCCTAGCAGTGGCTTTAACGAGCGAGCCATCACGCAGCCCACAATTATCATCACCAGAACTATTAAACACGACGGCAACAGCCCTGTTAAACACTTGCACATGTGGGGGCCGGGCATTCTTCTCAGGACACAGAGACGGACACAAACAGCAGCTCACAAACACAGGCGGGGGACACTGCCACCAGCATTGGACGAGTGGGCGCACAGTCTTCTAGCCTCAGCTTGAAACAGTTCACAGTGTTAGCCATAATAGTTTGTTCTTGATGTAAATGCAATGAGCACTAATCACAGTAGTTTTCAAACCCATCCCGACCAACATCCAGTCCCGAAAGAGGAGAATGTAGTACTAGTGCTGAAGAAATTGTTGGGAATTGTTTTTTGGGACTGAATGACGCACAATCAGCCCGTTTACATGCACATTAAAAACCCCATTATGTCAGATTTCTGGAGTTGTGAGATTATTGAAGTGATAGGACAAAACACAACAAAAAATGGCGTATAAACTAAGGACAGCAGCAGGGTGCAGCCTATTTTGCAGACCTATAAACAACCACATGAGGACAAGACCGGATGTTTTGAAAATAATGGAAGAAAGTTTGAGTCTTGCATCACTACGTACCAGGGTTTTTCGATTATTGCATTTCTGAAGTGCATCCAATTATTACAATTATCTGATTCCTCCCAATTATTGGATTATTATGGTCATGTAAACAAGCTCATTGTCCAAAGCACCTAGACGTATATTCTTCTTTCTCCCATTAGCTTTCTTCACAAGCCCTTTTTCCTGTAATTTCTATAAAGTATCTGCAAGTTCCCATAAGTGACAGTTAGTTGGGAGGTTTATGAAGGCTCAATGGTTCAGCATGGCTTCTCCCTGGTGGACATATCCCAACCGGGGCTTTTTTGGTTTATGGATGAATTGGAAAAGCTACGGCACATTATACAAGTTTACCAGTTTATAACAGTTTCAGTAGAGATAGTAAGCAAGTTCCTGCTGTGCTTAGCTCCAACTTTTAGTAACCACCCTGTTGGAATCAAAAGTTGTACACTACAGTTGCCGTTACTCGTTTTAACAATGAACACATCTAAAAACGTACCATACTAAACTTATTTTTACTTCTCCAGTTGAAATGTGCCTGTGAATATAACTGGACAAATCCTTCAAATACCCACTGCAACGTTATATTACAACAGCAAAAGGGGACTGACTGCAAAAACACGGTGGACAACATATTCAGCTCCATTCAGACGTGTTTTCGAGAAAGATCCGAATATGGGAAAGGAGGGACCTTTGCCTCAGCTAGAACACAAGCAAATGAAAGAACTCTCTTCACTTACTTGGACACCGAGAGAAAAGAGTCTTGTAAATGAGGGGAGTAAGAGCACTCACTATGACAACATGCACCACAACATAAAGTCATTTGTTCAGTTATTGGCATCGGTGCAGACGAGGGAGCTGCCAGTGGCGAATGACGTGGGGCTGAATATGTATTTGTGTGAGAGAGACACTGCGGGGTGGAAAAGATAGAGACCAATGGAAACACACACTTCGGGCTTTGAAGAAATAAAGGTCACAGAAGGAGGTACGCTGCGTTCGGGGTTAGCGATACGGCTACGCTCACAGAGACGGCAGTGTGCCTGGGCAGCAGCGTTATGGACTTGGCAAAAGGCCGCCGCGTAGAGTGGATCAGAGATGCAGTGATGCTCCTTGGGGATGTGGTGGAAGTTTGGCAGGACCGGGGACGAGCTAGGCCCAGACCGAGGCCAGACTGAGGCCAGAGGGAAGGACCGAGGCTGGGAGCCAACTGAGAGAGTGGAGGCTCTTTGTAGGATCCCAGCTCTGTAAGCCAACAACTCTCAGCTCTAGTCTGCCAAGTCCTATCATAGAGAGCCACTTAGACCTCCCTTACAGCAGACTGATTTCTCTAAGAACTTTATGGAGCTTGTTATTCTGCATTAGTGAGATGTTACATGGCAGCGGTGTTGAGAATACGTGGTGAACTTAAACGTACCAGTTCGCCATCTTTTTCCAGTGGATCTTTGTAGTTGTTTCTATCTGGCGATCATTGCAGCGGTCCAGAGAAGCTGTGAAGTATGATTGTGAGCAGGTGAATGAGAGAGCAATAGACACCCAAAGTGAGTTAAACAAGTCTATACCCGTGTGTATGTGCGTGGGAGTGTGCGTAATTGTGAGCAAAGTGAGCTCGGCTGCCAAATGTGTGATTCTTGGTCACAGTGTATTTTGTCAAGATTGTGATTAATGACTCACCATCATGATAACACTGGAGGCTGAGACGCATTCATTCACACAAAGGGCCTCCTCGGGTCCACTCTCTCCCTGCCACCTCATCTATGAGAGGGCCAACAACTGCCCTCGCTCTGGCCCTTTGTGTCGGGTAACCTCCACAGTTATTGACCCTCCCACTTTACTTTCTCGAGATTTTCTTTTCTTTTTTTTCTACCTCATTATCTTTGTGTAAAATGTAGGTATGTTGTTTGGAGAGAAATTAAAATGGCAGTGCATGTTTTCTCTATCATCGTCTCCACTGTTTGAAAGTTGCATGGTTACCTTGAACATTTTATGGCAACTAGAAACGTGATTGTACCCTCTGCCATCTTGCAAATTTCACCAGCGGCCATTCTTTGAACAGCAAAAATGATTCTGAAAAATTGTGACGTCAGAGTGGAACATGAAGGAGGTTGCATTGGATGAATGTTCACATGCCTAAAGGCCATAGTGTGCATGCTGTATGGGCAACAGGAGGAAAGGTGGAAAAAAACAAAACAGAACCCAGAACATGTGCTAATGAGCATTTTACATTAAAAATAAACAGCAACTGTTTTTGTGATCAAACAGTATTGGAGGTATTGTATATATAGAGAGTAAAACATGCAAAACAATCCTTAAATATAAGTGTCTGAAAAAGGAATTCATATCCTGTTTGCATTTTTCTTTGCTCAAATCCAAGTAAAGCCTGCCCGTATTCAGCTCTATCGTCTACATTTCAGCACACACACACACACACACACACACACACACATGACAGGGACACACTCTGCGGCTGCTGATTAATGACAGCCATTTGTCAAGGGGAGGTGGATAAAACACTGAATATTATCTTTGTGCTAAGGGCCAGAGCACATCGCAGTCTCGCACTCGTGTCTTTCATAAGTGGCTGAACACAGCGGCGCGGCAGGACACGCAGACAGCCCGGCAGCCAGCAGATCTATTTTCATTACTTCTCTATTAGGACATCAGCTTCCACTGATCAGGCCCTACATCTTTATCCTGGCATCAGCCGGAGAAGGGACGGCACATGAAGGGTACCGATGACAGAAAAAGAGAAGGAGTGACAGAGGAGCGAAGAAGGAGGAAGTTGAGAAAGTGAGCAACTCTAAAAAGCGGAGGGAAAAGTGACATTTGAAAATGTGATTAATATAAGTCTAAATCATCCTATTTGTGGAGTCATAGCGCTGCACTCCCGTGGTAAATTACATTTATCTGCCCTTATGCTGTCCTTCAGCCGAGAGATTAACAGATTTTCTTTGCAGATTATTCATGGGAACATGACCTTATGCATCAGACGAAGGAGTGAGACAAGGGCAAAGATGTAAACAGTGTATTTCTTTAGTACTTTTGAAACTACATTGAAATGCTGTCAGAAAAGTAAAAGCTATAACAAAATGCCCTTGTAATGGATAAAGAATGATACATGTCCTCAATAATTTTAAGCAAAAGAAAAAAAAGTTAAATACTACAAACAATGCTGACAATGTAAAGCGGCAATAAGAGCACAGTATTTGGGAACAAATATTTAATGTTCCAGTGTGAAGTGGTTCAACTGCTCTATAGGGCTTTTAAAGTGAGCTGGAATCAGAGAGTAAAGTGATAATCGCTAGGTTACAAATGTCTAAGACAAAACATTCAGATATGTGCATATTTAAAGGCAGACAATGCAAGCAAATGTAAACAAACACGTCGTCATACCTTATCCGATCCTCATCATCAGCGAGTAAAAGTCAAAACCAGGGTTTCCTCTCACTTTTGAATCATTGTTCTGTTGTTTCATGCTTTCTCCTATGAGCCTAGAGATACACACTCACATGTTCCTTGAGGGCCATAAAAAGGGTGTGGAAAAATATGTATTTCCACTGTGGGATCATTATTGAAAATATTCATGGAAATCCTGCTTATTATCCCGTTAACACTGGGCTTTTCTTTTGATTTACTACGAAAAAAAAAAAAATAGACGTAACATTTTGGCATTATAATCTGACTTCTATGGTTCCTTTAAACCAATACATGACATAACAACCCTGAATTCAAACTTGGTTGTGGTCTCATTGCACAACTATATGTATGTCCACCACACTAAATATGCCATAGTCTCTGTTATAATCGAATGTGTTTAATTCATTTACACTCACATTTGTTTTGTTTATTTTGCATCATTACCTTCCTATATCTTCCTCTGCGTCTTCTTCCCGTCTTCAGTAAACAGCATGGCCTGTTTAGTTGTTTCCTCGCTGGGGCAGACAGAATGAGGGCTGGGGCTGAGTGCCACCGTGGATATATGCACCTGACTGCTGTAAATCACTGCGGCAGCGGTCCCATCTTCATGCTGGAGATTTAATGAACTACTGCAGGCTTTTTATGCCTCTTAAGGCTCGCTGAGTGACCACTTTGTAGTTGTTCAGAAGAGAGGGGACGCTGCCTTTGCTCACTAAATCTTCCTTGTGCCACCGAGGATAAAATCTCCCTTTATTCATGGGCTATTTACCAGATCCAGATTTATTACGAGGGGCACTCTCACAAAAGGGGGGTGGGAGACGAGACTGTGGATTCACTTCTGTAGCTCTATAGGCAGGACAGACTGGGATAGAGACGAAAGAGGCCAGACTCATCCTTATTGCTTGTTTAGTAGTGAGCAAAGGGTGGTGGGGGGTTATTTGTTCTTTCTATAGAGTGCAGTATAGGGACCTTGATATGCCCCCTTTTAATGAGTGCACTGCCATATGCTGTAAATAAGAACCAGGTGCACACTTCATTTTGAAAGTGAGCAATTAATGGCACGTTCATTTTCACTTTAAAACTACGTGAAAATATGACGATACAGAGAACTATAAATATGCCGTAAATATTCGGTGTCCCCATCTTGACCTATTTGCACAATATTGCCATGGAAACACATCCCTGAACCCCGGCTGGCAGATGGGGCAAAGGTGAGAGGTCAAAAAGATACCTTTAGACACGTGACCTTTGCAATGGCTTTGTCAAACGAACTTAACACGCTCTTTTAATATCTTATTTCCATGAAGTCACTCCCGAAAGCACACGCATGAATACAGACGGAGGTGTTTATTACATGTGATGCCAAACAGTGTTTCGCGCATCTGTTTTTCGTACAAACACGAAGCCCTCTAACAGCACACCTGGATGTTCGTCTGTACAGTTTGTAGTTCACTGCTGCCTGCCACCACTTGCACCCAGGAGCTCACAGTTCATGGACTTTGTTGACCCAGCATTGACCCTGTTGCATTGTGTCTCCTTGTTTCTGGTGAATAGAGCTGCCACCCTCCTCCACCGCCACCCTCCACTCTCTGGAAGGGAGGTACCCTTTCCACTTCTCCCATTTTCTACTTCATCCGCTTTGTGTTGTGTTAGTAGAATGCGGTCCAGTGCCAGGCATCACCACTTTTGTCCTCCTGACTTTAGTTATCATTATCACTGATGAAAAAATCGATGACATCATGCCCCAAAGTACACACCATGAGAAAGAGTTTAATGTTTTAACTCGACGTGACGTGAATGACTGCATACATGCCAAAATTCTTTAAAGGCAAATACTGGCTTCTGTTTTGAGGCAACATAAGTCCTCATAGAGACTTCTGTATCACTTTTTCATGGGCAGCATAAAAGAAGCCTTCAGTAAACTCCATTAATGCGTACTCAAACACTGCTACGAGCCTTTGAGCAGAACTTTTTCCTCAACAATAATTCATAAAAAGCTGGCAGATTAATTACTGAATTTTGAAGTCGCTGGAGAAACTGTGAGAACTGAAAGTTTGCAGAGATAAGGCGCACATCAAACAACCACATGTGTTTGCTTATTTTTAAAAAAGCTGGACTTGTTATCAGGGCCGGGCAGGACTTTAGGCTCCACACTTCATGTTGTTGTGGTGCCTTTCTTGTCTTGAGTCTACTGTGGAGATGGGGGTGGTGGTGGTAGTTAATGGCAGCGGTGTTAGGGATGTGTGTGTGGATGATGGAGATTGAACCCTGCTGCTAACCACCCCTCCTGTTGGAGCTGAGGCCGCTTTCTGGAAGGATGCCAAAAGTTCTGAACTAATATTCACAATAATGTTCCTGCTCCGAGGGGCCGGCGACAGAAAACAGTGTGGACTTGTGCCAGCTCTTGCTCCTGCCTGTTTTCTTGTTTCTACTGCCCCACTGCACCTCCCTCAGCTCTGGGACTCAGACTTTTTGGACTCACATTAAAACTCATGAAGGTACAATGCATACGTTTAATACAGCAAGTCATTGTGCTTCTCTATAACATAAAATCTTTCCATCATCAGGTCTAATCTCTATTGATTCAGTCAAGATGCTTCCAGGACACATTTAGGACATATTTAGCCCAATCACACTTTGCATTAAGGCTGGACACAGGGCTAAAGGGGAGCAATGATTGGTTTAAAGAAAAACTTTTATAACTATGTGCAAATAAGTCCAGCGTCTAAGTAAAGACTGATTTGAGCATCTTTGATATCAGTTTCCATACATACTGATTGCCAATAGTAAACACTTTTGCCTGATGTAGGCTGTAACGACAAAGTAGTATAAAGTTTTTTTTGTTTGTTTTTGTTTTAATAACATGGAATCATATAATTTACAGCTGATTGTGATACATTACTCATGTTTTCCTTTTTCACATCCATCTCAATATCTGGGTTACTTTCATTGTGTGACTCCTGTCTCTTATGATTCATTTGACCGAACAGTGTTTAAGGTAAGTTGTCACGAGTACGGGTCCATTTGGTTACAAGAAATAACACAGCACTTTTGTAATTGATGACTGCAGTTTGAGCAAATGAGTGGTGACTATCGAGACCGTTCAGCAGCCTTGTGTTGTGTTAAGTATTCACATATGACTGAACGGACTGCCAAATCTCTATAATAGAGTTGACCAACGGTTACACAGTAAACTTTTTCAAAACGCCTTTCATTTTCTCTGGTAGAGTCCCAGTGGCAAAGCAAATCCCAAGCCACACCTTTACCACTTTCTAAAACTGGACTTCCTCAATCTCATCTAACACAAGAAAGGTTCATGCACTTATATGTTCTGGCCAGAATTCCCCAAATGGTAATTCTGATTCAGGCTTGTATTGAATATGCCCTTTGGCTCACTTCATGAACCAGTGGTCTATCTCCTCTGATCCATCTCAGGACATTTTATAGACCTCTGTGTTGAAATTGACTTGTCTTTATCTACATGGAGTATATGTCTGTTGTATATGTTATAGACATGCTATATTTGCTCCTCAACCATGCTACTGATTGTTCCATTTATGACAGAATGCATCATATCCCCCCCTTACCCCCAAAAACAGATGATGTTGTCACCCTGAAATCCCTTTTGTAGCCTTACCGTCGGGAATCACCATAAATAACCATGACATCATCCCATTCTTATCTATGGGACGTCCCGTGCTGATCGATAGCACGGCTCCTGCAGTGTAAATAGCTTCTAATGCCCCATCTTCCCCTTCAAATAGGTCTACATTATTTATGATGGCTGTTAGGTTACCAGTCCAGGACACAATTTATTTCGCACCACCCCTGCTCCTATTATACCTCTGCTTTTGAGTCCTGATGGGAGATTGGGGCGCATGGTGGAATGTGTGCGGGGGTATTCATTGCACACATAAAAAATTACACATGCCTGTTTTCTCAGAAAGCACCCACAAACACATGTGCCATAAACTCTTGCCGGGGTCCAAAAGGCTCATCTCCGGGATGAGGTCGATGGAGGTAGAGGAGGGAGAGTGACAGAGAGGGGGGAACGAGGAGGAGCAGGAGTAGGACCTGAGTGCTGCGCCGAGTCCCGCCCCGTGGTAACGACGGGACATCCGTTACTCAGATGACAGTGAGAGTGGCAGGCCTATTTGCGAGGCTGCTGGCGCGCCGTGACGGATTGGACAGACAGAGCGGTTGGAGGCTGCGTACAAGTGACAGGCTGCATTTCCATTTGGGTGAAAAATCTGGCTAACGTTGCTTATGTGGCTGGGTGAATACAATAGGGGCCACTGGGCTGTCCCGGGCCAGTTCTAGCTGTGCTTTCAGTTTAGTACATGTTAAGATGTGTCTTAAGTCTATAGATTTTGTGTATAACTTCTTGGGAATTTACATTAAACAGCATTCTCAACTAATCAAGTAACAAAACACAAAATCATCCTGACGAACCAAACAAGAAGAAGGGAACTGTCAGGTTTTCAGCAAAGTAATAAGCCATGTAAGCCCTCTTGACAATATTCTGCATTTTCCCACAATAATGGTGTATTCACATCTCCTCCACCACCTTAGCTCCTGGGAAATATCCCATAAAGCCAAGAAACCTCTGAGGTGCAGTATCCAAATTTTCAGACTGACATAAAAAGTACATGGAAACAGACATCTTTCCATGCTTCCCGCTGCCAAAGTGACACACCATTTCAGATCTATCATTTAATACAAACATATAACTACAATGAAACCAAGAAAGCAGCCATCTTGTCAAATATAACTAAAAAGGTTGGGATTTGGAGACTACTTAGCCCGTATTTTTACAGAGGTGAACAGCACACCAGTCTGCAAAAGGGAACAGACAAGTATTTTTTGAGCAAAACCCCAGGGTTTATGTGTGAGAAAAGGTCTGAGGAATGTTCGTCCTCACGCCTCATTGCTGTTCTCATTGCTGTGAGCAGATCAAGCCGTGGAGATGGGACAGCGTAGATTTACAGGACGTGTCAGAGGCTTCACATCCTCTGGCCTCCCGGGGCCAATCTTCTGTCTTGATCTACCCTGCAAGGAAAACAGCCGTCCCTCAAAGGCTGACAGTGAGGTGGAGCCATCCAAACACACAGGGAGCATGGAGACTGGTGGAAAGAAGGAATGTACAGAAGAGAGGGAGGGAGGCCACCACTGGAGAGGGCTGCTGCAGACTGGGCATTTTTTTTTTTTTTTTTTTTGGCATACACAGGGATGAGACCATGCATTCACAAAGGGCTGATGACTTTATTCCAAGGGGAAGTTCTCTTGATTTAGGTTGACTTTACACATCATCAGAACTTTAGAATCAGCAAAGAGGCAAAATCTGAATGTACAAACTTCTTTTAAAATACAATATGTCTGCACTGCTGGTACAACATGACCCAGTAGATACAAGTGTTTAAGGTCTGCACTAGTACTGTGTGTACAAGTACAGTCTAAATGTCTACAAACAAACTGAATGGCACAAACTACCTGCTCATTTTCTGTTCAGTACTTTTCAACTCACTGAGCGGTTTCCAAGGGAATGCCTGTAAACAAACAACGGATCTGTTCACAAGCTGCTGTTCAACAGGTGTGCACATAGAGCGGATGTTGGCACGAATATAGACACTGCTTTATTTAATATACTGAACAACTCATAAAGAGAGAAAAACATTATAAACCTAAGACTTCTTAAGAGTGGAGAAGACTTTGTAGCTGGTGAAAGCCCGACAAAGCTGTTTTTGTCCCCTGCAGGAGCTGGTAGCTGTTCAGGAAGTGAAGCCCAGTGCCAGCAGGATGATTTATGGCTCTCTGTCCTGGGTGGTGGTTGGACATGGTCCCACTGTCGCTCCGGTCCAGAGAGAAGCCCTCCAAAACCCTAAAGATACTATAACGCCTGTCATAAAGTAACTCTTCACGAGGGGAAAATGACCGTACAAGAGACTATGAAATTGATTTTACAAGACTTTTTCTCTTTGCTGAAGACAATAACTCGTTGGGACTTCACAGGGCCGCAGACAACAATTAGTTTGTTGGAGATGTCAGAAATGGCCACTGAGTTTTCCAGGAAGAAATCCTCTCTGACAGATTGGTGCTGACAACGAGGGCCGACGAGGAGGGAGCAATCGACTCCCAGCGCGCCGTGCTGAAGAACCTTTGGGCTGCATTAACCCTTATCTGTGAGCAAAGTTCCCTCTCAGACTACCTGCTGTAACCCAGAAAATCCTATTACAGACTGCAGGGGGATACTTGGGAATAGTCCACCGGGAAATCTGTCTCCCTCGGCACGTACCACAGACAGGACATCAAGTTCTCCATCCAGCTTCTCGGCTCGTTCTGCGGCTCTTTCATTCACTCGGACTGATTTTCTCTCTCTTGTACTCTTCTTTCTCTTTAACCGTCTTTGTTTCTCTTATGCCTCATCTATCACTCTTGTTTCCAGCCTGTCTAGTTGTCAAGTTTTGCCTCTCCTATCTTCTCAAACTCTGCCCCTTTGTCACTATGCATAGCCGCGCGTTAACTCCCCCTTTCATCTTACTCCCAAGAGGACAAACACTATCTGCTTCCAGCCACTTTAGGATGCTGCGTGTATCTGTGAATTTAAAAGTTAACAATATACTGACAATAAGGAGGACAGGAGTGGACCTAATTATAGAGGCTGGCATTTTTCCACTGCAATGAGCGGCGTCTGCTGGTGGCGTCATACAAGTCCCACACAAGATGTTCTTTTATGTGAGAAGTAAACGGCACTGGAAACGTTTAAAATCAAGGTGCCATTAAATAGACTTAAAAAAGTAGAAATAGACTTTTTCAAGGAGGTGGAACAAAAGGACTAAATGAAGTTGCATAGATGTACAACTAATCAGAAAAATCATAAAACTAACCAGAGAAACAAAGCATCTAATAAAGCCTGTCCCATTTTGGATAAACAGTTATGGTTGGTTAAGCTATGGTTGGTTGTATTGAGTTCAGTGGAAGTCGGGTTCAGTGAGAAGGGATCCAGACCCATTCATAAATGTACTTTTTAAAGGGCTGTGCTTCTTGAAAAGTGGCACTAATTTACTTGAACTCCAAAACAGAAAAAAAAAAATGACGACGAAGAAGTAGTTTTGGGCTATAAGGCACACTTAAAATCATTACATTTTCTCAAAAATCGACAGTGCGCCTTATAATCCGGTGCGCCTTATGTATTTATTCTGGTTGTGCTTATTGACCCCGAACCGATTTTATGTGGTACACGGCGCTCAAAAATCTGTCAAAATGTTTTAGCACGACTTTAGTAAACTACGGAGCCACCGTGCTACCGCGGTCAGGAGCCTCGCGGAGTGATACGTACTGTACTTCAACATACCGGTAATATTAAGGTGTGTGTATAAGGAATAGGAAGCGGAATGAACTGAAAAAGTGAGTGTATTGTTTTGTATTTCATGTATTACAACTGTCACTGTTGGGAGTTATTGTGAAAAAGTTGAGTAAAGTTCGATTTATCTGACACACGTTTTGTTTCACTTAATGCACCTTATAATCCGGTGCGCCTTATGTATGAAAATAGACATGTTCATTGATAATAATCGACAGTGCGCCTTATAATCCGGTGCGCTTACAGCCTGAAAAATACGGTAGTTGTTTTGCTTGCACAAAAATAGTGTAAAGTGAAGCAGTTTAGTAGTTATATTGAAGATATGGTGCTCTTCTGTAATTGTTCAGATGGCATCATTAACCAGACCCTCTACAACTTTGGTATTAATATGGTCATTAGCATTAAAAGCTTTTGAAACCATGATGCTTTATTTTTCCAAATATATGGCAACTTCTGGCGTCATGAATGGCGTAACAAAAATCAGAGATGATTAGTTTCAGATTATCATTTTAATTATTGGCTTATGCAATAGATGAGCTCATACCATATTAGTCCAATCTTGTTTATTGTCAGTGGTCCTGTAGATTGAACAGTGAAACCATGTGCTTATACGTAACACGAAACATATGAACACAGTGTGCTCGATGTCTAATTCAATATATTCAACGGGCATTCCATTTTATTGCTCAATTTACCAATTTAAACAACGAACAATGCTTGGTATGAAAAAAGATATCCCTCGTATGCAGCTGTAGTTAGAGAAACATTCCTTGAATTACTGTAAATGTAAACAAGAGATGTAGCTCACCAGAACACACGTGAAGCTTGATGTGCAGCATATGTCGCTTGTAGAGGTGTTATAAAGAGATTTGGTGTTGCTCTGTTTTGTAACTTTTAATAGTATCAAATGTTTCTGTTCAGGAGTACATACAGTATACAGTCCATGATTGAAGGGCTACTGTACATTATAAACACAATTAAATATCTGTCATTGTAATTATCCAATGACAGGAACTGATGGCTGTATCATTATTATACGCAAGCTGAAAGCAATTACAAAACAATTATTGACCAGGAAGTGATTGTGGATTATTACTATGGTAATTAACCCCATTAATGAAAAGAACCGTGCCGATTTAAAAGGTGACCTTCAGACAGGGCACAGAGTATTAACAAACACATCATTTGTTAACCAATAGGGACTGCTGCTGGTGCTAAGTCCAAAGTGTGCATGTAAGTTTGACATTGCAGAAATTTTGATAGACATTGCATCTCTGTGTATGCATGTATACCATAACCTTGTTTATGCTCATTCTTCTTATTCTTATGCTATCATTCTCTTTCTTATATCCCCTCTCATCCTTAAAGATGCAGTGCTGGCACAAACAGGAGGTAGTAACGGAAACGTCACAGAGAGGGCTCAAGTATAAATGGGACAGCTCATTTTTGCAAATCAAGGACATATTGAGTGTATGTAGGTGTAAAAAGAGAAAGAAAAAAAGATTACCATGTATTTAATAGCCATCCTTATTGCTTATTTTAAACTCATGGGACAGAGCCCAGATAATGCAGATATAAATTCCTATCAACATCACAGAAATGAAAACAAGGGGTATTTCATTCTTTTCTACCAAGTCCTAAAGCAGTACATTTGTTTCTTCTTCACTGTGCATTCAAATAGTACAACTTCAACAATAAATAGTAGCGTCAGTGGGACACATACAGTTTAAATAGCAGCAATAATACACACTGGATCACAGACACTATACACAAGCCACATTTAAAAATATCCTTCATAGAACTTTTGAACTAAGCATTCATTACCGTTCGTAGTTAAGTACAATGCTTCATTACAGTCAGTAAAATCACAGATAATGTCAACAGGAATGACTAAGTATAACATGTTATGGCTTACACTATTTCTTATTGATCCTGTGTATAATTATAGAATTTAAACCCATTGATTAATCTGCCATTTCTTTTGACTGATTAGTTATTTCCCTTGCTCATATAATGACAATGACAGCTAATCCATGCTGCTCTAATCTAGTCCCTTATCACTTTTTTTTTATTGATGATGCACTCTCTCTACTAGTTTTACTTCCTTGGTGCCAATCATTTGCGCCTCTGCATTTCCTCTGTGGCGTTCTGCTCTCGCTCCTATGACACCCCCGAGGGCCAAAGACAGGCCAAACTCACAAATATTGACTTTCCAATAACACGAGAGAGCGCACAGCAGCCTATCATATGGCTCAAATTAAAGCATTATGACATAATAGAGCAAAGTCGGGGTTAAGACCTCATTACTGCCACCCGGGGCCTCTGCTTTCTCTCTCCTCTCAACCTGGCAGCTCGCAGTTCTGCTTTTGGACCTGCTCCACTCTAATTGGAGGAGCAATATGCAATAATTGGAAGCGGGGTAACAGTGTTAGCCTGCTACATGTGGCCCGGCCTGCGTTTTTTAGTGCTTAACCCAGTAATAAGCTCTCAAAGCAACCGCACCATTCCATTACCCTTTGAACTGCAGCGCTGAGACAGAAGAGACGCAGAAACATAGCAACACACACACACACACACAAACACACACACAACACACAACACGGAACAGCCCATAAGGGACACGAGTATATTGAGAATGCATAAATGGGAAAATCAACATGTGAGAGCGAAGACTTGCAGGGGCTAAGAGGACAGAGGGTCTTGGCTTGTGACTGTTTGCACAGCTCCGACCGCAGACACCGAGAAAGTGGTTTCGTCGAGCGGTATTAGCTCTTGATTATTTGCGTTAACCGGTACTTAGATTTACTGCACGGGTAATACGATCTGACTGGTAGTTAAGCACCAGCAGCAAATCGAGGCAGCAAAGTCAGGGCACAGTCGCTGTTCCCTGCGCGTTTCCCGGGACTGGACCAATAAAAAGCTTGCCCCCCGCTTTCGATGTCTCTCCCGCGGTCCAGCCCTCCCCATCGGGAAGACATTTGGAAACAATCAGTAGTGTGTTTTAAGGGAAGGTCCTTCCCCTATCAATCCCTCTAGATAAGGTATCTATGAGGCTCGCAGCACAAGGAATTCATCACCTCTGTTTCCTGTACGCTGTTTAGGGGTCCCCTCATTTTCACTCCTGTCTGAGCAGAGTGCAGGGGCCATGTTAGTGCTGATAACTGTGTGCTTTAGGGAACAAATGTGCACATTCCAAACATGCAGCCTGTGTAAAAATGATACACAATGGATGTTTTTTGCGCAATATTAAATGGCTGCATGGGGTATTTGTGAATAATCTATACAATATGATTGCAGTGGTCACCAACCTTTTAGAGCTCAATAGCTAATATCTCTGTTTTTGTGAAAGGAAAAAAGTGAAAATGATTTGTTAGTTTGGCTAATTTGATGGTTTTATCTAACTTTGAATTTATCTGTAGCTCTGTCTGGCTGAATTTCACATTTACAAAATTGCCATATTAGACAAAATAAAGAGTAAATGGTTAGCTACTCCGCTTTAGCTGCTTGGTTTTAGTTACAACATTTACTAATAGCATTTTGACCTTTGAACCTTAAACATGCATTGGTATACTGTACAATATTTTGAATTTTAACATTCGTATCAAATTCTGTTACTTATTTTTGTTCATATAGTAAACTACTAAGACATCAAGGTCATGCACAACATTAATTTGAAATTCAATTTTTTCTTTCTTCTTTTTTTCTTCTTTTCGTAAACTTCTGGGCAATTGTCAATGATCTACTGGTAGATTAAATTCTATAAGTTGGAGACCCCTGCCAAACTTTATGCTGTGGAATAAAGTTTGGTCTGTCACATCAATGGTTCACTGTTCTTATTGGATGCCTCAAACAGGACTGTCCCACTCTACTTTAAATGCCCATACCTATTGCACACAACACAAAATACACCATATTCTTCTTTGCAAAATTACTGTTTTTTGTTGTAGACTGTAATCCTTTCCTGAAAAATTTGACGTCATAAAACCAGTAGCCTTTTGGTAAAATGTGAGATGCTCTATAAATAATAAGTATAGAACATTTTTATTCAAGAGAAAATGCTTTGAGACATGTTACACATTAAAGTTCATAAAAAGGCACAACAGAGTGTCTAAACTATCCAGAAAAACACAACCAAAACCAGCATGACTTCACTAACATTTTGCATTTTATTATCATTTCATTCCTTTGCTTAGATAAGTCATCTCCAAATATTAACTGAAGCTGGTATGTTTTGCTACATGCCATCTCCTATTCTTTTACATTCCATTGTAAAACCCTGTCCCATGAGAAAAAGGTTACGACTGCTCTGAAGCCCTGTCGCTGGAGTATATACCTTCATAGCGCTATAACAGCTCAGTATAAATGATGTAAATGTGTCTTACAAGGCAGCAGCATTTATATCCTCTCATGAGTCAAAGCACCTGCATATAAATTCTATTCGTCTTTGCCGTCTAGACATTTGTCATTGTGTTATTGGGTTCGCCCTGCGTGTGTCTCCAATCAGATCAGCCTCCTTTTCTTTCTGCCTATGTTGTGACTCCCATTATCAACATATTTGTCTGCATCCCAACCGTGCTGGAGGTGGGGACCCCCCCTCCGAGCTTTTCAAACAGGTGAACTCCTTCTTCCTCATCCGTACTTATTCCAGACCCTCTTTTTTTTTCAATCAAACACGTCCTTTTATTCTCTCTGGACCTAAAAAGCCTTGTGACCTCTGGCCCGTTTTGGAAAGACCCCCCGAGGAGAGCCCCCTTCACCTGGTATTGTGCTGCGGGCAACACCTTCCGACTGGCATGGCCCCCGCTCATGCTCGCTCTTTTGTCCTTCTGCAATTCACTCTGACTTTGTTCACTTAGTTAACCTAGCTTCCCCTCCCTGCTGGGAACTCAGGCGGAGGGAGGGGAGGGGGACGAGAAGGGACGGGTGGGGGGCTTCAATGTTGAGGAATGAAGGGGAAATCAGAAATGTGAATGGGATTCCTTTTTCTCTCGTAAGCAGTTCTCTCTTGACAAAGTTGAACTTGTTTTATGATAATAATAATAATTAATAATTTTGGAGCAAATCTCAAAGTGCTAAAGAAGCGGTTTAAAAACATTATAAAAAGAATTACAATAAAATAAATCTTTTTAAGCAAATGCATCAGCAACACTATGTAACTATCCCTTAAAATATAAAGTGTAAAATCATAAAAGGTCACGTCCTGAACGACAATGACTTTCAGCCAAAGGGTGAACAAGGTAATACATTGAATGAGATTTTCATCTTAATTTAAGTTTTCACAAAAGTTATCTTTAATATTATTTTCCTCCTTTTTAAAATTTTTGTTGTTTGAAAGGTTAGTATTGATCTTTTACATAGTGAAAGTTTAGTGGATAATGGGTGTGATGAATTGTGGTTGTAAGGTTAGTTGGATTGAATTTGATTGGTTTGAAGGTTTTGGATGAATTTGAACAGATGCATCTAAAACCTCTTCAAATCCAATTAAGGCCTAGTCCAAAAACATCACCTACTGAATATTTGAAGGGACAAAAACTAAAGTTTGGCCCCGGGCCTTGAGTTTGACATGTGCGCCGTACAAGGTCTCGCAGTCATTTTGAAATTTCCTGAGAAGAACCACTCTTTTATCGACTGCCTCAACAAATACTTGACTCTGCCATCATGTTTTTACATTTTTCAATCTTGCATTACACTGAAGGTTACACAATCACTGTATGACATATTATTAAGGTTTACACGTTGTCAATCTCATCAAATTCCCACCCCTAACAAACTCCCATGATCAAATTCAAATCAGATTAGCACAAAGAACAGGATTACCAATCAACTCCCAGACCCCCAGCTTGTTTTTGTCTTAGGGGTTTTCAATGGGCATCAATCCCCCTCTAATACAATCAAGCTCCAGTTACACTGGATTCACAGCTCATCTCCTGCACAGACAACAGACGGGACAAACGACAAAAGGCAGAATTAGTCTGGCTGCACCCTGCATGTGATGGAAGTCAGAGGTGTTTTGGCAGCTCAGGAGCCACGCAACTGGGTTGAAGTAATGGGTACGAGAAATAGAGTTACTTTTTTAAAACTTGCACTTCTCTGCACTTCCTTTGGTCAAAATAAACTTTGAGTAAATGGTGCTTTCATTTTACAAATTCAAAAATGAGTGAGCAGAAATAAAAAATGATTTAATCCCACTAATATTCCGTTACTGAGTGGAACATCACCTCTTCTTGGAAAGCGCAAGACAAACACCAGTCATTATTTCCCCCCACAGAGCAGATCTTAATTGTCCCATTGTCTTCATCTTTACATTTCATTAAGTGCCACTGAGACCCCAGAGTGCACGCTCATTGGTCGACTAGTGCTCGTCTGAGAGAAAGCAGATGATGGCAGTGGCTGTGTTCACGCAGCACAATGCATTGACAACCGCCTTTCACATCGGCCTTTGCAGATGCTGGATTTATTCACTTTGAATTTCAAATAAACTATGTGAGAAAATGTGAAGATGTGTGTCCATTGAGCAGTCCATGAGTGACAGAGGGGTTCATCCCTTGGGCCTGGCTTTTCTAAGCGCTGCTGCGGGCAGGGCCATCCACACGGACAGAGGATGAGATGTGGCAGGGGCTCGAGGATTAAGGGGCTTTTAGCCAACTCTCCGAGTGGTTCTTTCTGCCTGTGACAGAGAGAGGTGATGGGCCGTCAGCGTACAGGGGACAGGCGGACAGCCAGCCAGAGACATCTGCATTCATTCAGGACAGAGGCTTATCGTGCACAGAAAAACACGCCCTCTTGAAACGCCCTCCGTCCACGCTCTCACACTCTGCACTACTCTCCTAGACACGCTTGTAGACAGATAAAAGATCAGGATGAACTTCACATCTGAAATCGGCAAACCTGGCTTTCATTTACTTCATTTAATCTTATGCCAAATTTTCAACAGTAGAAATATGTCTCTTCTAGTCTTCTGGAGATAGTTTGTTAGCACATGTTCATAGTTAGGTAATGACAGCTTGGTAAAATGTAATATCAAACAATATCTATAAAAATGCAAAAACACACTTTTTTAAAAACTCTTTTCAAAACTTGACCACACTTTTCTTCACATAACCACGTTTCAACAGTAAAAATGTCCACTGTGTTCTAAGTGCTGAAAAGGTATCCTCATAAGTCTGAACTCAAACTTTGGTCTGCCACAACATCCGGACTTTTAAAACCATCCAACATCCCATCTCAAAAATTGTGTTCAGTGGCAGCAATGATGCCACAAAAGAAAAAAAAAAAAAAAAACTTCCCTGCACACTCTAAACTCCTTGTATCAACATAGAATGCCAAGGGCTCCACCAGCGTCAGTCAAGGACAGGATGGGCAGTGACCAAACACTGGCCTTGGGAATAAAGGCTTTTGAGCTGACAGCACTTTGAATGATGGGTCTATGTGATGCTTACATGACTAAAGGCCGGCCAGACACCTGCCTCTCCTCCTCCTATCATCCCGCGCTCTCATGACGAGGAGGTTGAGGACCGGAGAAAGGCCGTGGCAAGAAGGGCCCTGCCCATCCACCTAATCCTCTGCTCCCATTCACCGTCACTGCTAATCTCCTTCACCACCTCCCCTCCATCACCTCTGCCTCCCCCTCAAGAGGTGCACAAAAGCCCCTGAGCGGCCCTGTCCCAGCCCGCTCACCATCCCACCCCTTCCCGCACCCCTAACCTGCTCCGCCCATCAGTCCTACAGCAGGAGGCACCCAGCTTTCTAAGCCCAGGACCCGTAATCCCGTGGGGCTGTGAGTTTGAGTGAACCCAAAGGCTCATTGAGTGTTGGATAACTCTCTCGCGGGTTCTAAGTCTCTGTCTTATTGTTGCTGCTGCTGAGAAGAGGACAGACACAAATGGAGTTTGAATTTCAATGTGCGTAACGACTCAGAGAAAGAGACAGCAGAATATGGACTGGTGGGCATCCAGGCGTTAAGGGTATTCCTGAGGCGGAGGCAGGAGGAAATACATGCAAATGTTATGGACAAGTGTGGGCCACCTCATCTGCAGCACACTGAAGACACAGTTTAGACATGTTCAACAATTTCTAGTTTTTTGAATTTGCCAGTAAAGTTAAGTCAAATTTCACATTTCCTCATTGCATAAAATAATACACGATGTACTGTACACTATTGAAACTGTGATGAAAAGAACTAATAATAATAATACAAAATTTTATGAGAACAACGCAAAGGACTGAAAACTTGAAAGACCGAAAACGTGTTTATCATTATTTTATAAAATAAGGTGAACAAAAGAGAGAGTGGAGCAAACAGGTCTGAGCCAGGAATCGAACATGGTCTGCTCTGCTTTATGTGGTGCAGGTGAACAACAGTTACTAAATAAAACTAAAAATGATGAAAATCTGAACTTTGCACACATAGATACTCCATAGAAAGTTGGAAAATAGTCAGATCTACAGAATAGACTGTGTTGTCCGGATTAGGGTAAAGGAGAGAAAAAACAAAACAAAACAAAAACATTATCATACTGTTGAGTAGGAAACACAAAGTACAAAGACCAGAAACTTGGCTGCAGCAAGAGCTTAGGGATGCAAATAGGAAGTAGAGGAACACTGAAGTTCATAAAGCAAAATAACCCACTGTAGAAGACTTGTGAAAAACTATAGGCCCAGTCAAAGAAGAGTTTTAGAAAAGATGATCAAATCTGAAGGAGGTAAACAGGTTGGAGCCAGTATCTAGTCCTCACTTATCTATTATATCATGAACGTTCTTGTCAGCACTTGATCCCACGTTGTTCTATGAACTTCCCACAGCACTGATCCGTCGAGCTGCACCTCGAGCTGCAGCCCCCAGTGAAGGTGAGCCACCTCCACTTGACGCACCCTTCTCCACGTCTTATTTACTGAAGCTCTCTTTCCCATAAGTCACCATTCCTGTATTCATAAAGCATCATAGCCCCTCATAACTCACTCGTCCCCTTTATGAATAAAGTCCCTAAATTTATTGTGATGGCGCTGAAGAGTGGTGGCCTCCCAGGTGACAAACTTCCCCCAGTCTGTCAGCACCGGCCCGGGCCACTCAGGACCCTCCATCAAACACTCCAGATGGGAACGCCACTTTATCGTTCCCCGGTCGGTGACATCACCTCGCAGCGCCGCGTGGAATTGATGATGAAAGCAAACATATCTATCTTAACTCACATTTACCAAATCAATTTTATTTTTACAGACCCTCGGCGGGCTTATTGGCATATTGACGGTCTGCGAGAGGGGAGGGAGGTTGAGGGATGGTAAACGTGTGGGCATAGTCAGGGGGGAGGGTTAGGAGGCGGTTGATGCCGTTTACCATATTTAATGCAGAGGGATGTCATCACTGAATATCCATTCTGAATAATGTGGCATTTCATCATAAATTCTTTACAACTTATTTACTTAATGGAAAGAGTTATGGCTCGCTGTCAGGACGGTAATTAAACATCGTGATACAGTGCTGCCTCGCCAGGATCTCATCTTTCCCCTCTACCCCCACCCGTCTGGCCCCGGACACACACACACACACACACACACATACACTCCCATCTTTTTAAATACATATTATGATTATTCAGGACCCACATAAATTACAGCCAGATTAAAATTCATGATACCGCGTCTTCCTTTATTTCCTTCCCTGGGAAAAGAAGAGTAACGCAGAGATTGCCCAACGGCTTGTAAATCTCTTTAGGAAGGAGTTTTCTCCTCACTTCAGTTTAAGAAATGAATACATAGGATCTTATCTTGATAAAGAAAGACAATTTGCTTCTCAAAGAAAGTGCCAAAAAGATATTTATTTTGACTTGATGTAGGCCAAACCACTGAGTCTGAGTGAATGGGCCACTGTAATGTACTATGATCCAAAGACAACAAGCTCCAGTCCAAATTTTAATATCACTCTATCAGTTGCATTAACATGATTTAGTTGTTTAATAAAAGTCAGTTTTAAGTTGTAACTTTGGTTTAAAGTTAAGAGTTGTTTCATAAACTTCAACAAAGCTGAAAATCACTTACTGTTATTGCTATTCCACCCCATTCCATTGCCATCCCACAAGGAAAACAGGATTTATCAATAGCTTGGATGCTAGCTCGGATCATGTTATCAAATTGACTGTCAGTACCATGCAGCCAGTAGATTTTGGTTATATGTTCATATGATTGCATTTAATATAAGCATTACCCTGAAAATGTAAGAGAAAGTTGGACCTTCATAAGTTAGATAAGACAGCCTGCCAGTGGCCAGATCCCTTACAGTCACCTAGTGCAGCTACAGATGCATTTCTATATGTTCTGTTTTGCACATGGCACAGTTCCTCTTTTTAAAGGCATAATAAAAACTTACAAATTAAAATCAAACCTGATTAAAAGTTCAACCAAGATCACACTTTAAATGGAAATCTTTTTTTTTTAATCTTTGAATCTAAAATAAGCAGCTTTTTTGATAAATAAGACTTTTAAAACTATTAAACTATTTTGTCATTTTTAAACACAGGTATAATGGATGTTCTATGTGCCCAAAGGAAGTGAATATGAAGAGTTAAATCCCCCACATCCAAATTAAGGAGGAACTATTTCAACAAACTAAATGAGGCTGATCATCTGCTAGACCCTTCCTCCTTCCCCATAAAACCATACCCCGCTGACACTGACTGAGGCCGCACCTGACCTTTGACCTTGTCCTGTGACCCTTCCTTCGATTTCTTTATGTCGCTGACCGATATGTGATTTGCCAATGGCCGCACTGGGGTCCCTAACCAGGCTGATGGAGGGATTTATGGCTTTTCATTTTAATTGAGTTAAGAGCAAGAACCCTGTCTCTTTTTCTTTCAATAGCACTGAGCTAACATGACATCACCGGGCAACAAACAGCAACAACACGCTCGCGGTCGCCGGGCTAAATGTGAACATGACGACATAGAAGGAAATAAAACACGGGGCAGTGTGAACAGTACGCTGCAATGGAAAGAGAAAAGACTCATAAAGAACAGGAATAACACCAGATCTAAAAGCAGAATGGTGTCATTTAGCACTAGAAATGACAGTGACCTCACTCATGATGCACCTGTCTTAGTAGCAACTTTGTATTGCAACTGTACTAGTCATTTTTCCTGGTAGTGTTTGCCATTGTCAAACATTTGTGTTGCATTTACAGATAGGACTGCCAATGAGGTATTGGGAGGGAAAAAAACATTGCACCAAAGTCAGGAAAAGTTAACATATTTGCACACAGTTTAATTAGTGTTAATGTGTAACTTTGAGGGCATTAGTGTTTCTGATCTGGGTAGTAATGGGTAACAACTTGGAGCAAGAAGTTCTGCAATTCAAGTTGATAGAAGTTGTCATTTTCAGGTGTACACTTTGTTGAATTTTTACTTCTACTTAAAATTATCTTTGGAGGTGAACATATTATAACTTTGCACAGTATATTTTTATGTAGAGAAAGAAAAAAATGCTTTTGAGTGCTGTGTTTCGTTTAGTGGATTGTAACAAGAGTTCACAAATTCACCAAAATCCTTCTTGTCCCTCTCGAAGCTACTGTTTGTGATTTCCACCAAACCACGGCTGGTATGGACCAATGGTTTGGCAGTACTGGCAGGTATCTATGGGTTGTTTTAGGTTTGATGACAAAGTTACTGTTCTACTTTTACTTGTGTTGCTCTGATTGAATAAAGTTAATGTCATGGAGCCACAGGATTCCACTAATCACCTCCAGGAATTCATCTGAAAGTATCTGCCCTTTCTGTGGAAGTGTTAGTTATAATTTAAAGAATCTGTAAGTGTTTTATTTGAAAATTATTATTATTAAGTGTTGAAGAATTAGTGGATGTGTCAGAAGTGAATTGCTAAAACTGTCCTACCTCCCAGCCTTGAGTGGGGTCTACCAGACAAGCCGTGTGTTCTCCTACGTAGGGTCCAAATCGCTCTCCAGCTTCTACCTTCCTGTGAGTCCAGATGCCCAAACCGGCGCCGGGAACCGACGACTCTCTCAGTTCAAAGTCCACAGGAACTGACATATCCTCTGGAGTGAAAACCATACTGGGATGGTGGAAGGAGAGGTGGTCCTGTGGCGAGATCTCGTCTTCAGAGAGAGTGGGAGATGCCAGCTCTTCTGTGAGCGCCAAAGACTGAGAAGGATCGCCGTTGGAGCCGCACACGTCGTCTAAGATGTCAGTCGGGTAGAGGTCAAAGTCCTCATCTCCGTCGCCTGTCAAAGGAAGACAGAGAAAACTCCAAGTGAGGGACATGTTTGATGAAATAGTGAAGAGTAGAGGTGTGTTACAAAGTTGCTGTGTTCAAAATCAGTCAGTAGGTAAATATTGCAATCATCATTTACAGTTTTTCCTCAAGGGTTCTTATTTTAAAGGACTATTCTCAAACATTTCTCACTTTAATTTGTGGCCATATATTGTACTCTTTTGGAAATGCAATTGCAATTTGAAACAGCTTGCGTTTCCATTCAAGTTCTACAACAATGACAAAAGCTCACAAAGCAGCCCCTTGACCTTTCTCCTATTTCAAATGGAAACAAGAAGTTAGTGAAGCGTACAATGTCTTCATGTTAGAAAGATCTGTCTAAATAAACACCACTAGACAGAGATTTTCAAACAAGAGTGTTTATCACATGTTAAAACACTTTCTTTTTCATTGATCTTGTCATGAAAGACTGAAGATCATGACTTTCTTCTAACGCCAGTATTTTATTCCAAATTTAAAGTGCATGCAGCCCAAAAGCTAAACCTGAATTACATCTTGGTTGTACAAAAGCAGCCTTTTTATGATTCCAAACACCCGAACCTGTGTTTGCTGCTTGTTTGAGCCAAAGCCAGAGAGCAGGTTCCACTCAGCATTGTGCAGCGAACAGTGTTTTATATTTCCTTTTCCTGGAGTCATTCTCTGCAGTACAGTAAAGCAGGGGGAAGCACACTGGGGTTAATTGTGAATGGAGTGAAACAGGATGGAGGAGTAAGACCTTTGAACCCACAGGGGGCTTTTGCAGACTGGCTCGCGTGGCTTATAAGGGTAAGTGGTTGAAGAAATAGTCTTTGTGTAGTTATGTAAGGTAGGGATACAGTATATTGCACAATACTGGGACTATGTGAGCCTGACTGAAATAAAGAAGACATATTTTCTCACATATAGTAACACAATTTAGTATTTTTTACTGAAAGGGGCTATAATAAATCTGGAATACTGGGGTTAAAATAAAAAACTGTTGTGTTCTTTTAACTTATGCATTTCCGCTCAAACATACTTCATAAATCAACACGTGCCACCAAAGGGATGATTCTAATAGCACGGGTGTGGTATGGTGAGAAGGAGACACAGTCCAAGGCGGAAATGATCCACAGGAAGCTGGCGCACCCCCAGTCAGCGTCTGTGGTGGGTTGTGGCTAACACAGGCTGACAGGCCACAGGGCGAGGGGCTCTGCTAATGAGCTTCTACAACCCATCCCTGGTCAGAGGAGCATTCCTGAAGGGCTGCCGGTGTGACACTGTACTGCTGCGCTGTCAGCCGCCTGAACTCTGATCCACACACTGTTACACACACACTCACAGTCAGCTTGTGCACTGACCAAAAGGTAAAGATGTCACTGATGAACTCTTCATGGTTATCTACAGGTGGTCATCAACTAATCCTCCACATAATTCAAGATTGCCCTAATAAAATGTCCAAAGTTTGTGTCCTGAAATATTCAAATTGGATTTTTTTTTTAAAAAGACAATGACTAGATGACACATGTTAACTGTTGGAATGTCTGGTATTATGCAAATATTTTAGCTGGCCTCCTTTTACATTGCAACAGTCATATTCCTGTGAGAATCATAAGCATATGTTCAACCACACAGACACATTGGGCTGATACTGTCTATAACTCATTTTATGTTTTGTACTTTAAGAGAATAGAGTATATTTGTTGAACCGCATACAATTGAAGTATTTCTCCAAGTCCTTCCCTGCAGCTATACCTGCCCTGTCTGTGAAACTATTGTGTTTGACACTCTCACTGTGTGGGCCCAGTGTGTTTGAGAGAAAAGTCTTTTAAAGACTTTGTTGAGCCGGGCTGGGCATGAAACCCAATGTGGCTCTGGGAGTCAGTGTAATGATTTTCAGCACAGGGACTGTGTAACGCGGTTATGGTCCTGTATGTGAGGCTTACCATATGGTGGAGGGACAAGAGCTTTTAAAGGTAACTGTATCCATCCATTGCTGTTTCTCCTCTGACATTTCCCCCCCTCACACTGGTCTCCAAGTTTATATTTGATTTAGAGCAGAAATTCCCCCAGTCGACTGGACTCAACGAGAGCATTTCAGCTCATAAACATATATGTTTCTATAAGGTAAACGTTGGCCAAAAGCAAATATGCTATGTTCAGGGCTTTAAAAATTGTGGTTTCATGTGCAGATGATTGATAAGTCAAAGAGCGTAGCACTGCTTAGACGATGTGGACCAGTAAAGAGAATGCACGCAGATGATTAAACTGGTATGCATGTCATGTGTGCGAGTGCGTCTACTTAAAGCAAACAGCCCTGTTTATTTGTTCTGTAATGGACATTACTTCATCATTGCAGGCTGACGCCCTTCATCAAAGAGGCAGCGCTAACAGAAATCTGGGCAGAGAAGGGGAACTCCAGCTGGGAGCAGCATCAGGACTTCAAGTACATCAAAAACACTGATAACACAGTGTGATCATGAGATGAAGCCTTCTTTGATGTCGACAAAGACAACAGAAAAGATTTAATGCCAAAGGAAAACAGTATTAAGTACTTAATATGGTAACGCATAGGTAAATACACCGTGACAACAAAACACACACTTGTGATCTGTGATACACACAGTGTCTATTCAAATGCATATGCTTGACGCCAAATTCATTAATTCTTATTAAGAGAGAACACATTTGTTCTCAGCCTGGTATCTGCATGGGTGGAATGATTCTCACCTCTGCCACAAGGTGTTGGACGGACTCATACATCACGCGATTACCCCGAGCAGCGAGCAGGGCCGCCATCATCAGGGAGTGAATTAAAGATGATAGAAAGAGCTATTAATCACTGTGACAAAGCCCCTAATGGAGGTGTGACCCAGCCACTGCCGACGGGACGCTAGGGGGACGTACCCACGGGACAAATGGATACATATGTTTACAAAGAGAAATAACCTACCTGTGGATAAAGGCACTCCCCCTGTGTCAGTACCGATGCCATCTTTTTTATTCTTGCCCCACAGCTGTCTTCTACTGCGCTTTGGATTTGATACTGTTGTATGTTTTAATTTGATGCACATACAGTCAATTTAAGGTGTGTTTGTGCATTCTAGAGAAACAAAACTGTTAAAGAGGCTATATATAAAAACACAGGTTGCAGTTTTTATTTTCAACCCCATATGAAGCAACACCACCTCCAACTGACCACGTTTAAGGGTTACTCTATACAGTTACAAGCAAGGTGTGATCATTTTTCATTCACTAAAGTCAGGACCCAATCCACTGATCACTTCATCAAACCGGATACAGGGGCTGAGTGTTTGACTGATGGGGCTTTAGATCCTGAAATATGGAAATGAACTCCTCACCTTCAGAGGACGGGCCTCGTGCTTATCTGCCGACATCATTTGTTGCCCGTGATAACAGGCTCGGGGGCGAGGGGGGCTTAGCCTCGTGGTACAGGTCAAACATAATCACACATGATCCCCTCCATTAGTCATCATCCAAACTGAGGAACTGCTCGATTTATCACGTGCCCTGCTTTCCCTTCTTTTCTTTTTTCGTACCTTTACAGCAATACATTAAGAAGCAACTGTTTTGCCACTTTATTAAAACAGGAGAGGAGCTTCCCTAACATTTGTAGATCTCTTTTAGATATTATTGTTGCTATTTCTTTTCCATTTGCATGTATAAAAAAGGCATAAATGCACAGAGAACAGCAACATTTTCATAAGTCAAAGCTGTGAGATGCTAGATCTTTATTGTTTATTGCTTCTTGATATTTGGATGCTGTTTTACTTGCTGTTTTACTTGTCTGTTCTTCCAGGTAACATCTTAACTTTAGGAGTCGTTAAATGTGGCCTGTCTATTCTGGATATTGCACCATTTAGTCAATGAGGAGGCCTTAAGTTCACATGGGAGAGGCAGCTCATTGTGGCTTATATCAAAAGCAAACAATTAATAATTAACTTCTCATTGGGTTCATTTAAACGCTCTTGTGGCCACCGCCTGTTGGAAAATGGCCGCCGTTGATATGCTAAGCGCCGTTAATTACAGTGCATCCGTCTCTCCCTCAGCAGGGTGTATAGGAGTGTTTTTTCTTTTTCGTGCCCTCAGGAGAGGCAATAAGCTTCCTAATTAACTCTGTCTTTGTGCCTAATGGAGGCCTTAGCCGGGCTTTTGGGGAGTCTTTGGTCCGAGGGTCGACCGAGGGGGAGCTATGGAAGTGGCTGATACAGAACACTACTCATTCGTGTGGATATCCAATTATGACTTTTGTCCAAAACTCTAAATATTTGGTTCTGTATTAGTGCTATTAAATCCATGCATACCTTCTTTATATTCATGCACAACCCTCCAAACTGTAATGGACAAAGTTTCACACACATTCAAGTAACAAGAGCAGATACAGCTCTTACCAGAGACTTAATTAATGGGAGTATTGTCTATGTTTTCCACTCTGGTGTTAGTCAACTACTCCCTCTTCCAAATGGAAAACACTCCATTAAGAGCTCTGGGCCGAGCTACCAATTAACACTGCACAACAAACTGAAACTTAGAGCTGGTCCCTCTGTGCACACACACACAGACACACACACACACACACACACACAGACACACCTAATTAATTAGCATTAGTTGTGATTAATAATGAGGCTGCTTTAATGGTAAATGCGCAGCTCCGATGGCAGCCTGACACAACAAAGGCGTCAGTGTGCACGGCAGGATTTATCTGGGGAGCAGCGCGGGGATTTTAACATGTTTCTCACAGGCCTGACAAATGGCCTATTAATTATCTAATGTTGTCTGACAACAGGCGCTTGATAAAGATGTATGTTTGGACAGGGTGAGGAGGGGACGAGACAGCGCAGGAAAACAGAGCGCTGTGTAAGAGAGAGCAGGGAAGAAAATGATGAGAAAAGAAAGAAATGTGTGAGAACGGCAAGATGTGCATTTTGAAAATTACACTGTACTTATAAGTAATAGTTGTTTTCAAGGGAAAAGGTTTGTAGAGTTGTTGAGTGAAGTAACAATATAACATTTTTCATGAGTATATCTGCATAATAGAGAAGACAGAATTCACATGTAAGCCAACACACAAAAAGAGCCATGACATAAAAAGGCATAGTATTTAGGACATGTTAAAAGCACACTGAGGGTTTCTGTTTTTTTAGTTGGTGTGATTTTGTTAGTTCAAAAAATGTCAACAATGTAATTAAATAAAAGTGCTTATGCAAATATATTATTTTATAGATCCAATAAGACATGTTTCTGCTGTAGTGTTGTAGATTTGTTTGTATTATAGCTACACCTTCAACATTCTTCTATATGATGCAAGAATATGTGCTTTACCAGCAGTGATCAGTTTGTCTGATCATATTTCTCACTGTAGACATTTGTACCAAGAAGACAAAAGGAGAAAACTAATGGCTTCTTCCATGAGTTCTATGGGCCAATGTTTTCCAACATAGACAAATGCGGTGTTAAAGTGTTAATGTGGTATTATTATATACTACTGAGAACATCATTTTGACTGATGTGTTTCATTTTGCTAAATACTACTGTGTATTATTTTATACATTTCTTCTTTAACACAACCGCAAACTGGTTTCCAGCAGCACTTTTGGGTTTTAGACAAATATACTCTAGATAAATACTACCAAGTCTAAGTTAATGGATATGTATAAGTTTATGTAAGTATGCCAGTTTATGGAAGTTCTTAATGACTCACCCATCACCTCAAGTCTGTGAAACTTGTGAAAAAGTATATATACTGTACATTATTTTGACCCATTGTCTTTCTCTGTAGAATGGTAATGTTAAGTCTAAGGAAAATACTAAAAAAACACAATATCTTTTTGAATCTTATATATAAATGTTAAAATTGTAATAAATGGCGATCACAAGAAACACATACTGCAGATGAGCTGCATCAGCATCAGTAAAGAACAAAATGGCCCAGTGACAAACATTACCATATCACTCTTTGAGATGAGAATGCATTGGATTTCTATAGAACAGTACGAGCCCACGATTTATTCTGCCTTTGATACATTTGTATCAAAGATGAATCACTGTGCTTTTACTTCTGTGCTTGTTTGGGACATAATCAATATGAAGGATTTACAAACCACATTTGTTGCTAATGAAATGCAAATGAATGAGGCCATCGTGAACTGACAGATGAATGTGCAACACACATGCACACTCATACACATGCTTTACAGTACGTCCTAAACCACAATCAATATCATCAACGAGGAAGCCTCCACCACTTCATATCATTAGCTCCATAACGACTCGCAGCATATGGGCATCCCACTCCCTCCCTTCAGCTCTATTCAATCTCAGTCCTGACTCTAATTTGCAGAGTTTATCTTCCCTCTGTATGTTGACAGGTGTTCCTAAGTGGGATGCCAGTTGCCAAATGATTTTTATGATGGTTTTAGCCCCACATTTGGTCTAATGAGATAGGATCCCAGTCGGACGCTAACTCAGGCCTGTCAGATGTAAAGCAAACAGAATAACAAGCCGGCACCCACATTGTTTCCATGAGCCATACATCAGATGGGGCTTAAAGGAACAGCCCTTTGGATCTGCTTTTAGGGTGACATTTTCTAATGCTTATGTATCCTATTAATGAACCTATAACATCTCTGTTCTCCTCCAATTTCAACCCAAAACGTCACACATCCATTTGTCATGTTGTTTCTCTGTTCCTCTCATGTCTGTAAGTGTCAAATATATGCTGGAGACAGCAAAAATATAAACACAAAAGGAATCCAAGATAAAAACAAGGGCATTAGATATAACTAAAATAAATATACTGTATATCTCTCCTACAAAATCTTCAAATTCTGTGACAAAAGCAAACTTTTTCAAACAGAGCTATTAAAAGGTATGGGCCATTTCATCTTGCTTTAGTCACTACCCTAAATGTGAGATGCAAAAGACAGCACCGAAAACAAACAAGAACAGCTTATCCCTCCTCTAGATACAAAATCAACAAAAGGTAATACTCTATAAAACAGCAATCGTGTTAGGAACCTGTGTAATTTACATATGTAACCTAAAGGTATAACATTAACATTATGACAAACTTGCATAGACAAGCATGTGTTCTCTTTCCCTCTTTACTCTTACCACTTTTTTTTCTTCATGTCATGGCTAACTGCCATTGGGCCCTAATATAATTATGGCTCACAGTTGTGCACATTTGAGAAATTGATTCCTTTGATGAAATGTGAGCGAGGCAGGTTTGTGCAAAGGAAAGAGAGAGAGACGTATATCCAGAGTGGCTGCTGCCAGCCCCCCCCCATCCCTAGCGGATGGCCCCCTGGGTACCAAACCACCGACTCCGCCTGGCCCAACCTGGCCCGCTCGTTAAAAGAAATGATAGCATATGTGCTTTGTTTAAGTTTGATGTCTTCATAATGCATTACACAATTAGATTGATTTGACAATTTCCATTATACTTGATAAAATATTTATGCAGCTCGAGGATGGTAGTTCCTATCAGGCGCCTGATCTGCAGCACAGATGGGAGCTGTGGTGAGAAGGCCATCAGTCAGTTACAGGCTGCTGGGCACTATTATCCAACTACTTAACACTTACTTTCTACTTAAATTGTACAGTATTTTGTTAGTGTGTCAGAAAGAATAAGAAGATAAACTTCATTCAGATGCATGGGTTTGCTATGATGTATTCACTGAGTTTAACCTCTTATATTTTGTCCCAAACAGAGAAGAAAAGCATAAGCATTGGATCTTACAGTAACATTGTGAATATTGGTGCACATGTTCTGATGCATTTTTCGACTGTTGGTAACAATTTGATTCAATGGTCCTTTTAATTATTTCACTTTTGACTTGTGATATATTGTAATAAAAGTGACTATGCCTTGATAAATCATATTTTTCTAATGAACAACTGGATACATTAAGGCCTAATATATAATATAATAATTATTCGATTATTTATTATATTTATTCATAAGACAATTATTCAATTCTGAACAGACTATAAACAAGAGGCTCTCATCTGGTTAGACTCCACTAATTTATGAAAAGGATGCAATTAATGATTGCTTAAATCCAGCCATTTGTATGAACTTATAAAATGACAGGGAAAACAAATAATAAAGTGGACAGGGATGGCCCTCTTTGATTTCGATTGATCTACTCTCAAAAATATCTGTGATGATGCAAACTTTGGTCTCCAGGGGAATTCCTTAGTTTACATCCCACCCACCACCTGCAAACAAGAAAAAAACAAAAACAAACAAAACACACACACACACACTCTGGAAAACCCACTGAACCAACACATGATGCTAATTGGCTCCGTCTGCAAACAAGATCTAATTGACCACATCACTTATTATGCCGTTATTGTTATCTGCTACTCAGTGAAAGCTAGGGTATAATTTCTCCATAAACATAGTGGGACCAGTGGGTACAGAACACATGGTTTAAAATGCGTTGTTCTCATTTGTAATCTACTACTTTTACAACTTCTTTCTGCAAAACATAAAGTATTAAATTTCCAAAACAATTTCAAACTGCTCAGAGTTTTGTCCTCTCTTCCCTCCTTCCTTCCATCCTTCTCTCTCACCCAGGATATGTCCCTGTGTCTCACCTGTCTCCCCTCTCTCCCCCGCCGCCATCCCACCCTTCTCCCAACCTCTCACTGTGCGCAGCCGCCCCACATCCATCACAGCCCAGAAATTTAAGGAGCCAAATTGGCCTCATCTGTCTCAATGCTGGATGCAGATGGAGTTTCTTGAGCTCAGGGAGGTGCAGTTAGTCACCCCTGCTGCCCCCGCCCCTTCAATCTACTGCCTTAAGCCAAGCCAGGACGCTCCCGCCTCGCCACTATACCGCTGTATTACAAGTCCAGCGACTGGGATGAAAGGGGGCACAGCGGTGAAGTGACCACTACACTGACCACACTCTCTCAGCTTCATTCACTTTTCTCCCAATTGTGTTTTTCATCTTTGTTTTCCATTCTCCTTCAAGGCGTCATTCGTGTTCCTTTTTTTTTTTTTTTTTCACACACAAGCGGTGACCACAGACTGCAGTATAGTCCCGAACAGGCTGGTCAGACCTGGCTCGTTAATAAAGGCCCTAAATGAGGCGCCATGCATAAAACATGAAGCGCGCCGTGCCGCTGCCGTAATGAACTGCTGCTCCATAATTGCATCTCAGAGCCGTAAAATGAAGACAAAATATTTGAAGAGGGATTCTGTCACCTCTCTGCAGATGCAACACTAATCATAGGCGTTCTGCGGGGCCCTCGGGGTCTCCCCCTGACAGAGAGCAGGGGCTAAATGCCCAGGGCGGCCACATTGGAAACACCCTCCAACTAATGGGACATAATTGAATAATTGCTGATTAGAAAATAGAGGCAGAGTAATAGTACAACAGTGTCCAGTGTGTTATCAGAAATGATCCCACTGGGAGTAAGTATAGGATAATAACAAGAGGAAATTGGTAACCAAAGTGCTGCCAGCTGACACCTTCTGTGATAGTTTCATTTAAAAGTAGAAAAAAAAACAAAAAAACCCCCAAACAAACAAACTAATATATTTATTACAAATAAATAAATAAAATTGTTGAAAAAAAAATTCATTAACTTCTTTCAGACAGTTGGGGAGAAGGATGGGATGTACCATAACTTTGGATTAGTTTATTTGTTTATTTTTCTAAACAACACCAAACAATAACAAAAAAAACTGTCACATTTAATACTGTGTTTGTTCTAATTTTTACTTCATTTATTTATTATTATTCATTTGTCTACTTGGTCGGAGCAAGGGATGGGATGCACCACCACTTTTGTGGAATAGAATTTTTTCTAATGATGAAGTCTGTAATGATAATGATAAGTTCCTTCGGTTCTACAAAATAAATGCAGTTGTATTAAATACGTATTACTCCAGTTGGCTTTTCATCATTTATGAATCAAGTTTTTCATAACACATGATGCTTCCCTAAACTTAACGTCTTTTGGCTAAACATAATTCCAGTTCAAAGCTATCAGGAATAACAATATGACTGTTTCTTTCCCTCTGGAACGCTGATACTCTGAACATACACTTTTCTGGAAACAATAGATCGGTTGTTGAAAAAATACGTGGATATGTATTCCAAACAGGAAGTTAAAATGAAAACACTACAACATCCCACTCTGGAGTCAAACAGACACCAGATAAATGCACACTTGCACACACAGTGACAAGCTCAGAGACAGGCAGGCCTCCAGATGAGAGATTGGAGTCCCACCCAGGGGTGTCACCCAGACAGTTAGAGAGTCGCCGTAGTGACAGGGTGGCTGCAGTGACATAATGAAGGTGCTGTGCCTGTCACGGGGGGTCACTTGTGATCACATTGCCCAGCTGAGGGGGTGTAGGGACACGTATAATGAATCCCACACATGACAAATGGCCCTCAACTCCGGACTGAGGCATCTGACAAACTCAAACTCATCACTTGGACACCTTAAACACACAGAGCCCACCGCGGGACACGAACGGGGGAAGCACACCAGACACAAGAATAAAAAATAGGAACACAAGTGGGCAGCTATTGACCATCTGCTTTGTCATGTCATATAATAATTCAAAGTGCATGAAGCTCAAGTCTTATCATAACCCAATAGCCCTTGCTTCAATATAAAACTACTCATTGTTTGCAAATATCCGCCAGAAACAGTATGATTTTAAACATAGCCTTTTACCTACTGCTTTGGAGAATGTCAAAGTTCATCAGTGTTCAACAAGATAGACAAAGTGTGATATGCTGACACACAGTTCATGGTTCACTATACCGAAGCATGTATATAGGTAAAGATCCAAGGGTTATTGCTAAAGTGTCACTGATAGACATGCAGGGACTGTCTTCTATGAATTTTTGCACTTGTACAAGAACGTTTGGACATATCACCCAACTTTAGTTCAGATCTGTGAGCTATAGGACATCTGTGTCAGGAAATTAAGAACAACAATAATAACCTCAAATACAGACAATTAATTTCTGTGAACAATGTTTACTTTAGTGAAAAGATTCAATTTTTTTATAGAGGCCATTTGAGAGCCATCTTGAGGGCCTAGAATTGACAGGAGTCTGCATTCACTGGTGTCTTATCTTATAAAAAAATAACTTTCATTTGCATCTCTTCAGTTACTTTTCATCACTTGACCATTACAAGATACATTTAGTCCTTCTGAATCATATAATAATAACAATGCCCAACAGCTTTCAGAATTAGCCACACTAAAACACAATATAGCTTGGGTGCTCTGGGTGCTAAACATAGCCTGCAGAAATAGTCTATTTATTATACATTAAACAAGGTTTTAAATTTAGATCAAACCTTAAGTTTTGAGCATGGCTTGTCCGTTAATTCTTTCAGAGTCTGAATTCAATCAGCCTCCAGAGCTGTGTTTTGTAACAAAAGAAAAACTAGTGGAAAGCGGTGCACTTTTAAAACTGACAAGCTGACCACCTACAACCCACCTGACATTTCTGATTTAATATTTAGGGATATGAATATACTTTGTCTGAGGGCTGCTTTTCCACTCTCACAGTCGCAGCAGCAGGCCAATTCCACCTTAACTTTGTTAGAGAACTTGTTACATACAATAACGTGGGCAGCTAGAGACACTTTCCAAACCGCAGTGCGACATGTGGAACGGACCTGTGCATGGAAAGGTCCTGCCGAGGATGTTTGTTTAATGATTGTTGGAGGGCTAGCATTGAGCCCTGTGCCCTGAGCAAGAAAATCCCCCTCGGAGCCCTGAAGCTGTTCATGTTATTTGTTATGGATGTCAATTTCCCTCTATTTAGGAGGTGATTTAACTGGACAATACAGAGGGTCGGGGATGTTGTATGTAATGCACAGCTGCGTCTGGAAGGGAGACATAAACATTGTGGGCCATTGTGAAGAGTGAGAAAACTCTGAGACTCCAGAAAATAGTGGGATTTCATTTTAATTCACTATTTGTATCTGATTATGTTGCTCACTTTGTACAACATCGGGATCAGTGGATGAATGAATTAATACTGTATTGGTAATACTTTGGGTTTTTCACCGTATTTTCATTTTTTTCAGAAATAAGGAACTGTTTATTCACCTAATGGTGTTGTGTAATAAAATCTGTGAACAAACAAAACCTTAAGACTTCATCTAGGCTTTATTATTAAGGGTTTTAATAGATGTACAGCATATATCTGTTAAGTAAAATTGAATTAATGACCACAGACAATATAGAGAAAGTGCTTACACTGAGAAACAGCACAAAAAAGGCAGCTGGGATGGAAAAAATACAACCAGGTAGTGCCACTAAGCTAATGCGGGCTGGTTTTTGCATGGTTTTGGTGTTGTACTGTAATGGAGCCTGAAAAACTAGCAAAACGTCAAAGCTATTCTATATGTGCATCATGTCTTCAACTGATACATAAAAAGCTTATAAGATAATAGTGGTTTAACTACTGTATACATACTGTATGTAATATTTGGCTTTGTTTAGAACAGTATATGGGATAACTACATGGTAGACTTGATTATTGAATATGTAAATGTGAATATAGGATTCTTAACAGGCACAGAATGAACTAGTTATGTCAATGATGTCCAAACCTAACTACTATAGCTCAGGAATTTAACATAAATGCTTTAGTGCAATGCAAACACCAACACCTTTTGCGAATAAAAGTGTAGCCCAAAATGTGAAATACTAGAATAGGACAAGAAATGGCCTTTGCCCTTATGTCATCATGCACTTAAAAAAACGTATGGATAATGGCTATTAACAATGACTATGTAGATTTTTGAAACATGGCATTTTAACAGGCATGTAATGCAGTTGCACTGTTTAACCTGTGCATGTGTGTGCGTGCAGCTGTGTGTGGAGCGGGGGGGTTAGGTTGGGATGAAAATGGAGAGTGACAGCTGCCAAATGACAGTGAGATTGAGGAGGGAATGAGGAAGGACAACGAGGCACGGAGAGGAACATGACAGTAACAGCAGCTTAGATTAAACACACACACATACACAGAGCCTCGCCGATGGGGGTAGACGAGAAAGTCATTGAGACACAGGAGACGGACCTCAGAAATCCCCAGTTTCTTCTTCCTAATTTAAACAAACAGGGGGTCTAAGCAGAGCCACATGGCCTTTCTTAATGACTGACATTTTGTTTAAGAACGTCCATAACGACCCAGTTTGAATTTATATACTCGGTGTTTGTTTCGCAAAGAGCTGCCAATATTCACCGATTCGAAAAAGTGCTTGAATGACTTGAGCCTGTTGACTTCATCGTTTTTTTTCTTTTTGGTTTTCTTACATATTTGGAGTGGCGTGACTCATAAATTAATGACAGATTTCCGGAACATACCATAATCATGTTAAGCATAAATAGAAGCACTTATCGTGGCGATCTCATGCGCAATGGCATTGGATACAGATTTATTTCAGAAAGTCATTTCAAGCCTTCAAATCTATTCTTCTATTCAATACACAACTTTTACCATAGCTGGATGAGTTGTGATTTTACGCAGTGATGCAATATAAATATTACAAACAGCAATATATTTTATAGCACATAAGCAGCTGTACAGTGCTGTAAAGGGAAAGCATTTTAATGAGAAGTGTATTGACTGGGGAAATAAAGCAATTAAAAATCACAACAGCAGAAAGATTAAACTTCTTCTGAACCACTTGATGCATCGACAATCCAGTAAAGAGAGCCTGAGTAGAAAGCATCCCCCAAAGACATTATAGTGTTGCAGCCAATTATTAATCACCACATTTTAACCTGCTGCATGCACTCGTGCAGCCCAAAAATCAATCAGCCTCTACTTTTTCTTATATTGATGGACGGTGTCGAGTGAAAGAATGCAAACTCCAAACTAACAAAGCCTTGGCTGTGTACAGAGATGGAAATCAATTGTAATTAAAAGTGAACAAGTGTTCTGCTTTATGTGCTCAAAGAGTGTATTGGTCATTAAATACATTTTCATCAGTTATCAGTTCAAGGTTTTAAGCAAAGTCCATTAGCTTCTGCCTCCTTTGGGATTGCACTCAGGCTTCAGTGCTTGCGTGGCAAATTTAGCTGTGCTTGCTTTGCAATCAAAAGGCAAGAAAATTAAGTATCAAACAATTTGATGTTATGTGTCACTCTCCAAAACAATCTGCATTAGAGGCAGTTAATTAAACTTTCAAATTCAAATGTACTAATCAGTTGGCAGCAGAATGGGCGCTTGTTTTTCCCACATGAAACGCCACGGCTGGCCAGGCCGGCCCATTGCCTGCTCATTAACATGAAGGTGTGATTTGCATTTCCTGATGGGCTGTTCCAGTTTTTAATATCCCTTTTTCTGCTCTGACATCAATCACTGAGGAAGGAGGCCAGCATAGGCCACAATTAACCCTCCAAATGTGCCACAAAACAAATATTACAACACTCCACTAATTTGGAGATCAGAAAGCCACTTGTCCATTATATAAGTGAAATGAGGGTGGAGTGTTGCACTTCTGAAGAGCTCGATAATTACCAGCTGTTAATTGCACACTTGTGGTGTCTCACTTTTAATTAAAAAGAACGTCTCGTTGCTGGACGATAAGCAACGGTGGAGAGGCTGTGGTTTAATCAACAAAGCCAGAGGAATTTGTTTCTGCTGTGGCCAGCAGCGGCTGGAGAAATCTTCAAATAACCCAGGGAGATTAAAAGGTGTCCATTAGGAGCAGTCAGGTTTTATTCGGGGTGGCAGGAGCGAGGTGCATTTGAAGTAGTCCCGCTGCAGAGTTCTGGGCGATGCGCGGCTGGGGGTGTGTCTCTAATCAGCCCGCCGCTGGCTCTGAGCGCTCAAGTGGAGGAATTGGACTCTGCTGGTGGTGAAGAAAGGAGGGAGGAGGATGGACTGGAAGGAACAGAAGTGTTGAAGAATGGCCACAGTATCCCAGATTCTAAAGATTTTGTCACTAATTTACACATACATTGTAAATTAGATTTGATTTTAGATTTTTATTAGACTACAAACCAAATGGGATGTAAATGCACATATCATAAAAATGAATAAAATCATAAGTTCCAGACCGTTGGGATCACTGGTGGTGCGTACAGATATGGGCCCTTCATCATGACTCCCCCTTTCCTCTTCTCTCACTTTCTCCCTTCCTGTTTCTGGACTTTTGTTTGTGACTTGAGATTCTGAGCCAAGAAAACTATCCATCTCAGTGTTTGCCTGTGGCGTTGTTCAGTGTGGGGCTGTAGATATCTGTACAGGATGTGTCAGCGCCCTTAGACAATACACAAACAAGCTCAGGTCCTTTTGGACAAACCGGAGAAAGCCCTTCCACCTCTTTCATGAACTATTGAACCTCGCCAGCAAAGCATAAACCAAGAAGGAAAAAAAATCTGATAGTCGCAACATACAGCTATAAGTCACACAGTGTTTATATGAAAGTGACAGCTCTCTTGGTCAGCACTTATGGGCTGCTGCCAGGCTTTACAAGGCCCTCAATGCACCAGTCACATACAGTACCTGACTACATGGCTTTGATAACCTCGTCGCCTTTTCACTGACCTCTCTGTCCTTTTACTGATAAAACTGTCTGCCAGGAAGTGTCCTTTGCAATGCTTCCTCCCTCTCATGCTCAATCAGCACCTGTCACTACTGCCATTAATGCAGTGTGCCACCATCAAATGTGCAAAAGTAGCATATGACCTGACATAAAAAGCAGACCTTGTGCACGAAGCGTCAGGTTTATTCTTAGAGAAAAAAAGTCAGTCCTGAAATCAGTTTTGGTTCTGTTACAGAGATGTGAGAAAATGTTTTAAGTAAGCTCAGTATTCAAGACAAAAACAGTATTGTTTAGCTTAACTTTTATTATTAATGTATAGGTAATGTTTAGTAGTAATTATAGTTATTACAGTACATTTTGCACATCGGGTTAAACCACAAACTATTAAAACTGTCTCATTTTCTTTAAGATTCAAAAGTCCTTTACATAAATGCTATCAAGGATGTCTTATGTGTAATATGTAGATACAAGAAGTAATAACAGAACCACTAGGGGCTTCCCAGACCCCCCGAGTGTCACAACTCTTTTAGATAAAGAGCCCTGGGTTTATCTAAGGAAACAGTCGCTGGGGCGAGGATGGTCTGGCCTCACTGACAGATTAGTCCAGCCCAGGCCCACTTCCTGCCCGCTGAGGACACTAATTAGAAGGAAGGACTGACACCACAATAAGAGCTGACAGTTGAGTGCACTTAGTACAGCTTCACACAATCCGGTGCTGTATTAGTACAGCAGCCACGCCAAGACATAAATTTCATCACATTAGGCAGTGCTTATCTGATGTGACAAAGTTAACCTGGATGTTGTTTGGAGAGAAAAGTACAAGGGCAGTTCTGAGAAAACTGTGAGGGTGCTGATTTATCAGTGGAAGAATGTGAAGTGTTTGATTTGATATTTTATCAACCGCACCCCCCCAGACACACACTTCTTATTTTCTCGCCTCTCACACACACACTCAAGGAGACAAAAGTCATTGTGAGCCTGCCTGGTTCCCAGTGTTAATGACATCCTGTTTACAAATAGTATTCAGGAGGTCATGGTCACTTACAACCACACACTGCCTGACTATCTTATCTGACTATTTAAATGACCTTTGACCTTTGACAAAGCACTTAACAAGACAGCCCCAAAGGAAATGGACTGTACACTCTGATCCAGATGGAAAAGTACAACTATTGTCAACGTCTGCACCAACACTGTCGACAAGTGATCCAAAAAGAAACACTCGTTTTAGAATACTGCTTTTGAATCTGTTTATAGTAATGTAGTTCAGTCCAAGTAAGCCAACAGTGCACAGTTTTGACAGTGATTATTGAAGTCAAACAAATATGACACAGATGTGTGCAAGTACAGGTTGTCTTTGCAAACGATTAGAACCGAAGCTTCATCAATGCACAAATTATAACATGATACACTTTCTTGCCAGTTAAACACACTCACAGATTCAGAGTTACAGTAATCTCACAGTTGCTAAAGAAGGGGAAAAGTGCTATTACCCCAGGGCAAATTTACAGTATAGTAACATGAACTTGCATGTAATAGGCTGGGCTGTTTTACAGCTCCAGCATGAGCTGAGCTATTGTTTGAGTTTGAGGTGCTGGCTATGATTGGATTGTTTTACGCTAGCTGAGAGAATTAGATTCCAGAGGAGCTTTGTTTGGTGTGGACTGTGTTTCAAGGAGTTAGGCAGAAAAATCTATGCATTAGCGAAGTGCACACTCTTTTATTTTAACATTTTGGTTGGAAAAGCTTTCAGACTGCTTACTTTAGGACTAATGTTTTTTAGTAGGTAGTAGGAGCACATTCAAGACCATCACATCATTGAAAATATAGGTACCTGCTTGAACCCGCAGTATGTTTACATAGTTCATTTCAACTAGCTTCCATCCACCCATTTTAATAAACATACAGCTCGTTTGTTGACCAGAGTATGTCAGCCTAAGTTAAGTTATTGGTGGATTTACGTCACAGACCAAACAACTGACTAGTTTGCTAACTGTCCATGAAGGAATAGATCAACTTACAACCACAACTGGTCTTACTGTAGGAGTGGAACTAAACTGTTGACGTGTATTTTAAAGTCTGTTTCAGTTGAACCAACACAATGCTGTCATGTAAACACACTGACTGTAAGTTTCCCTGTGTCTTTGAGGGAGGTGAGTGTGATGGTGGTAGCGGGCATTTACTGGGGCTCTCTGTGGTTGTGCCAGCGGGCGGAGCGGCACGTCACCACAGGTCGAGTGCCACAATGCGCCTGTCAGTACACGGGACGTCCCAAAGGAGGGCAAGAGGCAGCCCCCACCAACCTCGCCCATCCATCATCATGACACCAGCGGCAGCAGTCATGGGAAACCCACCACTGGCCAGTCGCTCTGGAGCAGATCTGCCAGGGCCAAGGGGGGAGGACGAGACTGGCCATCCATTAAAAACACATTGTTTTGTTTATTATAACTAGTTAATGAGGTTGAAGTGAAGCCTCGCTTTGTGTTTCAAACACTTCCAGAGGGGATTTGGGAGGCACAGTGCACTGTTGCTGGGTTCAGGCAGAGAAACTCATAAGGGCCTGGCTGTTTTATAATGGATGTCTATAGGTTTTATGAGAGTGGAGTTGGCCATGTTAAGAGTTGGATCCCGGGTTCTTGTAAAATGAATAGTTTTAGGGCTTTTCTCCATGTGCTGAGAGCATTCAAAATGTTGTAATGTTGTGTCTTTTCCCCAGTGGCTCCTTTGCATGGCCTTAATTCTTGCTGTTTAGAAACAGCATTTCTAAAAATAAATAATATAAATATAAAATAAACATTAAAAAATGTGTTGTAGGATATTTCTTCTACTTTTATAATTCACCTTCAGTGTCAAATGCTTTATAATAACATTTTTCTTGAAAAGATGGGTCATAAAAGAGATTTTTTGCTTTTTAAATCAATTTTAGATTGGCCATGTCACACTGGGAAATTTTGCAATCTTGTCACTTTGTGCAAAAAGAGTCAGTCATGATCAGTGATCAAATAAATATCTTATACAATGCCTACATACTGTTCATGTGATTGGGGTCAAAAAATAGAAAACAAAGTAGGAATAGAGTGTGAACAAGTTTGTAGCTTGGAAAAAAGGGCAAAGGAGAGAAAGTTGCAAAGAGAGCTTTAAGTAAATTATTAGCAGACACGTGTAGCATGTGTCTGTTTAGCTTACAACTATTAAAGGATGTTACACTTCTGATGTATTCTATACTGTCGATTGTAACAACATTCTATGCTCTAGTACTAGATTTCTGTCAGATATTTGGTGCATCACCAATGTAATGAAGTGTGATTCTTTCTGTCCCATTATGTAAAAAAACATCACCGTACATCTACTCAACTAAACGCTAGTCCTTGTATCCTAATGTGAAATGTCACAATGGACTGATTCTGAAGTGCTGTCTTTAACCACCACACGAAGATGATGCTACTGTTGTTGCTGTTTGCACATTCCACTTCTAATCCCTGGATGAACTATTTTAAGAAGCCAAAGCCAAAGGTTGGAAGTTAGAAAGTTGGGAATGAGCAGTAGCATGCTTCAGCAGCATCAGCGGTTTGTGAGCCAGAGGCCCCCCTGTCTGCCTGTCTGGAGGAGATATGAGAGAGGGCCCACTCCCTGTCCGGCCACAGCGGGAGCTGAGGGCTGCCCGCTGACATGCCTGCTTTAATTGTTAGTATTAAATCACTTGCACTTTACCTCAAGATACTATCTGCCAGGCGTTAAGATCTTTTACAGTAGCAAGTGAGGGACGCTTAAATTCAAACCACTCAGGAATATTTAGTGAAGGTCTCACCACACGCACCGCCAGCTATGTGCACGCATGCCAACAAACCTGGAACACACATAGACAATGGAGTTCTTTATTGAGATGATTGTCAGTGGAGTGGATGGACGGGCAACGGGACTCCACCCCGAGTTGACCGCTGGCCACCCGTCAGTCACCGCGTACACCTCACCACCAGCTGTTTGCTTTAGGAAGGCGGCGCAAAGCCAATTAAAATACACTTACAGCAGTGTCCGACCTGTGTTTGGAAAGATAATATATGTCCAGGAGACCAGTCAACATGGTGCGAGCGAGCAGGCGAGAGGGAAACACTCTGCATCATTGTCTCCGAATGTACGGTCGTCATTATCGCACAGACAAGATCTTACGATGAATCATCCAGCCCAAACTTTTTAGAAAGAATAATATTGTGCTTGATCTCATGGTTTAACCTTTGTGTTGTCTTAGTGTCAAAAATAACCCAGCCACCATGTTACAAAACAGAAGAAATGACCTTTTATGGACTTAAAAAAAGTGAATCAATATATGATGATGTCTTTAATGAGTATAATCATTTTTAATATTGACTCTCTTGACATCATAAAAGAGCTAAATTGCTATAAGAAAAGAATGTTGGGAATCATTGATGGACCTTGCACTAAAATCTGGATACATTTTATAGTGACAATGGCACACCAAAACAAAAAAGTGTGTCCAACGCTGCACTTCATTGGGAAGTTTTACACCATTTTATCTGAACATTATTAACTGAACATTATTTCAGAAATGTTATCTATTCAGAAATATTTGAATGTCTTTTCAGATCTTTGTGGAAGTGTTAAAGAGTCAGCGTCTTCGCCTCCTACATCAATGATGCTGTGTTTTTAGCCAAAGCACCGCTGTTAATGATACTGTATTGTATTATTAGGCGTGCGTCTGTGAACAAGTGTGCACATTAAATATGTGATCTTTAATGAAGTGTTTTACATCAGAGCAAATCAGTAAGCAAAGCTCTCACTGTGCATCTGACTTTTACTGCTGGCACATACACAACAAATAACTCTCACTATAATAAAGGCACTAGAAGTAGGCAATCAGAAAAGTACTGCCGGAAACCAATGAAGTGAGAACTCAGGAGGATGCATGAAAATACCAACTGTGTATACGAGTGTCCAGGTAGCTTGAAATGCTAAAGGTCTGAAGGGGGCCTAAAAGAAAACCAACGTATAGGCGTAAGTCTATGTATCCAAACAGGATCAGTGCCATTTAATAGATGTTATTCCTGTTGAAGTCTGTGAAAACAAAACTCAAAGTGTGACTGAAAACATTCATCATCAAAAATTAGTAGCCTAATGCACAAATGCGAAACATATGGGGCGAAATTCAAACATGGAAGCCCTCAGACGGACGATATGCAGGGAGTTGGAGACACAGATGCAGAGGGGCAGAGGGTGCTGATATGAGTGGTGCTGAGTGGTGAGCAGACACAGGAGCTCCATGTCTGTTCAGTGTGTTTTAAGAGTGTTTAAATGAGTGAAAAGTCACTTATGGCTTCCAGATGGGGGCCGGTTTGATCCGGATCATTCTGACAGGCCTAGACTTTGATGTGCTGCTGCCTATTACTGACATTACAGGGAGACAGGCATATTTCTCCCTAATCACTTCCAACTCCTCCACACCAGTCCTGTGTAAGGTCTGCGCCGGCCGGCCACACCACGACAGCGGGGAGGCCTGTGTGTGCCTATAGAGCATATGTGTGTGTGATATAAAGAGGATATACATTATGGAATACTGACGGTCCATAAACCCTATATAACCATCATAAACATAAGATTGTCTGTGCTTCTCTTTGTCAGTTTGATAGTTTAAATGCCCCAGAGAGACTGTCTTTAACTTTTCATTCTACTCATTCAACCCATTTTAATCTCAATGTGTAGTGTCCTCTGTTAATGAAGTGGGTTTGCCATGTTCCCTAGCATTAATATGTAGCAATAAGACAAATAAGGATTAGTCACTATAAGCCAAGGTGTCTCCTAGCACTGGAGTTACACTGGACGTTAAGGGGTCTTTTTTGCTTTGTTTGGTAGGACAGTAGACAGACATTAAAAAGGCTGATAGAGGGATGAAATTGGGCAATGGACTGGAGCTGGAATCGAACCTGGGTCTCTCGAGTATGTGGTATGCACTAATACAGGTAAATATTAAAAGACTAATACCTCACAGGAACACCTACAGATTTTACTTTGTGCCCTCCTCTTTTTATGTAAAAGCAAGCATTTTAAATTAAGTGTTGTATGGATAGTTTAAAAATTCCAAATTTAATCAAATGATCTTCCCATCCTACCACAAGTTTGGGCTAATCAGAGGCATTGCAATGTGGTAAGCAAATCAGGAAACTGCAAAACCGATCCGTTCACAAATATTGGTTTAATTCTTTATGCAGGATTGAACGTAATTGCAAATATTTAATGAGAATTTAAAACACTGTAATGAATTTATCACTTATTACGTTAACGTGTTTCAAGTTTAGTGCATGTTTTCAAAATAAATATAAATAAGGCCTGTATCTTGGCTGAAAGAGTTAGGGAACCTACTTGAACCTACACTTTATGATGAGCCATGTCATTTAACTCTCTCAAATGGTTTGTTTTTTATCTATGCACACTGTCACAATCTAACACAGGCTGAATGCTATAACAAAATGATCCATAAAGATCCAGAATATAAAACACTGGATTATTTCATAAAACTACCAGGTGCAGGGCTCACAAGATCCATTCATTATTGTGGAGTCATCTAACCTTGAAATTCATGCTGAATTGAGCAACCTGTGTCTGCACTGGTGTTTTTCTTGCATTTTAACCCGATCCTTCCAAAGAAAAAGAGTATAATGGTTTCATTTATGTTAAGGGAGGACTCCCTCAGAAACATCCATCTTGTCTGGTTAAATATAGTCCAGACAAACCAACAGACAACCAGAAGGGAATCATTCCTCCACTTCCTCCTCCACCCACACTCCCCTGTCAGTCCACTGGAAGTCATTTCTCACTGACCACAGAGGAGTGGGACCCAAAGGGTAAAGGGAGAACAACTTTGCTTCTTACTAATCACTTTGTGACCCAATAAGACCACCCCTCATACTCCATGCAAGTCTCCTCTCTTGTCTATTGCGAGACTGTGGAGAGGGATGGAGAGCGCAGGAGTGAATCGGCCTGAAGTTCTCTCTTTTTATCTCCCAAAGGCGGGGGAATGCCAAGAGGGCTGCAGCTTTGGAATCTACTGTTTTGTCTGTCTCTCTGGTTTGAATCCACTTGGAGTAGCACAGTGAGGCATTCAGGGACAGATCTGGAGGGCTCTTAAATGGACAATGGTGCTGCCCCGGGACAAAACGAGTCCTTGATGAGGGATCTGTGGAGAGGTGCAGGTGTCTGAGGTGAAGAGTACTCTCTCAAGGCTGACCCATTTATCTCCGGCAGCAGCTTTCCATCTTATCCCGCTCTGAAATCTGTATTCTCAAATGTACATACACTGATGTGAAGTAGTAAAGACCAAGTTGTGATACAGACCAAAGTGTATAGACCAAGACTAAAGGGACTAGGACTGGGTCAGGACCAAGGAATGGAAGAGACAAGACAGAAGCAAGATTTTAAGTGACTAAGAGTGGGTTAAGACAAATGTCACGTAAAGACTAAGACCAAATTAAGACCAGGATCAAGGCAAGACATGTCAGTATTTAAAGACCAGGTGAAGGAATATAAGATGAAGTTAAGGTCAAGGTTGCATAAGCCCTACCAAGACAGGGCTAAGACCATGTCTAGATCATGAGAAAGGCTTTCGATGGGGGTCAAGACCATTACAGATATTCAAGATCAAGATCAAGGGAAGGTCAAACCACGTAAAGACCAATGAAACATAAGGTACAAGCAAGCATCTCATCTTTTTGCAAATATGGAGTGATCACAGGTGACAAACAATCACAGAATGAGATTTGATTTGACAAAAGGTCCAAGCTAATACTTCCCGGCTTGATCACTCCCAACTCTGCTCAGAAATTTGGGCAAAGGCTGGAGGTGTGACATGAGCGACCTGAGTAAAGACAAGAGATTTGGTCATTTTTGGTGTGAGTCCACCCAAGACAACAACAAGATGAGTTAAAGAGACTTTACAAAAGCTAACCACCAATGGGCGACAAATATACCAATGCAAAAAGTTTTAGTTTAGGATGATAGACGGTAATAAAATCCTCTGACATATGTTTCATTTTTTAAGCTAAATTCTACAAACCTGTCATAATATAGCGTTAAAAGTGGCCTCAAGACTGGTCTCGAGAGCAATACCAAGCTGGTGCACTACAACACTAACAGCATACATTTAACTTGCTCCGGGATACCACAGAAGTCTGTCTAAACTAAACGTACATCACACTAAGTAAAGAGACACTGGTTTATTCATGCCAGGGAGGCAGACAGGAAAAGGCCTTTAACCCCAGGGCTTCACTCTACATTCCTGGTAATTGCACTCCATCATAGTTTGTGCCGGAAAAAGAAAACATCTAAATAAACCCTGTCAAACCGTGCTGTCCATCTGCTACGATAAGATGAAGCAAATAAGTCTCGTTCCATAAACAAAAACACTGGAGATCACAAATCAGTGGTCACAGCCACCACACAACCATAAATTAGCTTCAGAACCATTTTTAGCATTAAGTCCTTGAGGGAGAGAGGACTACCCTCTCTTTAAAAACTCATCGCTGCTGTAACTGCGGCCTGCAGATAATGTCTACACGAGCTGGAAAGACAAAACAATATGAATGCAGGCACTAAAAGGCTGGTTGGACTATGATGACAGGGTTAGTAATTCCCAAAAAACAAAAGGACAGCAGACAAGTCACAGACCCATTGTGTGTTTATGCAAAGAGGGGAGGATTCATTTAACAGCTTTGCAGTTGAAAACAATCAACTTTTGCAGTGTATACTCTAAATTAAATGACTTATAGCAGCAGCCACTTAACTTAGTGGTTGCACACCAAAAAGTTAATAGAAATGCTGCATAAGTGGCCTGACATATTGTAGACTCTGGCATGTAGGATAATAAATGAGTCCCTCAGACATTGGTTTAGTAAGTCCTTTGCTTTATATTACATGGCTAAGAGCCTCTGGGAAGACATTACCTTTGTACAGGAGCTTTTGCAACAAGAAATGACAAATTGACGATAGCGTGGCAGCAGGCTCTCTGGAACCAGTCGTGTATTATACTGTTCAAACTTTGCTTGGAACATGCTAGGCCCCGTGCCTGAATTTTACAACCAGATTTATCTTATTTTCCAACTTATTTTCATATCTATTTCCTTTCTCTTTGTGAATTAGGCAGTAAATAAAGCAGTGGGGCCCTGTGCATAGTGGAATCAGTTGGAATTGGCAAATTAAAGAATGCAGGCGAGGTGTAGCCCAAGCTATCCTCCTGGATTTGGGCAAATTCAGCTGATGCAAAACAAGGAATTAATTTGAGGGGAGCGGCTTGCGTGCTGAGCTTGGCGCTCTGACAAAGATGAATGGCATCATTCCAAGCGAATGGTAATTTCACTTTTTGTGACAGTGCTTTAGAGCAAAAGCGACTGGAGACGCACAAAGCATTTGCAATCCCATTGAGAGCCCTTGGTACCTGCCTATCAGACACTGCACATTGTTTACCAATCATCTGATATTGATTGGTTTCAGACTAAAGTTTGAAGATGAATTAGAGTGGGATAAGGTTAAGTCCTAACCTTGAAAGATTTAGTGTCTATTCAGCCGCGTGTAGGACTCTCCTCAGCTCACTCAGAGAATAGAAAACTTTTAAATTCAATAGGGGGTGGGAGACACAAAACGTGTCACATTCACCAAGTGAATCCACTGGAAGAAACGCAGAAGAACACCCAAAAAGCATAATCTTTCTCCCTAGTTGATAGAAATGGTAATTGCATGTGTGGGATAATACTTTGAAGCCAAGGCCTTGGTCAGACAGACCGCCTATTTAGGTTAAAAAAGGGGCAACAAAACAGCCCCTTCTTAATGCTTTTGTTCACTGCTCTACTCTTTTAAATGTTTACTGAAAAAGAACCTTCAAATCCACTCTGCAGCTCCTGCACAATGTGGCACCTATCACTCTTGGGTGCATGGACACATTGTATTATGTGAATCATTGATATGTAGCAATCATTCCCATGAATCATTTTGTATTTAACATTCAGATTCTCAGGAATCCGATTTTCATCCTCTTGAGAAGGACAAAGGCATTTTGTTAGATAAAAGACAATATTTGAATATGAAAATATCAATATACATATATACATTTTATCTGACACTATTAAGGACATATTGTTAGACAGAAATGAATACTACTTAGTTTGTTGTCTGTCTGTATTTGGCCATGACAGTGCACTGCAGGACAGCTGTAGATACTGCTTTTACACTCTACAAAAATAATGTTCAGACTATTTGCCATTCATATTTTGACATTTTAACAGAGCTCAGAGACTTCTTGCAGCTTGTCGGGACGTACCATCTCCCAGCATGGGGTTAGCGCTCCAAATGGACCGCTGAGCCGACCCTCACAGCTGGACCACTTCACTTAACTTCCCCCTCGCTGCCCCCTTCAGCCGGCGAGCCCTCTGCTGTGCTACGAAGCTCTCCAGCCCACTCGACCTCCGACACAGCGTAGAATAGGAGCAGGCCACGCTAACCTTGTAAGTTGGCCAGGTCGGAGGTCGAATTAAGAGAGCGCACACATGGCTCGTGGTCTGACAGGCGGATAACAAACACTATCCTGATGCTCAGAGTGGGAGTAATGGTGTCATGTAGCACAGAAATGATGGTGAGTATCTGTAGGAGCGAGACAATGCTTCTGAGGAGAAAGTATTTTCACTTAAATAACTGAAGCATTCATGTTTGTGTAACTGCTCTGCATGTGAGCCCAGCTGTTGTTCTGCATGTTATGTAAGGGTCAGTGTCAGTAACTTAGCACCACTGCATTCAGGAAGTGGCTTAGAAAGGTGCCAAGGATGCAGGTGTATCCGTTGTGACAATGAGATACACTTGTTATAATCCACAGAGGTCTGACTGAACAGGACAGTGGGCCTAAGGGTCTGGCAGCTTCTGTAAACTATCCACAAAAGTGCATGCTCGCTTCTGGGAAAATGCATGTGCCACAGAGGAGCACCAATTGAATCCCAATCAAAAAAGAAAGAAAGAAACAGATAAATAAATAATGATATACTGTTTCTGTGTTGTTTTCCATTTTCACAAGATAATTTCACCCAGACATATCAGATCACTTGCTACAAGCCCCACACTTTCAAAGCATATTTGTCAAGAAGAGTGAGTATATTCTGGCTGTGTGTGGGAGTCTTACTCAAGCCAGACCCTTTAAAACGTGTTACACAAATTTAAAGTGGTGCTTTGATGGATTTTAAAGTATGCCATAGCTAAAGCGAAATATGTCATACATCATATTTCCTGAATATTGTCTTTTTCCCCAAATCGAATAATTATAATAATTTTGCTCCACAAATTTAGCCTGTTGACTTCCACAAAAAAACTCGCAAACATATTTCTCACACAAGTATTGTAGTTAGGGGTTTTCTTCAAATTTAGAGCAAAATTTAGAACCACTGAGCTCATATTCTATTGAACTATACATCCATCTGTTTCATACATATATACTGTACATACATGTATTTTGAAACCTGGCTTTTTTACAAAATCTTATAATCTAAGCACTCACATAGACATTGACACAGGGGCCTGGGGGCTTATAACGACCCCTCCCCACCCCGGACAGCCCTCATCCCTGAATGTGTGCACCACTTAAACTTTCCCCTTTTCAAACAACGGAGCACAAAGAGAGGACCACATCAGCGGCCTGCTGATCATCCCCTACAGACGGCTGAGCGCGGACAACAGGCAGGTCCCTGGGCACGTCCCCTGCATAATGTCCCCTATACCCTGTACCCCGGCCTCCTCCCCTTCCCTCTATCATGGCACTGGGCCTGAGCCTGTATGTATATCCCTCTCATGTGAGACTAGATAAATGACAAGTCTTTGGAGAGGGCCAGTTAGAAAAGGCCCGGGAGAGAAGTGGGGTGGCGCTGCAGCTGTCCCACTGGCCACGTCCACCCCCTGAATCCCTGAACAACCCCACCGCCGCCCCCCCAGCAGCAGGTTTCTCCCTACAGAGAGGGGCAAAAAAAAACACGCTTCATTACGTCCTCTCTCCCCAGAGCAGCTAGGGGCCTTTCAGCGCAGATAAGCCTCTTAGACATGAAGTAGCGCTCAGAGCAGCGTTTGAGTGACAGCAGGAAGGTTTAGCCATTCAGTGGACAATGCTCACATTCTCTGGCTTTAATCTAGGAGGCGGACAATGATCTGTTTTTAAGGCCTCATCTCCTCTGCGTTTCCCACAGCAGTAGGTGACTGGCACAAGGAAAAGAGTGGGCTGAGACAGCGCTGCTATCTCTCCCAAGGCCTTGCTCTGACAGTCTGAGGAAACAAAAAAAAGAAGCAAAGTAGGGGGCTTTTTGATGGAAAGCAACAGCATCAATCACACACACACACACACACACACACACACATGGGCGCATACAATCAGGCCGTGATGGTTGAGTGCGCCTGTGTGACCGACAGACAGGTGAGAGGCCTAGAGGTGACGTGGCTCAGTGTAGAGCTTTGTCATTCTTATCTGCCCTGACCACTGACATCCATCCCTCCTCGGCCTTTGTGTGCTTTTCTATGATGCGTGTATACAAACGCTAATGCACGGCCAAGTGGAGGCAATAGAGGGCTAGACAGTGTGAAAAGATAGACAAACCCTGCAACGTGTTTGGATTTTACGATACACTAACATGTGTGACCCTTTGACACAAAAGCTTTAGATCATGCAACAAGACGATGACTTACAAGCGACTAAAAATAAGGACAATGTGCTTTCAGTTTGCAAAATAGATTATGTCAATTGTCCTCTAATTAAAACTTGTCTGGCTGAATACTCCTTTCTTTTTCTGACAGATGTGGAACAAAAACATCTACAGCTGAGTTTTTTCCATGCAACTTGTAACCATGGCCATTTATAAGTATAGCAAGTGTAAATAAACTTTAAACTGATAGTGATATGTGACAAAAGAAAGTAGAATTATTTACAGAACAGAAAACTAAAATGTGTATTAAGTCTCAACAGACAAATGCACGTATAAAAAATGAAATAGACTGTAAACAACAATGGACTGAATTAAAAGATGCTATTTGTGCAGTGTGTTCTAGCTCCAAGTAATATGACTCAAAAAAATACATGGCTATTGATTTTTTATGATTAAATTACAGTATTCTGTGTCTGTTATTGTTATATTTGTCACATTTGTGTGATTGGCATCTCATTTGTGGTGCTTTAAAAACATAATTGTCCAAATGCGGCGAGATATAAAGCATTAAAGAGTTAAAAATGAGTCCAAATATGCTCCACTAATGCTTCATAAACTTTTCCACTCCTTTATTAGCATCACTAGCTACATCCTGTCAGATAACTGCCAAGCTTTACTCTTGTCTAAACTCTTTCTTACTTCTTTGGCTTCACCGCCTTGTTATAAGTTTACATTGGTTTGCGACTACAGCTCCATTAACTTTTACTGTCTATATGATTATCATGCAGCCAAGTCAAACCATTTATTTTATCAATGGGGAAGAACGAACCATCAAAGGCGCCACTTGACTCATGAGTAACTTTTAAGTGCAAAGTGAACAAATAATCCAAGGAGCGAGCGCACAGTGCTGAAGTGCTGAGACGTAGGTGGATTATTTTAGAATCAGCTCACACTTCGCTTCGGTTTGTTTTGCTTCACAGAGAGTACAAACATTCAGATCTCATCGACAATAAACAGAGAGTGGGGACTACAGAGAGAGAAATAAGCCCTTTAATATGTCTGTGTATGTGTGCAGAGACATCATGAGACTCAGTTCAGTGTTTCACTCAAGTGTCCATTACTGGCTTCCTATTGCTCCAAATCATCATTACTTCGTTGTTTCTTTTAAACTTTCTCATTCCATCCTCCTTTTTCTTTCCTTCTTTTCTCATAGTTTGTTCCTTTCTGCCTTCTTTTAATACAAATCAACATAAAACCTTGCAAAACATGTTCTTTAGATTTGCCAACATACTATGGCATATTATACAGTAATGAAAAGCTCAAAATTTTCCATTCCTTGTCTTTTTGTGCTTTATTAAAAATCAAAATCCAACTGCAGACTAATATTGAGAGCAGCCCTCAAAGTATAGTTTGAGGTGGCGCTATGACACTCTTGAGTACTTCTCAAGCCCCGAATCAAGTGAGAACCTGACTAATATGTATATTACCATCATTTTCCACTGCGCAGTGTGAGAATACAGCCACACTGACAGTAACCAAAGTCCGCCGTTGCAAGCTCTCGGGCCGGCCATCCAGCATGTCCCCGACACCTCGCGTGCACTGCCCTCCCATTAGTCTCCCACACCTCATCACAGTCGCGCCACCTCAACCCCAAAGATCTCATATCCTCCACACACCTTTACCTCCTTTCTGTACTGCAACACAGCTCTCAAATCTCTGAACTAATAACTCTCTGTTTGTGTTAACAAGCCCACCTGCCACTAACTATGGCACTCAAAAGCCCAAACAGTGTAGTCCTTAAAGACAAGCAAAATTCATCAAAAAAAACCATTGTAAGTATTGTTCGTGCCGTTGGTAAAGTTGTCAAACTCACGCTGAACATGTAGATTTGTGTAATAAAATAAAGACCATGTCTAAAGCCCAATCTCACAACTTGCACTACACTCTAAGGATTTTTTTACAGTGTGCATTTCTTGAAAGTCCACTGGGCATGAGTGCACAAGGTATTAAAGCTGTTAAAAAAAGACAGCCCTGAACTTGCCACTTATCTACAAAATAAAAACAACAAAGCCAAAGAGAAAAAAGACTAAACCAGACAACGTTTTTCTACTTATTATTATTATTATTATTGGGCTTTTAAAATGATTAATTTTAAAATGAGTGGTAAGTGAATTGTCAATTAATTAATTAATTTTTGTTTTTTAGGTTTTCCCATTATTGGATATTTATTTAACATAATAATAACAATTTGTTCTACTCCTTTTTTTCTCAGTGCGTAGATTTACTAATGATATATGCCATTTAATCCAACCAGAACAACACTGTATTTCATAAAATGAAACGTATATTTAATAGTTTGGTTTAGATGATTTTTGCTGACTTTTACTGACTTTTGCCTCTGCCTTAGTTGTTTTGCAAATGTGATTTCTGATTAGACGAACGCAGTCAAAAAACGGTAATATAAGAGCTCAACATGTATAACACGAAACAGATAATTTCCTAAAGGGTATCAGCACATGGAAAAGGTGAGGAAGTGAGAATAACAGAGGAAAGGACAGACAGACATTGAGACAGATTGGGCAATTAGACAAACACACAGTAAAAGATCGTTCCATTACACACACAGACTGACATGGCTGCAATTGAGACAATGGGCCCCTTCACCGTACCACCAAGTGTTTATGTCCCCCGTCAGTCTGCATCACCAGTGTCCCCCTGACTGCTGCCAGCTGACGGCCCGGCCCAGCACAGCACAGCACACTACACACACACACCCCTCTGACCTCCCACACTGAACACACACACACACCTCTCCATACACTCCTGCTTTGCTTTCTGTCACATGTCAGCAACTCTTGTCCCATACAGACATGAGGCCTGAGTGTGTGAGGGTGAGCCGGAGAGGAAGAACGAATGAATAGGCTTCTGTTGGACCACGTTTAATGGCTTTATTTAAAGATGTTGTGTTTCATGTCAGAAAACACCAGTCATGTATGCCACCAGCAGCATGTGTGTGCTGAGGCTTGAACTAATAACAATCCCATAACCCTCTGACTGACCACAATTTCCTCTTGTCTGACGAGAACATGTGAGCTTAAAGAGGACGACAGAGATAACACATTGTTTTAATAGACATACTTAGTTTGAGTGGGTCTGTCTGGAAGCCATATTGAGAGGGTCAGTAATATATATGACAAATACTATGTTACTATCATTAATACAACTAATTCTGTTAAGATAAAAATACAACCTGGCATGTAAAATATGGTTGTTAAGATGACAGATTTTAAATAATTATTCCTTTATTTCAGTGCCGTCAAACTCAAAGTGGTGAGGAGTAAATAAGAATTTACTTGGGTATCTTTTATCATATATTTTACAGTGTTTGTCTTCATCAGTTTGTTTTAAACATAATTTTTCTTCTTTTACGCCTCATTTTCACGCATTATTTTGTGAATTTACTTTTTTTGTGCCACTTTGCCCTCATTTTGGCCCCTTTAAAATGGTTACCCCAGTTAAATGTCATTTTGTCTACATCTAGGGTGCTATTCTTCCCTATTACACATCATTAAAATAGTTTAGAGCCTTTTGACTTTTCTTATTAATGTGCAAAGTTTCAAAGAAAACATCTACCTTGAGTTTGACACTAATGCCTTATAGTAATGTTACTCATTTATAAGTATTAAGCCTCCAAAATACACAAATACAATTTGAAATAGTAATAAAAGTAATTGAATGTACTGACTTTTCCATTGTAGAATCCACCTTGTAATTAGTAATCATAATAAATAATTGTTTGCAATAACTGTTTTAAAAGTGACCGTCCCAACCCTGCCTTTTTCTATCAACTACTAGGGATGAAAAATGTGTGTTTTAATCCTATGTTAGTCTATTCTTTGAAATTGTAATGTAAGTTGATTTGTATTAAGTTGTGCAACAAGCTATTCATTCTTGTACTGCTTTTTTTTATTGCACAGACAGCAGACAGATGACTTCACAACCATGTAACACCATCTATATTAGTCTAGATATGAGCACTTACCCACATACAATCATTCTGTATGTATAAAGTTTTTTTCCATTCTTTCCTTTAAATCAAAATGTCCTTCAAGTTTTTTTTATAATCCTTATCCTCCCCTCTTCCTCTTCTAATTTACCTCCCCCTCGTCTGTGATACCACTGCATAAAACACACCAAAAAGTTTTCACTGGAGCCGGGTAATGAGCTCGCCCTTTGACCTTGACTTGATGACTTCCATACCTGAGCATGTGTAAGAAAATGTGTGATTTCTTTTCTTTTTTTTTCCTTTTTTCGTTTCGGGAGCATGTGTATGTGCGCCTGCAGCTGGCGGCTGACAGCGACATGACTAATGAAGGCCCTGGACAGAAATAATAGGTGGGAATTATAACACAAAAAGGGTATAGGCGCTAAAAGGAAAAGGAAGGGCATATGATATGAGTTTGAGAGAGAAAGATAAAGGGGGAAAGTGAATTAGGAAGAGTTTAAATAATTTGAGGAAAATGGCTTATACAGGAGTTCAGTGGTCCAAAAAAATGTTCAGAATTATGGAAATAATGTCATGATTCTATTGTTTGAAATTGTCTCGACCAGAAACCACTCTGTAATCACTATATACTACTCTGTATAGTGATTATACTTCTTTCTAGTGGTGTCCAAATGTCCAGTAGCCTCAAATGTACAGTGCAATCAAGGTTTTCCACAATGTATCATAAAAGTGCTTCTTGTTTGAATGAAACAAGTTTGAGGCACGGGTTTGAATAATAGTGAGGCCATATGAAAATGTATTAATTTCTTTTAAAGTCCCTAAACTAATTCTACAGATATGAGCTTTCTTGAAGAGAGAGTCGCTAAGATCCAGTGAAGACGAAACATAATGTTTATGAATGTGAGAAGAACAGCAGAGCATTACACATATTCTAATTCTTTATCAGTTCTTCAAACAATCTTTACTGTAAGTCTGGTTAGGGTTCATCACAGAAGTTCACTTTTAGCAGAGTCTAGTGGAAGTTTGTTTACAAATAAGCCAGTCTCATGGGATTAGATTAAAAAACAGTTTTTATCCAAGAGTCTCACCTTAAATGCTGCTTTGTCTTTTTAAGTGCAATATCTTTTACTTTCTTGTGCAATTTTAGGGAGGCGTGAAATAGCTGAATGTGATGGATGTGTGTGTTTTTAACTTTAACTTATAGCCTTTTTACTTTTTAACAGTCCTTTTATTTATTTATTTATTTAGTTTTATCTGCACCGATGGTTTGCTTTTCAATTTCGTTGTACAATGTACAATGACAATAAAGTTATTCTATCCTATTAACAGCTAGAGAAAAAACAAAAAGAAAAAAAAAACTGTTAAAACTCTTAAACAGTTGACTGCCCTAAAGTGATTGAGTGTTCAAGGATCAGGAAGTGGTTATGGTTATGGTCATAGCCATTGTTTATATCTTTAAAGCTCACACTTTGCAACTTTTCACGCCAAAATATAGAGGCCAACATTTTTATTTTTATTTTTTAATAGCTTCATGTGTTTGTTGGAGTTTTTGACATGAAACAGGGAAGGCCATACATCCTGGAATTTCACATTGTGTTGCTCTAAACTGAATAAAATTAACTTATTTTTGTTCAAAGCCACACATTTTTGGAGTTGCCCCATCTGGGTGTCTGGCAGCACCAGCTTACCATTGTCACACTTTGGGTCAAAGGTCATCATGTGCAGACAGAACAGAACTTCCTAATTATACATGATAAATGTAATCACATGGAAGTGTTCCTCTCCACAGTTTACAGGCTTAACCTTGTCAGACGACCCAAGCTGCTGAGGGTATATGAGGAAAACGGTGGTTTCGCTTTAAATCCTGTAGACTCTTCTGGTATTTCAAAATAAATCATGCATAAAACACTGGACATTAACAATCAGAATCAGGTAGAAGGGCAGACCGAATGCCTCAACCCTATATCACCAAGACAGACAAAGACAGACAGACATTCAGACCGACATCCTGTCTCGAACCCCAAATAGATACAACAATTAAGTCAGGTCTGGTCATTTTCATTGCACTGACCTTCGGCCCTCGACTCCTACACATCTGAGGAGACAAATTACCACTGCTGTTGGATGTGGCAAACAACTCCAGCGCTGGGGAACATTTGAAGGCTGGGACAGCGGACATAAATCATACCTGTATTTGATCTGTGGGGCTCAGAACTGGCTGACCATGTGACACAGAATGCACCCTATGTCTCAGAACCCCAAAAGGCCTGTAACGGGTCACTTGTTTTGTAGGCCTGGCTGTCGTGCATAAATCTGGGGACAATCATGGTATTTTTGGCTCAGACCATTGTGGTTGGTGACAATGTTGGTATAGAGCTCTTAATAGGATCACAGAATTAAAATGTTAGTGGTGTTAGCTCTTTGGAAGCAACGTGTTTTAATCAGTTGCTTTGTGGGGCTGAATGTCAACGCTAGATTGAAATGTTCTTTGGTGCCATTATAGCCTGGTAATGGTAAGGAATGTTTATCTTAAGTTAGGTAGTGCTGAAGATAAGTGAATATGTAGAATGTAGGCTAGTCTACAGCGGCCTATGCAGCTTAAGCTGATTATAGGAACATTTATTTCTGTATTGCATTTTCTCACATTTGGTTTGTCTACAAAAGTAGCAAAAAAGTAGTGCATTTGTATTCCTGCACCCATCTATGGACACAAAGACCAATAGAGCTACAAGTTGCATTAGAAATCACGGGGCATATACATCATTCATACATTCATAAAAGTAAAAGTCAGCTTCCCTGTTTCTCCTGCTTCATGCTTTGTTTGTAACACGTTCTGCTTGTTGTTGTACAGCTTGTCCCTCGCCACAATCACACAATGTATCTGCCATTTGCTGAGCTCCGTATAACAGTTACCAGCACTGTACACAAATACAACAATGCTTATTCCACAAAAACATCCTCAAAATTATACCGCAGCATCACTCACTGGTGCCCCAGAGGAGCGTACTGTGTTACATCAGGAAGTACCCTGCAAAGTTGCCAGCGGTGTAATTGCATGGTTTGTATCCAGACTTTGTTTTGTGCCTTTCAGAGCCAGTTTAAACCCCTGAGGTGGCAAGTCTCCAGGCAAGGCAATATCAGAATTATATTAACACCCAAAGAGCATTTCATCAGGGCTCTGTGTCGGACACCTGTAATAGAGTTTCTCAGCAAAAACACTTTAACTCCTTTTGTACGGAAGGTTTACATGCACCGGAGTGTGAGCACCGACGCTGCTGCGGCTAATCAAATCAGACCAAACAAATCACATTTGTCGAGACAGGGATCAAATGCTAGCAGCCTCAACAAACATATTAGCAGCCCGATCCACGCCAAATAGCCCTGGTGCAACGCGAGGATTGGATTAACGGAATAGGTTCGTGTAGAAATCCAAGCTGACTTCTCTTCTCTCTTGAGGTACTCCTTTGTGGACGGACAAATCACAATAATTGTATGCAAAAGGAAGGTTTACAAAGAAGGGGGCAAAATATTAAACACCTGTTCTATATTACATGAAGCTCTGGTGACTTACATAGATACATCTGATTTGGAAGACTGACTAAGTTTATGTGCCACTCCTTTGGATAACAGATAAGTCCAAAAGTCTGTAAGATCATCTAGAAATGTTCCCAGACGAGACACTTAGATTCCTCACTGCAGAATGAATGAATCTTTTGAACATTTGGTAATGGGAACGGGGGTATTTAGTAGATTGTTATTAAAATAAACAAAGACAGAGATGTCTGGGATGAACTGGTGTGAAAGTCAGCGGAGAGGGAGACCGTCTGACAGACAGGCCGGCAGATAGACGGGAACTTGGCATTAGGGAATATGATTCTGCCAGAGAGTGATCTATAAAGACGGGAGGAGGTCAAAGGGCAGCGGCTCTATAATAGCTCATCATCACTCAGTGGTGTCCACAGTGGAATGGCCTGTGTGCTCCCTGTGTGTGAGTGTGTGTGTGTGTTAGTGTGTGTGAATCTGGGGGAGCGGGCCAGTGGATCTGCTGAGAGATAGCGCAGGATGAACGGCCAGCTCTCCTGTTCTAGGTCCCGGGAGAGAGAAAAGAGAGATCACCCTGTTGTTTTATCAGAAACCTGGCCAAATCCAGTCATTGTTAATGTCCATACACTCCCTCATCAAGACTGCACACTTCACAAAGCACAAACATGGGTGAGAAGTTAAAAATGACATTCACTGGGAAATGAAATATGATAAATGTTGTAAAGCGTATGGAATTCCCTCTGTCAGGACCAGGCTGTGTTTGACTTCTCCATGCTGGGTAAACACCGCTGGACGGACTTTGCAGTGGCAGCTGTTCCCGTGGTAACGCGGTGGGCAGCGAGGGCGGGGTCACAGGGGAGTTGTGGCATTTTCATGAACTGCTTTTTTTATTCACAGCCAGTCATTACTTTTACTACAGCAGCGCTCAAACTGACCACTAAAAGGCCGCTGCAGACTGCCAACACCTTGTATATGGAATTCATAAAACAATGGCTCACACTAAATTCCCCTGCTGCATTCTCAATCAAGCTGCTACGCCACTGAGTATGTCTGTGCACTTTTATGTGCCTGCACTTTGCAAGGGGCCATATTTTTTTGTTGTGTGCCATCAGATGAATATCTTCATTTCTGGCCGTCTGACAGCCTGTTTGTCATCCCCTGAACTGACCTTCAGCCCACCTATCTCCCCTCCCTTCTGCCCAACATCTCCATTGGCTTTCCGGACCCTACCTCCTTTTACTCTTGCCTCACTATTTTCCCTCTCTCCCCCTCAGCAGCCTTTGTCATTGATCGCTGATCCGATTGGCTGCTTCCATGCTCAGTAATGACCTGCCCTGGTAACCAGCCGGCTTCGCTCAGCCCCTTGTAGATTGAACTGTCAGATGGCAGCGATTAATGGGCGGGCAGGGGGACGCCGACTCACACCTGCATTGGCCCACCGTGCACCTCGCTGCCAGTGCGCTGCTGGTACAGACAGGTATGTCTAGGGATGAATGTACATATGTATTTATGTGGGGTTGTGTGTCAGAATGAATATAAAATCCAACATGTGTAGGTCTACGTGCGTTTATGGCTGCGTATAAATCTTAACTTTAATACATGTATTACTGGCCCTAAGGGTATGTATGCATCCCTCCTGCAGTGGCTTATGGGAAGGATGAGGTGAGAGGAGCTAAAGTGAACAACGTTAAGGTCAAACCAGACAGACACCAAGGAGAATCGGGAGTGTAAACATGAAAATGAACAAAAACTAACAACTTATATCTAGTTCTATAGTCAAGACCACACTAAGTGAAACTAATTTAAGACCACAGTGTAAAGAAGACTCCAAAACAAGATCAGTGCATGCATATGAAAACTTATGGAACCTGACTCCATCCTTGTTTAGACTCCTGATTAATTAAATCATCAGACCAAGGCAAACACTTGATATTTTGCAAAAGTATCCTGCAATTTTTCCTGTTCCTAGTGTCCTCCTGACCCACTGACCCATAATAGTGATGCAGATGATGTCATTTTCCACCTTATGTTAATGCTCTAGTTTGGCATAGACCCCATTAACTAACCAGTAAAATTATTCAGCTTGTTTTGTCAGGACCTAACACATAAATCATTTATAACAGATTAGTTAATCAGTCTTAATTGTAGATGGTTTCTGGTAATGCCTGTTCATTCATCTTTGACAGATTTTTTTTTTTCCATTAAATGCAAGGAGCAGTTATGACAAAACTACAAAAAGGCACTCATGGCATACCCCTTATATATCAGCCATGATTTTCTCCACAACTTTACCAACAGCATGTAACCATTACTGCACTACATTGCTTTTATTTCAATATTAGTTATGATTTCACCCATAATCATTCACTTATTCTACTGTTTGCACTTAAGTCTCTGTACAGACGAGAAGAGAATCCGAATAAATGCCTAAAACGCTAACACATGTGACTTCCTCGAACACAGATGAGTGTTTGGTCTGGTCTGGCTGTGTCTGTCTGACGAGCCCACGCGGCCGTCCCGTGTTGTACTTGGCTGGCCGTCTGCTAACTGTCAGCGCGGTATCTCCTTACACTGATGAATGGGAAGTTTCCAGAGCTTTCCCAAAAGCTTTCATTCCCTTGTTCCAAAGATTCGAGCAGAAGGAATGACCGAGAAAACAAGGGTTGTCCTCTGCCTGCCCACTAGCCTCCAACGGCTAAATTTAAACGCTCCCTTGATGGGATGGTGGGATAGAAGATGAAAGATAGCGAGAAGGAAAAGTCATGTTGGAGCAAAAAACAACTCTATCACTCAATGTAATGTAACTGTTGGAGATGCTAGGGCATATTAAAGGTATATTAAAGAAATCCTTCAAATTCAATTCATTTCACACCCATGGACCTCTGAAACATTTTGGAGGATAATGCATATTTAAAATAGCTACCTCTATTTTGCTATTTTCTTAAAATGTTTATATGGCAGGGACATTTTGAATTGTGTAGCTATCAGCCAAACATACAAAAGAAAAATACAGAAAAATAAATAAATAAAACTAATCTTGGATCTTTAAGTTGTCACAAATTTTGAGTTGGTCCGAAAAAAAAAAAAAAAGAATTTAAGGCTCGTGTTTTAATAATTTCAAAGTTTCATATTTTCAGTTAAAACGTTACACAGTGTTGCTTCAATGATGAGGGCTAAAAGTACAAAGACTTTAACTGTATTACTTTAACTGTCCTGTAATTGAGTCATTCATATCAACTCAAAAGAAGTTCCTTTCTTTGTGAACCTGTCTTGGAACACTTGGGGCTCTTGTCAAAAAGACTGGAATTTTTGTACCATCCACCACCCAAACCTATCCACTGTTTATCAAGAATGAGCTCAAATAAAATTCATACATATTTTGCAATTTAAACTAATTTAATGAGGCTTTATTTGCAGTGGCGGGCTGTGTATTTCACGCTTAGGCCTTCAGTGACGTACCACTCATAGTTGCTCGTCTGGAAATGACGGACAAACCCTTTTCCTTTCCAGGCTAGCTAGCCAGCGTGAAACACCTTAGTACACCGTGGGACACCGTGGAACACCGTGAAAACTAAAATAAAGACAAATACGATGTTTCAAACTCACATAAATCACACATTTCCATTGTAACAAGGCTATAACAGCGTTACAAATAAACTTTACCGTGTGCGCCTGTTTGACCAGTAGTAGAATGATTTCGTAGGCAGATATTTGAGTCTTTATCACTGTTTTTCGTATTTCGCTGACTTCTCTCGTGTCTTTTATCTCCCGCTACTGCTCAAATAGACTTCCGGTCCGCGAGATCACGTGACTCATAAAAAGTATAATTTCTTATTAAGCACAGGTAATTTTACCAATAAAATAAACACTTTAAGCTATAAAGCCATGTTACACATTACTATAAAATGATTGTGCAATTATTAACCATAATTAACCAAAAAGAAATCTCGTAGCATATTTGCACTTCCTGTTGTCATGGTAACATATATACAGTACGTTATAGCGTCAGCTACACCAATCACAGGACGCGTACACGTCCAGTTCAACGTAAGACCTTCTAGCTGGCCCTGGTCTGCAGAATCGAGATCTGATTGGCTATTGTAACTGACTGTGTCCGTTCACTTACAGTGCACAGGGGCCTGCTCTGTTGATTCTGAAAGTCTCACGCAAATGAAGTTTGCCTGACAACACAAGCTAGCTGAAAAATAATTGGATAGAAACTCTACCATGATAAACAACATTGGAAGCCACTCAACTAAATGGATATAATATGACATAAAGAGAACAGAGAATAGAGAATTTTTTTTTTTTTTACATATTTATGAAAATAAAATAAAATAAATTTACTTTTCTGAGCATGTTTAGGCCAGCAGAGAAGGCCTTGCTGGCCCTGACGGCCCACCACTGTTTATTTGTGTCCTTTGTGTGGTATAGAGTGAGTTAATATCAATATTACAGGAAACTAGGTTGAAAAAAACAGGAAAGATGATGCGAAGATGGAAGGAGCCCAACTTTGAACAGTGAACATGAATATCAGCCTTGCAGGGGTTCAGCAAAGTGTGTGAAACAGAGATAAAATCGATTAGCTTGTCCACTGACCCAGTAAGCAGCAGGGGCCCCCCGTTGCCCCAGTCCTGCCACAGTCCTGACAGAGACATCCAGGCCTCGTGGCCCCCAGGGGTCCCTTCTGGACACTGAGGTGAACAAAGTGGAGCCCTCCTGTCAAACTAAAGCCCTCAAGCAGCAGCAGAACAACAAACCAGACTGAAATGCTTCAGTGCTCTCTGATTCCACAAGAGACGGACAAGATGCAGTGTGTGCCGCCGAAAGAGGACACTGTGAGAGTGAGCACTTCACAGTCCACTGCTGTGGCCCTGCTTTAAGGGAAATACCACCAGGAGGAATTTCAACCAAATGGAAATAAAGAGCTGAGAAAATATTTGCTTCTGTCACACTTAATTAATTGTCTTACTAAACTAACTGCCACAGGGAAAATGAAGCTGTTAAAATGACATTAGTGTTCTTTATGAGTTATATCAATGATCTTTTAGTCATTGTGTCGATTAAAACCATGCTTCTTGACACAGACACTAATTTCATGTACTGCCCGACATTGTCTTTTCACAAAAAGGCATAATTAAGCCAAAAAAATAAAAAATAAAAAAAATGCAATATCTTTAATACATAGAAGACTGTGGGCTTTTCTTGTGACAAAGGTTTATTTATGTTTAGTGAAAGTACATTTTTAAATGTCATCTGTAATAACTGAGTGTCTGGTACAAGAATACAGATATCCATCATTATTTAAGACAGAAGTTTTTATAACAGGTTTTTTACATGATTTCCTGCCTGCTTCTCCAAACTGAGGTTTAAACAACCAAAAGTTTCCTGTTCTTTTTCTTACCCAAAAGTAAAAAAAACATGTTCCCTAGTGATTGAAGCTGTCTGTTTAAAGTCAGCATGTTTTTTTAATTGCATGTGTAAAGTGTATAGTCTTTCTACAGGTATGTGAGGTAGGTTAGTGCTTTATATGCTTTCTTTTTTTCTGCTTAGATGTACTGTATTTAAAGTTAGCTGATAAACACACACTCACTCAATTTATCAATCAATTATCAATAAAACCCTGTGTGACATTAAATGCACTTGTCCCACTATTGGGTTCGGAATTAAGTCTGACAGTCTGGCCCTCTAGCACCTGTTGACAGAACAGAACTTTCTCCCTATCAGTGCAGCTCTTTGTTTTCCTTACAAGCTTCCCTCAGTCAGATCACTGGTGAGGAGCACCTCTTTGATTCCTGGCTCATTGTAGTGGATCTGACCCAGCAGGTCAGAGAGTGGAAAGCTGTGGATGTGTCACCACTGAGCTCTTCTCCGTGTTAGAATAATATTTCGATGGTGCTTTTAGGATGCTAACACTAATCAAAACAGGACATCCTGAGGAGGGCCACGCTCTCTCTTCCCTGGCCTCGCTCACTGACCGCTTCATGTTTTTGTGTTTGTGGAGGAGTGACAATCCCAGGAAGCTGCAAGGAGGGTTCATCAAAGCTCCGAGCGGGGGGCCCCGGCCGCTGGATCGCTGGAATGCGGCATGGAAAGGAATCTCTACTGTCCTATTGTTCCCTTGTTTCCTCGGTCTCATCACACGCCGGCACGTCCAGTTCACTTACAGGTAAGGAGCGCTAATCAGCCCCGCATTCCATTCCCCGGCCCACATTCTTTCCTCTGTAGTGACCCCGACTGACCAACGACTGGTGTGCACACTGAGATGCACGTCTTATGGCGATACGCACATACAGTACATACATGTGCACATACACGAACAAGACAGGTTGAGACTAGAAAGAAAATGGGATAATTGGGAAGATAATACCTACAGGGAGCCAAGATATCCCACATCACTGACTCCAAAACTATAAATTATGACAGACGCCATTGGGAATACAGAATTTAGAGGAAAACATTACAATCATATAAATCACAGTATTTGTTTAGACATAGGTGTTTCCTGTCTCATTTTGGAGATAAGTTTGTTCACATTTTATCTTTTCATGTTTGGGTCCTTGGCTGCAACAAGCACTGGACAACAGATCCAATCAGGTGAATGTGTTGCAGCCCATCAGGAAGGCTCTCAGCTTTGATCACGTCACCTCCCCTCATCTCCCCCATCCTGCAGGGGTCAGGGGTCACCGCTTAATGAGCTTCAGGGAGGAGATGAAAGGTGTGCAAAAATCATAGCATGCACACATAAACACACACTTTGGCCTGGCTTTATGCTTCGACACTGATCAGAATGAGCCGATGCCATGCTCTGCCCCAAAACTAGTTCATTCTCTGCACTATCTACTCGGGCCTGTCCCTCAGGCCTGCCTGCTCCACCTAGGGAGATCCCCAGGCAGCACTGGAACATACTGTTACTGCCATGTTCACAAAGCAATTGTTTGATCATTCCTGTTTATTGCTATGCACTCCCATCAGTGTGAAAAAAGTAAACTCCATTTACTTTGTGAACACACCATGAAAGAGTTTCCATATCAGATCTGAAATGTTAGCCAATAAGGAAGCACTGCCTCCCTGTACGGTATTACAGTTAGTAGATAAATATTTTGCATCAAGCCACCTTTTAACACATTGTAATATGATGAGAATGGACGTTTATGTCATTACAGCTTAATATCTTGTACATTTGAGATTAACATAACCAACAAAAGAGTATAATGGGATCTACAGTATGTATCCATGAGTCTTGCAGTGAGGTACCAGGCAGTTACCTAGGGCCCAAAGCTGCAGTTAGGCTCCCAAAGAAAGCTGATCACCAATATTTACCATTAAACATTGACATACCATTGACATTAACACATTTTTGCTCAATGTGTCTCGTGTGACATTATTATTCTGAGGGCCCACAGGTAGCTTTTGACTGGGGCCTCTGCATCTGCCCCGCTCCCCAAAAATAACATTATAATTACAGCCTTCTCTTGCATCCATGACACTTGATTGGAGAGTATATTTCTCAGGCTAAATCCTCTTAAAACATGTAAATAAGACATGCATCTTATATGAATGATATCACAGCAGGCCTCATGTTACTAAACAATGCCATAAAGAGACTTTGTAGATGTGGGACATGAGGCCACAGTGTCGGCCCTGCTTCTACCACTCGCTCCAGGTAATTGATTGGAGAATAACGTGATTGAGTTTCTTTAATTAGCTAACAGACATCTTTTTTTTCCTGGGTGAGCCAAACCGATGCGGGGCCTCATTAATAGACCAGGCAAAGCGCACCATCAGCAATCTGTTGACATTACACCTCTGCAGACATCATAACGACACACAAATCACTTTGATGACTGACTAAACTTTTGCGCTCAGCAAAGTGCCATTTATCTCAGACCAATTTGTGATGTGGGGGTGAGCGGCGGCACGTCACACGTTTGACAAGTGCACTGTAAACTCAGCGCGCCTTTGTTTTTTTGCACACACTTTCAAGCTCGACCAAATAAGCACACACACACACACACACAACTTGCACAGTCTATAAAAATATGCTTAGCTTGGGACTGCTCTGTTGATAATGACCTCAGCCTTGGCACCGCAGTGGGCCAGACCAGACTGCCGACAGACTGGAGGCTTTTGTGTGGACTCCCTATCTGTAACTCCATGACCTTTAGGTGGGGGGTGGAAGGAGGGGAGAGAAGCAGAAATGTCGCTTTTATTTAGAAGGGCTAAGGCTTGCTCATTGTTCTGTGTTGGTACGCTTTCCCTGCGGTAAACACATAGCAGTTCCCAGGCTTGACATGTTGCTGCTCATAGCCCACCCTCCTCATACAGTTCCACCCTCATCCATCCATTCCTTAGTGTTCCCACACTGCCCTGTCTGGGACGCTGTGCTACACCACTCCCCCAACAATACATAAACTTCATTTGCTATCAACTATGGAGGAATACCATTTACTACATTTCATCATGAAATAGACCAGAAATGTGACAGTGAGATGCAAGTTTCTAGATATTTTTTTTTTATCAAACAGATAATATAACAACTTGAAGAGCAATGTGTGGTTAATTCTAAAGGTTTAATGGTAGTTTGAGGGGCTGTTTACATGGCACCAAAATGTGCACACTAAACAAATCATAAACAAAACATTCTGCAGTCATTTAGTTATGCTCCAGATGCAGTAATATGTTTGCCAGTCCAGCAGGGGTGCTGTGGACCCTCCGCTCATAACACTACAGTCATTACAAACCAGAAGAAGAAATGTTGATCTGGTCCCAGTAAGAAAACTTTTTAAACCTGCACAATATCTTTTTAACAAAGAGTTTATTGTTCTTCCATCAAAGTAATATTGAGGATGTTTTAATAGATGTCAGTGTCCATATTCAGATGCAAAATGTTAGTTAGTGTACTTAATAGTATAAAAACTTTTTGTACATTTTAATCAATTTTCAACACTGTAGACCGGAAAAAATTAAGATATGTAGTTTTGACCCAGTCTAACTCAAAATGGGTAATACCTACACTGATCCACTTTTATTGGTGTTATTAATCATCATGCACAATGTGAATGAATTTAACATATCAGTCATTCTAATTCTTATTAACCTATCTCTTTCCAAACGGACAGTGCAGCTAGGGCTTTCCAAAATTAGATAAAAAATGTAATCAAATTAACCCTAACCCTTGCTGAGAGAGACATATTCTTGCACGTTTGCTGTCTCCATTCCAGATTTCTTATCGCATACATCATCATAAACTCCTACAAATTGATCTTCATAAACGGATGGGAACCTTGTACATCCTCATTTTCTAAAGATGACTTAAGGGGAGCGCTCTTGGAAAAGTGAGTCGAGACAGAACACAATCCCCCAGGGCTGAGACCCCCGCGTCAGGGCCTGAGAGACCCCACATCCAACCCTCCTTCTTGCTCGGGACAGGGCCCATCCTTCAAGTGGATGACAACAGTGCATAAACAAACCACTAACCTCATCAGCTCTGTTAACAGCCTTGAGACCAAATCCTGGACCACTCATTAACATCTGAGACCTTCCAAAAAACAGCCCCCCTCAGTTTTTTTTTTTGTTTTTTTTTTTCACAGAAGGAGGGAATGCTTATCACGGCAAAAGAGGACAAGAAAGTGGACAACGTGTCAGACGGATGGGGGCGTTGATAGATGACAGGGCCCTGGCTGGTATACAACCTGCCCCTGACGCCCCCCGAACAACAGAAACGTATAATTCCACAAAACAAAAGCACATTGTTCAATTAATTTTTGTTTTTTGGATCGAACAAACTTTTACTTGCGTGTTATTTTGCACGTATCCTGCATTTGATTTGTCCTGATCGATGGTTTTACAAAGTTCAAACTGAACCTTCCGATAAGCCTTTTTTTTTAAATTTTCATTATAAATCTGAAATGTGGATGAGATGTGCTTCCAGCTGCTTTTAGTTAAGACCTGCACAAACTCACTGCTTCATGTGCTGTGTACTGTTTTATTTAATTGGTGCTGAAAACTGGCCTTACACTTCTTTCTAGCTGGGAAATTAACAACACAAAATAATGTCCTGATCAAAGAGTTAGTCCTGTGTGGTTTAGTCTGCTCCATTCTCCTTAAACTTGTGTTAAAGGTTAGTCCAGTCCATGCTAACACTGATTTAGTGTTGGGTTATCTGTTTAATGCTGGGGTAGACCTGGTTTAAAGCTGTTTATCACTCTCCTACTCTTTATTTGTTCCTGATTATTATCAAATTAAATTTAGCCAAAGTTTTGTCCTGGCGTTATTTTCTTTTAATAGGTTTAGTCTTGGATTTTTTCTGGGTAAAAGTCTGATTTAACCTGGGATACATGGGTTAAATCGGTTTTCTCCCAGCTAAGCTCTGTTTTTGTCCATCTCTATCTCTGGACTCTTTCTGTCTCTTTATTTATTTACAGTAAACCAGTGGAATTTTGAGGATCTGGCAGAATTCTTGCACAAAACCTACATTAAGACACTGTTGCAAAGACACACTCTCTGTACCACGTCCTCTTGTGCGTCCCCAGCATAAACAGAGACACCAGAGATGTGGCATCAGGCGCAGCGCAGGCAAAGAGCGCCGCTCCGGGACCAGGACAACAAGAGGCTGTTAATGGGGGTCTCTATTTCACGTCCCTCGCGTCGGCCCGCTCCCTCTCACCTTTTAAATGGGTCGATCTATTAAGCGTTTTAATGAGCTCCGCTGCTGCCAGACAAACGGCGCAGACGCACGGCCCATTGCACAATGCCACGACAGAGAAGAACGACGCACTGTTGACGCGCGTCGGAGCAGGAGGAGGCCAAGACAGGAGCACGTTGATACATAGCATTACGCGCTGTTATCGAAATATGTTCACAGGCCACAAAGTGATTAGATGGAAAAACTTCTTAATCTTTTATTAAAGTCAGCGTCGTTGCTTCTCATTCAAAAGGCCTGGAGGTCACAGTATACTCTTCGTGGATCAGCGTGCGTCAGATTAATTGTTACTGTAATTATGCCTAACAAATTATTAAAGAGCTCATTACAACGGAGAGGTTTTATTGGCGCACACGTTAAGTGGCTCTTTAATTAGGCTTTCCACAAGTTCGTCAAAGCCCTCCCTCTCCTGCTTTGCTCCGTAACCCACAATCCACCACGGGGCACGGGTACCTTAAAGTTTGGGAAGCAAATGTGGAGGGTTTTTTTTTTTTTTTTTTCCTGTGGCGCACCGCATTACATCTGGGCGCTAATCAGTCCGCCTCCATCAATCACTGCCATCACCTCCATAACCCTAACCCGATAGCATCCGCCCATTCGCCTGCCCACCCTTAAGTCTGGCCGTTTGAACGTCACTTCTCCGGACACACACACGCACACACACTGGACGCATTTAGTAGAGTTCTTATGAGGGGTCTGGGAATTTGAATATTCACTGCTGACACTGTGCAGGCCTGGCTGGGGGCCACCGCCACCCGCTGCATGTTGGGGCAAAGACCACCCCCTCACTCGGAGCTGTAGCTGTAGAAATGCATTCTATAAAGACACACATTTTTTATTTTTTTTTTAGTAATAAATTTAAGATGATAAAAGGTGAATGTTGCGCCAAGTTCTGCAAGAGATAATGAGTAAATGCGTGAGTCCCTGCTCCACTGTCTTTTTGGATCATACATTGACAATAAAAGTATAATGAAATGTATGATAATTTAAAAAAAAGAAAAAAAAAAAGATAAAATCTTACTGAAATTTTCCAAAGCTTATAATAAAGTTTTGCTGCATTTCATTCAAAACGTATATCAATATTTAAAATAAAGCAGAGTCTTGGCCCAAACTGCTTGCTTTGCATATTTAATACAACAATTAAAAACAACTTGCAACGTGCATTAATGTTCTAGTATATTTCACAAAGTAATCAGGTCACATAAAAGAAAAAGTTAAACTTTAAAGCCAAATTTAAAGCGTTTTAATGTGAAGCACAAGCGTGGATTTTGATCAGCTTTTATCATGAGCTACAACTTAAAAAAAAAAAAAAAAAAAAGTCGATGCAAAAAGTAACCAAATCAATTCCAAGTAGTTTATTGACTGCGAGTAATTCAATCGATTGCCTGCAATATTTTACAAATCACTTCATTACTCCATGCAATTAATTCAACCCAAAATCAACTGAATTCGAAGCGGGACAATCATGCAACACAAATATGAGTCAGTACGCATCACGCTGACAGAAACTTCCAGCGCTCCCGGACAACTCCATTTGCACAAAGTTACCATCCTCGTCTTCTCCTCTTAACTCGACATCGTTCTGTTCTTTCCCACAACTTTGTCCCCTTCGCGCGGACGCGGAGCAGCAGCCTGTGCACAGATCTCTGAGCAATAACTGCCGCTGCACTAGACCTGGCATTTGAACCTCGACTACACACACCACTTTACACTACAGCGCCCACTACATGCAACCGCCTTTTGTAATAGCAGAGCTCTTACACAAACTTCTCCCCAATCGCTCACTCAACTTTAAAGTTTACTCGTGACAGCGTCTGACTTTGACTTCGCGTTTTCCGCTTTTTCACGCGGCGACATCATCACTTTTCACTCCCCAAAACTGAAGACTGATGAAGCAAAACTCTGAACACACGCAGTGATACAGCGACAGGCGGATAGGTACAGAAGATGGCATGTTGGAAAAGGCAAAAAAAAGAAAGGGATGTTGCACCTACTCGTGGCCAGTTTCCGTGCCCTGCCCTTGGACCTCATGGTGCCAGTCTCTCGTTTGGATTTTTCTCGGATCTTTTTTTTTCCTTTTTGTTTTTTCTCTGTCCTTTTTCTCGGGGTTTTCTCAATCCAAACGCGCTATCTCTCCAGCATTGTCAGTCTGGACACCTTCGCACATGCGCACATATCCCCCCCACACCGCCGCCACCGCCAATACCACTTCGCCCCCAAAAAAAGAAAAGTCTGCCGGTGTCCAGAAGAAGAAGAAGAAGAAGAAGAAGAAAAAAAAAAGTTTGAGACGATGTATGACTTTGATATGATCCTGATGTGGGACGGAGGGAAGGAGACGCGGAGCGAGCGCACACTTCTCCTTTGGTCTCACATTTTCAAACGGTCGCTGAGTGAGAAAGTGGGACACGCTGCGAGCGGAGGTCCGACCTTGTGCTGATATCGGGTCGAGTGTTCTCCAGAGTCAAGGGAACTTTGTGATTGAAAAGTCTAGGGCAGGTTAAAACAGAGAGACCAAGTAGTAAACATTACTTTTTATTTTTTAAAATTTTTTTGGAAAACGAATTACGTTTTCTGAGGGTGATTGATTTTTTTTTAAACAACTGAATAATGTCTGTTTTATCAATATTGCCTCAATATTTCCACATTCGATAAAAGCAACCGTTCAAAACTGGGCCAAAATAAATAAATATGAACATGAGTGAACACGCAGTCCATCTTGAGGCACAGAAGTCCAACTGTTCATTTTAGAAACATAACTAAAATTTTAATAAATAATAAATATATGACGTTCTTTAAATAATGTCAGCATTTACGTCCATTCATCGCAGTTAAAGCTACAGTAGACATTTTGGCTTCTGATCCTGCCCACCTCTTCTAACTTCTAAAGATGAAATAGCTTTTGAAATTTGAACTTAGCCAATCAAAATCCTTTGCAGAATCAGGTTTTGAACAGAGCCAATCTCTTTCTAAACATTTAAACTCCTTCGCAAGAGTTGTTCATGTTTAAACCATAGAGAACTAGAAGAAGAGGCTCGTGTATTTTAATTTCTTCACTTATTTCCTTAAAAAAATCGCTTTTTCTTCTTTTCTCCTGAGCACCGAGCTGACACCTCCATCTCCCCAGTTTTTTTCCTCCTTCTTCTGACTATTCTTCATATCTTAAGTGCTCAAGTGTGTTAATACGTGCCTGCGTGAGACGCCCGTGCGTAATTTTCATCACTCGGTAATAACAGCGGGTTTTGAAAAGGATGTTTTTCTTTGGCCAATCCAAGTAAATGTCTAGGAAAAGGAGAAAGAGCAGTTGGTTTCATCCCAGTGGCTGGAATATACTGTTGGAATACATTTTTCCCCCTGCCCTTCATGGAAAATGCCACATTTCATAAAAATAGTGGCATCTACAGCAAAGTCAATAAAATCACTGCACGTCTGTTGCTATCACATAAACATTTTATGGAGGGATATTTAGAAAGTGAGTCATGAGCTACCAAGAAATTTGAAAACAATAAATACAAAGCCTTTATATGTTTTCTCAAAAAAATGGCAAAATAAAGAGAAAGAGATAAAGCATAAAAAAGTGTCTCGCATCCTTTTACGCAAATATTGCCTCTTTGCTACATGGAGAATTGGGGTAATTAAGTTAACTGCCTGGTAATTAGAGACGCATGAGATCACGCTGACCTCAGAGAATGAACTTAAAGTAAACAAACAGCAATGTTATTGTGAACCTGACTTATTGATTATCGGTGCGTTCAAGTTGAGTGAACTTGTGACATCATGCCGTCATTAACGACAAAGACTGTTTTCTGATCAGACCGGTATAAATCAGGACTTGAGTTTAAACTAAACCTGAGCATGAGCCATACGTCGTGCATTTGCAATTCTATTTTTATACATATCAAAGCATTTTGTATATTCTGTAACTAAATGACAGAAACGATATTTTTCAAAATTTACGCTTTTTCAAAACACAAAAACGCTTCAGTAATGACGCCATGTTGTCACGGGTTTAATCAAGTTGAACGCACGGATTATCAATAATTCAATTTCACAACATAGTACTGGCCCTATATTTACTTTGAAGTCCTTTTATCGGGTCAGTGTGATTTCATGCAGTTCTAGACCAATCTTGAACGAGACACACTGAACTACGCAAAATATCTGGAGATTCTCAGTCATCCAGGACATAGGCTATTCATTTAGGTTTTGAATTTTTGTTAAAAAAGAGGAATGGCTCTCGTTAAACAATTGTGGATATTTTCCTTCTCTCCATGTGTCATTTCAGACCTATCATGTCTCCAATGTTCTCCATGACTAACCAAGAAAATGATGATCCAGGTTAATCCACATCAAATACATCTAATGATCCACAACCAGTCACACCTCTCATCCACGGGCCTCGACTTTAAAACGCAGATCCCAAGTCCCAAACTAAATGTAAAACTAATGTGTGTTCTGGCTAAACGTGCCCATTTAGAAAAGGTTAATACTGATAGGCTCCTTTATTGCGGTTGTAGCACGCTCTACCTCTGCGGTAATGACATAAACGCTGCTATTAAGTGGGTTGCGCCTTTACGCACCGCGCCTGAGAGGGTGGCGCGCGGCTCGTAAGCAAAAAAAAAAAAAAAAAAGAACTCCATCTCATATACATTCACATAAAGAGGGAGAGAGGGTTGGGTTGAGGCGGCGCGCTCAATTAGCCTAAATGGAAACAGTTTCATTCAGTGCAATAACTCAGCCTCGCGTACCGCTCTCGTGCTGCACTCTCTCATATCTTATTTATGATGATACACTGGACCCTGTGACAAGGCGGAGCGCGCGCACGTATCCCCAAAGCCACAGGGTTGTAATTATTAAAAATTAATTGAATTGTGGCCCCCCGTGTCTGATAGAACAAATCTAACACTTCACCTTTTATTTTAGCTAACATCACAGCCATCTTCAGTCACGTGTTTGATGTTTTTTGGATTTGTTTGTTTGTTTTAGGGTTTTTGGAGTGGAGGTAACAGTGTAACGGGGTTGCAGCTGTTAAGGGGTTAAATCAAATAACATAATCTGTATTAGGGGGGCTGCATGGACGAAAAGCGAAAAGGGAGGCCCCCAGGCAAAAGGAAATTACCCGCGCCCGCGTGACCTTTGAGCAAAGTAATCAATCAAGTGATCAGCGGGGATATTTATCACCCCTTCTACAAACCAACTGCCTCACAAGCAAAGCACAGACGGAAGAGGAGACTCTGGAATGACGGACTCAGACCTTTTTTCCTATTATTATTATTATTATTATTATTATTATTATTATTATTATTATTATTATTATTATTATTATTATTATTATTATTATTATTTTATCCACACATTTTGATAGGAAAGCCCTCAATGATTTTATTTATTTATTTATTTTTATTTTATTTATTGTCGTTCCGGGCCTTGCGCATTTTACGCACAGTTCTTTCCTTAACGCTTCACAGTACAATATTACATAATACATCAGTCCTAATATATTGTAATAATTTGACTTTATTTTCTTCCTCATCTAAGTCACATTTGTCCATCCAAAGCCTCCAGTGCGTTTGCTGGGCCCGTGTGGTTCGCGCGTGCTGCCCCTTTGTGGGGAGTTATTGACCCAATCAAACGAAGCAAGCGCCTCCAATGAACGGCAAATGTCATGGAATAAGAATTACGCAAACGAATCCTCTCTTATTAAGAAATCGATTGTAAATTTTGAATGGTTATGGCGAATTTCATTTTTACATGGAATTAATTAGAGTTTCACGTTAATATTGAATCAAAAAGTCTTTGTTTGTATGTTAAAAAAATCACTTTATTTTAACTTGTGAGTTTAAAGCTTTTTAATAAATCCATCTTCCAACAAACAATGTAAATATACATCAGCGTGAGCAGTGTAAAAACAAAATGAATAATTTTAATCAACATAAATGACTTTTTCTTGTCTTTGATCGTTATCAGTTGATCTTTATTAATTGAACATGAATGGCATTATAACTGTAAAGCAAAACTTTTTTTTCATTTTGGTGTCAAAATATTAATAAACAACTGATTCACAATTGATAATTCATTCTATTGGTCTTCACAGAAATAAGTGTCTCAGATCATTCAGTAACAAATCACAAAAAGCGTCGTTCTTCGTCAAAGCGCGTCTCCAGATTCGTTCACGGAACCGAACCGAGACGAACTTCTTGGAAATTGTTGATGCTCTACCGCCATCCTGTGGGCTTCACTATGAACTGTCCCTGATAGAAAAAGACAATTTGAGAAGAGAGGGTGAAGGGAAGATCATAAGTGACAAAGAAGTCACTGTGAATCCTGATTTAAATGGATAAATATTACATCAACATACCTGCTGCATTCAGGTGTTTGAAGAATCAGTCTTGCTCAGGATTCTACAAATGCACTCTAAAGCAGAGAGTAATGTGACTGATTCATGACCAGGACTGACATGTACAAAAGCAAAGTGCATTTTAACAATCACCTGCTCAGGGACCCAGAATGGAAGACCGATTACGATGCGCTCCGGAGACGATTTGTGGAAGCGGTATTGATAGTCCTCGTGTTGGACCTCGGACATATTTATCTGTGAGAAGTGCTCGGCGGGGATAGGCTCACACTGAAGACACCCATTCATCACTCCAGCTGATCTTCCCATTCCCTCCGTCCTGACGCTAGAAAGACGAGACAAGTAATCAATGGGACAGTCGATCCAGTTTATTTATCTCCGTTTCCAGGAACAAGAGACAGTGGGATCCTTGTCAAGTTCCCGGTTGCGGGGTAATTAAGGGAAAAATGGGAAGCCTATAGGAGCAGAGAGTAAATGTCAATAAAGTGTAATGTCTGCATGATAGTGGACTTGAACTTGAAGCAGAAATCAATGTGGCGTGTCAAAAAATGGAGTTAAGTTGTCAAAGAAAGTTACATTTATATGCCAGATTCTTCAATGTCCCATCAACAGGTGATTCTAGGTTTTTCTTTCTTGTGCATAAGCATGTTTTTGTTACAAGACAAGAAGGAAGTAAGCTGTTTACATTGTCTATTGTGAGGGCAAGGAGAATCCAGATTGGTTTTTATTATATCATATTTTATTATGACACAAGATTGACAATTACAATATGAACAAATTTCTTCAAGACAATATGTCATTATTATTGTCTTCAAGCAACTATTGAGGTCCATTTAATGTGCTCCTAACCCAAAAAATTATATAAGAGAATAAAGGTCACAGAGTGTACCCCCAAAAGAAGAGAATTTGATGTTTATTTGTTGCTTTTTTGTTGTTGTTTTGTTTGTTTTTTTATAAGAGAATAAACGTCCCAGAGTCACATGATCCAAACACATTGAATTGAAATAGTTTTTTCTTTATTTCAAGAAATGAACTGAGATGGATGAGAACTGGCACTAAATCTACTTTATGGCAAAGAATAATTGTGACACAAATATTTTAAACAAGCTATTTTATTTGTTTATGGGATCAGTGTGAGTCTGCAGTGCCATTATTAGTTTCACCATTTACCGATATCCACTGCTTGTTGAATAACGTTCTCCCTGTTGTCTCTCTGTTGTTTGTCTTGTTTGTATATCTGTTGTCAACGATGACCTTCAATAAAAAACCTTGTCTGAACTCTATTGTCTGCATTTTTGAGTCTCCCTGTTGTTTGTTATAAGAGTCCTAATTAGAAGAATTTTGTATTAGGCAACGTGATGCATTTTGGAAAGAAAAAAAAAAAAAAGTTTAGCTGAAAATGTACCACAAGAGTGAAATTGAAAAACTGTCATAGAAAAACATTCACACCAAAATGGGAGAAGGATCAGAACCTGAACAACAAACTTGTGGGGTCTGTGATCCAGCAGACTTTAAGCTTGGTTTTAATAAAAATAATACAGTGAAGGTTGAAATTTTTTTTTTTTATCCCAAGAAATCTTAACACAAGAACTACAAAAAACAAACATACAGTGAATCAGAAACTTGTGAATGTACACCTGACATGGCTTTACTTTTGGTGTTTATGTGTGTCGGTTTGTCTCCCCCTAGTGGCAACTTTCACTATCTACAATAATGAAGTAAGTGAGAATATTTCACAATTTTCACAATTCTTTCCCAAAAGACGAAAAATAAAATAGCTTTTGAGCCATGACTCTCTTTTGTGGAGTCCCCCTGACTCAAGTTCATTGAAGAGATGCTACAGGAGAAAGAATGCATGATACTGTAAAAGCCCTTAGGTATCTTGTGAAAAAAGATCACCATGGGGAAAAAAAACAAACTACAATCTAAGAAACTGATGAAGAAAAGGAGACTCTAACTTCAGACAAAGTTGCAACATTGGGGGATGTTGAGCTTACATTATTTTCTCCATTAGCAATCATGGAAATACTTAATCTAAAGTAATGCTACAACAGAATCCACAGTTGGGTGACACCTATTCATACTGGGGAGTTTTGAATAACACAACACCAACACAGTCAGAAAAAAATGTCTTAATTCTCTGATCTGCTTTGAAAAGTTGATTGTAAACGAATAAAAAAGACCACACAGTGAGAGTCAAGTTCAATCAGTTTTTATTTCTAGTATGTTTTGTAACAAGTCAAAGTTTGAGGTGCATAGTCATGAAGGGAGCATGAGCAACATGGTCACAAAGATGGACAAACAGCTGGACATTCAGAGCAAGTGGACCAGGAAAACAGGAGTTTACATTGTATTCTAATGTGAGTCAGAAATCATTGGCAAAGGGAGGAAAAAGTAGGAATTTGCTGTAACATTAAGGATTGGCTCTAATGACTACATTTTTATATCAGTGTCAGTATAAGGTTATCGCAGGGTGGGTAAATAAACACTAATCCAATTGAAAATGTAATAGTGATAAAATGTAAAGTCAATCTGTGCTTATTTTTAACATCTTTAACTTATGATCAGCGGGATGATCTCACTTTAGATTTAAATTAGGCAGTTCAGGTTTCTATACGTTGCTGAATTCAATCAGACATAAAAATCATCACCTTCTTAAGCATATGTGACAATTCTAAATACTTTTTCTTTATATTATTTTTTTGGACTGTGGTGAAGTTAGCTTTACTTTTGGTCGTTGGAATGTGGTTTGACTCTTGGCACGGCAGTGAGGGTTTGTCAGTTAAGTTACGGGATAGAGTGACAACATATTCTTGTGGTTTACTAGGCCCATAGGTATTGTGTGTAATTGTAATAGTCTTGTAACACCAGCAGACGTGAGACTCTTGGATTGGCAGTATGAGTTTCAGCCGCTCTGGCAGTAAGAACAATACTAACTCGAAGGAACCGTATGGTTATTCAGAGTTCCAATTGTTATATTTTAAACCATTATAAATAATTAATTAAATGAGTTTTTTGAGAACATTTAGGTAAAGTGTACATTAAAGTCTTAACTGTTGGTTCTAAACTTACAATTAAATCTTAAAATGATTTTATGGCAAATAGTCTATTTGTAGCACAAAAGCGATTAGCAAGAATGAGATGCCATACACAATAATCACTTTTTAGCAAAGGTTATAGTTAGCTCTAGAATAACTTTTTTTGTGTGCATCTAAATGCCTCATAAATATTACATGTCCCATCAGTTAGTGACATTGTTTAGTGTGCCAGTCACAGTAAACACCAAATGCCACTAGGTGGCAGTAATACATTTTTTACTGTGCCAGACTGCGCCACTGCAGAGAAGCACAGAGCAGAACTCAATACTGCAGCAATCACTACAAACAGTAGATGACCTAAGACCCATGTAAGTAGAAGACAGGTATTTCATAGTAGAACACAAGGAAGACCAGAAAGTACTAAAACCTTTTCCAATCCTGAATATGTTGTCATGGTTACCAGTCTGGTTTTAAATGTACACTAGGGTACTTCATGTCTACAGCCAGACATTGTTCTTGTAATTAGTCAAATAAACATGTAGCATTAAACAAAACACAGTTAGGTTGACTGACTTGTATCTGGCCTTCCTAGAAACAGAACAGCACTCCTCACACATATAAACACGTAGTGCTTTCCCAGGAAAGGGATCAATGAGCCTAAGGTTTTCTGAGAGAGATGTCTTCATCTCCTCTAAAACTGTAAGGCATGTTTGATGGGTCTATTAAGATAATAGACACAGATGAAGACATAAGAGAAGAACATAGTGACCAGACACAGGGACCTGTTATGGCCTTATTGGTTAGGGTTATGCATCACATTCCCAAGATGAAAGCAATAATTTAGTTTTGCTTTGCCAAAAGGCGTGTGCAACCACAGACAAACCCACTTCATGATATTGCTTTTCCCTTTTAGGAAGACTTTGGATATGTGCCCTCTTTACAGAGGAATAACATGAATGGACAGACAAGGAAGTCCCTGTGTCTGAATACAGTTTCCTTATAACATTCACAGCATCAAGGTAACAATGTCACTGTGCAGTGACACTCACAAACAGAACATAGGACAAGTCTAGACCTTAATACCATGATTAAAAAGCCCTCTTCAACCTCGTTATTAAACTTCCAGTTCTAGTATGTACAATGTACCACAAAAACATTTTCTCAGGTGCTGGATGTCATTGTTTTCTCTCATAGTCTACCTCTGATGAAACAGTAAAGTAATTGCAAATGTGAATTGACCTGAAAGAAGAAGTCATAATAATCTAAAGCCCCAATCCAGTAAATTTACTCCGAGTGTAAATGGAGACTATTACTCCAATGTACAATACAAACCTAAGGGCAATACATGAGTAACACTAGTAGAACTCTGTAGACACACACAATGGACAGTGCCTTGGACAGATAAAGTTTCAATCACAGCCGGTCCAGACACATTTATAAAGTGCCATAAAACAGGTTATTGCATAATCTGATGTCTGTCTTATTGCTTCCACTGAAAGCAGGAAGGAAAATGCACTCCAGTATCAGAGCAGCAGGCAAATAGAAGTGAACAAACAAAGTATAGAAAGTAGCTTCTTTCCGGGGAGACCATTCATGTGGTCAAATAGGTATTGATAAGATAAGGTAACTCGAGTATGAAGAAACGATGATGGATGTAAAGTTCCTTTCATTCTGTTACGTGTGGCCACTGTGAGCAGTGGTAAAGTGCTGCATTGTTTGTATGCAAGGCCAGTCTACTGTGTCAAAAGGGGCTCCTAATGCGCAACTATGTGTCGCATATGTGTGTGTGTTGGTGTGAAGCATCCAGCTGTCACAGCCATCCCAGCTATGTGGTAGTGCATGACAGCTCGAATCAGCCTGCTTCAACAGAGACACATTCAGGGACCGGTCGAGTATCAGCTGAGTCTTTCATATTTCTGGATCTCTGTCACAAGTATTATGAAAATATAAAATGTGTGAATGTCAATGAACTGAGGATGGTATGGATTTTCATTAGTGACAAGGAGCAAGGACACTTTGCCATTGCCAGCTGGACAGTGAACCTTTAACCCATCGGGTTATAGACATTCATCTGGTGACAAACCTAACACATAATCACTCTAGTCAGTTAACTATACACATTTTGTTGTATATATTTTTGCTTTACCTGATGTAAATCTTCACATTCTTTAAAAGTGATCAGAACCAGCATTACCAGGCTTGAGTTACTGGTAGCTGTAAACCTGCACATGTTGCTATCACAACACAACTATATGATTTCTGTTTAAATGCCAAAAGAAAAAGTGCTAACTTCTTAATTTTGTCTGGCAGACTTGTTCAACTGTATTAACACTTACTGGTGTAGTTGCTTTACTGTAAAAGACTTGAGTGGCACTGCCCTATACATAGTTAAAGGGGTGGGTTCTTTTTTACTTAAGACAGTGCTTCATTCAGTGAAGAGTAGATAAGAATATGGAACCTTATGAAATCATACAGGCATGTTTCTGTCTGGATTGTGGTGCAAAGTTATATAAAATGCGCACATGCTAAAAATGCATTGGTTATTAGTCAGAAGCAGCATGGTTAAATTCATTCCTTTCTATAGAGAGCTAGGGAGTCTGGGGATTGTCCTTGAGGGTTTGGGTTGATTTTTTTAATACATTTTTCCTGTGTTTTTATCCTCCCACCAGCAGAGGGAGCAAAAGCAAAACAGGCACCTGTGTTTTATCTAAAGCAATCAAAAAAACTGTGCAGCACTGGATCCTCTAGTCACATTAGGAAGCCCAATTGTCAGCCTTTGCTGTCATCGAAAACATTTAGGACCCAGCTTCCCTAAAAGTGAGGCAAACATGGACCCAGTAGTAAACATGTAACTTGAAGTTCAGACTGGTTTGGCAGTAGAGATGGTTTGGTCAAGACAAAAAGAAATGATAATAGCTGTCTTTGCAACACATTACATTGCCATGTGTTGTCTGCTTTGCTTTAGAAATTTTACATCTTAGTTTAGAATAGAAACGGTTAAAAATGATCTTTTTTTCACTGTAAAAACTGCTTGTAAATTTGCCTTTTATCGCAGTTCAAAACTGAAGCGGGCTAGCAGTTTTGTGCTGTTCCTTAGTCAACAATATGGCAGTTCAAGGATTACGGCAATCCATCATGGCATCACAACGTTTGCAAGCTTGCTCACTGTTCAGGTTTGTTTGGGTCCAAGTTTGAGTGTTGACGAAGACAGAAGTCAGAAGTATTTTTTGTGGGTTTGAAACCACTAAATGTTGTAGAGGAGTCTTAAGGATGGTATACTCGGCACTGCTGTGAATGTTAGTTTTCTGTTAGAACCACCATTGGGCTGTCTAATATGTTAAAGTGATCCAGCCCTATAGGCACATATCACACATAAACCTCAAGCATGATTAAAAAATAAATAGACATTTACATATTGTATTTGTTAGCCGCTAGTTAGATAAAACAGTCCTCTGATAACAGCATTTCCTCTTGAAGTGTACATTTGTCTAACATATATACAATCATACAGGCGTACTGTACTTTACATTGGCTTATGCTTTTGGTGTCCCTTTGTTTTCAGCTTTGGCTCCTGAAAGTCCATTTTCTGTGTTGTCATTCCCTGACGAGCTCACCAGGCACTCTTTACTGCAGGACACAGACAAGGCAACAGTTACAAATGAAGCAGACGTAAGTATGAGGGAAAAAGAAAAGAAAATCCAACACAATTCAAATCTTTCATAAATTCATAAACTTTATGACACAAAATGATGATCTACAATCCCAGTTCCAAAAAAAGTTGAGACACAGTGTAAAATGTAAACATTAAACTGAACAAAATGTTTGCAAATCTCATAAAACTATATTTTATTCACAATAGAACATAAGCATCATTTCAGGTGTTGAAACTGACACATTTTACCATTTCATGAAAAACAATAGTAAAAAGCTATAAGCTTTCGTACTGTGTGTTAATAACAAGCTGGATGGCCCCTGTCCTCTTTAGTTCATAGAACACTGCAAGCATGCTTTCGAAAAAGAATTAAAAATTTTTATTCATCTGACCATTAAACCATTTTCCATTTTGCCTCAGTCCATTTTAAATCAGCTTTGCCCCAGAGAAGATGCAAGCGTTTCTGAATTAGGTTCACATATGGCTTCTTATTTGCAGGATACAACCTTAACTTGCATTAAGTAAGTTACATACCTCATTAGTTGCTAAATGCTCCTCAAGCTGTTTAGTACCACTTACATTTTCAGCACCTGTCCCAACCTTTTGTGTTTCTGCCATCAAAATTAAAAAGAGATACGATTTCTCCTGAAATGGTCAAATTTCTCAGTTTCAACAACTGTAATATTGTTATGTATTTCGTATGTTCTATTTTGAATAAAACAAAAATGTTTTGATGAGATTCTGCTTCACTTTATATGTTAAACAGTGTCCCAACTTTTGGGGAACTGGGTTTGTAATTTTAAACAAAAATAATCACCATCATCAACATCAGGAATGTCACAAAATGTCATACATGCTTATGTGGCTGTTGATTTTACTGCCTAGTTGAGTTTAAAGAAAATAGACATTTAATGAACAGTGTTTAAGGATTTGTTCTAATCGTTGATGGTTCTGATCAAACAATGTCTTTAAGTGGACAGGGGTTTACTTACTTTTTCTCATCTCCCTTCAGCAGGAAGTGAACAACCAAAGCCTTTATCACCATAATGATAATAACTAAGCCAATGACTCCGCCCAGCACTGAGACAATGATAACTGTCAGTGTATTGTCAACCTCCTTCACTGAAACAAGAGGCAAAGAGAAATTGGAAGGCAGAAAGAAACAATTAAAAGTTATGTTAGCATTATAAGTGATGAGACTACAAATACAAATTTAAAACAGAAATAATATACACATTGGTGTAAAGACAGCCAGTTTCCCCCATCGTGTATCTTCAGACATTTAAGTTTTTGTGGTGTACAATAGAATAAAATGTATTTAAGTTTTTGTGGTGTACAATAGAATAAAATGTAAGTCACTGACAAAAACTATGTTTTAAATTGTGTATAATGGTCTCAAAATAAAGTCCCATAAAACCAAATGGAAGTTTGATTACTTCCTGTTCTTACAACTGCCCTGAGAGAAACTGAGCACTGCTGGAGGAGAAGAACATTTCTGTATCTTTATGAGTACATTAACATAAATGTCTTAAATAATAGATGAACTTTGTTTCTAATTTTGAAAAGTGAATTTATGTTCTGTCTTCTTCCCACTAGGTTTGCTCCATAGCTGTTCACATGCTCACAAAATGTTCTAAATGTATAGTTACTTTTTCTCCTGTTTGCATGTGTCACTTACTTTGGTCCACGACTATCAGAGTAAAGGTGGCGCTGTGGTTGCGATTCTTCTCTTTTGGGTTTCTTGCAAAGCAGATATACTCTCCATCATCCTCAAAGGTGATGTTCCACAACAGGATGGAAATGTTGCTCGTTTTTGATGAACCAACAAACTCCACGCGGTCATGATGCACACTGACTTTGGGTTCCACTCCTTCGATTGGAATAACTGCCTCACAGAGCTACAAGAGGACGCACACATGAAGTTACTGAGTTAACCGTCGAATCAGCTCACTTCATTTGGTATAAGTTTAGGAATACATGCAGGACTTAACCTTGACCATGGTGCCATTGTTATTGTAGTGCCAGTTAAAGTAAAGGTTTTTGATGCCAATGCAGGAGGAGTAAGTGCAGGGGAGCAGAACTGTGGAGCCATTCATTGCTTCAATTGAGGACACTTTTCCTGTTGACACTTCCAATCCACCAACACTCCATACACCTTAAAGCAAAAACAGAGAGTTGTTAAAAAAATACACCTGTAAAATCACTCACTGTAGCTTTTGTACAACTGGTATAATCGACTACAATTCTGGTTTTCAGCACAGTTTTTTCAGCACTACACTGAACCTTTGCATGGTCTTGGCTTTTGGACAAGCTGGAAGTCAAATCCAAGTGCTATCTGTATTCTGACCTTGTTGCATGACAGGAAAGCACACACTTAAAAGGTCTCGTGTTGCCTTGCTATGGGTACTACAGCATGGGTTGTGGTGTTTTGCAGTAACAGCTGGTGTAAGTGTCACACACTTGGGGCCTATTTTTAAATGCTCATCCCGCACGCTGATCTGCTCTGGATCACATTGCACTTTTACATGGTGCAAACTGTGTCGGAGCACTTGGATGACTTTGTAGATGTGAAGGAGTTCAATGTATGCGGAGATGGGAATGCCTGACTTCTTTGCCGAACAGTGAAAGTAGCACAGTTGTCAAGTGTTTTACTCAAAAATCTGATTGGCTGCGCCGCTTCCCACACTTAAAAAGGAGGGGCCTTACTCCAGATTGGTTTTCACTCAGATGTCCACTTTTATTGAAAAGTTGCAGACAAGAACAGGTGAAAAATCTTTAAACACAAAACAGAAACCCAAAGGTAAGTATATGTAATTTAAAGCCTTCCATACCAAAATATAATAAATCAATGCACAAAGTCAAATCATTTATCCAGACAATATTTAACCAGTTGTTTTTTCAGAGATTTTTAAGGAGGTAAGTATTTTAGGTATTTCCAGGTTAGTATATTGCGGTTATATTTAACATAAGATACTTTTTACCTTAGCATTAGGGATTGGAGATCCCAATGTTGTGAACAGCCCATGTTATGCAAAACTTATTCTTATTATATATAATAACCACACGAAATTTTAGTTTAATATGGAATGGAGAGGACTTTGTTTGGTTCAGTTTGTTAGTTTGATATCTAAAAGTGATTTGGTTTGTGCATTATTTAACTCTGCAAAGCTCTGATAAAAGCATTCATCTTAGACTTAATGAATGCATCCAGCATGTAAACACTATTCTCTAAAAGGCACTAGAGGACAATGCTGATTAAATGTCCCTGATAAGCATTATCTCATGTTTCATATTCTTCATTTGACATTCATTTCTTGGTAAAAATATGTAATAAAATTCCAATCCAATTATTTATTGTTAAAAAGCAGTACAGGGGAAATCTTTCATTGCTTTGATTACTTTTTTACAGACAGTGAAGGTAGTTATTCTCTTTTACAGTACCATTTATTTCTGTGTGTATTTAAAGGCAGCTGCAATTCTACCCTGTTCTTCACTTTTATTTTTCTGGCCTATTTGCCTTATATTTTTACTTCCCTTCTGATTTAATTCTGATTCCTGATATTGTTTCACAGTTTGCATCACTTTTTGTCAGACATTAATTGAGTAAATTGACTAATCTGAAGCAGTAAAATATCTGTATGCTAATTTTTGGACTGCATTTAATCCTAATGCAATAGGTGACTCTATTTAGTAGAGTAGGTTTGCTTTTGACATAGGTGGGAAAACTGGCAACTGGACCCATTTATGCATTTATAATATGGAAAGGTAAATGTAATCTAAACCTATTTACATACTGAGCATTTTAATGTAAGATGTACATATTCACTCTCCTTCTCTTAATGGACAATATATATCTATGTCCATTGCACGAACCTAATGTTAATCTACTTGTAATAAAGTAATTATGTGGATGTATGGACTTTAAATTGAGGTTAGGACAATGCCACAAGCAACACAATATTGAATTTGGTCTTGCATTAAACAATTTACTACCTTCACTTTGAAGAGCACTCCATGTGGTTGCCTGTCTGCCATCTTTAATACGACAGAAAACAGAAACCCCAAAATGCCAAAAACAGAACTTTATAATCAAGTTTATTTGAGATGGATGATGACTGATTAGTAAATAGTTGCATTATGTTGTATTCTTTTGCCTTGGAAAACCAACAATCTGAAAGCAATGGACATCTGTAGTATTATCAGAGTAGCCAAAGCGTTATCACACATGTAAACATACAGTACATAGCTGGTAGCATAGTCATAGTTGCACAAAACCGGATATTATTAGTGTACGTTCAGCTGTCTTTGTCGTAAACAGCCCTCTAATTCTGGAAGTAAACAAATGCATGCTGCCCACCATTCTGTGAAGATGATCAACCTTTATGTGCTTTGCAACATTGCTCCCCAGTGCTGCAGGTTGCACATCTTGCTTTATTGTCTTTTAGCTGGGTAAATTCAACAAAGCAGGCATATTTTACCCACGACGGCAACACGCAAATCCTTTAGATAAGTGTCCCCCTTCATGTCCAGAAATAAACTTCACACCCCCTTGTTCTACACTATCATTCTATTCCACCACCATTCATCCACTTCCTTCCGCAACCCTCCAGCCCCAGCAGATATCTGGGCTTGTGTGTGTTCGTATTATTTGTGTCTACATGCGTAGTACATGGTATTTTTAGCCCCACTATCAAGTATCTCTTTGTCCCAGTTGGGAAACATCAATATCTGAATCGGGAGACCTAATGGAGGGAAAGACATCTGACTGTGTGTGTTCGTATTTGCGGCGTGTGTGTCCTTGGTTGACTGTCAAGGTGAGGCATTTTTGAAGTAGGCCAGAGACTGAAGGGTTAATGTATTTCAGTGTAAATCCATAGAGAACTGTTTGAGGACACCATCACCTCGTAGAGAGATCTAAAGAGAAAGATGGAAGAGGAGATGGCTAGAAAGGGTAGATAAAAAGAGAGTTATGGTTGTGCTGGTGTATATGTTAGATGGAGAGGGTCATAATGGTGACGGCTGGAGAGCTAGGGGTCAGGAGAGGGCGATGTCCTCTTCAAGGTGAACGGCCGAAGCTGCTAATTAGTTGAATTAACAGCTGTGGGTGTCAGCGAATAAAGTGGTGTTATATTAAGACAGCACATAGTGGGAAGCCTTGTAAAATACACAAGTCTGCTGCTCCATTCATTCAGCTCTATGCTATAACCTACAATGGCCTACTTTTAACTGTTCTGTTTTTTTGTGGACATTTTATATAGTCCCCCACTGGGCTCGGTGGACACAAGGCTGTGTTCACATTGCAGCAGAAACGTGGCCCAGATTTGATTGTATGGTTCCATTGTAAACTGGTCTTGATCTGCACACAAGCATGACAGTGATAAACATGGCTGTTTTGCACCAAATGATCTGAATGTTCATGTTTATAAAAGAGGAGTGCAGAATGTCTGAAGGAGTATAGAAGCTTCTTTTTTAGTTCTTCAGGTCATTTTGAGGCCGCAGGGAAGCTCATTAGATCACGGTGGGCTGCCACAGTCTTGTTAATTAATGGGAAACACCACAATGAAATACACCCCTCTATCTAGTGTCCTGATGGATAATGGCCATTTCAGCCTTAAAAGTAAGGGCATACTCATGATCGTATACTGTGTGATACTATACTCTACCATTAGTTATACTATGCTATGCTATGCTACTACACTACACTACACTATTGCATAATACACTTCATGGTCTGCTTCTTTGCATCCTTTGCAGTGTGTTAGTACCGTAGTATAGTATAGTAGATCTCTATATTACTGATAGATAAATACATAAATGAATTTGAAAAAAGGGTGTTACCCAGAATACGGCTGGTTAGCTACTACAACAGTATAGACTATAGTGTAGTGTTGTGTTATATAGTGTAGTGTAGTGTAGCATAGCATAGTATACTGTAGTATAAAATAGTATAGTATAAAATAGTATAGTATAAAAAAAATTGAAAAAGAATATAAATAGAATAGCTAGATTAATTTGCTATGTTTTTTTTTATTAATGATTTTTTATTAATACTTCATAAGACTTAAATATGTTCCTGTATTTCTTTCAAAACATTTAGCTATCTGCCGTGATGGACCAGCTTATCAACAGACCTTGAGAGTCCTTGGAAAGTCCTTAAAACTGACCTTTACGTAGGTGCCTCAGTGACTTACCAAATACTCGAGTGACCCGAGTTTGATTCCAGCTCGGGTCCATTCGCTTAATGTCATTCCAAGCTCTCTAACCCTGTATCTTGTCTATCTACACTGTCTCTTTAAAATAATGTCAAAAAGGCTAAAACATTAACACACAATCCACTCTAGATCCAATCCACATTCCACAACCCAAACCAATTCATAGTAAAAATAAATAAATAAAATACCAACAGTGCAAAACTGAAGCTAATATTAGTTGATGATGAAGGTGTACCAGCCTTGTGTTGAGTCATCAGAGCTGTAAAGTACAGCTAGTAGTGCCCTATAAATAAAGAACCAGTAAATCATTCTAAATCATGGACCCTTGTTACATAAGCTTCCCTTCTATTGCCCTTGTTCTTACTTTTGGATCCACCAGGTGTAAGCCTCCAGGTGCACAGGCTGAGCAAGGGCCCTTCGGACAAGACTGAACTGTGTGGACCAGGAAAAGTTATTTTTAAAAAAGAAGCTAAATTTGATAAATTATGTATCGTTTCTGATGTTGTTTCCAAATGACGTAATTTAAGTTTTTTTGTTTACTTTGAATGAAATCACATACTGTATGTAAAAAGCACCAATAATGAAAAAAACACATACTGATGCCAAAAGGGGAAGTTGCTGCATCAAACATCCACATATTGATTATGTTAAAATGGCCCAAAGCTGTGTTATGAACCGTGTTGTGTTTCAAAACTTGCCACAGTGAACTGGTGGGACATTCGGGAGATGGGGGCACTATCGGGCACATCAACAAACAGGGAGTGTTTAAGCAAGTCACCACTGCACCACTACGTCACTATCAGTAATAACAGTGTTCGCCACAAACACTATACATTCTCCAATAATCATTTTAACTCCAAAAGTGATGACAAATGCCTTTTCCTTGTTATTGATTTTACTCCACACCTTCATGAGGACATTTGAGAAGAGGCGGCTGTACACAACAAGCTCCTATTTCAATCCATGTCCAAGTTCAGACCTCGAAACTTTACTGTTTCTGACCTTGATGGTCTCTTTAAAGCAACAAGTAACCCCACCTAACCCTAATCTTAATATTGTAGTATCCTTTAATAGTACACATTAAGGGAGTATAAATATTATGAATAAGGTTTAGATAAGACTTGATAGAGCACCAGATGCCAATGTGAAGTAAGTGAAAAAACATAATGTGCAAAATGAAGCAGTCGTTTTACTTGGGTGTCATGTACCCAGCTCAGCAAACGCATGTAGAGAAGTTGTACTCACCCAGTAACAGTGCCACTGCAAGACCAGCATGAAGTAGATCCCCAGATCTGAGCCGACCAGAGACACTCGAACCGGTGCTGTCCGCTGCCGCCATGACACCACCTGTCTGTCTGTCTGTCTGTCTGTCTGTAGATCACTCTGTCTGTCTTGGAGCACAGTCTGTTAGTTTGTCAATCGGCCAGTTTACTCAGTCCAGTTAATGCAGATCTAAATGTGTGAGTGAGGTGGGACACTGAACTGTGCGGCTAAAGGCAGAAGTCCTGCTCACTCCCTCCCTCTCCTCAGCTGCACTGTCCCAAGAATGAACAGCAATGAGAGAGGAGGAGAAATTCTTGAATGGGGCTCTCCCCTATCCAGTCTCTGCAGCTCTCTTGAAAAAAAAAGCAAATAAAAAAGACCTGATGCTGCGTCCTTTCTGTCTGTCTTTTTGTCTTCCAGACTGTCCGACGATCATCCAGTAAGGCAAAAGGCAGAGCGCTGCTGTTGTAGCAGGGTAGCAGCAGCTGCAGCCAGGCAAGCAGGCTGGCTAGCAGTCCCCACACAGGGAGACATAGAGGGCTGACGAGAGGCACGCAGAGATGCTAAAGCACAGGCAGCAGCGAGGCACAGAAGCAAAATCTCCAGCCGGCTCCCGGAGAAACGAGCTACTGCAGAGGTAGAGTGAGAGAAGGAGGGAGTGAGTGGGGTAGGGAGGAGGGGAGAGTGGGGTGTTCGAAGGGCTGCCACACACACATACAGTATGGCTGAGTCAGCCTTACTCAAGACAGGCTCATGGTCAGACACGGGGTTATTGCTTTGCCCATTTCACAACTCCTCTCTGGACACATTACTGGAATCCCATGAAGCCTGAAAAATCTGAAAAAACATGGAATATAAATGGACAGTTTTTGACTCAGGGGAAAGTTGTAAAAAAGGGAAAATAATCTTAAGGAATGTAACAATATTTGGCTTTCATAGTGATTTAGTTGGAATTTAATGCATTTTTTTTCATTACTTACAATGGTTAATGCCCTATGTCCTCTTTAACAAAGTCAATATCTCCCATATCCTGAAGGTGGGACAATAGTGGTTGGTTTTCATCAAGATCCTACCTGTTCCTCCTCACATTACACGATTTAAACCTCTACATTTACATAATCGTCAGGTTTAACGCGTAAGTGGCCGATATATTCTTCAATAATTTTTTATTTGTATGCAGGAATGTAGAAATGACACATTTAACGCTAAACCTATATTATTACAAAGATAGCGCACACTTACACTCTCACATGAAAGACATCAGTGTGGACAGAATCTTAAGCATCCTGTAAACACAATATAATAACGTGTCCTTCATACTTCAGAGAAAAATGCCTTACCCTCTGCACTTTACCCAAGCATAGCATCCATTTTATGCTCCCGTCTCAACCTTCAACACAACCCAGTGGCAGTGAAGGATCGGCAAAGTTCACAAACTCAATGCACGGCCTGACCCTCACTAGATTCATGTCTTCCTCACCAGTCGACTGCTGTCATTGTGATAATCTGAGCCATGCACTATATACTGACTACAAACTGTGCTTTTGGATCTTTATCTGTTGCACAAATCACTAGGGCTCGCCTCCAATGTTTTCGAAAACACACTTTTAAATCAACATAGACATTAAACGAAATAAGTACGTTTTTATAATCTCGTATCTCATTTCCACAAATGACCACCATCAGCTTTTATCAAATTAGAAACAAAAGCTCTGCTAACAATGGTTGAACTGACAAAAAAGCTGAAAAAATAGCTTGTAGGGGTAGGTTGGTTGTCAGTATTTTGTCTTCTTTGAGGTTACTGAGATAGAGCAAAATGTATATGGTAAATTAAATGAAAACCTACACTAAACAGTCTATCTATCTATGAGTTAAAGACAATATTTATTAATTGCATTCACACATCTTTGCAACCGGAAAAAAGATAAATTAAGACAAGTTAAATATCTTATTCATTTTAATAACATGTTGCATTGTTACAGAGATTAGCCTACTTTTTTTTTTTCACTGTGTTCAATTAAATGGAAATTACAAAGTCTATCTTTGCCTGATTTTTACATTTTTGTACTTTTAATCTGCACTAAGGGTTACTACAGACCATTAGTTCTGACAGGTTTAAGTGGCATATGCTCACGTTACACAAAGACATCACTGATATTTTGCCAATCCTTTCAAAACAGCTTTGTTTCTACTACAACCGTAATTAATTGATACCACACTTTCTTTTGACAACTTGGCATGACGGAATATCTTTTGATTTGTGAAACGGCTTGGCAGTGCTTGTCTCCCCTGCGGGCTTTGGCACTTTAAACACAGGATTCATCTGTTTTGAAATAATATTTAAAACGTGATTTTGAGTCCTAATATTCTCTGCTTTCCTGTTCTTCCCTGCTCCCTCCGAACAGGCGTGATGGATGTTTGACCTCATCAACATTCACACAAACACTCGTACGCACATCCACGCACAGCTCCACATGTTGTCAGGTGATTCGTCTCTTGGTATTAGATGTCATTTCAAGGTTCAAGTGTGGGTGTGTTGGGGCAGGAACAGATAGTGTGCCACATATGGCGCATCCAAAAGGCAAATTAAAGACGACTCCAGCTCTTGGACTTAATCGCGCAGCCATTACGGAAAGGGACAGTGATGGGTAAACACAACTATTTTGCATGCGTACGCGCGTCTTATTATATGCATACAAATAGCGCACACACACACCTGCCCTTGAGTGCTGACCTTGGATGATGTGTGTATGTGTGTGTGCGTGCGAGGAAGGCGGAGCATAAGAGGACATTACACTGATGAGAGGAGGATGTTAGGGACTGGGGCGGGGGTTGGTGCTAGTGGTGTGTGCAGAGGGGGGTGAGGGTGACGGGAAAGGGAAGGTCAAGGAAAGGAACGATGGGATAGGATAGGTAAGCATGGGACAAAGGAACTGGGCTTAGAAAAGAACATGTGTAAATTTGGATTATCTTTGCAAGAGGATCAAAACGATGTCCATATTTTGATCTCACTTTCTGCAAAGATTAAAGTCAAAAATGATTTCATATGGACACACACTGAGGGCAGACCTCTTATGCAACACTTTTCAAATATGTTTCATGCCTTTTATAATGTAAACGTAAAAAAAAAAAGTGTGCATTCATGGCCTGAGCACTGACTAAATGCTATGTTCACAGCATTACACTAACAAGACAAAAAGCTGGAAAAAATAACTGATTGACTGCATTGTTATTCTATCTCTTAATATGTTTAGTATGGATTTTGTTGGATCAATTTACTCAATACATTTTTTGTGCATTATAATTATAAATATTATGGCACAATTGAAAAACAAAAAAACAAAAAACAAATAAAAATACAATACAGTATTTTATTTTATTTTTTATAAATAAATCATTAATATTTATGGACATGGAAGATATCATAAGGGTTCAGAGCTACTAAGGTATCAATGAAATTCCACTGAGCAAAACAATGAACATAGTTTGAAGTCTTGAAAAGTAATATATACACATCAATGGCAGACCACTTATTCCAAAAAAAAAATGTTTTGTTTTACGAATTGATTTTGATGTTTTTTATATTTGTATTTTTTATTTATTTTTTTTTACATTTGAACAAAGAACTCGTTACAATTTTGCTAAAACAATAAAGCAATGTAAAGTATGTACTTCATGCACTGCCTGATCCAGTTCTTTTGTGCAATATTCTTGTGTTGCTTTTAGCTGTAAAAAGAATGCACGTTTCTCACTTTTTGATTTTACAGCAAAGAAAAGGTTAAAGTAACAAATCTGACTTGACAACACACAGCAAATTAACACTTGCCCATGTTACAGTGTTCTGTTTATTAAATGGCACTGTATCTGTAATATCACAATACAGAAACAAATACAAAAGAAAAATGGTGTAAAATAAATGAGCTGAGTTGTGGTGGGATGAGTTGGAGGGCAGTGGGGAATGGAGGATCTGTTTCTGGGACAGTCCAAGCTCAGCTGTGAAATGCTGCAGTGAAGCGCCCGCTGCCTGATGTATGTCCATTTACAGATTGGAGCGCTAATAAAACACACCTGAATCCCATCCCACCCACCACTTTCACCTCCCACTCCCGTTAACCTTTGTCTCACCCAACACTTCAACCTGCTCTCTTTCTCCTCCCCCTCCCCGCCCCGATCCCTCTCCTCCTCACTCCCTCTCTCTGCACCAGCCGGTGAGTGAGCAGATTTCACAGAGCATCCCGAGTGGAGCAGGACAAGTGTGTTGGGCCCTTTTGTCATCTGTCCTGTCTCGTTTTTCTAAATCCACTTCTTTTTTACCGTTTCGCTACCAAATATTTTACTTATTGTCTCTGTTTGTATCATGTGACTCTTTTCCATCCTGTGTATTATTATTTTTTTGTCCTTTTCTTAATGTCTTCCCTTTTTTCTCATCTAGCCTGTCCCATGTCTGGTTTGTCCTGCTTTTTGCGCTTTTTTTGTGTGTCGGGGAACTGGAAACGTCCAAAAGGTGAGTCCTATCTAAAGTTAGGCCTAAATAGAGCTGCAGCTGCTTTGTAAGTTGTACAGCAAGTTCTACACAGTATTTATTATACAATGCAAAGTTTCAGTTTGTTACATCAATGCAATATTTTTTTTTTTAGAAGTGGTAGTTTGTAAATTAATCGAAAATCATTGTCATTGCTGTTCTGCTTTGATTTTTTTTTTTAAACTGGATGAATTGCACTGCGGTCATTGTGGGGTATTCATGATTTTAATACTCAGGACGGCTATATTAGTACAACAAACATATTTTTGCTCAGTATCCTATTGTTTTAAGCCTTTCAGTACTTTAATCTGATAATTAGTAATGCACTGTAGTACTTTTATGGGACAATTCACATTCGAGTGCATTGTTTGTGTGTCAGTACTGTTGTGGTGTGTATTACGCTTCAGAATATTATTTTTTTTTACATTTAAATGATGGCTACAGTTAGCGCTGCACACAAAAATCTGAGTAGACCTATTTCATCATTAACTCTATAGAGCTGCTATAATGCAATGCAGTGGACATGGTCAACCTCACATACCCCAGGAGCTAAGTAGACGAAGGAGAAAAAAAATTGCTTTCATCATTTTGTCGGCAGATATGCAGTGTAACCAAATGTGTTGTGTGAGCATTTATCCATTATTATTTGTAGTTTTGTTGCATTATGGCTCATTTTAATAATTGTTGGTATGATTATGTTTGATGGTTTTGCTTTATGATATTGCAGAGACCACTGGGAATGTGATAAATGTAATAAAATGTCCTTAACGCTGTGTAAAACATGACATAATTCATCACATGTCATCTCTAACACAGAATAAATAGAAGATCATATAGATATGCTTTCTGTCTAAACATATGTGCATTTTGTGGCAACCTTGCGCACCTTGAGAATGGAGCGTGTTTGGCCGAAAATAAATACATCCTCAAAGTCACCTCTGATTTATTCTCAGTGGGGCTGCCTCAGGTTGAGATCACAGCACAGCTTGGCTCTCTGGATTTGAAAATGGTTTGTTAATTAGTAGGAAAATCGCTGTGGTAACATTTAAAACAAAGCTTATTTGGCCTTTACACTGGTTGTGCTGTTTTTGACCTTGTGATACATTCATTGAGTGATATCTGATAAGTAAAGTCACAGTGACATGATAGAAACCCTGGAAGCTGATATCATCCCTCTGCACTTCCCCCTCTCGCTCCTAAGTATAGACTATATAAAGACATAAGCGGTAAAATCATATCCATACACTATAGAAAAGTGAAGCTTAAATCATTGGTGAGGGGTACATTCATTGTGCAGAGTGAAAATGTCTAGAGAAAAGTGTGATTCTTGAGTTGTTAGTTGCACATTTGTTCAGTCTCTGCTGTTCTGATAAAGACTATGATTGGATAAGTGTCATGTTAAAGCTGCAGTAGCAAGATACTCTACACTCTGCTCTATTCCTCACACACACCCACCTCCCCGCAACGTAGGAACTGGAAAAACTCAACCAATTTGTCACTGCAAAATTATGAAAGCAAAGTTTAGAGCTTATCTTAAACGGAGTTCAGTGGAAGACTGATGTGACTCCACAATTATCTTCGTCTTGTGGATTATCATCAATGTATGTGCCTTTCATTTGCTTCTCTTTAGAATAGCCACTTTTCCAGTAGGATTTTCCATTGGCATTGTTTTAATGTTGTCAAGTGGTGTTCATGTTTGCATGAGAGCAGGGATCCAAGCTCTCTAGGACTGACCATCCTCATCTGTCAAAAGTCAGATTGTAACCTTATTCATAAATAGTGCAACACATATTTGGCTAAGTGTTCAGTAAACACACCAAATTGCAAATGTCTTCATGATTAAAAACACTTATGTTTCTCTTTACCTAAGGGACAGGCACTGGATTAAATATGTTCTAATTCCTCCATTTATGCTCATTTACAAATTAATGTTGTGTCATTGGATATGACATTCCCATGTGATATACAAACCAAAGTTTCTGCTTTGTGCATGTCATAGCATTGTGCACAAATGGTTTGCCCAAATGTCCTATGCACTACCATGTACTACTGACTGTTATAACCAAAGACAGCCATAAATAATAGAAAAAATACACCACACAGGCTTACATTTTGTCCTAGATTATCTTTATTTAAAATAATTAATGTTATGATTGCTGCTTCTAAAGAGGCAACACAGTGCAAGCATCGGTTTGGTGTTCACTAACACAAGTAACACAAGAAAAACTATTTGGGGCAAATTTATGACAGAAAACAAATAGTATAGAAATATATCTTGGCCTTATTAGTGTAAACATTATCTGTTAACAGTTAATAGTATCTTTTTAAGAACTTGTACTTAAATTTGTCCCAAATGGTCTAACTTGTCATCACCAATGGGTCTGCCACACAAACCCTGCAACTTAAACATGCATGATCACACATGGACTACAGTGTCACAGACAATGACAAAGGTAGGTAAATGCAGTAATGTAGTTATGTCTCCTTTTAGCATGGCTGTTCACCTGGCAGTATGATTGTAATAAATAATTCCTAGCTTCAAAGATCAGCACAGAGCTACACACGGTGAATGTGTAGCTACTATATTCACGTCATACCAAATGTGTGCTTTTTGTAATTCAGGAAACAGTTGTACATATTCCCTCAACATTTGTAAACCAGAAACAGTAAAAACACATAAACAAGTAGTTAAGACCGTTGTTAGGTAGTAGGCCTCGAAGCAGACCTGTACACAGCTTTTTAAGAACAGCATCAGAAACCTGGTCATTTGGTACAAGTAACCATTTACAGCGGATGAGGCAACTCCACTCAATACAAGATTCAGAAAGACATCAAGTTGTGACACAGCATACAGAAAACATCACAGTACATTCAGATATTACCAAAGCATTAAACATGCTGTGACATGGCAAATGAAGAATAATGTGTGATCATAATAACATTCAAGGTGCTCAGAATAAATTATTAAACAAATGCACTAGCTTTAATTGTCCATGTTACCATACAGCCACCATGCCACACACTCATTATACCTTTTGGACTGTACTCGCATGCTCTCCATTAGGTTACAATAGACTTTAGAGTTATCTGAATGTGCAAAATAATGTAACGATAATATGTCATTGAGGTAAAGGCATGACTTTGGAGATACAGCTAATATATAGTATTTTAAACAAATCTCATACTAGAGTAATATTTGTCAAGGTGCAGTGTGATGTATTCAAGGGTATATAAAACAGTTTCTGGAAGTGTGTCTAAAATAAATACTAGATAAATAAAGCTGTCTGTTGAGTGACTAAAGGTAATATAATCATCTAATCATTATCTAAATAAATTAGGGGAGTATTACAGTGGTAAACTATTGGTCCCAACATACTTTTCATACCATGGCTTTGTCAAAAATTTGTCATGACTGCTTTTCCGTGTTACTGTCCTGTCCAAATGACATGCATTGAGAGAAACAAAATTAGTGCCATGCATGCAGAGCAAAAATTAGAGATGCATGCTACTTTGGTGTGTGCCTATGCTTGGAGTTTTGCTGACTTGAATTGTGAAAGGAAAAGCCACTGAGTGCAGGTTCAGTACAGTTCAAGATCAAGCTCGTATTTAAATCGTGTAGGCATACTTAGACCAAAAAAATCCCAAAACAATCCAGTGACACCAAATGATTCATAAAAAGTTGTAAAACAAACTCAGAAGAAGGTGATTGGCATTAGTAGAGTAGAGTGGGTTTCCCTTGTCTTGACTTCTAATTCATATACTCATAATTGAGGATGGCATTCAGTAACACAATGTACTGACATGAAGAGGACATTATATCAAAACTAGAAACTGTGGAGCTGTGATATTGCTAAGTCACACCATCTGGGCCTAGTCTGTTGTGTTGCACCCTAAACTAAAACGTGTGGTTAAGTTGCACAAGTGTTCCCTGGCCTGTTTTTTAAAAAGACAATAAGACTTCTTAAATAGAAAGACACAGATTGAATTCCCACACACACATGGAAGCACACGTGTGTGCGCTGACACACACATGCAGATGAAATCTATGGGATCAGTGACAGGAGATTCAAGCAGTAGTTACTGAAGATCTTCAGGAAGAGGGGCGGAATCTGTAAAAGAACAGAGGAGAGATGATTTGTCTGATTTTTTTCAGTAAGAATACTCTGTTTCCTATGAGCTTCAACATGTACAAATATAGAAGTTAAACTGTCGTGGCTCTCTGAAATTAATTTAAATATAAAACATTTTTATTCTTTTGTAGTAATTCCCAAGCAAAATGGCTCGAAAGCAGACCAAGACACATTTACAGTACAGCGAGTACAGTACACCGTACAGCAAATTGATGATTTTAAAGGGATAATTCATAATAGACAATTTACCAGAGAGCTTGTACAGCAAATATATCCAGACCTTTTTTTTTTCAATTCATAAACACATGACTGACAGGACATGAAATGTGATTGATGATCAGGGAATGCCAGAACTTATTAAAATGCAATTACTTATAGCACATTTAGATTTATTTCAAGTGAAAGAGCCACTGCAGCAGTTTTGCAGCTTTCTACCCCTCCTATCCTTGTAAGAAACATGCACATACATTAAAACAGTAAATATTACGTACTAGGTGTAGGATTGGACATCCACAGGCCACTGTTTCAAACTGACCCAGTTAAGGCTGCCTAGATGTGGAGAAAAATCAAATAAATCCATTAATCTATCTGCTGTATAAACAGAGTGAACACACAATATTTAACACATAGTTCATTTGGAGAGATAATAAACTACATGACACTGGCCAGGTCACGTTTGTAAATGAGTGAATTATTTCTCAAATGTTTTTTCACAGCAACACCTTATATCCCACCTGGCCAATCATAACTGTGTATCGAAAATAGGTCAGGCTTTACGCAAACATTTTGATCCCTGATTGGTTGTTAATGGATATGGCAGGCCACTTGTCAAATAAACAGGGGCTCAAAATGTAAAAGACATTTGCACATTTGCAAGAATAGCCATGTAATCACCATCATTTGAATGTGTGGTTCAAATTTGTTGCTGTGGTCTTACTTACTTCGTCTCCTCCTCTGCAACACCCTCAGCTTCTAGTTTTCCCTCCTCTTCCATCTTCTCCTCTGATATCAGCTCTTGTTTCCGGTGTCGACGGAGACATTTCACTACCACCATTGAAAGTATGAGCAGAGCTAAAGCTCCACCCACTGATGCCCCAATAGCCACTGCTATGGTGGAGTCCCTTGGAGGGGGAACTGGCGAAAGTAGAAGCAAACATATTCAGGGTAGTATGTAGATAAAACAAGGAGACAAGTGCTACTGGCTAAAAGCTGATTAAATTAAGTGGAAAGGAAGTGCTGCTGAGTTAGCCTTTGCCAGAGAGAGACATGCTGAGGAACTAAGTTAAACCTTTAGTTGGTCATTAATAAGTAAAAAGCTGATTCATCACCAGTAAGCCTTCATGCTCAAGAATGACACTAACATGCACGCACAGAGTAATGTGTAGGACTTCAGGTATGACTCATTTTTCCTCTTGATGCATGCCATTTTTTTTAAATAGTGTATATATTTGTATTTAATATGTAAAAAATGCAGATTTTGTGTTCAGAAGATAACCAATGTCTTACGTTCAGTCACAACAGTAAGCTTTATGATGCCTTGTCCCTGAATGCGGTCTGGGGGGTTTCTGACATAGCAGTTGTAAATTCCCTCGTCCTCAAGCTGGACTTTCGATAGTGTGATGGACAAGTCATTCTTGTCCAGATTTCCTGCAAACATGACCCTGTCTCCAAACCGGTCTGAACGCAGAGCCACCATTCCTCTTTTCTTATAGTATGTCATGAACTGCAGAAAGAAAAAAGGCAGTTTAGATGGAGCTTTTGAATTATGTAAGGTTTAAAAGATGCAGATGTTGATGACATTACCATCTCTTCTGTGTCATTAAGTGTTTCCTGGTAGGTCCAGTTCATGGCAAATTTAGTGACATCCATTTTGTAGCAGGAAGTAAATGTGCAGGGGATTTTGACTGTTGTTCCATTCAGTGCATTGATGTTACCAGGCACTATGACATCCATGCTGGAGCAACCTATAAATAAAGAAAATAAATCTGTCATTTTTTTGTCATTGTAGCATTACCAACCTAAATAGTGACGGTCAAGCAATATGCTATATTTTTAATAAAACTTTCAAGCCAGGTGGTTTGAAAGAAGAGTGAATCCTTGAACAGAGGAGGTAGGTGGACTCAGATACAACCTCCCCTCCATTTACAACAGTGTTTTGAAGCCCAGATCGAAGTTTCACTCTAATATGAAAGTAACACCTGGAGTTAGCAGTTATGCTAATGGGTCACAGGAGCCTAGTGACTCCCCCACCAGCTCCCACACTGCCCATTCAACTCTTATCGACTATGAAACCAGACTAGTCTTGTCCAATCACAGTAGTTTCAGGCTAAATCCCTGCCTCTGGGGGATAAATATCTCAGCTCTTTTTCCAGTTGAACTCTGAAAAGTCCCTTGGATGAGGAATAAAACGTAGGCTTAAAAGTATGTTCCTCTGGTCACATTGGTGTCGGGCTGCACAATATGAGGAAATCAAGCAACATGCAATAACAATCTTCTACATTTCCAATAACAGTTCTCAGTTCAATTCATTCTCTGCATTATCCCATCCAGTGGAGCAGTGGGGTCCTACTTGCAGGTGATAGTGCTAACCACTATGCCTCCATGTACCAATGTAACAATGGTATATACATCCAAAGAGTGAATGTTTGTCCAGTGAATTTCTATAACATTGTGATACGAGTTCTTTGCAATACGGCTATTGTGATTGTTGACATTGTTATAGTGATGCATTTGCAAGATATTGTGCGGCCCCAAGCAAACACCTAAAGATTGTTTAAGCTTATATATTATACAATCTTAACAGGTCTTATATGAATTCAACATAATTGTCAGTTAGTTGTGCTCTGTAAGTTTTAGCATCCTCGCTAACATCATCTCAGCACGAGCTCACTCTCCCTAGACACAATCTGTGCTATTCTCTGAGTGTGTGTGATGGGACTCTGCACCATTCTCTCCTCTGCAGTCGGGTGTTTCTGGCTCCCTTCCCACTGCCGCTGCACCACTCCACCACAGGCCTGACTCTGCCCTCACACACACACACACACACACACACACACACACACACACACACACACACACACACACACACACACACACACACACACACACACACACACACACACACTTCTGCATGCACTTGTATTCCTCTCCACCGACCATTCAGATGTATAATTTAGACAAACATACTCGTAACATTCTATGCATTCAGCATAAAAGACCGGTGCTGCACCTGCTTCATCCTCCCTTTTGTAAAACATGCACACACACCCTCGAAACAAGGTGTGCACAGTCAGCAGTGGGCTAACGCGGCTAGCGGTGCTACGTCAATGTCACTGTTCACGCTGACCTATCTGTTTAAGCAGCACCACCACACTGACGTGCATACTCCATACACCTATAAGTGCTGCTTGTTTGAGAAATGGTCTGACGCCGGCTCCTGCTGACTCAGCAGTCCTGCGGCTAGTGAGAAAGGGAAACAGATGCTGAGACACTGACTTGCTAAGAGATGAAATACTGCAGTGAAGCAGACTCTTGCAACTCCTGCCCCTCCCTCTGTGCTCTACTGTGTTTGTCCACCTCTCTTTAGCATCCTCACACACCTCTTTCGAAACCTTTGTTAGTTCCATTCCCTGGACTTTCATTGTTATCGTGTGTCCTCATAACCTCTCACAAGGTCAATGCAGAAAAACGTAAGACGTAGATGCTAGGTCTAGAACTGTAGCAAATCTATGGCCACTTAATGTGTAAAACTTTAACAATGCTGGCTACAGTAGAGTTCTTAGTAGAAAAAAGCATTATTATGTTTAGAAATATATATAGAAATACTAGCTGCTTATTGCAAACAGATTCATGGTGCTATAATACACAGGATTAAGCATCAAAATAGCATTTATGTTAAAAGGACACCTATGACGGCAGATTTATTATTGTCTTAACTTTGATGCCAAGGACAAAAGTATTCTCTCTGAGTCTGATCCAAGACTGAGTCCTGAATGTGATTTGTGTTCTTCCAGGCGAGCCACCAGGGCTCTAAAGTTGTAGAAGATTTTAAGTGTGTCTTACAAATGATAAGAATCTCATTTAAGCTGCCTTTGTGGACCTAACAGTATTACATTCAAGTTCTCTCAATTAACTTTGTCTTTAATTGTAAACTGTTGCAGATCAGCACCTCTAAAATGGATACCTTCACCCAGAAGCTCTAAAAATGAATCTGTGCCATTTAGATTCAACACTGACCTCAATGGGAGCTCTGCTGAATAAGGTACATCCTCGGGGAACTTTAAACAATGACATTTGCATTACATACTGTGAAATTAGGTAGCTGCTGCAATTTGGTAAAAAAATTGATTCTCTGATGCATCTCTAAGTGAAGAACCTTTGTGCTGCCAGAAAGGTAATAAATAGCACTAAAGATGACCTATATGATCTTCATATACGACCTCTGTGACCCAGAATACAGTTTTTCAAGTCAGTTAGGGTTTAGTTGTGATATAGAGCTCTGTATTGTAATGCAGGGCTTGTCTCTAATGCCCCCTGCTTCAGGTAAGCTCTTATTCAATTCAACTGGAGCACTCAGATACCAGAAGTGCTGGCTGTCATCACTGCAGCTTACTGCAAAATATGATATGATCTATAGTAAAGAAATTACTGTAATTTTATAGTCTTGTATTGTATATTACCTAACTGGAAATGAGATTGCTCGCACTGCATTAAGAAAAACAAGTGCAAGGAAATATTTACTGGTATGAGTACAATCAATGCCTTGGAGAAAGTGCATTGTATTAAGGTTTATTAATTATTTGTTGTGACAACAGTGTGCAACTGCAGATAATGGATGCAGACTGGCAGAAGGGTTTAGTGATAGAATGAACATAAATCACAGTAATTATTGTGAAGCTTCTATGAAAAGGCACTGCTGGGATTTGAACCCAGGATCTCCTGTTTACTAGACAGGCGCTTTAACCAACTAAGCCACAGCGCCTCTGGTACAACATCTTGGGACATTACAATCGAGAGTCAGCTGTCTTGTAGAAACGTGAGGTGTTTGCTGTGGTCCACAGTACTAGAGTGTTAGATGTGAGAGTTCTAAGCTGTGGTAATATGACACCTGTATTTGCACTAGTGTCTGACAGGAGTTGCACTTTGCCCTTGCTGATCCTTACAAGAGCCAAGTGCATACTCCAGATCCTTAGGATGCTGCTGCCCTCTGGTGAGCAGTAAGTGTAACAGTCGGCTTGATAAGAATGCATGTGGAAAACTGCAAAGAACACACTGGTGGAACTCTTAGCCTTCTTTTATGTCATTGCAACTGAAAAACAACAATTTCATTTGACATTTTCACATTTTCTTTGCAGCTCTATGTTAACCTGCTCAGCTGTTAGACATAAGTATCCTACTTTCTGTAATAAAACAACAATGCTTAATGAGATATCATTACAGCTTGATTTAATCTCACTCTAGAATATAAACAAGGATTAAACAAGACCTAATCTCATGACATCCCTACTTACAGCTGGTTGACACGTGATACACCATGCTGGCTCATCTCCACTGCACAGGCTTCCAGCAACATAAACATCCATCATTGACATATGCTGACAAACAGATGACACTGTTTATTGTATGTGTACAGTACTGGAAGTACTAAAACCCTCCTGTTCCCATTATGTAGGTCAAAAATACACTAAACCTAATCAGATATTGTTAAATATGCAGAGGCTTGTTTCCATCTAGCCTTTCATCTGCATCTGATCAAGGCTTTCATGGAAATGAGAGTCTGTGCTTTAAAAAATGACGTCATATTTGGAATACCTTACATGTATCCCATAAATAAGCTCATTTGAGCACCTTATTCTGGGCCCATTACACTCTATCAGTCAACGAGGCCCCCTCACAGTATACAGAATACAATATCATGACTGTGCACTCTGCAGTCAGTGTTTATTTTTTATGTAAGGCTTCATAATTCTGTTGGGAGCCTGTAAAGCACCAGACCACTAATTTGTGTGTCAACACTGGCTCAACAGAGACTTAATAGAGCTCTCTCGTCGGAAATAAACAAGATAAAAGCAAATGTGGTCGAGACCAACCACGATAATGTCATTCTAATGGGAGGCCTTTCAAAACTGGGGAAATACACTAGCTTTTAACCGATATTATCATCCTATCCGTTACGCACAAAAAAGCGCATCGCGGTTTCAATTTGGTGGATCTGGGGGAAAAAAGCTGAGTGCCAGCGTTTTTCGAACTAATGAACTGTTGATCGGGCGGACCAGTGTACCAGAGCATCGACGGGTTGGTGTGTTTTGCCTCTTACCGGAGAGCGAGAGCAGCAGCAGCAGCAGTGCGCTGAGCAGCTCAACGCCACTTCTTCTCTTCATCTCCACTTCGGGGGAGCACATGTTTCTGCCAATAAAAATTCACCTATGAGATAAAAATACAAAGCAGTAAAACGAGCAGCACGTGTGCCCTTAGAATGTACGTTAAAATGCTAATAAAAACAGTGTTATTTTAGAGGCAGGACATGGCTGGCAGTGTCTGTAGCCTTATGGCGGTTGGTCTCATGGTTGTGGATGAACGTCAGAGGCAGACGGGCGGAAGAGGAAGCACTTAGGATTTGGAGTCATGGATAATGGCTTCTGGACATTATTGTGAAGGATAACAACATGCTTAGTAAATATTTTATGTCCTTGGAGGCCACAATTCCGCAACTTATTGTGTGTATTATAGTTCCATACATAAAAAAGGAAAGGAAATAAAAGATTGACCTCCAAATATCTAAATAATCAGTAAATAAATAAAAAATCAAAAAATAAATGCAGATTATTTAATGCTAAAATGCTACTACTACAACTACAAATAATAATAATAATTTTGAAATGGCATCCCATGGAACGAGTAACATTTATAAACAGGCCTTTTAAATAAATCAATAGATAAAACAAGCCCACTAGTATTACTACTAGGTCTACTGCGACTACTACTACTACTACTACTACTACTAATAATAATAATAATAATAATAATGCTTGTGCAATCATGTATTGGCCAAAGCTTGCCACCATGTGCTGATTAGTCTCATTTATTAAAATACTTTAGCCTATTACGACATTTTGAGTTTCTGATTTTTAAAAACCATTCTTTTTGTGTGCGGCTTTTTTCCCCCTGTGATTAAACAGTGTTTCTCAATTCTATGAAAGAACTTTACACTGCATGTTTATACTGGTGCTTTTTGATATAGACTTTTATATACCTTTTAATTTAATCGTTTTATGCTTTTTCTCTGCATCTTTATTTTGTGTGTCCTCCATTCCTTCATGACACATTGACGACCTCCATAAGGCTCCAAATAATATTGATGCCTGTGTTGCAAACAACCTCAAAATTAAACTAGTACCTTCCCAGCCTCTTTCATCCATCCCTCATACATTCTTCCTGGGTGGGAGGCAGGAGAAAAGCATACTGGGAAAACAGACAGTGGTTATGGAGTAAGGAGGAGTATTCACTGGGATGTAGATGGGGAAGTGGGTGGAGTGATGATGTGAAGAAGAGCACAAGAGACAGAGGAGTCTTAGGGAAGTGCTTTGCGAACATTAAACCATTAAGGCCAAAAATGGAGGGTGTGTCTGGGGAGAGTCAGAGTGCCAGAGTAGGTACAACAACAAGAAGAGCTGCTAGATGATAATGATTGACGCATTAGTGAAGGTCTTCTTTCTCTCTTTAAAAGCATGCTTTTTGTGTCCTTATATCCATCACATACAATAAAATAAAAGATGACTGAACAGCGAGATGTGTGAACAAAACTGACCCTTTTAAATGACATTCCAGCATTTTTTTTTTTAACTAAAATTGTCTATGGTACTTGTGCATAGAATATTACATGTAGTACGTTTCTGTCAATGTGCAAGAAATATTGGAAAGTGGCCAGAATCAGGGAAGTGATGTGCAGGATATAATCCCAGGGTAAAAGACTATAGTTTGCCCTTAATGTGTAGCAAAAGAGAGTCTGGGAATGAAAGTTTTTTGTAAGAGTCTCTGTAAATAAAAGGACAATAATGCTGGAGATGACAAACATTGATATACAACGGACATATTTGTTTACTACATACAACTGCTTCTGTAACACCTCAACATTTAATCTGACGGAGTGTTTAGCATTACAACCTATAAATCATTGGTAAATTGCTGAAATAACATGACATGATGGCATGATTATGCAAGACCTATAATCAATCAGTCAATCAATAAATCAATGTTCCTATTTAGTATGAATGTCTGTGTGCATTTTCTAGTTTAGTTATGTGGAAACATCAGTATAATAAACAAATAATTTATTTAATTTAAATAACCTTCTACATTGCTTTTATTTAGGCTCCATCTGGCGCATTTTATGAGGTTAATCCATTAGACAGACCTGAAATCCCTGTTACTGAAGACTTTCCAGGTGTCTGATGTGCACTTCTACACCCACTCTGAACAAAAACAGTCACAGAAAAAAAAAAAGAAAAATCCAGGGATGACTGTTCATGAACAGATGAACACTGCTTCTCTGAGACTAGCCAGTTTTCCACATGGATTCTCCACAGTGAGTAATCTCTCCCAGATAATAAACACACTACACACCAGACAGTCTCAGGTCAATTGTTGCATGCTTTTTAATGCACTGACTACACCTTGATAATAACCCCACCCACAGACCTTCACTGTCAACACAGCTGCAGTGAAATGTTCATCTGCAGCAACATGCAATAATCCATCATACTTATGACTCTCACCTGATCTGAACAGGTTGGATCTGTATGTCATCATATCATTCATCTATAGAACTACAGTGACAATAATAATACTAATAACTCTCATACAGGAATCACTTAACAACACATCACTTAAAAACAGTGAATGAAGCATGTAGTTAAAGAGGTTGTGATGAAAAGATGTATGGGCAATTATTGACATAATAAGCTTATTTACTATCCTGGCATGGCATTATGATATTGAGTACAAAAAAATTAGACTGTACTTTAGATGAATGGAGTGGATGTGGCTGGCCGGGCTATCAATCTAACGTAATACACTTGTCTGACTCACCTCATGGCTTGTGTTGTAGAAATATACCTCTCATCTTGCTCCTATTTAGGAATAATAGTGTCTTTGCAGCCATTTGGTCCTTAAGTTGTCCATTTGAATTGCCACACTGAGAAAGTGTAGAGTGATTTTTTTTCCAGAATGTCTCTTTTCAACTGAAAGTTTAAGTTTAAAAACTTCAAGCAATCAAACTCGAAGAAACTGTATCAGATACAATTGAGCAATTCCAGTAGAAGTATCATGTAACTGTGTGTCTCTGTCTTTGCAGATAGAAGAAACGCTGTAAGTGCTTCTCTGTGGTTATGGCTCTGGGGACATTGGGGATGAGAAATGAGTGCTGTAATGACTGAGAGGTAAGGTAAGAGGACATTTTGAAATAAAAGAGACAAAGATGGTATCCTCAGTTCAGGTTACTGCACACAGAAAGAGAGCAAAAGAAGCATCTAATTATATTTATAAAACTTTAATGAGTTTTGCAACACTAGTGTGATTATCTGGTTAATATAGAATGTCTCCTTTTTCCTACACCTGGGTCCTCCTACAAGAATATCGAGGTAAATGTATCTGTAAAACAACTGCCCTCTGTAGTGAGAAGTATTTGGCAGCACCTCACGTTGGATTTTCACCTTCCTTTCAGGCTGTGAGTGCCTATGGTAGCCTTGCAGGGACATCCTCCTGCCTACACACAAACCCAGTGGATTTAAAAAACAAAACAAAATCAAAACAGTAAAAGTAAAATGTATTATCTCAAAAATAACTTAAAATAACTACAGAGCTGATATCCCATACAAATTTTGAACACATACAAAACAAGTACAAAAACATTATAAAACTAAACATCATTCCACCGTTTCATTTTCAGAGTTTTTTATGCATCAATCTATAATTTTGAATTACGTTTACAACTAAAATCTATATTTGTAAAGTATTCTGACTTTTAATGTTTGTTTTTTTTTAGTTTTTTTTGGGCAAAATACATCCTTTCGATATTGCTAAACCAACGTGTTGCTAATCAAAACTCTTGGTTTTGTAAGCATTGATCTTACGTTAGCATTAGCATTAGCTTGACGCAAATAACAATGTATATCTGTGAATCACCAACTAATTCACTTACACTAAAACAAATCACATCAATAACATGCTGAACAAATGATTTAACACTCAAAATGTTACCTGTCAAGAAGATGAAGAGCCAGTTAAGTTAGACCGAGTCGGTCCTGCAATTCTCTCTTCCGGGTTTCGCTAATATAAAAATCTCTCTAAAAAGGCGTAAACAGCACGTAGGAAACTGATCTTTACATATATGACTGCTTTTACAACATACTTTATGGGATAAAACGATTTTTACTTAAATACAAGAGAAATAAGTCAGGCACAGAATCTTTAATAGATTCTCTTTAATTTTTTCCCCACATATTTCCATCTGAATTTGGTTGTAATAAATCAATATTTATGTAGTAAATTTTGTTAAACAGCGTATCCCTAGAAAGAATTTCAGAAAACTTAAAAACCTTGAAAGTTAAAGTAACAAAAACACACCAATGCTTGAAATTACAAGATACACAAACTACCTGAATTTTTTTTTTTTTTTGGTTATTCGTCTTAAAGAAAACAGGTTGATGTTTCCTTTAAAATGAAAGTATAAAGATGAATTATTCACGACTTCATGAGGATCGGAAGAATCTGGCCACAGCCAAAAAGAATCTGAAGAGTCTCCCCTTCTTCTTCTCATTTGTGTAGTCATCCAGGCTGGTGCTCTCAGCTGCAGCGAGGATCTCTTCATTTACCGTTTCAGGTTTAGGGATGGTATCTGCCTGGCTGGTGGTCTCACTTTCATAGTAAATAGGAACTTCACTTATTCCTTCAGGTTCAGGGCTGGTGGTTTCTCTTTCACTGTTTTGTTGATATAGCTCCTGTCACAGATAATAACACAGACTGTGAAACAAAAACAAAGATTTAGAACTAAAGTGACCAGTAAACACATACCTGGTTGTCTCAGGGATAGTGGCACTCTTAGGTTCACTGGTGATTTCTGCTCCAGTGTCTCTGTCTGTTTGGCTTTTGGTCTGTGTTTGGCTGTAATTAAGTAAGTAAGTTTTATTTATTTTGCTCGTTTTAGAAAAAAATGACATTATAAGTTGGAAAAGCAAGTAAACAGAGAAAACGCAAATATGACAGTGGAAGTTGCACTTAGGGTTTTCTTTTCACTGTGAGGAAGAAGTCAGATTTACTTTCATAGCACCTTTCACTGGGCCATTTAATAGTTATTTACAAAAACAAAAAACAAAGTATTCAGTCATAATGTTTCCTTACCTAGTTGACTCAACCTCATTGGCTGTCTCTTGATCAATGGAGGTCTCTTGTCCACTGAAAACCTGTTCTTGGTAGGTTGTCTCTGGTTCGGTGGCAGTCTCTTCTTGACTGGTGGTCTCCAGATTGGTGGAGGTCTCTGGACCACTGATAGCTTTGATAGCTTCTGACACAACGGGGGTGTCTTCATGACTGGTGGTTTCTGGGTCACTGGTGTCATTTGGAGGAGACTCAATCATCACTGGGGCTCGGCATGCTGGTCCACCGGGCCCGGGAAAAAAAAAAAAAAAAAATTTTCAATAAATGATTGAATATAAAGTTCATGTACTTGAGGTGGTGGGATGTGCTGCTCATTAAGAAGAGGGTTATAGTGGGGAACATTACAGCCCAATAGTGACAGCATTTTGGCAGCTGCGTTCTTCTCTGCTGCCTTTTTTGTGGGCCCTGACCCGTCTGCGGTGAGGTGCCCTAGGGTAGCCACCTAGAGTCCAGAAGGCACTTAATCCTTCTGGCCTGTACCAGCTCAGATTGGCAGCTGATGGGATTCCTGTCCACGGAGCAAGCCAGAAAAGGCACCAGACCCTTTGGTACCAAAGAAGTGATCTCTGGCTCTGAGCTGGTGGTGGTCTCAAGGGCTGGAGCCTGTTGGATGCTCTCTGGAAGAAGCAAGCTCTTCAGAGGGCCCAGCACAGCTGATGCTGCGCCTTGGCCTCCTTTTTCGACGAAGCTTGCCCTTGGGCAGTTAACTCACCCACTTTAATTTCAAAAGTGAAGGTCCTCTTGTGGGATGGGCCTTCTGCCATCATCTCAGTAAATGTAACATTTGAGTTGTGCTTCGTTGCCAACTCATAAACCTGAGTGATGTGGTTCTTGTAGTCCATGTCTTTCAGCTCAGTGACTGAAGACAGGATGTTTCGATTAGCAGATGCCACCTTTTTGATAGAATCACCGTGCCTCTTGTAAAAGTCAATTGATGATGATCGGTTGAGTAAAACTCTCTGAGTGGGTACATGCGTGTTTTCCCTTCGGAAGACAGATACGAACTGAGGAACTCTTACTGTAAAATCTGATTTATAAGGAGCTGTGTGATTCTACCGTTGTCATGGCTCTGATGGAAGCCAGACCAGACACCCACCCCTGCAATAAATCCAATATTAACAATAGCAATACATTTAAAAAATATTCACTCTATTAACATTTTATATGTTGATAATTATTAATACTTTTAAACAATTGTATTTTATTTTTTTCTTAGTGCAACTACAAAGTGCAGTCAAATGTAGCATTAAAACAACATAAAACTTGCATTTGTATTTTATTGTATTTTTTAAGTGCCCTTCTGGCAAGCATTTAACAAAAAACAACTATTAATCGCTTAAATAAACCGCTACGGCCGCACTCATCTCTCGTCGTGTGTGTTGCCCTCTCGCTGCGGCTCTCACGGAGCTTGTTATCTAGGCTTGACAACATTATCCAACGAGCCAAGTGCTGGTAGATTTCTATTTCTAATTTTTTTCCAGGGTCATGCATTTATCATTTTCACATCTGTGCAAAGACTTTATTAATTAACTACTTACTGTTTATTTTTAATAGAAACTGTACATTTTTTAATTAATATTAATAACTTGCGACTAATACTAAATAAATATTGATGTTCTGTGTGACCTAATAATTCTTTTAAATTTTGTAAATACTCTAGTAAATGACTACAGTGAAATTAGTGCTACTACTAATTCACTCAGATTTCCGATACTGTTGGTAAATAACTCTACATTTAGCATTATGCAGAAGTGCCCTTTTTCTTGGTTGACCACCTGCCCCTCAAAATGTCTGTGCATATTTCACTCTTTCTGTGGAGGGCCTTGGTGGTTAGAGTTCATGCACTGCTCACTAGAAGAAAGCTACAGTTTTTCCTCTATAATTGCATTTATACAGTGGCAAGCTGAACACAGGAAGCACTTTTGTCAGGATCCACAAGAGGATGCTGTTGCTCCATCTTCCCGCCTGCAACATTTGTCCAGAAATCAATAAAACATTTTTAATTCTACATTGCTCTGTACACACTTTTTGGGTAAGCAGCGGTATTAGCATGCAAGCCAGACACATTATGGTCTTTTAAAAAGTTTTTTTTCAGAGAGTTATGGTGGATTCAATTTACTGTCGCTCGGAGGCATTTTTACTAATACATGCACTCTCTGTAAACTCTCTTTTTTAAATACCTCGGCTCAAACCTGTCAGAATAAAACATATCCAGTTGTTACGGAATTGGATATGAATGCCCAAGACAGAATATCGGTTTCAATACCCATTATTTTTTAAAACTATATTCATGAAAATCTAATTTATTGCCTTTAACGATACCTAAAAGCTATGACTAAGGGGACATCCTGATTGGATATTTTGACTTTCTCAATCACTTAAAATCTTAGGTAAAATGTCCAGTGTGTGACAAAATCTGCTATGAATTCAAAATGGTGGTCATTCAGGTGAGGGCCAACGTGAGCCAACCTTCACTGGACCGTTTGATTGACATTTCTGCTCTCCCTCATCTCGTCTTCCGCACACGTCCGTCTTGTCCCTCGCTTCTGACTCTCGGCGCTGTCTTTGATCACTGCGTGCTCGTACCGCGCTGCTGAGAAGAAGACTAGACGGCCAAGAAAGACAGAAAACATTCTATCGCTTTGTTTTGGCCCCTCTGCGCAATCTCGCCCCGTGGGACTTAAGCCCTTTGAAGGGAATTTGAGAGCTTAACACAGCTGTGAGAGTGTCCGTGTGGCGTGCGCGTGTCTCTTGTTAACTTCTAAAAGTCCTGCGATGGCCTCAGACATGAAGCCCATCCTTAAACAACCAATGAGGACAAAAATATGAGGGGGGTAAAGCAAGAGAAAGACAGCTTTGGGGGAGAAAAGTTGCCAAAAGTACAAGGGGAGAGATCATTAGAACCAGACAGAGCTAAGAGAACAGAGGCAAAAGCGGATAAGAAAGAAGTGGAGAACATGATAAAAGTATAAATCTTCAATGCGGTAACAAGAGGAGATGTCATTCATCTGTCAAGGTGATGAGACGTACAGCTGCCGCTCTCCTTCACAAAAGACAACGCCGCTGCTGATTTATTGACTTTGTGTCTTGTTGAGTTCAATTTGCGGTTAACTGCAGCGCGTAAAAGTGGCACCTGCCTTCCCGGGTAAGGCTTTTGGAGAAAGTTACAAAACAGCCCACATTCTGCCGAGGTCTGTTGAGGTGTGTCTGTGGCGCTCCGGGTGGAAATGGAGACAATGACACAGCAGTTTGTTAAGCCTGGTAATAAAAGGAAGGCAGGTTTAGAATCACAATAAACAAGCGGAGAACCTGGAGCAAAGAGGGCGATTTTTGTTAAAAGTAAGACCATAGGGTTATGTATCGTCCTCGTCCTGAAAGATTTTGGCCCAAAAAAAAAAAAAAAAACATACAAAAAAACTGAATAGAATGGATAACTTATCAAACAGCATACGTTTGTAAAGAGTTCTTGCACTAATGCTAATATGGTTAAGAGATTTCTCTGCATTTTCAACTGGCTTCAACTCTATCACAAGATATCTGGAGTTACAAAAGACTGATACCCAGACCCACGCCACTGGAAGTAGGATGTACTGGGACAAATATCAAAATACAGCTTAGAAGGAGGTTAGCTTGGGTGGTCAATGAAAAGTGCAACAGAGCTTTCAAGGTGATGCGTTGTTGCAAACGTGCAACAAACTGCAGAATTGCAACTCCCACTAGACACTATAGAGCTTTATTTGTCTCATTTTTTTAAGATAGGCACATGCAAGTCAACCTTTTTAACATTATTTGACACAACTGAAAGGTTTTGACCATGTGTTCCCTTGGCCAGATGGTCTCAACACAAACCGCCTACACAAAAACAGATGAATACTTGGAGGTTGGATAGATTGGATAAATTTATTTATAAGTTATCGCCTATCATCAGGTCATTTTATCCAGTCAGAACAATGGCATGTCATTTACATACACAAAATTGTTAAAACGGTTGCTTTGTGGTCAAAACTAAAACACACCCATATCTCCAGGTATTCATCACACCATTGGTTCAAACATACAGTGGGTTGTGAGAAATCGCATTACCCGGAGCAGTACAAGATGGATTTTTGCTAATTTGTTATGGATAGGGGCTGCAAGAACTTCTTTGTCCAAGTTTGGAACCTAATAAATGTAAAATTTCATTCACCGTATTACTTTTTGCAACATTATCTCTTATGATGTTTGTCCTCACTGCTGTGCTGTTTTGGGAGACACTGTGATTGACCTCTTGCTGTGTTGTTATGAGAGTTTATCTGTCCCTGCTCCTATCTTGATGTGAACACATGAATATGACTTGCATTTCCTGTTTTGGTTGGGTACAATCTTATCTACATTTTCCCATCAGATGTTTGTCCTCAGCAGATGATAAAACTAAAGGTTGAGTGGAAATCTGAATAATGTAATAAGAATCTTAACACTCTTAATATTGCAGAGATGTTGCAAATAAGAGCTTTTTGGGAGAAGGTAAATGTGATATTTCAAACTTTAGAACTTTTTTGTGTTGTCCATTGACTGTTATCATGTTTTTATCTTACTCTTTCAGTATGTCTTTTATCTTTTTTAGTAGAAGCCATTTTTGTAATCATAAACAGGTGAGTAAATGCTTAAGTGTATTGGAATTGGAAACCTAATTTGGATCTTTATAATTTAAAAGGTGGTGTAGTAACTTTACTAGGCAAAGAAAGTTAATCTAAACACTGAATGCAAATCACAATAAGCAAAGGGAAATGAAAGGCTGCCGTCTTTTACCCACATACATTGTTGGGGTTTAAAAAAGATTTCACTTGGCCTAGTGTGTGTATTTACAGTGTAAATAACAATGGTTGAAAAAAAAAAAAAAGCTCTACAAACGCTGATGTCCCTTGCAGGGGGATTTGCAAATGAACTAACCTCCCTGTTGGAAAACCCCGGCTTCTATCAAAGAGGTCTCAGCAGGAGTTGGCCGCCGTTCGTCTCTTCATCTCTGTCTTCGTCTGCGTGGCTCTGATTTTCTTTGGGGATTTTGTTTTTTGTTTTTTTTTTTCGTCGGCAAAATTCAAAGTGAAAGGATTTTATAGGCTAACATCCGGAGCTTTGTTTGGAGATTAGTCGAGGAGAAGCAAGATGACGAGCAGCGGCCGGCGTGTGTGCAAGTTGAAGTGCACCGTGTCCATTTGTTGTGATCTGGAGACGATGTAATGTGATGTCAACAAGCAGTAAACTATTGAAAGGTTAAAAGGTCCGATCTATCAAACATGATGTCAACACGTTAAACTGTAGCCTTTTAAGAATTGCAATAAATGACAGCAATTTACCACCTAGTTTTGGGTATGATGAGACTGTGGTTGCAAATGCTATTTATGAACCCAAAACTTTTGAAAAATATACAGTTATGAATCCTGCCAGAAGACCAACTCTCACTCAGACAGACCTACCTCCCAAGGAGTAAATGATAGAGACTCGCTGTTTTATACCTAAGTTTAGTCTTTCTAACAAGGTGCACCACACTTATGATACACAGTCAGATATGTATTCAATTCACTGTGAAATCTCATTACTTTTTGACACTAAATCCAATCCCATTGCGAATGAGTTGCATTAGCAAAAAGACTCATATTCATCTGCTGAGGGTGTTAACATGAATATCATTTTTCCCACCATGTGATTGTGAACAACGCTCCTAACCCTTCATTGCTTTCGTGAATCTCCATCTAGTAATTCATATTTTTGAATATATTAATTCTTTAAATTCCATAAACTGACATAAATGCATGTTATTTTGTAAAGATTGCATTTTAAAGAAATAGCAACCCTCTCTGAGAAGGTATTATGGACATGTCCCACAGGGAAGAGGTCCCAGGGAAGACATACAGGACAGACTGGAGTGACTATGACTGTCGGGAGTGCCTCGGTATCCACCTGGAACAGCTAAGGAAGAGTCTGGGGAGAGGGAAGTCTGGGCATCTTTACTTCCACTACCCTCAACGCTGCCCCGGATAATTAGAATAGATGGATGGTTTGCTTGTTTAAAGTTCGTAACCACTTTCTTGCAGGATGTGACTACGAATGTTTACTAAATGGATTGCTTTAACCTTTTTTAAGACATTTTCTGTTATCTTGTTTGTCCTTCTTACTGCATTATCAAGACCAATGCTAAAGACCACATCCTTGACTTCAGATCTGATAAATAAACAGCCTGCATCACGCTCCTCTCTGTAACGGTCAAGGATGGATGGCAAGTGGAAAGGGACACACACAGCAATCCTGTTGGGACTCGGGCTTGGTAAGTGCGCTCCACTTAGTGCTGTGCCAGAACAACTCTGACAGCATGTTAATGCCATCGAGGCGACGGCTGCCAGTACTCTGCTCCGTATTAAGGTTTTCCACCAGAGCAGACGCCATATGTTCTCCTCTGCCACAAACACATGTCCCCTTCCCTTTTTCTCCTCGCCTTAAAAGCACCCAGTGCAAATGAGGGAAAGGAATTAACAGATTTCTGTCAGTGCTAATGTGTTAGTGTGTTCAAAAGCCAGCGCTGTTGGAAAATGAACAGTCTTGTCATGACTAAATAAATAAATAAGTAAAAACCAGCATTTTGCCTCAACAGCAGAAGCAGTATGTTTTAACATTTGAACTCTTTCTATTTTCAAACTTGTATTTCTGAAAATTGATTTTCATGTGGCAAATTATTTTGGCACACATTACCATCTTATGCTAAATGGATAACATTTTTTCCTCATGGTTTATTTGTTTATTGAAATGACTGCAGGCATGTAAAAGTTTGAGTATGGAAATAGGTTTAAGATGCAAAAACAGCACATCATTTGAAAATAAAATAAACTGCGTAAATTTCCAATTAATGTCTCTATCTAGTCTTTCTTTGATTCCGTTCTTATTTTGATTAAAGTGAATGTCAAAGAGTGAGTTTAGTTTCCGACAGTGAGCTTCAAACTCTTTCCTTCTTTCCTATTTTTGTTTTGAAGGAGCCTAACTTTATCATTCATCACATCGCCAAGTAACATCCAGCTTTAGGTGACAGATACAGCCCTGGCTCTATTTTTAATGCTCTGCACTCTGCCGTCAGACAGTTATGTTTTCCAGACATAAAGAATTCACACTCTCGTGGCACAAAGCATACTGCAGGCTGGACATAAGGGAAAACTTTTAGACATATGACTGTACTGGTCATTATTTATTCATCAATGACCTTTTGAGGGTGTTACTGAAGTACTGTCAGACACACAGCATCAAACACATGAATTATATGGAGATCACCGTATTGAAAACCTCTCAATCAGGCTAATAGTGTATGTATTTCCTGTATAAGTGCTATTTTACTATATAAGTTAATTTTTTTTTTTTTTTTTCCTCTTTTACATCTCTACATACTGAGATTAGAGTGATGACATGAGATTGGATCACATAAATCAATTTATTAATCCTAAATCCAGGTTTCTAGCAGCAGTGTCATAATAATACAGTAATTACAGAGGCTCACAGCATGTAATATTTGTAAAATGCAAATACATTGTAAATTATACAATTTAATTTAAAAGAAATTCTATATACAACTATAAACTATAAAGAAGATAAGCCTTTGTGTCTGTAAATTAGTGTCTGGTTGAGAGGAGGCTACATCTAGTGCAGTAGGCTATACAACTGACATGACACTGGAAGTATATAGACTACTGTAAGTACAACTAATGTGATAAAGGTCAGTGCAGGTTTATATGGCAGAGAGGTAGTGCAGGGTGGTGATGTGTGCAAATATCCATTGTCAATTTGGTGCAAAAGAGTAATACACCTAGAGAACTCTAGTGTAATAGTCTATATACCTTGTGTCTAATAGTGTCCAATCAGTTCTAGTTCTAGGTAGCAGTCTACAGTGTAGGTTGATGATGTGCAGTCAGTGTTCATAGTGCACAAAGATGGTGTTGAGCAGTCCAGAATATACAAAAGATTGGTGTCCATTCGGCTATAGATCCAAATCAGAAGAAGTTCTAGCTTAAATGTGTCTATTATTTTACAAAAGCAGCAATAATAATAAGAAAGTATAAAATAAGAAGGAACACAACCACTGTATTACATTAGGGTTGAGTTTGACACCATGCACTGGGTAATCCCATGTATATATATATATTTTTTTAAATATATTTATGACTTGTTATTCTCGTTGTCTCCCCCTGCATGGGCAAGCCCAGACTAAAACCTTATAAAACATTCTGTCTGATCTGAAGTTATGAATTATGAATGGAGATACCAACATGTGTGTATGTGTGTGAGTGGGTGAGAAGACAGTAAGAAAGACGGCAGAATAGAGTCTGATCAGGATTAATGAGTTATGATAATGAGAACAAACAATTGTTTGATAGTGGAAGAGGAAGCCCTGCAGATATTTTAACTTGAGTGAAAGAAGAAGAGAGAAACAGAGGGAAGTGTTCTGTGTACTTTCTTTGCTCAGAGCTAGTTCTGAGCTGAGTTCAGACACAGGAGTGCTTATTGTTTATAAAGCACATGTTGATCCTAATTACACTTGTAAATTGTACCATCACCTGCAAATGTTAATGTTAGCTTAACAAAACATGCTTATTTTGTCACAGGTCATGTTTTACGTCTTGTAGAGTTGTTCTGTTTAAAAGAAAGTGACAGATTAAAACAGTTCATAAAGTGTTATTGTTAATCCTATTAAACAATTAATCTTTTCTGTGAAAGCTGATATGTTTTTCCAGCTGAAACACAAGGACCCTCATTAATAGACTGCTGGTTTAGTAACTGTATATATTTACAGCTTATGTTCTTAACATTTAATAAGGCTTTTTTGAAAGATACATAGTAATTATAAGCAACACAATACACTTTTGATACAATAAATATAGAAATTAAAATAGATACCCTAATTCCTAAAGGAAATGAAATATAAACAAAGCCTTGTCGTTAAGTATATTAAAGAAGCGAGTAAAGTATAGCCGCCTAATACTAATAGTCAGATAGTTGTATCAGTTTTCTACATTTGTGGACTCTTTGTCACGTCACAAGTAATGATCTTAATGTAGTTTAGGGAGACAATAGTCTGTTGCAGCAGTGTTTGAGCAGCACTGAACCTACTGTCTAGTCCTTATGTTACAATAATATGATGAAAGACACGTATAACACAAGATTACTGTAGAAACTGTTAAACGGTGGTTTCATCTCACGCCGTATCTGCTTTAAATCCAGGCTGGTGTAAAGAAAGTAAGTTTAGCAACTCCGTAATTCCAGTCCATCACTTCTTCTATGTATCTCTTGTATATGTAGATCTTTTTTCTCCTTCATGGCTTCTCAACTTGGCAAGTATTAAGTGGAAAACAATGATGGTTTGGCTTTTTTAAAAGGGTATTTCAGTTGCCCATAGAGTACGCTGCTTGTTGTGTTGCTTAGATGACCGCGTTTAGAGAACTCGTGCGTCTCATCAGTGTTACACTTGGGTAACGTGCGTGTGTGTGCTTACCCTTTGAAACTTGTGCCCATCATGCCGTTCTGCCAAGGCCTGCTTCCTCCCACACACCTGGACGGCCACCTGGTCCATCCGCTGAAGGCGCTCACACACTCACACTGCAACCGCTCCTTGACGGTTTGATGAGTGTGTAACATCATGAGCAACGCTGTTTGCTTAGAAGAGGGATTGGCTAGCCTTCTGTTCAGCCTTCAGGTTAAGTATTGATCTCTTCGCCGCCTCCTTTTTCTTGGACTCAGTAGCTGTTTTTCTGTCTTACTGTTTTATCCCAACAAAGCCAAAAAAAGTTTGGGTACACATATATGTTCCCCTAACAAACGAGGCTTTGTTCTGTGGACTTGCGTAACCTTTATACCCTTTTTATAGCAGCGACAAAATGAGCCGAGTTAATGAGGAAGATTCACACAAATACGCTCACCTGATGAAAACGGCACTGCTGCTAATGTGCTACAGTGAGGGCAGGGTACAAGTGTAAGTGCCAAATGGGCTCAAGGGTGTTCAGTGGTTAGAAGTGTTTGGGTGTGATGCTGAGCGAACGTTGTGATTGGCTGTTCATCCTAACATGAACAAAAATGTAACCCAAACACTTTCCAGTTCCGACCAGACAGTGCTCATTCTTCTTACTCTGTATTGTAGAAAGAAAGAAAAAAGTGTATATAATTCTATGTATAACTGTGTATAATTCATTGTTAGCCTGTTAGCTGCTAGTTATGACTACAAATGTTGATTCCTTTAACCTTCAAAATAGCATATGATCAGGAATTTTTAGCTTTTCCTTGTAATGATGCAATGTTTTCTAACCCAATGAAGAGATTAGAGAACAAAATGGGCAATATTTGTAAGTTATGAATTACTTAATACATATTTATCTTGTATCTGTTTTAATTTCTATATTTATTGTATCAAAAGTGCATTGTGCTGCTTGTAATTGCTGCCTTATTAAATGATAAGTCCAAACAATAATTTCTGTTTTATTTTTTACAGAATACCCTGCAAATACAGTTCACATGACACCTTTAACATGCAACATTAACTAGACATTCTGACCACACAAGACAATCTTCACTGGTAATACTCCACTGCAAAACCTCTGGGGCCATTCTAAAAGTGCAAAATAAAAAATACTGTGTGTAAAATACTGTCACTACTGAGACCTGTTGGTTCCAGTATCAACAGGCAGCCACTCTGCAGTAAACAGTACCTCCTAACTGGGTTGCTGGCCATGCTGTAACACATATTGATCTATAATGCATGCTTCTGGCAGTGAGGGAGAGCAGAATTGGATTCCCAGGAAAGAGGGATGCTGATAGAATTGGCAACCCTGTGCTTCCTATTCCTCCTGTTTGCATATGTGACCTCAATATCTGACTGAGAACACGGAGTTGAATCTGACCACTTAAACAGACTTGCATAATGGAGCTGGCCTTGTTTGAATCGATTCTTTGAAATACTGATAGAAAGCAAAAGGGTTGTTGCTGTGGGAGGCCATTGTGGAGAAAGAGTTATGACGTTGGATGCAACTATACTGCTCTCTCTCATGTGTCCAGTCCAGAGAATTCTTTTAGTGATTTATGTTTCCCGTTTTATTCTTACTTTCCATCCCCAAATCACATGTCAACAAGTTATTTGACTTGATTTGATTTGAGTTTTGAGATCTTTTCCTATAGGCAGTGTCCCCATTGATAATATTTCTTACTTTGTGCATTTAGGCCCTTTATACACATTCAAAATCTGTTTAACATCACATTAAATGCATATCTCCAAACCTCATAGTTGACGACCTTTAGAAAGAATAAAAATGTAGAAAAAAACAGAACTTTTCATGTACTTGAGATCTCAGCTCACTTCAAACATATATAATGTTGTTTGTAATGTACATGTCTGTGGTAATTACATAAATAATAATGGCAGTGGTGATATCAGGCTTGAGTTTACTATTTATGGCCTCCAGATTTCATTACTTTTAATTGTGACAAAAAGCAAAAAAAAAAAAAAAAATCAGTTATAAAATATCAGTTAACCCTCAATAAAACCCTTCAGTATATCACAATATTCTTTCCATGTATTGGTTATATGTGGATTGAGATATCTTATATAATGCTCTTAGGAAAAAAAAAACGTAAGTAAGTAAGTTTAACCAAAAAGCTTTTAGTGTCGAAAATAAATATGCAGCCTAATTTTGCTCTCCTATCTTTTCAGTTCTTTTTGCCTTAACCTAATCATAAAAGTAATTTAATTTTGTCATCACCGAGTGCTAACACCACACAATTCTCCTAATACCTGATTATACACTGTCTATACACCATGTACCAGACATCTCACATGTGGTACATTCAAATTTGGAAGATGAGGTCTTGTGTGTAGGGCTGTGGTGCCATGAATGACCCAGCCTTAGTAATTGATGACCTAACTACGTGTGCAGTGAATGTAATGGGCTGTTTTCATTACCTGTTGTAAAGCAGGAACATGACAGTGAATCTGTCAATTTTACCCGATAAAAAAACCTAAAGAGGATCATTCATCTGAAGCAGAAGCTGTGGGATTGAGACAGGCAGCATGTGCTTTGAAAGTAAACCGCAGCACATGATTTTTTTTTTTTTTACATTTGTGGTTGTTTAGGAAGAGAATCACATAGCAGAGCTCAGGAGGCATGATGCTGTGATTGCTTTATCAAACCAATGGCAAGAGTGGAGCAAAAAAGTTTGGGGAAGGATTGTAAGCCGCAGAAAAAGGAGAAGTGAGTTAAAAGTCCAAAAAAAGAAGCATTTGGAGACAGGAACAACCAAGGAGTTCAAGTAAAATCCAAATGGTCCTCTGTAAAGGCCTAAAAAGTGATGCAATGCCTTGTAACGTGAGCTGTAAATACACATTGTGGACATGACAACAACGCTGCACACTGACACACACAAAATGATTTATTAATGTTTCCCCATTCAGATAAAAGATACCAAACAGAAACCAAACTGAGCAGCTTAACATGGAGCAAGTGTCAATATCAGTGCAGCTTCCACACCTCACTGCCGCTGCCTCAGGCGTACAAGCCCAGTTACAACTGATGGCAACATTGCATTTCCTGGTGCTTTAGTTTTTATGTCAGTGCACACACCACGCAGAAGCAGAGAAGTAAGTGTAAAGTAAACGTGAGCTACTTAAAATATATAATCTAGAATGACATTCAAAGGCTCCTTAGTCCTGTTCATTTTATTACACTTGTTCATGGTAAGCTAAGACTTTAAACTTTATCTATTGACAAAATGTTAATAGCTAGTTACGTTAACATGGGTTTATGATGTTGAACTGAAAAAAACAAAGGCTGTCACTTATTCAGAAGCATTTTCCTGGAGATCCTATCGGAGGCACAGATCAGCGTCTATTCTCCAGTGTCAGACCCTAAGAAGGGTCTGGCATCTAGTGACAAAATTGCAAAATGTAATTCTAAAACCCTCCCCCTTTTGACATCCTTTAAGCACCTACAGAAGCCCTAAAGGGACACACCTACCATTAAACTCCTTGATGAGTTCACTTAAACACGTGGAAACAAAATTAGTCAAGTTTCTAAATGCCTTAAGCTCTCATAATATATATGTACAAACAAACAAACAAAACATAAAAAAACAAAACAAAAGAAGTGCATCTTCTCCAGCAGTGCTCAGTTTGTCAGTATTGGGCACTTTTTTATTAGTCAAAATGATAGTATAACAATGATAGCATAACAATGCAATTTTATTTAAGAGGATGATTTTGTATTTTCGGATCATGTCAATCAAACTGATGATTTAAAGACAGTGATGGTAAAAGTCTCAGTGATTTGTCTCATGTGGAAATAAGCACATGTCTTTAGTTTCCTACATCGTAATAGCCACCTCTGCTGCGTGATTGCTTTCTTCAAATTCAGCAATGTCACCAGAGCAGCTCTGGATTGTCGTCAAATCGTCATGGTGACAGCTAAGCTCAGAAGTGTCAAACACAATAACACAACAATAAAGTGCTTTCTGTGTTTTGTCTCTGACAGTGCAGAGAATCAAAAAAACAAATAGTAACATAAACATAACCTTCTTTGGCAAATTTATCAAAACATAACTGCATTAATAAGTCTCCAGTAAACACAGAGATTGTATAAAACAATTGATACTGATACACTGCCAAAGTTCTAAAGCTTTAATACGAGATAAGTCAGAGAAAGTCAGACTGTGGGAGGTGTCTGTCAACTAAAAGCTCCAATTAAGAAACTTTTTTTGAGGTTAGAAGATCGAGATGCAGTGAAAAATAACCATGAAGGCAAATGTCACACAGCGCCTATGAAAATCAACTCAAGCTTGAGATGTGCTCTAATAAACTGCACAAAGATATCCAAATACCATGCTCTAATTACGTTATCAACATAGGCCTCTAACATCAAAGTGAGTTTTCATTAAAAAAAGCACAATCCTGCCCTTTTCCTCGTCTCCTATTCAAGAGCAAACTAATCAAACGACTTCTATGAATAAGTTGCTTCTTAAAAGTTGGAGGAAACTTTAGTTGTGATCAATTGGGCTGTTTTGGCACATCAAGATAAGCCTCGGTAAAATATCTATTATACCTCAAAAGACAAAACTGAAAATGATTGAAATTTCAACATGAAAGAAACATGATACAAAAATGGCTGCCATAAATCTATCTAAACAGATGTTTTGGTTTGTCTTATTTGTTTTCATGGCTAATTAGTATGCTATACTTTCTGATGCATAAAGTAGCTTAGTTGTGACTCACGCTCAATACGTTTACATCAGACACTTGACAAAGATGTGCACAGAATGGATAGTGCATGTTCTTTGCTGTAAACAGGTTAATGATTGAGCATGAATCAGATTTGAAGAATGGAATAGTTTCTTATACAGTTTGTATACTACAGGCAAAATAAACAACATTTAGGACCTCCATAATGACAAATCATTTATCTTCCAGTGGTTTGGTAACGGCTCTTCCACTTGTGGCCTCTAGAGGTCCCTGTTGCACTTCCACAAGGATGACAGGAGAACCCATGCAGGTTCAGTGCAGGACTCTTGTCACTGTATTTGTGGCTAGCTTCAAGCTTCTGTGTCTAAAGGTCATGTTCCAAAGTATCACGTTTGCACCTGTGTTTTAAGTCAATGCAGAGGGTTATTTTCAGATAAGGAAACTGATTTAGTGTTATAGCAGTTATGAATGTAAGTAAGTCATATGTTGAATTTAAAGTTTTTGGCTGTTGTGTGAGCTAAATACATAAAGAAGACCATGTTACAAATTAAATTAATAAAAAAAAAAACCATTATGTAAAGGTGCAAATTATTTTACTTAGTTTATGTAAATACAATGTAGCCTTGCCATCCAACATTATATAAAAACCTGACAAATAAGCAATAATTTCATCTGTGATGGGTTGGAATTATTAAATGAAAAGCATTTACAGCTTCTCTGTTCTAGGGAAGCTAGTTCTGTACATCTAGGCAGTGACCTCATCACTCCTGTAGGTGCCTGCCGTGGTTGAGATGGAACATGGGAACAGAACAGCAGTAGCAAAAGTGACACCTGTGCTCTTATGTGAGAAGTGTGGCACCGAGCCAGAACAGCCGAGTGAGGAAGCTGCACAGGAAATATATGATATTTATATACAGGGTCAGTACCCTATGTCAAGGTATTGGCTTACATCAGGAGTTGGGCTCTGGTGTTATACAGCAGCTGTCCACTGCTCCACTGGGCAATGGCAAGGGTTAAATGCACATAACGTATTTCCCCAGAGACCATAAAGGTGGCAGGGATATAAACGAAGCACAGAGAAAAGTCTACCAGAGAAGATCCACGTCATTCATGCTTGTCATTCACTGAGCTCTTTCTTTTTCAGAAAGCACTGCCACCCTCTGGGACACTACTACCATGTGTTGGGCTTTTCTCTTTTCCTCAGGCAAAAAAGAATAAAAAAATGCTTGACTTTGGTCAGTGGTGGGAATACATTCAGTATGAGGTGACTGACTAGAGATGTGACTCTGCAAAAGACACATATGGGCTTGTAAACATAACATTTGGCAGGTGTGTTACATCATATATTGATACTTCTGTATTCGATATCTCAGCCATAAATGTCATCAATCTTTAACAAAGTTTGACTGAATAGTATGGTTCAGGAGGGTTACAGGTAAATTCCACGGTGCTGTCAACAACATAAACTAGTAATTACTACTAAAGCTGTGATTACAGCAACAAATGAGCAACAAATTGTATTTGAAGTAAAATTCTTAAATGTTTGTGCATTTCCATTAATTACGATAAAGAAGCAAGTACATCTTTAGCGCTGCGAGAGGCTGGAGTTATAACTATAAACTACTACTTGGGCTCATCACTTATGAGTCTACCGTACAACACCACTTGGAGGACCTTGGCTTGGGGTCCCTTGTGGGTCTGGATTTGTGGTACACTTTGGAAGAGTTAAATACTACAGTCAGCTGATTGGACGATAGATAATCCACGCTCAGTGTACCCCACAGTGGAAGCAAAACTTTATATTTGGGACTCTTCATGCTCTTCTTGAAAATAGACAATGTCTCTAAAAGTGTTGAGACAGAACAGCACTCTACTACTTCAGTGGAAACACGATTTCAGATCTGTTGGCACTGGGAAAGCAGTCAATAAATGAAATGAAAATGAAAAACTGAATTCTGTTAAAGTGCGAAAAGCCACTTTTCATGTAGATTATGATAAAACTGTATTTCCTTGATGATTATGTTAGACTCTGGTATTTTTCCGTAAACCTAACTGTAATAACAGTGCTTACTGTACATACTGTTTGGATCCACTTGGTTAGGCATCATAGACTAAAAAAACAGCTACAGTTGGATTTTGGCTCATGTATGATTGAATACACAGACAGTATGTCTAGTGGCTTCTGACCCAAGTGTGTTTCTGATCTGTGGATCTAAACACAAACTAGGTCAGTACTTTTAAAGGATGCAGTAGATACAGGAAATCCACTCCTGACTTTGAGGTCTGTATTTTGTCAAGGTTCAAAAAGAAGTCCAAAGCCAAATAACAGACCCTCGGCAGGAGTCTGTCCTCTCTCTGCGATGCCAGTGCTCGGCCATCTGTGATGCCTCGGCTGTTTGCGGAGTAATGACAAGCCATGCCAAAATAATTAATCCATTCTTGTCTTTGCTCATCAACTTGCAACCGAACTTCATTATTTTCTTTTAAAATGAAGACTTCAAATGACAAAATTTGTCAGCTAAGATGCTTTCAGAGCCTGACACACTCACAGATCACAGCATTTTTGCTGGTGTGTGATCACCTATCTATTGTTGGTGGGTTACCTTCCAACCATGAAAGATCTTGTGGAATAGACTGATACTGGTTGATAATAGCTGTCAAACAATTGATAAACATATGAATAAAATGAGGCTGTAAAATGTTGAGATTGTCAAAGTAAAAGCACAAGAATGTCCATTTCCATCATCCTGAGAGTAACCAAAACTACATTTACAGAGAAAGAGTGACTGTCTCCTACCAGACTAAAATGACACCATCAAATTTCAAGCTCAGGGATCCCAGTGACTCCATGGTATAGTAAGTTGCACTTTGTCTGTATTTTTTGACAAGACAGAAACAATGACTCCTGAATCCTAGGGCACCTTCAGACCTGGCACTAAAATCCAGACAGAGTGATCAGATCCAGTTCTTGGTGCTCGGTGAGAATGGACTAAATGTGTCTTGTGTCACAGTTGGAATTGGCCTGGGCTGCGTTTATCTAGATGTATATGTCTCTTGAGCTTTGAATGGGACTGCATTCTGCTCGCATTGAGAAATTTCCTCTATCAATGATTTTGTGTGGGTTTTTTTTCAGCCAAACATCATTTGTAGAAGCAACAGTTGGTTGTATTTAAGCTCTCAATTTTGTCAGTATATTATGATCAGTGTTAATTTTGACAGCAAATTTGAATTTAGTTTGGTCTTTTGACTGAAATGCAATTTAGTTTTAGTCATAATTTAGTCATCTGATCTTAGTCTAGTTTTAGTCGACTAATTTAATAACAATAAAATTAGCAGATGTCCGCTTTCCCTCAATGATAAACATTTTTTAACATTGTGTGATATTTAAAAGCCGTTTTCTTTTCTTTTCTGATTGGATCTCTCCCTTTATTGGATTTCATCTCCTTCTGTTCATTTTTGTTTCATTTTAATTCGTTAATGAAAGTGTCGATACATTCAGTCATAGTTTTCGTTCTCATAATTTACTTTTTATTTATTTTTTGTTTCATTTTCGGCCACACAAAAATGTCGTTGACAAAAACTCTGATGAAAATTATTCGTCAACAAAATTAACACTGATTATCATAGGAGTTTTCCAGAGGTGAAGCATTGCTGTAGGCTCATAATACGTAATCAATAATGAAGCCTTGTACATCAGTGAGAAAATATAAGGCTAAACAATCTTAGACACTTTTAGAGGGCTTAGAATCAATAAAATAGAAAGGAGAATGACTGATCACAATATCCGAGCTGTGTTGGTGTGCGTGGGACACAAAAATGGATGCCCAGTGCTGATATTACCTACAGTTCAAGCTATTTTAAATATAGACCTGAGCATGCAGAATCGGGACTTGAAAGGCACGCTGAGTGACAGAGAGATGGTGGCAGATCAGAGTGAGGAATACATGTAAAGCAGCCCGAGAAGGAACGTGAGACCACGGACACGGCAAGGGAAAGATGGAGATGATGGCGAAGAGCAGAGGCTTGGGACGCCTGATGTGGAAAACGTCTATCTGGTGACATGTGCATTAGCATCTCGTCTGAGCGCGCTGTGACATTGAGTGGGGGTGACACAGAGAGATGTGTAGTAGCCTCGTAAACCACAATCACGTCCTCCCCGGTCTCTCTAGCCCTCTATCTATCTTGCATAGGCTGTCACTCTTCCTCAACTCACGACGGCTACCCTTCCGATTCGTCGCTCCGAGTGTCTGCCTTCCTTCTGTTTTACTTATCTGGCCTGCAGGGATAAGCTCCAGTCCATTAGCTGAGAGCCTGACCTCTTGTAAACATTACTCTCAGTGTGGGTCTTCAAAAACAAATTCCTAATGCAAGCGTAGGAGTTTATGTAGTGGAGTCTACAATCACGGCATACCATTTTAGGCAGATTTATGGCCAACTTTTTGCGATTACTGACTAAAGCTACATTAGTGCACAAGGTGTTTACTTAATACTAGACCTTAAGCATTCATTAAGCTGATCAGAGACAGTAATATAAACCCAATTTGAGTAATAATAAATTAATAAACATAATTTTATCACAAAATGTATGAGATTGTGGGATTTTGTCTGATCTGGCGAAAGGTTGTGATAGCGGATGGGTCAGAAATCAAACTTATATTGATATATTTCTGTTCCATGATAAAAAAAAAAATTGGCCTGTAGTTCTTTACTGATTTTGACTTTGACTACAGATTGAAGAAGAAGATAATGAGATCTGTAATCAAACACTGTTCCACACAATGAAGCATTACACACGATGCTATCATCTAGGGTTGTGTTTGTGTTTTTTTGTTTTTTTTTTAAATCAATTTATCAACTGGAGAGAGACTAATGTTGCCAAACTGTAGCATGTCATGTACCCTGCCTTCCCCACCTTAGCTCTGTGGAAATATCTGATGAATGCTGGCAGTTGATGCACTGTTTTCTAATGCCCATGGACACTGGCCACTAGATGCCCTTCATTTGTATGTGCAATGTTAAAGTGTCTTTAAGAGGACTATGAAAAAGTGCAGCCAAAGTGTTTTTAAGTTAAGTTACTCTTTATTATACCCTTGGGGAAATTCATTCTCTGCATTAATCACATCCAGTGGAGCAGTGGGCAGCCACTCAGGAGTGCCTGGGGACCCTTTCCAGATTTTGCACCAGTACAAACAATAGACTAGTGCATGGTTTTGTTTTGTTTTTTATGTGGTGGTGGAAACTCCACACAGAAAGGGTCCGCTCGGCCTGGGAATTGAACCTTAGGTCATTCTTGCTGTGAGGTAACATCTTTGCCATTGCACGGTGTTGTCCTAGAATGAAAACAAAACAAAAAACAGAAGAAGTAATTAATGAGAGAGGGATAAAATGAAGAAAAAGGTCATAATTTTTGCACTTTTGTAACACATCAATCATCAATAACACATAAATGTTTGCTGTTTGAATATTGTGTAGTGTAGCAAAGTGATGAGCAGGCAATAGAGAGCATAAATATGATGTATGAGTGACTGAATGGAGGAACCTTAGTCCTCCTGGAGGGTTAATAGCATGGTTTGCTTTCAATGGATCAATAGATCCATAGGCAGCCTGACATGAATGGATGTTTTAAGAGCTGCTTTTGTCAGACCTTTCCTCAAACACCGATTTTAAACATCTGACATTGTGACCCTTGAAACGAAATTGAATGTAGATTGAATGGTTCACCGTAAAAAACAAAAAAAAAACTCAAGGCGAGATTTGTTTGGAAAAGCAGAATTTAATACGTCATTTTTCAGTCTGTGTTACAGTCTTTGGTCTTGAGAGTTGTTTACAGCCTGGAGAAGCATAGAGCAGTGCAGAAAAAAAAAACAAAAACAAAAAAAAACAGCAGATGCTTGGGCAGACCGGCCTGGCCTTCCTAATCGCACAAACAGGAAACATATTGAGCCAAAATCCCATCAACAATCGTCATAAACTGCACTACAAATCTCTATTTATACAGATGTCAGCGTTAGCGTTTCAGCTCTACAACTGTGAACTTCTTCCTTTTTTTTTCTTAAGTAAAAGATTCAAGAAAGGTCGCAGAGAGAAATTAAGCAGACACACAGAGGTAATCGGACATCAGAGGATAGATTTCATTCACTCAGTTTTCCTCATTTCCCGTCGACCCTTCACCACAGCTGGAAAAGCAAATGTCAGCGAGGTGTTAATTGCTGCCGCCTCGTATCTTAGGAGTCAATGCACTGATGCGTGTCAAGATGTAGTGTGCAATATCACCTAAATGTGGCAAATATTTGAAAAAAATTAAAAATCTTAAAAAAATTTCCTTTCTCTTTGACATTTATCCTCTCCATTTCCAACACAATGTCTCTCTAACTAAAACAAATCAGCTTTTTTTTTCCAGCCGACCCTGTTTGACATCAGCATAACACTGTTCGGTGATTACTCGCCAAGAGAGGGAGATGTAAGAAGCTACAGAATATCACACCGCACAGACTGATTAACAATCTGTCAGAGACTTGTTGTGCAGCGGGAGCTTTCCTCCAGTGGTTTTGGCTGCTGCCTCAGAGGACAGCCCTGGAACAATGACTGAGGTCCACAGCTCTAATGGAATGGAGTGTGTTTTGTGTGAACGAGAGATACTACAGTTTGGTCATTGGTTTTTGGAGTCATACTTGGACTGTGGGTATAATTTAAGTCACAATAACTTGAGATGATATTGTAATTTCCAATAGATGTACTATATATTATAAATGGATAAGACGGACATGTCCAAAGTCAGGCCTGGAGGCCAAATATGGCTGAAGGTGAGATTTTATGCGACCCTCAGCTTCAGTGATAAAAAGTAATGTTTATGGCCCCAACAGCAGCAGCTCTGTCACACAGTATTAATATACAGGTACAAATCCATCTAAAACCTGTTCAGATCCATCTAAGACATGTTCATATCTATCTAAAACATGCTCAAATCCAAATAAAACCTGTTCAAATCCAACTGAAACCTGTTCAAATCTACCTAAGACCTGTTCAAATCCAACTAAACCCTGCTCAAATCCACAAAAAAAACCCCAAAAAACAAAAACAAAAAACAGTTCAATGACATCTAAAACCTGTTTAGCTCTAACTATGTTATGCTATACTGTTCAAATCCAACTTAAATCTGTTGAAATCCAACAAAAAACCTGTTCAAATGCAACAAAAAACTGTTCAAATCCAACAAAAACCTTGTGGAATAAGAATAACAGACCCTACTGGCCCTTGGAAGGTTTCCTCTGATCAAATGTTCCCGAAATCCTGGGAAATCTGAGCTATGATAATGAACATTTGAGGTCTTGGAGACTTGATGGGGCCCATTCATGAAGGTCCCATGACTGTAGAGGGCATCAGAGGACACATCTTAGTCACTTAAACACACCCTGAGGCCCATAAGATTGGAGCTAAAGAGCTTGGAGAAAATTCCAAACCTATAGACAACCTCTTAAAGTTGCCCAAAAGTTTTTACCAGCGCAATATGTTTCCACCTGTAATCCCATTGTAAATTTGTAGATAGAGTGCTCTTTTTATTTTATCATATTGCTAATTTGTCTTGACCTGGTTGCACCTTGTAAACTTTCTTGGTGGCTCTCTTTTTATATTTTCTAACATGATTTTTTTCTTTATATGTGAACTGCCTTCATGTGAATTTACCCATTGTGGGATCAATACAGTCTAATCTTATCTCATCTAATGATGTTGATGATGATAATGTTCACAGTTATTAGTTCTCAGGTATAGGCCTAAGGAATAGTGCATCAGCTTTTTTTCAGGAGGAGAATGTGGTTGCTAGGTTAGGAACTAGTACACAATACATTTATCATTGAATGGCATGTTTTGCACTATAAATCTTAATTATTCTAAAACAAAATCATTTCTGCACACACAAATGTCATAATGTGAGCAAATTTTGAAAGGCTACAAAACACAAATTCAAGGCTATATGTTACTCAGTTTTCCATATTAGTAATACTAACGGTCCACATATGCAAATGAAACCAGAAGGACAAAGTATTGACTCGAAAATGAGAAGTTGCAACCGTCAGCTGCATTTCCACACTGACTTGTTTGAGGAAAGTGAGTGAACCTGAAGTCAAAACTCTGTGCTTTAAATACCACTGTCTCTACTCCCATCTCTACCGCTCCCCCCACTCCTACTCCTCCACAACTGTTTACTTACTCCGCCATCTTCAAGTGCAGATAGGATAGGAGTGATTGTAGGTTTACTCTATACTTCATTCACACCTACACTAAAAAGCAAACTGTGACAAGCTCCAGCTTCGGCATGAAACGAAACATGATCTCATGCGTGAATTCTGCAATAAAAAATAAAAAAAAGACAGAAAGTTTATGACTGAGAGGGATGAAAAACGAAAGAAATGTTTTGGGGTAAATATTAGTTGAAAAAGCTCAGTCTGTGTCTTTTTTTATGTGAAAGAACAATAAGGCTCACTTCAGAAGTTGCATTTTGATCTGTCTTTTCAATCTGAAACATGTGGCTCTCGACTGTTTTCAAACCTTGTATCTACTGGCATCCTCCACGTTATATTGATTCTAACTTTTCTGTTTCCGTCTGCAAAGCAACACCGGCTTTTCATTGGTTACAGTAGCACTTTTCATATATTCGCAACTCTATTTTATATAGAGTGGATTTCACTGTTTGCGAACCACCGTTAAGGGTCCACTTTATTAGTTCTCACCCAAACAGGAAACAATCTATTTAGTTTGATCCATCAGCAAAAAAACCCAAGCATTTTAAAATACACATTGCATTTTACCTCCCTCGGTGCTTTACGTTTGCCCTCTGCCCATGTTTTTAAGTTGGACAATATTGTTTTGGTTCCTTTTTATTCCGCTCTCAGGAAAACTTAATGTTATGCTGTTTTTGTCGCCAATTTATGACCCTCTTCCTGTTTGGATTTGTCTAATTTGGGTCTCGGCGTGCATGTTGGGTGGCACTGAGGTTCGTATGGAGCATTCACATTTATCCAAGTGTACCGTGCTAACAGAGCAACCGCACCAGAGTCCGTTTAAACCGCACCAAACGCGGCAGGAGTGAACGCACCTTAGATACATGCCAGCTCCAAATGTGTTTAGTGCAACTATACCTTGCATTAAAGCTGGACACATTTAATCCTATCACTCTGTCTGTACTTTAATGCCCAATCTCAGTGGCTCCCACGAGAAAGACAGCGACCAACAGTTGCAAATACAGGCAAGACATAAGCGTCTGTCTGTAGTTACAACCCCTCAAGTGGGTGTGCTAACGAAAGAGAAAGACATGCAAAGAGAGGGCAAAAGAGGAAGCATCCGTCTTCCTCCCAATTAATAGCACTCTTTATCTGTTTCTTCTAGTTCCTCAAGCAGCTCTCAGTCATCTGGGGCTCTTTTTTAACCAACTTGTCCCGATGATGAGGTGAAGCACATAAAAACCCATCCTATTTGCTGTCTGAGTGCTATTTTCACGTCAGCGCTTCTTGTCGGGTTTTCTTCGGAGGTCTGTGTTGTTTTTGTTTTCCGACACATAGAGATAAGGAACTTTGCCCCCTCCGGAACTGTTCCACTTCCATTTTCCCAGTTTGCTCATCAGCGAATGTGCGCAAGACTGTGTGCTTGTGTGTATTAATATACTGTACACGTGCGAAAGGCGTTAGGAGGCAAAGAGATACAAGGCACAAACAACGGTAAGAAATCTGGAAAGTAAAATGAAGAATCCTGCAGCTGCCTTTATGAACTCAGTGGGATTGATGACTTAACGTGCAGCCAGCTCAGTGGAAATAGGTTAACGCTTTTATGTAATTAAACATTTACATGCTTTTATGTATGTTACACACATGGCACCTTGAATCATTCATGTTCTTGAGGAGAGGAATACGGCATGCGATCTTTTGCATGTAACGAGCAGCCAAGTAGTGTTAAACAAACACAAAACACAGACAAACACGAAGTTGGAAATAGCATCTGCAATACAATATGTAGTGCCTTCTGCATAAATAATAGTTATGTGATGTAATGACAACAAAATTAACTGTGGAAAATGGAAACTGGAGTATCAGAAATGTGGAAAAAGTTAAAAAATGGATCAAAGGTGAGTGTTCCTTTTTACAAACATTATATTGTTTTACATTCAAGGCGCATGCATGTAGTCTTACTCTCAGTTTCTCTCTAGGTTAACCTCCAGGATAATTACTCACCCATTCTGATTGTACTATCAATGTTTTGTTTAGATACTTGAGACTCTTTTATTTGTGAAGAGTCCATTGCTTATTTGTTATTTGGGTTTTTATGAAGTGAGAAATGATTATTTGTACATTTGTGAAGTGATTCTGTGAAAAAAGCGCACACAAAAGCTCATCTTCACTATCTTCACTTCAGTGTAACATCACTATGCCTATTTACCTTTACACAGCACAACAGTAGCACAAATCAGAGCAATCTATACCTGGCTTAGTCTAAGAGAATCCAAGCCAACCGTTGTGAGGCTTTTTGGCTCAGATGTCCAAGGTCTTTGATTGAGTGGATCATGTTAAATGAATGCACCATATCCAAGACATGGAACTTTGCCCCAAGTTGAGTGCCTGGTTTCAACACGAACTCAGGAAAAAAAAAAAAAAAAAAAAAAAAGGAAAAACAATAATCATGATGGATTGGATTGGTGTGGTGCACCCAGAGGTGGACATTTTTTGTTCTGTTTGTTCTTTTACACAAGGCAACCTGAAGAATAATGTTAAATAACACTGGACACAAGCTGTAAATATTGTATAAGGCTGACATAAACTATTCTGTTTATGAATAGCTGGCTAAGATGTGTGGATCAAAACACTCTTTGCTTCATTCCCTGAGATCAGACACAACAAATCCCAAGAAAAGTGAGGAAGTCCAAAATAATATAATAAGATAACACTATATAGGCTAGTGTTAATGTTTAGCAAAGCTATCTGGACGCCCATGGGGATATTTTCTTGTTCTGTTCCCACTAGCAGTTCCATCCATCTTAGAGGACTTTCACGTCTAATCTTTTTTTTGTCCAGACTTTCCAGTTTTGGTCCAACCTTACAGACAGAAAACACAGAACTACTCTCTACAGTTAGAAAGGTACACAAAATTACTTTAAAAGTGACATTTCCAGATTTTTAAATCAGACTTAGATGTGGTACCTGAGCTATATACACATATCTATACTAGATTACTGTCTGTGTGAATGCAATCTCAATGAAACAATATGGTGTCAAGGTAAAACTGCATTTTAAACAATATTCTTTCCTATGTAGAAGTAATGCTACAGAGAGCTTTGTTATGGTGCATTATTATTGTTACAGACCAACATTCGGACACTACAGTGCACTCCGAGGTACTACTTTATAACATACACACCCTAAACTATCACCTCTTGGCCATGAGCGTCTTTACATAAAGCTCTCTGGTAAATGCAGGTTACTTTAGGGCAAGTGAATTCATCTTCTGCAATAGCTCTTTCATAGATAAGATGGCTTGAGAAGAGTTTTTCCTCACATGACCCAGAGGATACAAAACAGCACCCTAACCCTTTGGGGCAAATTACTGACGCTGGGCTAAACAGCTATCGGTCTATGAACTTGGTTTATATATAGATGCACTTTAACATCTTCCTCATTTGACTGTGAGCTGAGAACTGGATTCAGTCAAGAACAATTAGAGATAACCAAAACTGACAACAGAGCCCGATTCTTCAAATGTTGAGATGCCAAACCTACTGTGTTTCTTTTCAAACATGAAAAACCAATTAGGAGCTTTAGAATGTCTTGGTCTTTCATAAACATTTGCCTGCGTAATTGTCCCTGATGTTTAAAGGTTTCATGTCCTTTAGCAGAGTACTACATGTGACAAGCAGCTGTGCCTTCCACACCTTCTTATCCTCAAGTGAAAGTCAAATATCTTTCTAGGAACAAACTTATGCATTGTTTTATAAAAGCTGTCCTTAGCCGCGTTTTCACTGGAGCGGTATGGAACAGGTCAGGTTAGTATGTTTAAGTCTCCATTACTAAACGGAGTCTGAAGCATCACGAAAAAGCACACCGGGGATGCTTGGACTTGGGGTCTCTGTGCTGATTAGACAATAGATATCCTTACTCAAGCTGAAGGAAAAAACTACAAAAACCAACAGGAATGGTTTTGTCATTGAAGTCTATTCCAAGAGAAAACAGTCTAAATGTTGTCTTAAATTGTAGGAAATTGAGAGAGAGAGAGTGCAGCTCTCTGAATATAATGTAGAAAGCTGTGATCAAACCATACAGTGCAGTAACAGCTATTTATCTAGCTTCTCGTGCTTTAGAAGGATTTACCTTCTTCTCTTATGTTAAGTTTTTTAAAGTCCACTTCAAAAACAATTTCTATCTCACATAGAAACACAGCTTTTTTTATATTTATGTGATTTCATATTTTACCTGGCAGACCAAAAGGAGACTGAAGCATCACGAAAGCCAGCACAATGGAAACTGTGCCGTACTGAGCTGACCTGTGACGTTCCACACCAGTGGAAACAAGGCTCGTGTAGAGCATTGTGGCAATAAACCTTCAAGTCATTGGAAAGATATGTTTAAAAAGTGAAGTAAAAGATTCTCTTGTAACAAAGGCCCTGTAGCTGGTAATGGGTCAAGGCACGATAAGGTTAAAGAAGTGTATTATCAAAGCAATTTCTCAAAGAACACCAAGTTAAATGGGGACAACAGTGAGTGTATTCCAACTCATCAACACACAACCTCAATTACTCGCACTAGTGGGCAGAATACGAATGAAGTCTCGTCACCATTACCACCATCGACGTTCCTGTACTTGTGTGGTATAAACCCACTGTGTGAGTGTTTAGACTCCTGTTGTGTTTGGTCGCTTTGTTAAAAGTTTGCAGAGAATTGTGCTGCTCGTTCATCGGGGGTTGAATTACAATGAGATTTGCTGTGAGGGGAAAATGTTTTGGAACGCGTCTCGTCTGTCTTGATGTGCAGCTGAGCAGACCAGTGAATCTTCTGAGGAGACGTTCAATGTCACAGGCAAACAAAAGACAACAAGATGGTGTACGTCAGAGAAAAAAAAGAAACCTGGAGAGAATGGAAACAAAAGCCAAAGAGAGCTATAGAGAGGATGTTGAATGATTAAATCCAAGCCATTCTCTGTAGAACAAAGGAGAAACAGTAAAGCTTGAGCTAATGCATGCTCCACGAAGAGGATAATATAGCCATTTTGAAGTACTTAAAGTAAAAGTTAAGTAAAGATTAAAAGATCTTGCTCTTGTCTCAGACTCAAATTCCATTTTAACCAGTGCTTTTCAGGACTTCTTTGTCCACATCATCGTTGTGAGTGAATAAAAATGTCTCAAGTACAGTTTTACGGAGCAACTTACTCTACCAAATGAAAAAGGTAAACAAAAGTGACAAAGTTTGCGTATATTCTTTTGCTAAGGCCTTGATAATCTTGTGCACAAACATAAGAAGACTGGTCTTTTGAATGATGACCATCTTACCTGCTCTTGGGATCCATTAAAACAAGCCATCACAAACTCCTTCTAGTCAAAAGATGGCACTAGCATCACACCTCCTCAGCCACAGAGAGAATGAACGATGGGGCAGGAGCGAAGAGCACACCGCGAGAAGGTGCAAGGCGGAGGAATAAAGGAGAAGTAAAAGCTTGCACAAGGCAGTGCGTGCGGTTTGCGTAAGCGCCTGTTTTAGAAGCTGCTGTAATTGATTTAGAATAGCAGAGCGAGCTAAACCTGCTCATTGCTCAGGCGGGGGGTAGGAACTAATCTTCTACTGCCGGTGGGAAGAGAGGGATCATTTTACAGCTCCGCTCCCCCTGGACTCCTTCCTAAAAATCTGAAGTGACTCAAACTCCTCTAGTAGTGTGGAGTCAAAGCAGCGGAGCGAGGAGGCATGTTCCTACTGGGCACAAGTGCTGTCACTATCACTTAGTGCACCCGCTACTGTTGGAGGACAGTACGAGGAGGTGGAGACGCTGGTTCTGACAGATGGAGGGACTGATTGTTTTCCATTGTCCACTGTGTTCACATTTTCACACTTACTAAACACTTAAAATTGTGGTTGAAGCAATAACAAATGGTATGCTATATCAATTGCTCTATTAAATCCAAAAATATGACATTATCTGTTGTTTTGGCTGATCATCTGCACGACAATGTTTTGTTTAACTCCTAAAAAAAACTAAAAAACAAAAACACATGGCCAGAGAAGAAACCTGAGTATTTTTTTTTTTTTTTAATGGTTTTTGTACCTCGACGAGAAGACAAAACTATTCTCTTGCAAAATAATAAAAATGTAGGTGAAATTGATGAAAATCAGCAGTTAAATTTTCTATATGTGTTTCCTTAAGATCTGGCAGTCTATGACGTTACACATTCTTGGTTAGTGCAAACTCATCTAATTCACTTTTTTTTTTCTTCTAGCAAAATTTCAAACGTTCAAACATTTGTGAGAAAGACCCACTCCTTCCACGTCAGTCCAGTCCTCGTCTGCCTTCTGCCTCTGAACAACTGAAGGTAACCACTTTAAGCACTAAACTTGGAGTGTTTCTTGAGTGTTTTCTTTCCACCCACCTTGTTCCTATTCTCTGCTCAGGTCTATTGCTTGATTCCTTACACTTGTCTGCTTGAGCCTATTTGTGTCACACCTGTAAACCCAGCCTGTTCCTTTCAGCTCAGTGGTTGAAACTGAACTGTGTCTGACTAGAGTCCAACGGATTCTCTTTTTTCGGATCCTTATTGGAATTAACCCCAGGTCAGACCTGTCACACGAGACTATAGTAAGTATATACTTAAGTCAATATGGTTCAGTGTTGTCACTATAGCATCTGAAACGATTAGAGAAACATTTTCTTCAACAATGTGAAGTGAAACAAATAGTGGCATCTGTTTTTGTCAAGTTATTAATGTGAGTTTAATGAGTGCGATAATTAGAATCCACTTTGATGACATTTCTGTTTACTTTTGTCTGCAGGGATCTTCTTTTTCTCTCCATTACAAACTTTTGCTCCAATTTTGTACAGCATTTCTGAGGCAGAATCATTTTTTTTTTTTCAGAACTGTTCTAAACTAGCAGTCTGTCAACAAGTGGTACAAGTACACAGATTTGAACTTTGAAAGGGTATTGGTACTTTCTTTTTACTTGACTCCAAAATACATCAAAAAAGTTAATAATTTTCCTAATTTTCCTCATTGGAATGGAGCTTCTTATTATCTTTAGTCTAGGAATGTCCATTGGAGGCCGATCTACTTCTGATGAATTTATGATGAATTTGATAAGTTACTTATCAGTCATAGTATAGTCATTATTGACACTAGGGAGTGGATTTAGTGGTTATCTGGAGCTGCATTGCTGAAGAGTTGAATAAAAATTCTTGATTCATCAGAGCAGTACAGTTTACTGATGTGGACTCACGCAGAGTATTCTTTAATTGAAACTTTTGATAAACTTAGAGGAAACTGTGTGCTTGTTGTAGTCCATTTCAGAGACGGTGTAGTTTTCATTGAGCAGCTGGGTGGCAGCTCAGATTCCACTCAATCCCAAAAGCAGCTTAGGGACCTCTCCTGATTCTTATTTATTAAAAACAAAACAAAAACAAAAAAACATACCAATACATTTCACCAAACTGAAGTGTAGAGCTCACCTTTAGCTTAGCTGTGACTTCAGCCTCAGAACGGCAGTTATCTCCTCACAGCATTTATCTGCGATTCACGTTGCCTCCCTTTTCTCTGTTGATGCTTTTCTTTTTTTAACTATTTTGCGGTGTTAAAAAGACATCTTCACTGCTAAAAATACACTTTATCGGCAGATATTAAACTTCCTGAAATGTCACATGACAAGCCAGTGTAGACCAATGGGAGCACTCCTTCAAGCATTTGATTTATGCAAGCATTTCATTTGCCAAGGTTTTTTCGGCCCTGGGTAGAGGTTCTTATTCATTAAAATCCCAATAATAAACAGTAGATGGCATCATAAAGCCTTTTTCCACAAATGATTGCTTTTATAATGTACTATTTGGGGTTTAAACCATTTTCCCAAACTAAAAAGAAAAAAAAAAAAAATCAGGTACAGTCTGTTTAAGTCTTTAAGGAACCTCTCATCTCCTTTCTGTTCCCCCAATCATATCATTTACTACAGATTCTTTGGCAATACATAATTTATCTGACATAAATAGGGCGACCTCTCATTCATTGCAATGAGTATCATCATTTAAACCATCAATCAGGCAGCAAACAAAGCCAAACGTGAGTACAACAGAACCCACTGTGGAGTTTGAAATATTTCTATCGAGGTGCTAGTGCTATTGTTCTGTCATTCATCTGAGGTCGAGGGCAGATCACGGTGGGGTTAAATTGAAATTCTGAGTTTGCTCTCTGTTCACGAAGGGTCAGACGTACAGTACATTGTTTTAGTTGTTTGTGAAGTCCGTCCTGTTTATTTCTGTTCTCCTTGGCGCTCTCATTGTCTTCATGGGAGACACTGATCGATGCGCCGCTCCAGCCGACTGTAACGAGGTTAGGATCTCTGCTCCCTGGGCTGAGTGTGTCTGATCAAGCCAACTGTTGATTGTGTGTAGTGATTTCTTTGCCAGTCCAAAATGGAATGCCTGTGATGTCAATATTGCTGTGAGAGGACTTGGTATTCAGACGGAAAATGTTTTATGTTTTTGTGTGTAGGGGTCTTTTTGGAGTTTTTTTTTTCTTCTTTTGTATATTGTTTGTAGCTGTCAAAATAATGATTGCACCATTCAGTTGCTTGATGCTCCGGCGGTGGAGTAAGTCGATAACTATGACACACTGAGACTCAAGTTGTGCTTTACTCATAAACACAAGCGGAAAGGTACGTATATCTACTTTCTCTGTTTGAAGCATCTGTATTGATTGCTCAGCTATTGAAACTCCTCTTAGAGGGTTGTCATGGTTTTTAGCTCATTGACCTGCTCGAAAGTTCAACATTTCTTTTTCTTTGGGGCATAGTTGGAAGCAGATAAAACGGAGCCTTTTGTATCTATTGGAATAACACTTGAATTTTTTTTTGTTTTTGTTAAAAGTAAATATAAGTATATCCGCTTTGCAACAAATCTAGCCCAAATTTAGCATCACTGACCAGCAGCAAAGTGGTCATGGACAATCAGAGCTTATTACATGTACACATTAAAAATTAGGTAAGTGACTTTTTCATTATAATTTTGAGTTTACAGCAAAATTCAATCATTGATAACAACCTAAGCTACTGAGCTGACAAACAATGTTATAGACTTTGTAGTGTCAAATACAGTTTATAGACTAACAGTTTTCACTTCTGCATTGTTTAATAAGACAGGAATAATTAATATGATAGTAACAGTATTAATTAAAATTATTTAATGATGATGGTAGCGATAATAATACTACTTACAGTAATGGTTATAATAATAAAAATAATATTGCTGTTTCTATTATAATTGTTTGCTCTGGTAATGATGGTAATGATGGTTACAACAATGATAATGATAATGGTAAAAAATAATGTTAACAATACTTACTTAAATTAGTAATAATAGTAATAATACCACTTTTTCTTCTGTTTTATGGAAGTAACTTATTAAAACTGTTTTGTTTTTTTTCCCATTTTGTCTTGTTTTGTTATAATGTATAGTATTACCCTTCCTTGGTCATTTTAATTTAAATCTTAAAAAGGGTATGCACAATGAGTTTTACCTAAATCCTTTCGGTTTATGTTTCAGATTTAGTAAAAATATTGTATTGTTGCCAATTTTATTTTGATGAGCAGACAGCTGACTTCTGATTGAAAAGTGGATGAAATAAGTCGGCAGGATATCAGAGGATGTACTCTTTTTTTTATCAAAGAGGTGAGAATGAGGCAACCGTGTTACTGACCGAACAATCTAAGACAGCTGTCTGGATATATACGTATTTGACCCTATCGGTTTCTTGAGAAAATGTCCCCATGCAGTCACTGCTGGTCTATCTGTGAGTCAGTTTCCCAGAATTGGCACAGCGGGAGAAAAACAGTTATTACTTTTTTTTTTTTTAATCAAAAATGTTTTTGGTAAATTATTGATTAATCTTTACCTCATTTTTGCATGAAGACTCATTTCCGCCAGCTCACCTGGCCACAAAAGCAAGACTGTGTCCCATTTTTAATACATCTACCACAGATTCTACTCAGGCATGAATGGAGAAGCTTGGGTTCAGTTTCGGCCATTCATACAATAATCAGCCCAAATTATTAATGAGATTATTTATGAGTCATCTATTGATTTTTTTAAAGAGCAATAGTGAAAAAGCACGAGGGCAAAGCTCTCCCAATCCACTCTAAATAATCATGTTTGGGCACACACCATTTTCTTCAATTAGCGTACTGTGCAACTTAATTAATAGTCTGTGAGTGTGAGAAGAGCTACGTGTACGCAAGGCCTTAAATGTATAGTTCGTGTCCTGTGGAGATTATTGCTAGTCCATTAAATCTGTGTCTTGTTTTATTGTACGGCCTTTTTTATTGCCATTAACTACACTGTCCGGAAGCAGCACTAAAACACAGATGGCAATAAACGGTATTCTTTTATACAACGCTGACAAATTCCTTTTCAGTAATTGAGATTGCTTTTGTAATTGAGCTGATTTTTGTTTAGACGTATTTAAATCTAAAGACGATAGTCATGTATTACATTTGGGCCAGACCTGGCTCACTAGAGGTAAACAGAAGTCCACAGTTTTTTTTTTTATTTCTTTTGGACCTGTGGAAACATTGATTTGAAACACTAATGCCAATATCCATTCAGTTGGACAATACGATATTAACATTGGTCTACTGTAATTTACAATGATGCAAAATTTGGTCCATATGACGAATCCTCAGGGCACACTCTACCACGACCATTACCCAATATGCACCTCTTTTTCAGACCTACACAAACATGTTGGAGAGGCCAGATGAATGCAAATGTGTTATGATCACCAAACAAGCTGTACATGTTATATATCATTCTACTTCCTATCTTTCGTTATAGTTTGTTTAAATTAGAAGCTTTATGGTGCATGGAGTGGTAGTGAAGTGGTAGTTTTTCATTCTTAAGTCCTAAAAATCACAAAGCTTGGGGGATGTTAGTTAAAAGTACGATTCCTAAAACAACCCAGAGGTAAAAGATAAACTTAGGGTGCACTCACAACAAGGCCATTTGATACATGCCTGGGCCCAGTAACATCATGGCGTCTGGTGTCGCGGGATTCCTACATCATCACCATGCGTCAACATCGGAATCGCTAAATGGCTTAATCCAAAAAGTTAATGGTAAATAATTGATAACTCTTCACCACATTTTTGCATGAAGACCAGGGCTTGACATTAATACCCGCTAACCTGCCAAATGCGGGTAGATTTAGGCTATGGCGGGTAATGCCGTCTCTCCAACTAGTCACTGTGGCTAGTTTGACTTGATACAAATACATTTATAATGTAGTCTTCTCAAATGCGCTTACTACTGTACCTGCTGCACAACTCGTTGATACAACACTACAACTTCCATGAGCACCCAGTGTAGAGCGCACACTGAGTCCATTCGCGCCTCTGGGAGAAAAGATGTGGAAAGTGAAAAGACCCGAAAAGAAGATAAAAACGCCAGAGGAAGATTTACAAAATCAAGAGGATGAGCCACAAGCTAAGAAAAAGGAAAGACAATTTAATTATAAATGGAAAGAAAATCGAGATGATTTACACACAGGTCACCTACTGTATATTTAATTAATATTTATTAAATGTTGGATTTTTTTTTAATGATTTGAACATGTCATTTAGAAACTTAATTTTGGCTAGTTAAAACACCCAATGGCTAGTAACTTTTAAAAATCAAAAAAAGACTAAAGACAATGGACGTCACTCAAACGGTAAAATGGAGAACTAAACCAAGAGGTATTCATTTGGGGTGTGATTTTGAGTCATATTAGTCATATTATTCCTGGGCATGGAACGATTTGCCTGGTGTGAGTACGTCCTTATAGTGCAGGTGCACCCTGAAGAAATCCTGCTCTTTAAAAGGAATATGAATCATCTGCAGTTGGATATACTTGAGTTGTGAGGTTCCTTTCTAGTTCGATCCAGGTTGCTTCCTGATCGTCGTCTTTTACATTTTGCCAAATTGTAACATATTATTGCCAGCCCATTAAAAGCAGATTGTGAAGTATGGCCAAGCTGCTCTGTACTTGTGATATGTACTCTGCCACATGAGACAAGTGACCGACTGGGAGTACAATTTCTATCTAACAACCTTTTTTCATCCATGCCGCCCAGTATTCATACGATTCATGTACGAAAAGTAGTGGCTGGATATAATGTCGTAACCCTTTAACTGCGTGCCCAGCTGGCAGCCCTGCTTCTGTTCCGTTCCAAAGGGAGCAGACCAGTGGGTCATGTGGCTTTTATGGTCATGTACATTGGGTCAGAAGCTCAAAGGTAAAGCACTGGCCCATTAGAGGTTTCACAAGTACAAGTACTCATAGAATAAAGTGACATCCAATAAAGACTATTTACATTTTCTTCCGTCTCATTGCATTCTGGACTTTTATAAAGAGAAATATTCTTATCTGGCAGTTAAGTGTTTGAATAGCACACACCATTTGAGAGGAGAATATCTTTGTAGTCTCTCTGTGGAGTGTTGGCTCCCCACTGCCTTTATGTAATTCCATTAGCTCTTTGATATGGGTTATAAAGTGAATATGAAGGAAAGAGATGACTTTGGAGACTCACGCACTGTTGGAAACAAGCCTCTATCAGTAAAAATCCTCCCTGTGATTGTAGAGATAGACAGATCAATCATAACCAGGTAAAAGACATTATTTTGTAGAATGTTTCTTCATTTTTCTAAGTCTACGCCGTATACTAGGAATGACAAGGAAATCACTTAGAGATCTCAGAGAGCTTGAACCTTCCTTAAACCCACTGAACGCTGAGATTAATACAATGCTTGAATTTAATGTAAATGTTAGATGCAATTGTATAGCTAGGTGTGGTGCACGGTGACAGAGTGGTTAGCAAGCCTCACATTACAGTGTTATGACATTTATTCCCATGCTGACTGCCAACTACCTTTGCATGTGGAGTCTGTAGGTCTTCCTCAAGCCACTGTGGGTTCCCTATGGTGTCTGACATGTGTGTATAGATGAACTGGGACTTGTTTCAACTGGAAAGTTACAGGTCGGGCCAGTGCAGGTAAGCATCTATTGCCAAAAGGGGTACCAATCACCCCAAAAAGTGTTATTGCAATTAATAGCAACACATCTAAGTTTTGATGATGATACGGGACGATGAGGTCCTATCTCAGACACCTATCGTCCTAACAGAGCGCTTCTTTTCCAAAATTCAGTTACCAAGCTCCTGTTTTAAGGAATAAACTCCCAGCTCATGTAGATTTAAGGTTAAACTCGAGACTTATCTTTTATCTTTTATCTCAACGGTGGATACTGTTGCAGATGTCCAGCTGCTGATTGACGTCCCACTGATGAATGGACCTTAGCAGTGTCCCATCTGTGGTCCTGTCCCGACCAATGGACCCCTCCTGACCCCAGTTCCTCTCACTCAGATGAGCTGTTCCTGACATTATAATGGACTATATTCATATACATTCTCGTTCACTTGATTGTCCTGGACACATCTATTGCACGGCCTGTCCGTCCAGGGGTAGATCCTCCCTGAGATTCTTTTTTCTCTGTAGGGTTTTTTTGAGTTTTTCCTCACCCTGATGGAGGATCTAAGGACTGGGAATGTTTTCTAGCACCTGCTGCCTCCTGTTTTTGTGAAGCCCTTTTCATTAAGTGTTATTGTGATACTGGGCTATATGTTTGTGGAGGTTCTCAGTCACCCAGGACATTTTCAAGAAAAAGTTTTTTGACAAAGCATCTGGACGTAAGTTTTAGGTGAAGACGTTTTATCCCTCATCCAGGGGACTTTGTCAATTCTGTGCTATATAAATAAAGTTCAATTGAAAGTTTGTGTCAAATGTGCACACTCCATAGTGAATATAGTGTTTTCAGGAGTTAGCCGTAACTAACTTTTCCAGATTGACCCAATCTATACTGTGCCACTCAGTAGAAACGTAGCCAAATTGCCCATAGTGAATTGATAGTGAATTGCAGTCTGTCAATGTATCTCTCTCTCTTAGTGATTAACTGGTAATTGTCCAAAGCATGCCCAAAGCAGCTCCAGACAGAAGATAGAAGAATAAGGAAATACACCCACAATTTTTACTTTATTTAAGTTTTGGTTCCCTACTCTGAGAAGAAGGCAGTTTAATTTGCTGAAAATTTACTTTCAGATAAAGTTTGCATCTCTCCGAGCAACAAGAAGCTGCTACATGGTCTTTTGACCTCAAATTATGTTACTTTTATTTCTGCAAGTCAAGAGTTTCTGTTCGTTGTTCAGCAAGTAAAATGCCAACAGGATTTAAATAGTTTATAACAACTTACCAAAAGGCAGACAATCAACACATTAATGTGGTAGAATGTGCTCCATTAAAAACAGATAACACAGGTTGTGTGGATTTGCAGTGGAAGTCTCCTGTACAATATTAATTGGTTTAGTTCACTTAGATTCTCTTCCAAATCACTCTGCTTGTTGCTGATTTCATTTTATTCCTGAAAATGAATAAATCCCAAGTATCCGCTGATATTCCATGCACAGATTATGTTGTATAATAACCAGTATTTTAGGAACAACAAAGAAGCATTTGACAAAACAGAAGTCAGTGCAGGTGCTCTGTGAGATAACAACCAGTATCATTGTGGGTAAGGTGTGTAATTGTGAAACGCTGAAGGCATAGAGTGAGCAGCAGAAGCAGCAGCTGCTCCAGGTCTGTGTTCACTGGAGCCGTTCACACACTGTCGCCCACGTCTTAAATCACTCACTGCTATAGTCTGTAATATACACGGAGTAGAATTGATGCCCTGAAATACACACACAATGTTAGCCCACGTGTGAGTGAAAAGTCAGCCTGAAACGTTTTCAGTGTAGGCACAGCATGTGTCTGAGCACATTTCTTTTTATTTTGGATACTTTGAGTGGGCTTTTTTTATTTTTAAACTCTTCCACAGGCCTGGAAATAGTTGTTGAAAATTTGAACATGCAGGATATTTTTATATTTTTAGTAGGATGTATGATTCTAACTTTATGATGAGGCAGTGTTTTGTCAGTCTCTACACTCTAGTGTTATTTAATGGAACGTGTAATGAAGGTCATTGTTTACAAAGACCAATGACCCACCCAATAAAGTGCTCACCCCTTTTGCTGTAATTTTCACGGTTTCAGAACCTCTTCTAAATGACTTATTTACGCATTAATTAAGCATTTATATACATCATAGCTACTGATGTTGAAGTTTTTCTGGCTTACAGTTTAATGAGTACAGATTTGTATGTACACAAGTCCATTGCCTGATTTTTTTACTGTTGCATTTAGTTTGACAGTTTAATCACAGCTCACTGTAACAAGTGTCATAAGTGTAAAAAATGTGACAAGATAAGCAAATTCAACATGGATCAATGTTGGCAATGCTTTGACGCAATGTTTAACGAGGTGGAGATAATTACAGGATCAACGCAGTCTACAATGTAAACTCCAAAGCTAAAAGTTTCAGGTAGGCTCTAAACTTTTGTGGTGAAAAACTGGTCTGGGTTGACCTCTTTTGAAATCAAAGAAGAGATTACTACACTGTTGTTGGGTTTAGAGTGGTGGGACTAAGACATGGACAGCAAAAACTACATTGGGTATTAGCCTTAACTCATTCTCTTAGATTTGAATAGATTTTTTTCTGTTTAGAGTCAAATATAACTGAATCATCTAGTCTCCACTTTGATTTTTACATTATTTTCAGTTTTGCATGTAATTATTTTGTTGCAACAGTTTCAAATCAGTTTTCAAGTTTTATACTTTATCTTAAGCAACTGGATAGTTTTAGAGTGAAATCTGCATTCTTTCCATATGCATTCATTACGCATTCATATAGAATTGCTTCAACTTTTGCTTTGGACTGATGCTGTTGTGTTTCCTGCTGACTCGGCTGAGGGAAGTGAGCGGCGGCGGGCTGGAGCGCCGGCTGTGAGGTGAGTCAAGTGGCAGGAGGCTAACAAGGACCTGTTAAAAAAAACAAAACAAAAAAAAAAAACAAGAGGGTTGTCTGTTGAACTCTGATAGTCCTGACCTTTTCCTTTACACCATAAGTGGCTTTTATGAGACTCCGGGTTTGTGTCGAGTGTGTTGCGCGCTCTAATCCCACACATTTGATTGTGGAGTAAAAGATGGCGTTCCACATGTACAGGTTGACTGACAGGCACGGATGCAGGGTGCAAGTTGGTGACTTGATTCCACAGCAGCTCGTATATCAGGCGGGCCTCAGCTCTGCCGGTGTGTGTGTGAGTGTATATGTGTGTATGCCTCATTAATGATTGAGTCTGAAGAGAGAGTTCTTGGGATCAAACATTTAGCTGAATCAACAACTGCTGAGCTCATCATAGACTCGCAGGAAGACGCAGAGAAGCACACGCACAATACAAGAATAGAACAGCTATCTTTATTCTTGATCCCTGAACGCTGAAAAAGAGTTTTTGGATTCAGGGAATATGATACGGTTTTGCACTGCATGAGAGTGGTTTAAAATGTGAATGAAGAGAAATGAGCAAGAACGAGGTTGGCAAGATTTCAAGCAAAACATTTGGAACATCTGTTTAAACAAATTAACTTTTAACGGAGGAGCCTTTGTGTTTTTGAAATAAGAATTGGTACTGTTTTCTCTCACTCTTAAGTCTGTGAAAACATGATTCCTAAAAATATTATTAAAATAAATACACTTTTTTTCCTTTTCCATTCTGGAAGTAGTAGTAAGTGTTTTGATATTTACAATGTATGTGATGGGTACACTTATTCTACTCTATATAATCATTAACTACAAATGGTCATCAGTTCATATGATGGCATAGGGAACAATATAATATCAATATGGAACATGCATTTGGCCCTTTGGATGAGGAAAAAAAATAGCCACTATTATGCCTTGTTTTCAGTATCAGATGATGAAAGTGTAATTATATTAATATAGAGAGAAAAAAGGCCTTTTAACATTGCATTTGCAAACAAACTATAACAACAGACAAGTTTTTTTTTTCTACTCTCCAAGACCCTGGCTACACTTGCATCATAGAAAATGTTCCAAAGTCAAGATCTAAAAGAAATTTGCAGCAGAGATGTGCAGATGGACAAATCTGTGCATTTAATTTCTGTCTCCACATGAATGAATCCCTTTTAGTTTCTGACTCTGACTAATGAAGTAACAAACTAATTTTGCGCTGCCACAGGAAAACTCACCCCACATTCTGTAACTGATTCTGTCATAGCATTTACCACCATCTTGTGAGAGGGAGGAAATACCTGTTAATGAAAATATCCATGTACGTATGGTCAGGGCCTAAATGTAGAGTGATACACGACGTGATGATACAGTAAGGCCCAATCCCAATTCTACCCCTTATCTCTTTTTTTTAGGGGTATAATCCCTACCTCTTACTGCTTACCCCTTCCTTTAGAGGGCCAAGGCAAGTTAGAGAATTGGAATTGGTCCTAACTGATTGTAGAAGTTCTACTGCTTTTACTCAGGTCCAACATTTAGAAAAAAGCACTGAGAGACAACCATTAATTCTCAGTAATTTGTCATGTACCATACAAAGAACTATTTCACCTATACATGAACACTCCCAACATTACTAGACAAACAATAATCACCCATCAAGATCAGGAGTAGTTTCAATAATCCATTAAATACATTCTAAGTAAAGATTCAAGGTAATTCTCATCATTTTATCTTTCATTTTTAGAACTTTTTGATTCAGGTCACATTCTCTCAGTGTGCTGCTTTTCTTTCTTATGGGTTTCAGGCGTAGTACTAACAATCAAAAAGCTACATAAGAGTTGAAGTCTGAAGAGTGGAAATGTTCAGCAGAAGCAGAAACAAACACACTGCATTATGATGTCTGATATCACCCAACGATTGAGTAATGGGCTCCTGTTTCCAGAGAACAGTACATTGTAGAGTGTGATGGCTTCCTCGGCGTCTTTGTAACTCAGTGTTTGCCCAGTTACAAGCAAGTTTATACCACTAACAGTTAGTGGTGGGCTTTCCGTGAGGATAGATGATTGCTCACATTATCGACTGGCTCATTTAACCCCGCACACAACCTTTGGTCATCCACCGTGCCGAGCGCGTTAGTAAACAGCCGGTGTACTGTAGCTTTTATTACATTTGCGTGTGCGTCCGTGCATCGATCTGTTGAGACGTTGTCAGAGGCCTGGTCACAGGTGGAATGATAAATGGCTCACACTCGACTAAATGTGTCGCTAACTTGAGAAAGTCGTTGGCGCGTTGCCATGGCGGCGTCTTGGCGGCGACAAACCTGGAAGAGGAGAAGTTTATTGCCTCTTGTTAAGTTGAGACCGACCTCGGGGATGTTTTAATGCAACACGGACGACTTAATTGATCAAATGTAACCCCCGAGTCACGCTCTGTTGTTTAGGTGAACCAAAAGGCTGCAAACGAGGGAGGTTTTTAATGATTCAAAGTAGTTAAATACACCTACAGCCACATCTAATCACTTACTAGTTTGTTTTTGATTATATGAAACATTTTCACCAGCAGTCAATAGAAGTAATGATAGGTAATGTATTTGGAGCATTATAGCATTGTCAAGATCAGATGACCTTGAAATCTTGTAATTCAGAGTTCACAACTGCCCATTAATAGGCCACATAAATGATGTATGTGTATGTGGGGCAATGATTTGTAGATGGGTGGCATTTGTTTCGGATTGTAAGTATGTAGAGCCCTGGAATTCTCTTTTTTTTTAAATATATTTCAGCTCTTTTTTTTTTTTAGGTCCCCTCTTAAACTATTTTTGATTTTAATGTCAATTCTTGGTGCAATCCTAGTCCAATAAAGAGCCCACTAATCATCAAAATTGAAATCCTGTCCTACTAATTGTTTCCATGAATTTAAAATGGGAATAAAAAAAATACAAAAATAAGGCTAGTGAGTTTTTAAGGCAATGTAAGTTTTTGGAAAGTGAGGAAAACTGTGTTCTTGAGGAAATAATTACACAAGATGACCCTAGCAGAACCTAAAACCTAGTAACAATGCCAGTATCTTGCCAATTCTGTATTTTTAAATATAAAACTAGACCAAAACGCCCAGTTAACCCTCTGAAACTGCACCTTAAGTGGACCTATGATACGTGTAATTATGGCAAGGTTGCAACACAATGATAGCTGCTACACAATGATGAGGGGATGAGTAACTAGCATTGTACTGAGTGATATTTTTTAAGTATATCTCTAAATAAATGTTTCAAATGGGTTCTTATGAGAATTAATGAGAGGTAGTGGAGTCTGACGATACTGTGTATATTATCTTTGTGCCTGTCTCACAAATCTTTTCTATTCTTATTCCTTTTTACTTTCTGTTTCTTTCCCCCCATTCATTTTCATCATCCTATACGCCTCTGTATTCTCTCCACTGTGCCCCTTTCATCTCTCCATCGCTTCCATCCAGCAGCTCCCTCGCAGTCACTCCCACACCGGGCAGCGTTCCAGGCGGATCGTATGTGCTGCTGTCCGCGGCTCTAATTCACTCTGACAGGACATTCATCATTAGTCACAGGCTTTAATACCGCAACACCGTTAGGGGCTCTGTTTCTCCTCAACAACTGCACTGCTGGCTGTATATTTGTATTTAACCAAGACAGAACAAACACATTATTGTAACTTCTAAAGTAGCCGTGGCTCTAAATAACACGTCAAACTCAAGGTCTGGGGGCCAAATGCGGCCTTTTGCAATATTTTACGTGGTCCTTCAGTTCATTTAGATTGGGATATTTTTGGCACTAGGTTTCATTCATTGAATTTGAACATGTTTTTAATGGACTCAATTTGGGCTACAAATGTAAAAAAAATCTGTTGAAATCCATCTAAAACCTGTTGAAATCCATCTAAAACCTGTTGAAATCTGACTAAAACCTGTTGAATTTTGCCAAAAAACTGTTCAAATCCAACTAAATCCTGTTCAAATCCGACTAAAATCAGTTGAAATCCATCTAAAACCTGTTGAAATCTGCTGAAAACCTGTTCAAATCCGACTAAAACCTGTTCAAATCCGACTAAAACCTGTTCAAATCCGACTAAAATCAGTTGAAATCCATCTAAAACCTGTTGAAATCTGCCGAAAACCTGTTCAAATCCAACTAAATCCTGTTCAAATCCGACTAAAACCTGTTGAAATCTGCTGAAAACCTGTTCAAATCCGACTAAATCCTGTGCAAATCCGACTAAAACCTGTTGAAATCCAACTAAAACCTGTTGAAATCTGCCTAAAACCTGTTCAAATCCGACTAAAATCATTTGAAATCCATCTAAAACTTATTGAAATCTGACGAAAACCTGTTCAAATCCAACTAAATCCTGTTCAAATCCGACTAAAACTTGTTGAAATCTGCCAAAAACCTGTTGGAATCTGACTAAATCCTGTTCAAATCCGACTAAATCCTGTTCAAATCCAACTAAAACCAGTTTCCATGAAAGGAGGAAAAGATTGCTTGTGTAATAACTTTTGTAAGACTCAAAAGAAAGGGAACTCTCACCTTCAAAATTTGACACCACTGCTCTAAACACTCTCTGGCTCCTTCTTCTCAAAATAGACAAGCATTTATTTAGTGCAAAAAATTTTCAAAAAGTTTTCCAGCAGTTAACAATTTGATTTTAAAACCTAAGTGCTAATTTGGAAGTAGTCGAAAAGGAGAAGCTCAAGATTGACGTGATTATGCAGATTTGAGTCCATCACTTAAATCCATCAAAAGTCAGTCCACCGCAGCCTCGTGTTGAGTCTCCCTGCTGTGGATCTGCTCTGGATCCCAGCCTTGTTTGTCTCCCTGCTGATTATTCACTTTCGAATGCGTGCTTCTTGAAGCCTAATTAATTCATGGGGAATATTCTTGCTGCCAACTTAGGATTTTGCACACAAAAAGACAGACTGAGCACATCTGCTGGAAAAAAAAACAAAAAACTAACTTGCAAAACAGTATACGAAATTCAAAACATTTACACAAGCAGCTACACAGCCTTATTAAATAATATAATACACAGTCATTTGAATGCTGCTCTGCCAGGAACGTTACCTTGAACCAGTTATGGACAGCAATTTGAGCAAAACATTTGACTAATTATTAAAACAGGAGTGTTCAGGTCATACACTTTCATCTTTCTCTGTTATAACAAATGAGTTGTCTGAGATTTGTTCAGCCTTAGTCAGAATAAAAGATGAGAGCTATTTACTCAGTGGAACTACTGCTTTTGTCAATTCATTTGGATAATCAGCTCCAGTGTTTAATAATTTGCATCTTATTACCTATGTTATTGGCAAAATCTATGGTCAAATAATGAGAAAAAGTTATTACAGAAGCTAAAGGAAGAGCAATTTTACCTAAAGTACGTCTGTCTGAGTTTAAAATATTTTGTACAGGAAGTGTTTCAATTTTAAAGTTGCAGTATGTGATTTTGTTTTTGCCGTCGTTGTCTCCCCAACAGCAGCGTAGTAACCTTTCCTGCTTCTTTTATTTAAAAAGAGGTGAAACCAGACCAATTTTTAACCACAAAATACAAATACGTTACATTAAATCAAAGTTTAGAGCTTACTTAAATCCCACTGTGGGCTAATCATCTATTAAAATCCTTCATTATAAAGCCTAGATCATGTCTTAAGGTCTTATTTTTTCATAGATGATTCCTGTTACAATAATTTGTTAGTGATTAAACTGACAAACTAAATGCAAGAGAAGAAAAAATGACTTTTAAGACTGACCCTCAAATCTCAGAAAAGCTCTGAAACTGTGGCTTTGAGGACTGGCCTTGTTCACTAGTTGAAAATGTACTGCATGAAAAAAAATGTTGGTTATAGACAGAATAGGGATGATATTATGAACAAAGGGACAACTGTATTAGTCAACTTCAACACATGAATGAATGAAGGAATGAATAAATAAAAAAAAGTAAAAATGTTTGTAAAAAAGTACCACTAACAGAATATTAACAATGTTTTATACAAATTCTGTACATTTTGTATTTGTATAATCAACCTCTTTTCATTCATTTGAATGGTTCCTTGCAATGTCACTCTGAAGCCAAACCATGTGATGGCATTAACCTTGAAATGTATGATGGGTTAATCAAATAGACTGCACAGAAAATCTCTCAAACGTGTACGCAACACATGTTGGAGTCAATACTTTTTCTCTTGCCTATTTTGGTGCCTCACTGTGGGCAGCTGTGTCAAAAGAGAATGATTTGGGCGACTGGCAGCCCACTAGTGATTGCAATTTAGTGTCAAGATGGACCAGGTCTGTCAGCCACCTGCCCGACAGGACTGTGGAACAGAGTGCACATGTTGGATTGCTATGAAGTCTGTTAGGCAGTGAAATATCACCCGGTTTGATAGGTACAGAGTCATACTCCTGGAATGGATGGTTTACTGAGGATCGTAAAGGATGGATGCGCTAAAATGAGACGCCAGAGTGCAACAACTAATGTGTGATTGTAGATTGTCAGCGTGAGCTCTGGCTATATGTCTAGTCACAAGACTGATGCCATCTTTTTTTTTTTTTTCATTTGTGACATAAGAGCATGTGTGTCAATGTGATAAATGGTTTGGGAATGTAAAGGAAATGTAAGTCTAGTCTGTGTGACCCTGATGGTAAGTCGAGTAGACCCAATGTGTCAAACTGTTCATTCATTTAATACTGATTAAATTGTTTTATATTCACAATGAGAAGATAAATGCAGACATATCAAAAGAAATGCATTGTGTAAGAGGGACCTCCGCACCATGAGGAGAATCACAGCATGTAAATAAAGGACAATATGTTGAAATTAACACCAATGTGAAATTTTTAAAGATCTGATGTCAAATTGTTGAAATTAAATAGAAAAAAAAAAGAAGAGGATGTACTTCCATCTAATCTCACAGGAAAGGCTGAGCACTCTAGACAACAGCAAGACAAAAGAACCTTGAGAACCTAACAATTCAAAAAGTAATTGCAGTCAATAGTGACAGGTGTCAGTGCAGTCGTTCCACTTGACAATGAGGACACTCCAGGTACGTGGTCTTGACCCAGTGCTCCACTGTGAACAACATCTGGGACTCAAGTTCCCTCCAGCTATGTACTTATACACATAGTAGACATAACCACAGTGTGCAGCTGTTAATATACTTGAAATATATACGGTTCTTTTTTGTAAACCAAGACACTGCACTAATCAGAGACAAAACATGTAATCGTGAACAATGGCAAAAGAAAAAGAGACAAAATGTGTCAAACTCAAAGTGGTGAGGGGCCGCAATAGTTAATAAGAAATTCTGTCAGGAGCCGAAGATAGTTACGTTTTGGAAGCTTTTATTAAATTTTGAATGTAAGGTTTGATCTTCATTTGAGTTTTACAAAAGTGATGTTTAACATTAATTTCCTCCATTTAAGAAAACTGGTTTTAGTTGGATTTGAACAGGTTTTAGATGAAATTGAACTGTTTTAGATGTATTTGAACAGGTTTTATTTGGATTTGAACAAGTTTGAAAAGAATTGAAACAGGATTTAGATGGATTTGAACAGGTTTTATTTGGATTTGAACAGCTTATGTATCACAGTCCCAAAACCTGTCTTGAGATTTCATGAACAAATAAAATCAGATTCAAGTCCATCTAAAACCTGTTTAAATCCAGTTAAAACCTAGTGCCAAAAATATCTCCTCTGCTTCGGAGGGCCACATAAAACATTCCAAAGGACCACATTTAGCCCCCGGGCCTTGAGTTTAACATGAGTGGTGTAAACTTTGTGTGCAATATAACACTTTATTCACATTCTTATTCAAAGTTTAAAAATCTGTAATTAATAGTCAAACTTTCAAGGTGGCAATCCAAAATCAAGTAGGTGTTTTATGAAGGGTTTTCATTAGACTTAAAAAGAAAGATCAGCAAGAGAAGTTAGTCAAGGACCCAGATGCCACACTCACCAGTGCTGGTCACTTCACTCCATAATAACATTTCTGAGAAAGATATATGATAATAGAGAAACTCTGCTCGAGTGGGACGAAGGACGTGCAACGAGAAATGAAGCACACTATTTGGGTCAAGCATTTTCGAGGGATTCTCAACCTCATGTAATCTCAACAAAGTTTAAGAAGGAGCCTTATTGCACTTTTCATTTATGAGAAAGAAGAAGAAAGAAAGTGCGTAAATGAAGAGACGGAAACGGCAGCTTGGAATCTAATCAAACCGAGGACACTTTGCTGATTGCCTCTTCAAAAACAAGATGGAGAAAATTGGTTTGGTTTGTTCCTGTCATGAAGGCAAGAGACAATTGACACTAAAAATGGTTAAAATGTTGCCGGGGAGAAATGAATGGTGCTTAAGGTGAAATAACGTGTTCTCGGACCCTATGGGGGGAATGAGACGGGGTAATCTGCGGCGTCGTCCCTTCCTCCAGCCTTTCCCTGCAGTTTATTCATTCCTCAAACAATTACGTAACTTTTCCAAAGCTATTTCTTTAGCTTAACTGCCTTCAGCTGTTTACTGGCTAAGCTGAGTTGGGGAAAACTTATGAATGGTGACATAGTAATCAAAGCTGTAGGGACATGTGTGCTGCGTTTAACTTTCAGGTGCAGTGTCTCAAAGAACAGATGGGGCAATCTGTATAGGCTTTCACTTGTTCAGGTAATAGGATGCTAGAAGATTTAGAAATATTCATCTGGATATTAAATGTTGATCTGAAAGGCTTCATCTGCTGTGCGACAAATTTTCTCTGCACCATTAGTTGAAGACATACGGTAGAGGATTTACAGAAAAATGATGACGGACAAATCTCGATCCCCTTTTTTAGAGCTTAACTACAAAAGAACAAGTCAATTCAGGTATTAAGGATTTTAAATACGCTCTAGTCACCTGTCTGTTTTGCTTTTTTTTTAAAGTTTAGGCTTAGAGCTACCAGTGAGAAATGTTCTTCCCGTGTAAACATAGGCGAAGGGATTTACATTTTGCAAGGATTGATTCATATATTAATATAGCTGGGTTGGCCATTGTACTCTTTTTCTATTTTCTATTATTTTCTTTTTTTTTCTATTCTGGTCCCTCTTGGATTGAGCCTGATTTATACAATGAGGAGCAAATAGATATACAGTTCAATCAATCAGAATTTAGGGGGTGGTACTAACGTTTGAAAGGACTAACAAAACTAACAAAAACAAACAATCGATCACAAAAACAAAGCATTGCAAAAAGCCGGGTCAATTTTCAATGAACAGCTATGATTGGTCTGTTGTATTAAATGTATTTGCTGAGTTGTAGTATAGGCACTTACAGGAGGATAAAATTCTGCCCCCTGTGCTGTAAATAATGCACAAAATCACACAGGTGGGTGCCAGGTCAGAGTTGTATAGTGTAGTAACTTGTAATCTGGGTATGTCTTTATAAAAACAGTTATTCAGGAAATTAAAATGTTTACGTAGATTCACTTTGCATCTTGCAAGAAAAAAAAAAAGCCGTAGCTATCTTGACTTGCCTTTCCATTTCCATTTTTGAAAACCTTATAATTGAGTGGATCGGAGGTTTAAGAGTCTACAACAAGGCAATGAAGACAAGATTAATGGCCTCTGGAGTACGCCATGCTTAGCCATCTGCAACAATCCAGCAAAACAACGTCAGCCACATTAGTGACGACAACCACAAGCCCCGCCAGCGCGAGGACATTGTCTGAAGCGCAAAGTGCGGCGCCGACTAATTAAAACATAAGTAAATCAGGGCCTAATGAGTTGTAATTGTAGATAATTGCAGAGTTGTTGATGTATCATGTCTAATTGGCTTGCGTTGCTGAGATAATGAGAAAAGTTTGATTACTTTATGCTAAACGTGTTAGTGAGGTAGCAGGTGTTGTTTCGGTGAGGTGTCACAAGCAATCCCATACCTCACATCTCAATCTCATCACTCAACCTCTGCAGAATGGTCTCTCCCTGTGGGTGACCCAGGAGCCTCTAATTATCTATAAAAGCTAATGTCTTTGTTATTCTTTTCCAAGAAAATTTGAATAGACGAGCAAAATTCTAGCTATCATTGGCAACACATGCATTTTACTGTATTTTACAATGTTTTTTTTAAATGATTCACACAAAAAAAAGTATTTCCTTCACAAAAAAGTTTAACCTAAAAATTCTATGCTGTATGCAGATCTGTATGATTGTTTTTTTACTGGTGTAAAGTCATATGTAAATCCCAACAGTTGCCCCATGTTGCAGTAACATTGGATTTAGCTTCTCTGGTGGTGGTTCTTACACTGAGATACACTGTAAAAAGTACAAACAAATATAAGGAGTATGACTCTGCACCTATCAAAAAAATAAATAAATAAATAAATTACAGCAATATATTAGCAAATGGAAACAGTAAAAACCTGTATAAGTCCTGTCACCGACATAATTTACAAAATTCATTATTTTAGCTGTTGTTTGCATATAATAAAGCATGAAAGGATTGATGAATAAGCATGCAAATAAGAACTACTTTTCAGTAAAATTTTACAGTTATGTTCTGTTGTATCATGTCTTTTTATTTCCACAGAGAAACACTGGAAACCATGGCTACCACTTTTTAACTATAAGTTTGACAGTAAAAGTAAGTCTTTGTGGGGCATGCAAAAAAAAAAAAAAAAAGGGAAAAAATCAATTCATAATAATAATGATAATAATAATAATAATACAGTAGGCCTGTCTTCATAATCTATGTGAGACTTCAATTTGAATTTATTATCTCAGCCTGTACAGGGTTGCTCCTATTATATTCTCTAGTAAACAGACATTTTCTATTTCGGTGCATAATGAAATCTGAAGAACATCTTTTGTTGTTCATCCAATTAACCTTCATCCAACAAATGGGCTATTTAAAAATAGTGCATTTTGGTTCTGCACATGTCATGTTGTTATGCCGCTATATATGCCATTAAAAGTAAAACAGTTGATCCTCATCAGTATCAACAGGACTTGGAGGTGATATTGTGTCCCAGACGAACTGATCTCTGCGCTGATACTGTTGGTTATCAGGCTGCTGTGGAGCTTTTTTTGGGAGGAATACGTGGGCCTTGGCATCAAGAACGTATATCAAAGTGACTCTGCACACCTTTGATAAAAGCTACCTGAACTCTGCTCCATGGATCAATGCAGATGTGCACCGATAAGATAAATAAAAGATTTGTATAACCTTCAGAAGTCTGATTCCAGAGATTGCCAGGGTAATTTAGATACTCATGAATATGCAATGGAAATGCTAACTTTTTAAGGCTCACAAAACTTTTTGGCGTAAACTGTACAACAACTTGAAACTGTAAATGGCTTTGGTAATTATTGTGTAGTACAGTTATGAAGACAATGTATATCCTCATTGAAGTTAGCTCATGAATGTCTTTAGAATGGATTACATTAAAGGGCTCTATTTCACATGGTAATTCCAATACACTGTTTACAACAACAATAAGATCAGATTCACATTCACTTCATTTGCCATTTGCAGTTAAATACCACATTGAAAATCATCCGCAAGAGCCCAGCAATCCAATGATTCAATCAAAAATGAAATACATGATAAAAACAGACAAATAGATAAGTGACACGATTAAATAAAACCCATAATTACATTAATACATAAAGTGCAGTTTAAGTTACTTTGGGCAATAGGCTCCAAAACAAAGAGAAAAAGTGCTGCACTAAAAGTTTCTACATGATACTCATGTATACATTCAACAAGTAAAAAGTCCATAAGACCACAGAGTCAGTTCCAGGCCAAGATCCCTGTCCCAAAGTGCTCACAAACACAGGATAAGGAACAATAATATTTGTTTAATGCAGTGATTTCAGGAAATATTGATAAAAATATGGGGGAAAGGTAGCCCTAGATTGACAAAAAAAATGGATTTGGTGCATTAAATCTTTGCATTGTAGTGTCCTTTTAATCTACTTTGTCTGAAATGATCTTTAATTAGACTATTAGTTGTCTATAACATGCTTTTACTTTCTGCTTAGTCCCTCTTTTGCACACATTATCCCAACAGATTAGTCCACAAAACAGTTAAAAATGGCCTTTTAACAAATATCACGATATCTACATCTATGTCACAATAATATATCATAAAAGGAAAATTATAGAATACAAACAATAAAGAGTGGACAGCTGCCTCCAACAGTCATCATTAACATTGTTTTACACCTTCACACATCTATAGAAGGCTCAAATGTATATAATAGTGTCTGTAGCTTTCGCATTATCAATAACAGCAAAGCAGAATGGAAGTAAATAATCCAAATATATGCAAATGACAAGGACAAAATGAAACGGTCTCAGTAGCAAGACCACAACATGCCAATTTTTCACTTTTTTGCCCACCCTTTCACACTCCATCCCCTCTATGTCCCCTCTCTTGCCTCCCTGCCTGCTTGGGTAATTGGATTTCAGTGGTGAGCCAAGGGCCTGCTCTCTTAGAACTTTCTGGAAGGTCAGAGGTGGCAGGGCAATACTGTGTCACAGCTAATCTGTCCCTGGACAGCTCCGGGTAAGTCAGGAGAAATGACAGGGCGCCTATGTGTGTGTGCGTAACAAAGACAGTACCCATAAGGTTTTGTGTGGACGTGGGTGGCAGGCGGGGTCATCCTCCTTGTGCAGTCCTGGTACTGGTTGATATGGGCAGGAGGGGGGGTAGGGAGGAGAGGCAGAAACAGATATTCTGCCTCAGTCATTTATTAAGAGGTGACCCTGAAGAAGCGCCTCTTCACTGACTGCACAAAGCACTGAAGAGGAAAGATGCATTCACTGACATGCATTACCTACACTTAAGGTATTCTCGGATAACAGGCGATATGTTCTGCCACTGTATAAGAGTGCCCTTAATAAATCCTTCTAAATACAATCATGTCTCAAGTTTATGTACTGTAATTTACATACTTTCCAGTAGATTTCAATATTTTTTTATGGCTAGTATTTTTTTCAAATCTTCTCTGACTTCAGATTCCCCTTTCACTCCAATCAGGTGTTGGCTCTGGAACCCAACTGCAAATCCACCAAGGTGTTCACAGTGAAAAACAATCAGAACATGGAAAGTTGGTTCCCAGTTGAAAACTGTGTGTACCATGCCAATCCCGGAGTACACACAACCGGCTGTTCATAAATCCAGAGGACTGAAACAGGCCTGATTTGAATGAAACTGCTCAGCTGGGCTTGCCATGGAGTTTATGCCATAGAGGCACAAAATACGGCAAGAATAGGCCAATTCTTTGAGCAGGAAATTACAAATAAATAGTGTGAGAAGAAAGATTATGTTGTTTTTACTTGAAAACCAAACCAGGTGTGAGGTGTAAATATTTATAGAGAGGACATATTTAATGTGAAACTATTAAGTATAAATGTTATAATATAACAACAATTATTACACTAGCGAAAGAAAGACGGACAGTTTTTACATCAGACTGACACTGAGGCTGAACAAGCTCCTCTCTACATTTAACAACAACGACAGAAGGAGGTGTTGCCCATGGCTCTTGGTAAGTGTCCGTGCAACGTCAAATTAAACGTTAATTCTATCTTTCCCCGAATTGTCTAGTAACAACATGTGTTTTTAATACAACTGACGTTTACACCAGTGACATAACTTTGACTCTGGACTGTTTCTGAGAGTATCGTAAAAGCAGGCTCTGATAAAAGACAAAATAAACCGATTACACAAAATCATCCAGAGGCTTGAGCTGCACATGGCACTAAAAGAATAAAAAATACAGCTATTATTAAGGAGAAATGTAATGCCGCATTTTTTAAAAGTTTTTTCTTAAAAATGGTTTTGCTGCTCAGCTCTGTGCTGTCTTCAATCTTGCGTAATTGTAGACCAGCCCCTGACCTGGCTGGGATTTGAGCGTTACTTATGCCAACGTTCATACTGATAAATGCCAAAGATTGCGTGAAAATCTCTGTACACCCAGTTTTCTGCCCTACACACCTTTCAGAAATGAGGACCAGTGTGAAGCTTTTGTCACAAGTACTACATCCTTGCCATCTTCTTATCATTTGTGGTAAGTAGTTACATGGTCGGACAACTTTTCTCACAAGTATCTGGTCATCAACAATTCTTTCTTTTTTAATCAAAAGGACTTTGGAAAAAAACGACTTTCAGGCTATACATTTTCTGATTCAAAAGTTACACAGTTGCTAATAAAAATCCTGGTATTTTCAGTCCTTTATGAGAACTCTGTCTGACCACAAGTCTATTTTTTTCTCATAGTTACAGCACTGGCCTTTAGCAAGCTCCGAGTTTGCATAAGAGTGTGATTCGCTTGAACATAATGGGGTCACTCCAGGTATTCCCGTCCATATTACAGCGCTAAGGGGATTGGGTTATGACAGGATGACAGAATCTACATGACTTCTCGGCCTAAGCTTTTAGCAATGTGGTTGCTGAGGGAAAATCTGCGTGGAGACATATGGTCTGACATTGACTAATCTGTTAAAGGGGCACACAGGGGAGATGTTACTGTGTCCTGTCGGTAAAGCATCTCTACACCATGTGGAGGAGCCGGGATACAGAGCGCCCAGGGAGAACGCTTACAACACAAGATTAAAGATAGTCTCAGAAATCTGGTCAGACGTTTAGTTTACTTTACACCTCTTCTAACTGAATAATCTTTTATTTTATTTATTGATGCGTTTTATTTGACACAGTCTTGCTATTGTACATTCCCTGGAGTATAGAGAAAAAGATCTGTGTTCAACATGTCCAGCCCACAGTTATTTACCTTGTTCTGCAGTGGGATTCTCTTGAGATATGACAGTTTACAAACTCGTGGAAATCCATCTCCAACTTCTCCAAGCCAAGTGTTCATGGCAAAACAATGATCTAATGCACACATGTGAAACTCTTTGCAATGTTTTATTTGGCCCTCCAATACATTTAGTAGGTGATGTGTGTAGCTGTAGGTTTTATTTGGATTTCAACAGGTTTTAGATGGATTTGAATCTGATTCTGAAATTCAGAGAGTTGGACCTACACTTAATGGACTCATATCACACGAATGCTTGTCTTTAATCTTTACAAACTGTATCTATTTAAACTGTATCTATATAAAACCTGAAACAGCTGATGCTAATAAGGCTTGCTTGTATTACGTTTCTTCAGGCAAATTATCAGAAAAGTAAGACATGCTTCAGCAGAAAAAAAAAACATTTGCAATTAAAAGTCATCTTGCGCCCTCTTTTTTGTATGTATTTTTAGACAATTATCCCATTTGTATGGACTACAACTCTGTAAATATGTCTGCCACACTTTATCTCCAATAATACTTTTTCTATGTACATTATTGGTTTCTTTTCTCACTAACAAAGTTTTGTCTGCCATGCTGGCTGGCCTTACAGTTACCCTAAAAAAATGCATAAAGGAACTTATCCCAAACTAGGGCCATTCTTTACACCATTGCCCCCGGATTTGTGTTGGTATGTGTGTCTTATTAGAAAGTGAGCAAAATATTTAGCAGTGCCCAAGAGATTTATCACAGTAATGAACACCATCCAGAGGGGAAGAGACAAAATTATGGACGAGATTAGTGTGTTAGACGAGAGAGGAGCCATGGATTAGTGGAAGTTATGGGTGTTTACTTTCGGCCAAGTTAAATCATGAGGTACTTTTGAGTAAGAGCGATCCTATAATACACTTACGTCATACACTATTGTAACGATCTCTGCTTATCATTACACGTTCGTGGATACTAGGCAACGCGCTGCTTTTTATGGACTCGATGTCACACAGGCTCAAGGGAAGCAAACATCCACACCGTACACACAATGTTCCCAGAACAAGTGATAGGACGCATCGCTAAGCCCTGAAGTCCCCAGACATAAACAAATGCTCTTCAGCCAACGTGGAGACAGGACGTTATGCTTCTGTTGTAAATATTAAAGCCAGAAGTGGATAAAATAAAGATGACAAGTTGTTGAGGGGAGCAGTCACTGAGTCTGCATTATTCTGACTGATTGCTCCGCCGCTACGATTGTTCACAGATGCAGGAGCTTTTGCGCACAGTGCAATAATATGAGGAATTGTTCATACTCCGGTGAAAGAATAAACGAAAGAAGCCTGGACATGTGTTCCGTCGGAGTAGGCTACATTCACTTCGGGCACGCACATGTTGTTTGTCACAGTGGTGCGCTGGTGCACATCACAAAACGAGTTAAAGAGAAATGGCCGCAGAGAAGGATGACTGCTTGTGAAAAATAAAATAAAGGCTAGGAGCAGACAGAGGGCATCTTGGGATAGCGGGCGGAGGTATGATATAACTTATTGCTGACCTTGCTGTAACTGGGGTGTCTTTGCTGCAGTGCAAGTGGATTCTCTCCCAGTGAGTCATTATACACAAATCAGAGTGGCAGGAGGAAGCGGAGTGACACGGCGGTTACAAAGACGAATCCGACACGATGTGGCATGACGACACATTTGTCATCGAGCAGCGGCGGTACAGTAGATGGAGGAAGATACGGCCGCGCAAGTCAATCGGACGTGTGCAGTAAAACGGCGTGAAGTGTGTGCTCTTACTGTTTGCCACAAATCCAATAAAGCATTACACTTACTACAGTACAGTACACTGCAGCCCTTAAAGGAAGACCAGAGCAGTTAGGACTTTTTTCATATAGATCCTCACTCTATCATCTTACCTGATGATCAAACTGAATGTGGACTTCTAGCATCAATAAATATAACAGAGTTGTGGCTCATGTTACATTTACGAAAGTCGTAAGTAGTAGGAGGCAGTTGCTGAAATATAAAGCTCAATGGACCTCATTCATGAAGCTTTTTACGCAGAAATGTCTTTTTAACCCCTTCTTAGGATTTGCTTGCTTCACTGAAAAAGTTTGCATGGAAGAACAAATCCCAAGAACAGGGTGAAGCACTCTTACGCAATAAAAAGAACAGTTTTATAATATTAATAGACTTACAATGAAAATATATTGTACCTAAAACACGATTGTAAACCACACCTTTTAATTACTATTTAGAAAATAGCACATAACAATAATAAATGATACAATGGACAGTGCATAAGCCCAAAACACACTTCACACTTTACATTATAAGCTTCCTGCTACGGACAGTTATTGCAGTAGCTCTTCTGTATGGTCTCTATGTGTCTCTCCTAAAAGCTTACTGTTATGATGCCATCTGACTGCTTTCTTTGTAGGAATTTTGATATTCTGCTTTATAAACGTAAAAAAAGATTCCTGTTAGCTCTAGATGTCGACGTACAAGACAAACACTGGTTGCATGAACTCTAAGATGGGATGCCCGTTTTCATTTTCATTTCCATTGTGCTCTTTAATTGAGAGTTCCAAGCACCCTTGATGACTGATGCGCTGGCTCGGTGATGGCGATAAGATGTCATTTAGATAGAGTCAGTGTCTGGCATCTGATATTCTGCTGATAGTCTTTGCTCTTTCTGCTGTAACAATGTGTATTCGCACAAGGGTTGACAAGTGACAGTTAAACTCGGGCGAGATGTGACCAACTAATGATTTAAAAGCTAGCATTTTATTTATCTTGTATCTGAGTGTCCTCTGTATTATTTACGACTACACTTTTAGATTAAATTTCAGATAATAAAAGGTTTGCCCATTTAACATCCACTTATGTATTTTCGCTGGTCCGCCTACCTATCACTCGCCCCATCTTTGACCTCAATATACCTTCACCTATCCATCCTGCCAGCACCTATGCTTTCATAACCTTACATTATCCCCCCTCTTTCCACCTCACCTCATTCTTTCTCTGGCGTTATTTGTCAAAATCACCCACGCACCTAACCATCCATCATATTAATTAGGTTCTGCGTCACTGTTCTCCTCATCATTCACGTGTCTATCATTGATCTCTCTTTGAGTCAAGGATGTTAAACCGTCTTCATCCATTATTGGTATTAAACGGAGAACGGAATACACATGAAGAGCGTTTACTACTCATTATGTTACATTAGATTTTTGTAAAATACTGCATCAAACAATATAAGTCGGTGTACATGTTGTGTTAGGGACAGGTTGGATTAGAGGCATGGGGTTGTCAGAAGTCAGGTCCATTCAATACCCTCAGCTTTATGCTTTAACCCCTGGCCTGAAACATACTGATTTAGGTTTAAACCAGGGGGGTCAAACTCAAAGTAGTTGGTCAAATCCAACTAAAAACAGCTCAAATCCAACTGCAACCTGCTCAAGTCCAACTAAAACCTGTTTAAGTCCATATAAAGCCTTCTCAAATCCAACTAAAACCTGTTCAAGTCCATATTAAACCTGTTAAAATCCAACTGCAACCTGTTTAAATCAATATAAACCTGTTAAAATCCAACTAAAACCCAAAAATATTGCCTACAAAAAGTATTGAAGGCCCATATAAAACATTGTGTTTGTCATGTGTGGTTTAAACAAAGAAAACAAAAGCCGAAACAAAATGACAGACTCCTCCAAACTGCATTCAGTAGCACCAGATGCCATCTTGCAAAACTGAATGTGGCTTGTGTGTGGGCTGCAATACACATATTACCACTAGACTGCAGGATCACACTTGCGTTGTAGAGGCCAACTTACTAAATATGACATTATAAAAGAGAGACATTTCAAGTCTCAATGAATAGTCACTGAGTTGAAATCGACATTGTCTTCCAAGAAGCAAAGTTTTCTGTTGTTGTTAGCAGTACTTTGCTGTTGTGTTACATCAGAGCTGTGTCCTCTCCAGGAGTGGATGAGTAACAAGCAATGTAATCAGTTTTAAATTTGCAAGCATGTGAAGTATGCTTTCCAGTGTCGTCAAAGACACGTATTGGCTTAACAGCAGGTACACTGCATGGCCTGGCTTTCTGAGTCAATCGGCACTGACCCTCTATTTCCATGCACCAGCTCTTGTGAGCACAAGTGCCTCTGACTAGTCCGGCTGAAACTGATGCAAGCATGTGAGTTAGACATCTCAACATGCTCTGTTCTCTACTTGAACTCCTGTACTGTGGATAAAGTGTGTCAATTGTTGCTTTACTGACTGGAGTTTATACTGTGAATGTAACTGAAGGGGCCATTTTGTACAAAAGTTTTCTTAAAAATAAAAACAAAAACTTCATACAATTCTTTGCCTGTGGTGCCTTGTTTCCGCCTCTTCTTAGGTCGAGAACATGTTTTCTTTCTTGCCTGGTTCAGCAGGCTGTGCTGCCTGTACATCATGCTGTGCATCTGTGCATACACAACCTTTCACAGAAAGATTAACAATCACCCCAGCCTTTTGTTTTTAAATTGTAATGAGAAAGTGAAATGCACATACATGTTTGTTTTGTGTTAGATTCAAATGCACAACATGGCTGAGTATGCCATGTCTTAAGGGCTGCTTGTATTTCTGTGAGGCCATTCATACTTGATCCATTGAGGCAATTTAAAGACTTTTATCTGAAACCGTAGCTATAGAGCTTCTGTTTCTAAGGTCCCTTTATTAACTGTATACTTTTCATTAGTTTGACAAAAGAGAACATGACACTTTATAGTGGTAATGATAAAGCACAGCTATCTTTGCGTAACATGTAAATGACTAAATGGTACAAATGGCAGTGGTACATAAAGAAGAGCCTTTATGCATGCTTGACATGATTGCCTGTTTGACTTGATGCAGCAAAGTGGTATCGTAAGGCTTACAGGCACAAAGTGTCTCTGGGAAATCACGTTTAACCCCTATTCTCTTCTAACTTCATACTATGTATCACGCAACCTACATTTATCTCCCTGTATGCAGTGACTTCACCACATGTCTACATCAGTCTGAACAAGACATTTCATGTCAATACTGTCAGCTGCATGATTGTATGACACCACCTCAGCAGTTACTGATTGACTGTCCTAAATTACCATCCATCACACAAACCCACATGAACAGAGGCTGCATTACTATTGCTATTTTCACATTTCATTTTAAACGTGTATGATACATTTTTGCCCATGCCAACCCATTGATTGTGGGAAAGAGAACAGAGGACTCATTTCAGACAAACAGTTAGAAATCACAGTTTTCACAGAGGACCTGTCACATTGTACAAATTAGTTGCAGAAAAACTTACGTTGGGGCTTTAAATTAGTGGTTGTAGGTCGGACACAGTGAGAGGATCAAAGACAAGCTATCTCAAAGTTCCCTCCAACTAAAATAAAGACAACTGAATCCTTCTACAATAGTAGTATAGAATAGTAATTAGCTATATGGCTCTGTATACAAGCGTATGTGTAACGCCTTGCCCCAAGCTTTTGTGAAACCTACTTGTTTTCTTTTTACAAACTGTAATGCGACTCAAGTTTTTGAGCAGAGTTGGTTGTCAGAGGTTGTAGCCACCTGAAGTTGCACAGTGTGACCTGAGAGAACCTCTGAGACGACTGCAAAAAAACCCAAAAAACAATAACACAGCAAAAGTCTGACTGGACACCCATTTTCATCACAGTAGCATTTTGTCATAAGCTGCACATTTTCAAAAAGTGTAAGTGTTGCCTGTGATCAGTGCCCAAACTAGTATTAGTTACTCTAAAAATGTATAGGGACATTTTTTAAATCAAGAACTTTTTGTCAACAGTGTCAGATTCCAGTCAACAGTATAGCTCTACTGTAGTAACCAAAACCCCTCATCAAACAAACAAGTCTGACTCAAAGATAAAACAAGATTAAATCTTTATATTATCCCAGTTGTCTTGCTTACAGTCCACCACAGACCTCTGTTGCACCACATTTTCCACTGTTCGATTTCAACTATGATAATGAGAAGACCTCTCACCGTTGGCATTTACATCCAGTCTGCGTGACAACAAAGACAACAAAGACACACCACAAACACACTGCAGCTAAGCCCTCAAAAGTCATTTCTTTCTCGGGTTTTGTTTTCATTCCTTGTCGTCCCTCTAACTTCTTTCCTCTCCCCGAGTCTCTCTCTGTCTCCAGGTGTGATGGATGAGAAGTGACTGTAGTGTCTCCAGGTGTCATAGATAGAAACGGGGTGATGACTCTCCTAAATGGACAGCCTGCAGCGCCCTCCATCCAGACGCTCATCTGCATTCCAATTCAGAACTTGTTTGTGCTCATCAAAGATTGTGTCGTCTCTCTTTCTCTATGCATGCCGAATTCCTATTCTTTACCACCAGCGCATATCATATAACTTGTTTACCGACCTCTCTTTTGCATTGTCTTCTGAGTTCCTACATGAGAGTGCATATGTGTCGTATGTGGAAGCAAACAGGTAAGAAGTTGGACTTGGTTGTGGGTTTGTCATGCACACACACACACACACACACACAGTCGGCACGTCGCAAGGTGTCAGGTTGCAAATTGGTTTCTCTCCTCTGGGCTGACAGAGTTGACAAGGCCTTTATGAGAGGCATAAACAAGGCAGATTTGCCCCCCTCCCGCCTCTCTACTTTTCATCCTTTCAACGTAAAGCTCCAAATCTCCTTTTAAACTGATGGACTTAATGCTAGCGCGCCGCGAGTGCTCGCTTATCTGTGAGTGTCATACCTCAAATCACTCAGATTTACTTGTTTGTCGGCGTTATCGCTCCGTAAACCTAAAGTCAGCGGGTCAATGCACAGGCTCGAGTGATGCCGAAGTTGAGTGGTTGACTTTGTGACCTTAAAAGCTGACTGAGATATAGTAACGGGGCAATGAAGGATTGGGTTTCGGGCTGGATTATTGTAGTCGCTCATGCAATTGCAGAAAAAGCAAGTCAATCTCAAAAAGTGAAAAGAAATAAGGCTGCATCCACAATGACATAAAAAAAACTTTCTTTACACTGGAATTTAGTGGTAGCATAGTTTGTTCCCACCAGAAAGTTACTGTCCCGATATATATCTATTCATTGTGTTCAACTTCTGATTCCACACTGCACTTTTTAAATCTGCCACAAAGGACTTTTTTGTGGTGTCACTGCAGCAACCAATTTTTTACAGTTTTAGGGGACAAAACCAATTAATATGATGATGTGGAGTATTTAGAGATTTGTTAGATTTGATAAGGAATAAATATCAGCAACAGTAACGTGTGATGTGTGCATGTAACTTGCTTCAGTCAACACAGGAGCTTACTGCTGCAGACTAAATATAAAATACTCTCATCAAGCATGAGATGAGAGTATTTTTGCACGAGATGAGAGATGAGAGATGAGAGTATTTTTGCACGTCTGTATTTTCAAGCCACATCTAGAACTGTTTCTGCTTTGTTTGTTTAATTTTAAAGTCCAAACTATTCTCACTGTAGATTTCACAATTGCACCAACTCGGTTAGGTCCTGGCTGATACCACCTCTTTTGGTCAGACCAAGAACAAAAAACAGCATTGATGTAAAAGCATCCATAGAGAAGACAACGACACATTTGCCAAACGCATCCATTTTGTTCCAGCATCTGTATTGTTTTAAACAGATTTATGTAGCCACCATATTGGGTCAGACATCTCAACTTAAATGCCATTTAATTTTCTTTCACTTGGCACATATTGTTTGAATTTATTAAGTGACTCTTGGGTAAATTCAATCAGATCTGTGTTTCCTAGAATCCCAACCATCAATATGAAAAACCCACCAAATATGGCAGTGTGAGAAACAACCAAACTTACCAATTAAAATATAACACTATCAACTGAAACATGATTCAAAGTGTTTCTATCTTGGCCATAAATCATGTAAACATAATGTAGAATAGCAGTAGGATTTATAGTAGCACACTACTCACTTATAACATGAATTTTCTTTAATTTAATAACCCTCAAACATCAAAGGATGAGAAAAGATTAAATATTCAACATATGTGTGACACTTAATCAGCCTCCCATATTTTACCATTTATTTAAGCAAACTTTGCAAGCAGGATTTAACAGTAGTAACATTTGTGCATTGTGTGTGTGCGTCCATCGCTCTATCCATCAGTAATGACCAGCCAGTTAATGAAGTAGTCCTTGCTCCTTCCATTCCACCAGCCAGGAAATAATTACCTCGCGTCTGAAGCCATTCTCCATCTGTACCACTCTCTATGGCTTCATTTAGCTTCCATCTCCTCCAAAATCCTTTTTTTTTCCTCCTCCGATCTACCCTTCTCCTTCATTTTTTTGCATGTCACATACCAAGACAGTCCATCCAAACCTGTCCCCTAGATTCAAATATGATGAATTATGTTACTCCATTATGTGGCAGATGACTGTAAAAGAGTTCATTAAGGCCTTTTAAATATGTATGTTTGCATATACCATTTTTGTTTGTGTGTGCACAGGGGTGTGCCCATTATGGTGTGCCCATCTCACACCCCTGTTTCTTCTCTTATATGCCTTCCATTTCCTAATATAATGAAATAATAGCAAAAATCTGATGAAGTCATGTTACACTTACTTCTGGAGTATAGGGATTCAAAGCAGAAACTTTTCCTTAGTCAGCAAGACAGAGGAAATTGGAGATTAAAGAAGTCCTGTTCCTCTTTTAATGTCTAAGTATAAAAGAATCATAAAAGAGAAGCCAGAAATGGAGGCAGACAGAAGGTGGCACTGGTGCAGTGCTAATAGCAGGTGAACATGACAGAGGCAGAATGAAAGAGCAGTAGGGTCTACAGCCCATCAGTATACGTCATGAGAAAGACAGGTGTTCTCTAATATGGACTTTGTACCATTAAACGAGTGTATGTGGTACATACGTTTTATATTTACTCGTGTTTGTAATATTTAGGACAACACTGATAAAAACATGTAATAATGTTGCAATACAAAACAATACCCGCAGTATATTTTAGGCTGTTGAAAATCATCAGCACCCTTTCCTTTTTGAATTTTCCCAGTCCAGATTGTGCAACATTAAGGCTAAAATAAATTAAATGAATTCTAAAAGAAAGTTATTTTAATTCACAACCCCAGCCCCAACTGGATAGGTCACAGAACAGTAGGAAAAAAAAAAAAAAAACAGAAGAAAGAAATTGATTCATGGCAATCCCTTTACAGTTCTACCTTGATTGGCTTGGATCAATAACATTTCCTTTCAAACAAGTTACTAAGTATGACTTTTGACACAAATCTCTGTCCAATAATTGAACACTAATTTATGCACTTGTCTCGCTGGACACTTAAAGCTGCATTACCCCAAAATTTCTTCCATCATGGTCCCATTCCCATCACCCAACAATAGCATAGAGATCTCTCCTTCATTTATTTGATATGGAAAGCAAAACATCTTCTCATTTTCTTTGTGTTTTTGGTGAGGAGACGTATCCAGCACTAGAACAGACATTTTCTCATAGACATTTTCTGTATTTTTATGAGCATCCATTAATTCAATGTTGACGAGGCTTTGTGAACCAATAGGAGCATCCCTAGCTCCTCACTCCTCTCTGAGCAAGCATGTGATTGGCCGAAGCTTCCAGTAGGTGCTGAACATTCTCATTTATTCAAATCCTTAATAATAAAGCCCAGATGATGTCTTAAGGTGTCACAATTTTCACTATTACAATATGCTATTTTATCAAATACAAGAAAAAGAAAAGTACAGCAAAAAACATACAACGTTGCCTATATTAGTTCTTTATTCGGCTAAAGTTACTGTGTTTAGTTTTTTATCCTTTTGTTTGTGTGTTTATTGTGCCATGAAATGTCTCAGTGACAGTCTTGAATGGCTTCTAGCTTCACTAATTATGCCAAATAAACAAGACTGTGCATTTGCAAGTTGATTTATTACTGATAACTATACATGAGGCTGCATGAACGCCTCCTGGTGACTTGTTTGTGAATCTACAAATGCAGTAATTGAGATCAAACTCAATGTGGTCGCTTCGTATTGTACAGCAAGTATTAAAAGTCTTACCAGCTACCTGAGGTGCTATTCTGTTGTTAATACAGTGACTACAGTAGCACTTACAGAGGGCTTTGTTACAGAGGTTTTAACAGATGATGCAAAAACCTCTTACGCCTAAGATTACTGCAGGCAGAAGTCAGACTCTCACTTTTATTTATGCCTTTGAGAGAGTCTTTCCCCACGTTTCCTTTTAGTAAATGTTATTCTTAGTCCGTGTAGGATTTGATTACACATTTGATCTCCTTGTGTGATCCCAGAGTACTTTAGCACCCGCCTATAATTAGTGCAGAGAAACACAGGAAACCACACAGAGAAAGATGAGCAGACGAGTGGGAAAGACAAAACAAAATAATAAAAAAAACAACAACACCTTGATAAAACTGTAGACATTTTAGCATTCACAGCACTTCCTCCTCATTATTTTTGACTCAGGGCTCATTTTAGACTTCCTGTTTACCCCGTGATACTTCCTGTTAGAACACCATGCATGTGTCTATTTAGAGATTAAAAAAAAAAAGTACTAACTGTGAAAAGCATGCAATACACATCATGAATTGAATGGAAATATAATTTTTGTTTTGATTAATTTTAATACTTAGTGGGCTGATTCTTACACAAACAAACAGACACATCTTGGGTTTTAATGGATGGATCACTCTATTTACCATCGCTAGCACAAGGTTACCTGTTGCTAGTGATGCTAATGGATGGTAAAGTTGTGTCAGTTTTTGTTGTCTGGCTTTGGGCGAGCATTGTATCCAAAACCTTAAATCAGCTGCACATTTTCAGCATAAAATGTGTTTATTCTGCCCTAATTTTAGCCCTTTTCACACATTACATTTCTGCTAGAAGTAACTTAAAAACAATTAAGCTCAGACTTTGCTGCATATAATTCCTAATTAAATCAATTTATTCTATTTTTTGTCACTGATACGTTTTGTGAAATGGGATGACTTTAATTTGTTTGCAGATGGACACAGCCCAACAGGTGTATGATGTGATTCAGTGCAGTTGAGGGATTCTCTTAGGAGCCCTTCAGAAGAGAGGGTTTTACACCGGTCGAGCTCAGCCATCCCATTTTCTCTTATTTATCACCATTCATTTTCTTTCTTCTTTTGTTCCCTTACTTCATTATTTATTTCTGACCTTGCCCTGCAATGCGGAGGCTGCAAAAATTCACCCTCTCCTCCAGCCCGCCGCCGCTCTTTTTGCTCCGTGACTTGCTTTGCTTCCTCTCGATTTAAATGGCTCTCTTGCTCCGTCACAGACCAGCGTTTACCATCTCCTTTACCTCCTGTTCACGCCTTCTATCCCATTCTCAATTTAACCCCGGCGTCTCCATTACAGCAAAATCCACCTCTTTGTTTGCTCTTTGGATCCATCTCAACCCGGTTCTGCTCGGCTACCACCCACAGCACAAATACCTCCGCAGATGTCCGTGAAGCCTCCCACCAAACCGGAGCTCAGGGGACGCTGGAGAGGGAGGTCTGTGTGTTTGATGTATGCGAGTGTGAGTCTGTGTGCACGTGTAGGTGTTTGGGGTGGGTTCACAATTCTATTTTAGCACATGATTAATAGTATGCCTCCGTGCAACTCCTTGTACACAAGGCTCGAGTCAAGCTCCGTGAGAAGAAATAGTTACCCTTACCTCGTGAAGAGCAAGGAAAATGTGCTTTAAGAAGAGTTTGCTGGAGATGTTATTACAGTGTAAATGCAAATGTGATTATAGATACTTTAAAAGGTGCGATTCTGAATTCTATCTTACAAGAACATGTATTTAACCATAACTTGTCACTTCAGCAGAACTCATTTACCATTTGTGCACAAACAAACAGTCCAGGCTCTCGTGAAGTTAAAAGTTTAAAGGTGAAGAAAGAAACATCTAATTTAAAAAGAGGTACTTTAAAACACTATAAAGGGACAATAAAAAGGCATACAACAACAAATAAAATGATATTATGACAGCTTTAAATATTTTGAAGAATGTTTATGAATATTTTAAATGATGGGCATGAATATTTTGAATTGACGTCCAAATATATATTATGAAAATGATGATGATTTGAAGACCTAGCTACTTGGTCCAGTGAACATCCAAAAAACAAAAATACATAAACCATATAAAAAGAAGCCTTTTTACCTTTTTTTATTGATAAATAAAAATAAAATAAATACCGCTTTGTAGTGTATCAAGATGCAAGCATTTTTTTTTTTTTTAGCCTTTATCCGATACATAGAGTGCAGATGGACATTGCCTATATGGTATGAGTGATAGAAAAGGACATTTAAATGATACAATTGAAAGGTTCTTACTTAATTATTACACTTTTTGAACAGTGCAATGGAAAACAAATGTTTATCCCTATCACTGTTTAGCACATCCTCCATCATCTGTCAAAGCTTCATTGATAGAGTCTAGTGTTCGCTCTTTTCCATTTTGACACTGCGCTCTAGCAACTGGAAAATGCAATTTGTTAGCGATCAATTCTCAATTTTTCCAGTGACACGCATGGTGATCGATGAAAGGGCATAGGTCACCGGCTGCTGCCCTCCCAGCATGCTCTTGGACTAGAGGTCAGCAGGTGCAGCCCCCACCCCCAGGTGAATCCTGTCCATTTGAGATCTCCCCGTTCCATTTCAGGCAAGTCAGCACTAAAGTAATAGTACCTCATCAGCTTCAGGACAGAAGATAATAAAGTAAAATTATGTATGGTGTTAAAATCATAAAATCGAGAGCAGCTCTGGTGCAAATGCACAAAAGAAGGAGCGGAAGATGATTTCCCCAAATCCTCTTTGAATATGTTTTACAGAAAATCATTTCATCTCTCCTCTGACTTATACTTCGTCTCATTTTACCCACATTGATTTATTAATATTGCATGTGTCTAAATCTATTTTAATCACGCCATACTGGATTCTCTTTAATTACTATTTTCAAAGCCAATTAAAGATTGATCAGTGAAACAGCTATCTTTTATGCCTCACGAAACCATGTAACCTCAGTTCCCATGCCAACCTGTGATAGGAGACGCTCACGAAGAACAGGGCGGTCCGAATAAAGACTCTTGATGTGTAAAAGTTTAATTTGCTCTGGGAAGTTCATTTTGCATTCTGACAATTCACTCTTTTATTGTCTGTTTAAACCAGAGAGTCAATTCTAGGCTTGAAACCTGCAGCAAAAGATGCCAGAAGTTGTGAAACTGTTGATCCTACACGAAAGGATAAGCTATTGAAGTGAATTTCCCAAACAACAATATTAACTTTTTAACTCTTACTTCTGTTTTGTTTTGTCTCTATGCATTGTATAACGGTACAAAGTAATGCATAAAAAGTGGGTTGGCTACACTGATTGATGGACATCTTAAACAGAGCTGGTGGGCACAGCCAGTTACCTTACACTTTGATTGATTGCACCTCAGGACCTTGTATGCATTGAATAAACATATACTATACTTGGCAGATGGCTTGACTGTCATTTTGGTTCAGTTAGCCTAACAAGACAACGCATTCTGTCACCTTTTATCAGCCTCTCTGTCCATTTCTGCTGTCCTTCCAAATGCAAGGACACAGGCTTCACTTACGTGTTTTCACATTCATGCAAATTCACCGGAGACACAAAACCTTATGATTCTTGGATTGGTGAAACTATTTCTGTTTTTCTTACCAACCCATCGATCACTTTATCAATTGATTTGTTAAATGGCCAAGAAATAGCAATCCAATCCGGTCCACAGATAAAAAGCTGTGCTGCTATTACGAGAGCTCTTTGCTTGGTCCGTAAAGGATGTGCCTAAGTAAAGCCCATTATCTAACCACCTATTTTCAGTTGACCTTTTGCACAGACCTTTGATTATAGTCTACTTTACTCAGAAAAGACTGAAAGTGGAATTACTGGTAAAGCTTGACAAAGTATAAAACAAGTGAAAGATTTAACAATGCACTCTGCAATAACAACACAATCGGCTAAAAGTGCAGCTTATTTAAGTTTATCAATGACAGGCGCTCTTCAGTTGTAGATTTCGTGGTATACGCAGGATTTGTTTGTATTATTTTGGCTTTTTCTGCCATGTATTGATATTTTTTTCACTTTATCTGTCATGTTACTTGTGAACTTTACCAACTCTTGCAAAGGTCAATCGACAAGGCTTATTTGGGTGGATGCCAGGGAGCAAAATCTCAACAGGTTGGATGACATCGCGCTCTCTGCTCCAGGCTCAGAGATGACCTAAAACCCCATCTGTTGGCGTGCATGTGCGAGCAGAGCATTTCATTAGAATATATTCCATCTATGCTTTCTTACACAGTTATATCTATTCACATACCAGTGATAGTCGCCTTTATTTTGTTACGTTTGGTTAGCGCTGCAGTAGCATCTCGGATGGACAATGGATAAGACTAATTCTTCGAAAAGAAAACCTTGACTGTTCTAAGAATCACCTTAACCAAGTCTTCTTCCCACGGCTGTTAATGTTTGAATGTCAGAGTTTGTTAGTTGAAAAATCCACTAAAACATTCACGGCCAAATTGCTTTGAAAACTTTGGAGACTTTCGTGGATTGCAATACAAATGAAATGAAAAATGAGTCAAATGGAAGCGACTACAGTATGTATGGCACAAACAAATTTAAGTGTCAGAAGAAATATCATAAACCATGAGTTAGTGTCTCAAAATAGTTTTTAGTGGTGTTTTATCACATTGGAGAACACTTTTTACATTTCGCTGTCTGGAAAAATAAGTAACTAAAGTTCTATAGAACCCAGTGGAAGGAGCCATGACTGTCTTTCATCAAAATGGACACTGCTTGAGGACAGGAACACACATTTCTTTTTTGAAGACACAATGAAGGGGTTATGGAAGAACTGTAAGTCAAAAGCAAATTCATCTTGACCCATTTCCACTGGATTTGAACGTAGACAACAGAATGTTCCCGGTGGGCTACAGTGAGGTGCAGCGATGAAATCTACAGAGCCAAAATAAACCCTAAAAACTCCAATTGTATCGCTGATAGTTTTGTGGGGAACAGCAAAGAATATCTCTTGCGAATTCTGTTGACTGCAGCTGTTAAATGTATTATTATTATTAAGTGGCTCAAATCAGACCAGAAGGATGGAGTCCCATGACTGCTTTATTATTGCAATAAGTACTGAGTCATTTTTTGAACGCTGATATACGTGTTTCTGTAAATACATTTTTTGGTTTGTGTATCATAATATATGCACCAGGACTTGTATCATTGCTATTTAGAGGATGTCATGTTCTGATATTACATGTATAATTCTGTATGAGCTTTGAAAAACAAAATAAAAATAAAGTAAAAAAAATCCAATTGTGATAATTATATATTTTCACAATGCTTTTTGTCTAAATGTTGCTGCTGTGGATTTAGTGTTAGTGACTGTCCTGGACACATCTATTTTATTTATTTATTTATTTTTTCCTCACTCTGATTGAGGGTCTAACAACAGAAATTGTTGCATATTTACTGCATATTTGCATTTTAAGCCCTTTTAGGCAATTGTAGTTGAGATCCTTGCCTATATAAATAAAATAGAATTGTTCTCAGTTTAAAGGTCTTTGATGAGGAAGCAGAGATCCTACAATCCTACTATTGGTTCACCCGCTGTAATTTGCAAACATAAGCTCTAAACATCCAGACTTGTAGCTTTAGCAGGTACATAGCCTAAATGCTCATGTAAATAGAGCACCTGAAAATACTATCCATTTGTATGAAAGATTGCTCTGCTGTTGTTGCAGGCTGGAGTGGAAACTGGGACAAGGAAGAAGATATTGCATCTGTAAGTGATCAGATGAGCCGACCTGTGTCTATTGAGATCGAATGAAGAATGCCGATGTACCAATGTATGATTTTTATTGGATTTGAACAAAAGATGTTATCTAAATCAATCTCAAAGAAAGATTCCAAAACACAATCCATCACTGTCAGTGTCACTGTTGATAGAAAGTAAAGAAGTTAAAAGGTTTACTTATCGTATCAAATCTTGAATGTAAACTGTAGTCACAACAAACCTTAAATAAACCCAGACTCTACTCTCCAAACTTTACCAATCAATGCTTTCTTTGTGCCGTCTTTGTGCATTTGATCATGCTGCTTTATTAGGGCTCCAAGATGTGCATTTTTAATCAGTGGCTAAGAGCTACTTGAAATAAATAACCAAATTTAAATTTTTGAACTGCGAGGACATTTTGATTAAAAAACGTATGAATTATAACCCCATAGGAATGAGTGTTCTAACACTATAGCACTTTGGGTCGAGAAGGGCCACCAGCGTACAGACGGGATATTTATCTCAGCTGTTTTATATTCTTGCCTTAACAGACACTTTAAGGGAAGAAATGATTGTGTGCGACATGAAGCCCCTAATTATGGAGCTGCAAAATTGAAACTGCAGCTTATACAAACAGGAGCCAGTCTTAAAATATTCAATTTAGATAAACCTTTGTAATGTATTGATATTCATGAAGCAAATAAAGCACTGTGCTGCAGCTGGGATAAATAGTTTTGCAATTTAGAGTTTTGTTGTTGTTTTTTTTGCCTGTGTTTCCAAATAATTGAACTGATTGTGTTAGTTGTATGATTGGTGCAGAATTTGATTTCATTAATACACTCTTTAGCTCCAAGTTTTTGTTTTACCAACACAGTTTATTTGTGGCAAGCATGACCAAAGGCAATTTAAATGCAGTAATGGGTTTAAATTCAATGTTCCAACATGTCCAATATGATACGAGACAATATAATAAAGACAAAGAGCAGCTCCACAATGAAAGAAAACAAACAGATCACAGCACATCAAACATAAAGTGTCCTCCTATGCCGCTGGAAGGCTTTTAACTCAAAATGAGCTATCATAGACATTTTATGTAATAAAGTTGGGAGGAATTCAAGTCTCAAGTTTTGCAGTCTTTCTTACTTTATTTTTCATTTTCCACCATTTATTCTATTATGGTTTGCAGGGGCTGGAGCCTATCCCAGCTGCTTTGGGCGTTAGGCGGTGCACACTCCAACACTTGCAGACATACACAGACGGACACTTTGATTCTTTCATTATGGGCAATTTAGAATCACATACAGACATCAAAGATAAAAGACTTTTTGTTGTTCATCACAAAAGAACAGCAAACAAAAAATGCAATATGTTTTTATCTTCTCCCAGACCATATTGAGAGCACTTTCAGGAACTTGCTATTTTTAAGATTCAGAGACTGTGAGGCAGGAGTGCTAACCCCTCACCATGTACTCCACAGCAGTGTTTGGTTGTGCTTCAATCTCAAACATCACCTGTAGTTTTAGTTTTGTTTTTTTTTTCCACACCTCAGACCCCTTCATTCTGTCTGTGAGCACTTACAGTATTAAGCTATTGTCTATAAATAGGTCTGATGGTGAGTTTGTTCCAAATATTTAGAGACGAATTTTAACTTTATTTTTGACATACCTGCTTTACCTCCAGGAGTGCTCCATTTGTCAACACTCAGCTCAGTTTGTCCTCTCCAGGAAGCTGTAGGAACAGAAACAGGAAGTAAAATAAGTTATCGACTATTAAAAGCATAGTTTGGATAAATGTGTTCTTATTTTAAACTATACAACACTTTTACACGCTTTGTGCACATTTAAAAGCTGTTTGACAATGTTGGTTCCCTCCGTATGACAGGACATGTGATCATAAATATACCAATCTGAAGGCATGGGACAATATGAGATTATGATAACCTTCAGGAAAAATATCACGGTATGACGGTTTCACTGTATTTTAAAACTGTTTTCATTTCCAGGTAAAAAGGACATTGCAGGAGTCCATTGAGTCAGTCCCTTCAGTCACTGCTGGAATATAATTGGTATTAGTGGCTTTATATTGCAGTTATGATGAGGTCTCAAATCAGCGATATACCTTGAAACCGGTTATTGTCCCATGTCTTGATCTGATCATATGATTAGATTAAAAAGATGAGTGGAGCCTTGCTGTTCTTCCAGGTGGACTGGGTCACTGGTAGCACTTATTACCGTTTTAAATAATAAGATAAAATGCAGAATAGCCAAAGGAAGGTACTCAGAGTGCTCAATGGGTCAGGTTAAGTCAAAAACTGTAGAAAAATCAGCTCAACCAGCTCATTTTGAAATTAAACAAATACAGTTTCACCCAAAGAAGTCTTCTACATTGCATAATCACATTGAAAAGTGTGTGTGAAGTTTTAAATAATGTGTAACTCCCACATACATTTTCGTTCAGAATCTATAGAATGGTTACGATAATCAATAATTTTTCAAAAATCAACCCAAAATTGTTATGTTCTTACCTTGGGATTATTCAAAATGTACTGATTTACTGCATATGGATATAAAGTTGTATTTGTGTCCTGATATGATTCTCATCTAAACACACAGTAGCAGCAGGAGAACATGTGTCCCCTTGTCGTTCGATAAAGTAATATCTTAGGCATTAACAAAAAGCCAGCAATTAATGAAATATTAAAACATATTGAATCGAGGAGATGCATGACGGCAATGAAAAAGTAATTTGGACTTAAACGGCTGGGGGTTAGGGTCAATAAATTTGTGGAAACCCCTCTAGGCACACCAAGGGTTATCAATATTTCAGGTTTCAAATAATATAGCAAATTATATGCAGTGGAATCGAATGACACATAAATGCATATCGATCGGAGTTACTAAACATTCAAGGGTTCTTCAAGGGTATGGTGCACTTCGCAGAAATTGTGTTTGGGTGAGCATTCAAGCTTTTCTAAGAATGAAGTGTGTGGATGAATAGTGCAAGCTCTATGTACATAAAACACACCTATTCAACAGTTGAGAGTGGTTCTTTAAGCAGGAATGAATGGATAAAATGGTTAACTAGAATAAAACTCAAGGCTAAATAAAGGATAGATTTAATATGTCACCGGTGTTAAATCTGAGTTGCCAGTCTTTGTGTTCTTATATGAACTTACTGTATTTCTTCTTAGATTGAACTGATGTCGAAGATAAACATTAATTATAGGACCACAGGTTATTAGCAGCCGTAATTAAACGTAATCATTCTTTGATTAAAGGAAAGTTCCTATTAAAAAATGTGGACACCGCAGCTTCTAACACACAGCGCTCAGTGTGATAGCAACGCCTGGTTTTAAAATGCATCTGACTGTACTAGAGAAAATAATAGCTTGGATTAATATTGTTGAAATATGGATACAATTTACCTTTTATAATTTTATGATTAGATTGCATGGTACTCATAATAAAGAAGTGGTTTTTTTTTTTCTTTCTTTTAGTCAGAGTTACAGTATGTTACAGTGTATGGTCATGGCACAGAAAAGGTTAAAAGTTATTATTCAGTTTTCTTGTTACAGAACCATCAAAACAACCTTGAGAGTTCATGTTTTTAAGTTGATGTATTTTTTAGTAAAATGTTACTAGTCTCTAGCATTAAGATGGCATCTGTCACCTAGCCTTCAAGCATTAAATAAGCAGCTGTAATTATTTAGCTCACTCATCTGTCATGCAAACTCAACTCAACAGTAGGCTATGTGCTCTCAAAACTAAGTTACGATATGATAGGAGAAGCTACTTTTTATGTCAGTGACTCAATCAGAGCCATAAAAATGTAAAGTTGTTTGGTTACCATTTGAGTGACATAGATATTGGCACATATTATAGCTCACAAAAATCACAACACTTCAAAAAGCTTAATCATTTCATCTAACAAAAAAAACCCTTTTCCATAACTAATTTTTCATCATCTCATCTCTTTCTTCTCTCACTTGTTGTAAATGTATTCATTCAAAGACCTCGAATCCTGTGTCTGATGATTGTACACTTCCACCTCCAGAGGGTATGAGCCCATTTAAATACATTTCTGTATGACAGGTTTTGATAACTGCATAAAGCCTTTTGGCTGAACAGTTTCCTAATTGCAGTAAGAGAGAAATTGTCACTTTTGTTCAATGATCCGTAGACTAGTGATTCTGTACAGATTTGTGGAGAATCACTCTTCGACAATTTTGCTTTTGCACACGTCACTAAACATTTTAAGAATTCGAAACACTAGACATAGTCATTCAAGATCAAAATAAATCCGCTATGTTTTACCTTTAAGTTGGCCTCAAAGTGAAGGTGAGGTGCAGAAATCCTTTGCATTTGGCCAATTATTGTGCATATTGTGTCTATGTGTTGACTATCACAATAAGTTAAATGTTTAAATTTACAAAACTAGCTTCTTTGGTGTAAATAAAGGAACAGGACTTTTTCCATTGGGCAGAGTACAATAAAATGGCACCAGACATGCATCGTATATGTTTGAAGTGAAGTAATTCCGTACGGCTGCTGAGTTAAAGCAGTAGCCTCAGCTCCACTCTCGGAATCAACTGACGGCTTAGCATGTACGCACTCACACACTCATACACACATGGAGCCAGTCTTATTAAACAGAAATGGTTCAGCCAGGGGACAGCCAAGTTGTTGGAGTGAAAAAAGATGGAGAGCAGAAGAACTGGCTTTAGTTAAACTTTTTCAGGCTCTGACGACTAATAACCATCTCTGCTTTATTTACCACTGTCTTTCTCAAGGTGCAAGAGATGTCTTTGGATCTGAAAAAAGAAAGAAAGCAAACATTAAGCGGGAGAAAGGGTTTCATGTATCAAAGCCCGTGCATTCCACCTTGACCTTAGTTTGACAGGATAGTCATTGAAGTGAAAGTGACGGAGCTACAGACAATAAGAGTCATTGCCATCTCCTTCATAAAAGTGGAGCGAATTGTCACTATTTAACTTTAAACACCGCAGTCAAAGGCAGAGATCAAACCGTCATTGTTGTTTTCCTTATTTTATATCACTGAAGAGGACCTGTTTGATGTTTGAGTTCAGTTCAGTCTTACGTAACGTCGAAGTTTCCCGTTGACAGTCTTGCCTTTGGTCCTAGTTGCACCTGACGTCAAAGTCTTGTGTGATGAGTTTATTTTAAAGAAGTGCTACTTCACGTTTGAAGCCGAATCACTCGAGGCACCGCTTTAACCCTCTGTGTAATTTGTCAAGTTTTGATTCCATTTGTGACAAAGCAATCTCTTGCCTGTTGAGATCAGCTGTGAGTGCCACTTAGCCCCGCTGCAGACCTGAAGCACGCTGCACCCTGATTTATTTCTGATCTGAGACTTGATTGGTGTGAGGCGGCGAAGAAGGGTCACCAAAGGCCAGAGTGCTCCAAATGTGTTACGTAACGGCCTCTGTGCTTAAGTTATCCTTTTTTTCTCCTTTTCTAAATGCTATTAAACTGTTTAAAGGCATTTTCACACTGAAAGTCTGCAGCAAGGTCCGCATTAAGGACTCACATATTGTTATCTTGTATTCATTTGGTTCACTAACTTTTGGTTTTCACATCACACTTTTTAAAAAAGCTCCATCAGACTTTCCCTGATGCTGTATTTACCGTTACCGTGACAATGAGTGGAACATCCCTGTTCAGTGGCTCATTTTAGAGTTTAACTGATAAAAATAGAACCATATAAACATGCAACTTAATCTGTGTGTCTCATGTAACCCAGTGATATCTGCCTCCCCTTTTTCCCTCCTCTTTTTGCTCTTCCATCCTGCATTTGGTCTGAAAGTCCAAAATAACACCAAACATGCTTTCACACTGCAAACAAGCATCAGGACCGAGACTTTTGTCAAACCCAAAAGCACGTTTGGTCCAAATCGTGGTCCGCTGGCCGTTTCACACCTGAAGATTTGGTTTGGACAAAACTGGAAAGACTGAAAGTCCAAAACAAATATTACAGGTGTGAAAGACCTGGCCAAGACAGTCCCAGCAGCTAGGCTTGGAATGTAATTAATCCGGTTCATCGGTGCACATCACACAATGGTTAGATTTGTGCAGAAGTGGATGCAGCCTTGCTATCATGCACTCACCAAAAACAATCATCTCATGACATCAAGGCAGGATGCAGCCAGGCAACGAACACTGCAGTCCACCAATTCCACACGCTCGCCGGTCCAGTCAAACAGCTAATTAATGTAAAAGTCATCCCAGTGTCGATGTTATTTGTCTAACTTTTGTGTTGATGGTGGTGTAATCTATTGTGTTAGATATTTTCTAAGGAACTATAGTGTGGAGCACATTCTGTAGCGCCTCTGTAAACCTCAGGAAGCTAACAAATGGTTTTAAATACTGTATATGTCAATTACTGTTTAAGACAATAGAATGTGTCAGACTTTCTTTGCTCATTTTATCCATGAAATACGAGCCAATTGAATTCTTTGCATCTATTTAAAAACCTCAGACTTTCTGAGGCTGAAACTCCATTGAAATGCATTAGAAACTGTGACTTTTCTGCGGTTTGAGTCAAATTTAAGCATGTTTGCGTTTTAACATTTGTCCAGTAAAAGTGAATCTTGCAGAGCAAAAGAGCTGCAGATCAAAGTGTTTATTATTCACTAACCTTTTAATAGATGCGACTGAGACATAGTTTATTTAATACAAATAGCAGTGCAGTCGGTTCAGCCTGAAAGTAAGTGTTAAATTGATCTGAGGCAAAAACATGCTCTTTTTGTTCCCATCTGGGGCACAGCTTGTATCAGAGCAGTATCAATGCTCCAGGAGACATGAATAAAGCAGATGAAAACACTGGACTTGTTCTTAGTTCAGGATTAAAGGGCTTCTGTCATGTCGCTGCAGCTGGACATAAGGTTGTTTTAGGTGAAGTGGGGCCTAATTCGAATGTTTGGTCAGATCCTTTTATCATCGCGCTGCTAAAACATGTCGGCTCATGAATCTGATTTACTCAAAGTAAACTGGGTCCGGACCGTGCTGTGCTCTGGTACTGTTAACTCTGACACCTGCCTAACACTAATTCATCTTGGGATATACAAGCGTCCAAGTGAGACTGACGACACTCTGCTCACAAACTACTACCATATCATGACTTTCACTCTTTGTCTCACTAGGGCTGCAACTAATGATTATTTCAATAATCTATTCATCTCAAAATTCTTTTTTTTTTGATTATTTGGTTAATAATCAGATTGTGAAGCTTGTCTAAATGCGTGGGGACTAACTGGTGTTTTATTAGTTTAAAACTGATGGTGATTCAACAAAAAATGACATACATTTTTTACAATCTGAACTAGACTAAACTACACCACAGGACTTGTGGACAGAGCATATACATGAAAAAATGTTTGGGTTTTTTTTGTGTTTTTTTTAATCAAAAACACAAATCTCTTTTACTGTTTTTGTGGACTTACTGCTCTGTCTTGGTAATAAAACCTCTTCTCTCAGAACATGGCATGTTTCAGAGTCTATGAATTCCTCAAATAGCAGTTAACCTATTATTAAATTAGTTGAAAATTATTTTAAAAATGAATAATAATTGATTAATCTGATTAGTTTTTGCAGTCCTATGTCTCAGAGTCAGCTACAGAGCCTTTTAATGACCAACATGTAAAATAGTGACATTTACCACTTAATCTTCTGTCTGGTAGGTTATACAGCTTTGAATGTTCGTCGAAATAAAAGAACTTAGGGCTTAGCGATAGGTCAAATGTGATGGTGGTTTCTGCATTAATAGGTATGTGAGCTTGAAACCTCACCATTTTCTGTGATTTATCAAAAATGATAAATCATCATCCTGTTGTTCTTTAGTCAATTATTCTTACTAGAGCTCTGGAGTGCTTGTTTTCAACGTCTGCCGTGGTGCTGTGTGGACAGAGCTATTTTGCCAAATGCTCTGGCGTGGACAGGGATATTTTTTAAACAAGTTAAAAATATCTGTTTATAAAAATGTCTGAGTACGCATAACCACAGACTTGATTCTGTGGCCACCTGCTCCTGCCTGCTTCCAGGGGAGGTACAGATCAACTTCTTTTTACTTGCAGTTTCTTTCACAGATTCCAAACTTGTTAGCTCAGCTGCATGCCACTTCTTTTATTTTTTGCTTTCTCTCTTACTGATGCTCTCCTTGTCCTATTCTTTCACCTTTTTTTTTTTTTATTATCTCACAGCAGTCCCATTGTGTCACGGAGAAAACAAAGGAGCAATCCACGGGAGAGGATATGACAAGGAGCAAAGAAGAGCGAGGGGGGCATTCACGGCCATCTAACAAGTTCTGATCAAAATTCAGAGGCGGATCAAGTGGATATGAAGTTTGCTTCCAACAACGCCCCCCTATCCTATGCTATCTTTATGTTATGCCTCAATTCCCCTTACCCCTGGGGCTCTTATCATCGCCATTCGCTTCTGTTCACACCTCCTTCAACCCCCAGCACCATCGCCACGGTTCCCTTCAGGCCACATTCTGTTTGCGTCTTCCCTCCATCCTTGTCTCCTTCACTCACCCCCCGCGCCCTTCCCGAGGCCCTTTGCCTCCGAAATTGCTGCAGATGATGAAAGGAGAAATAAATGAAGGGGTGCATGTTAATTTGCGGCGGCCACTGTTGACAAGCTTTAATCAGAGCACGGAGTGATCAGCGTTGGCCAATTCTGCCAAACGGTGAAAAGATGGATGGATGTAGTTACAAAAAGGTCTTTAGTATGTTTTGATGCCCTATGTCACCTCCAAAGTGTGTATAATGATCACAAAAACAGTGCACCCAGGGGAAAAACATGCAGGATGGGGGTCAATGTGCTATTAATCACAGCTCCATCTTGGACTTGTGATAACATACACAACTCTAAGACTGAAATATATTTTGAATAAAACTGAACTACCATGTAGGGGTGCACAGTAGCAGAGTGGTTAGTGCTCCTGCTTCACAGCAAGAAGGTCATGAGTTCAAATCCCGGCCGACCCAAAACATCATTAGCTGATTGTAGCCAACCCAAACATGGCTAACTCTGGTCTTTCTGTGACTTTTTTGTATTTACATTTATCCATGTTTAATTTGCTGCCCGTTAATTTATTTGTATCTTTTTTGAGCTATTTCACTGTAAAATAAGACATATATTGCAACCGAATAACCCATTTCCTTAGTTTATTTCTATAGTCCTTTGATGTTGATCAGTGTCAACTAATGGGAGAGCTTCTTTCAGTGATTGGCCAAAATCACACAGATGATTCCTATTACAATAAGCTGTTAGGTGATTAAACTGTCAAAAAAAAAATTGCAGTAAAAAATCAGGTGATGGACTTTTAAGCAGTCCCGGGCCAACCTGTAAAGGGGACCTGAGCAAAATTCTGCTAAGGGGCCCTTTGACCGGTGCTATGGGACATTTTATTAAATTTTATCTATTTTTTATTTTTTTTTACCAATCCATAGACACAGGTCACCACAGTGTTCTAACGAATAACAACAAAAGCCTACAGTCTACAAGAGCCTCTGCAAAATTATACAAGTCACATTATATTGATAATCACTTTAGCGTTATAAAGGTGAATAAAAGCAATTTGGTCCAAGCAATTATCTTGCTTGAACTACTTACTACTTAATTAATGCACTGAGATGTGTATGTACTCACACTGTACTCCACTATGAATCTATTCAAATAATATATAAATATTGGAAATTACATATAGTAATGAGCAAAAGTGGTCAGTGCATAAGAAATGAATTGCTTATCCACTTATCATATCGTACAATAGCACACATGGCATATCTTACAAAGTAGGTAACATATTGTCCATAAATGGTCCAACAAAGTATAAGCGAGTGTGGGATGTGCTGGCCAGAAAGTTCTAATCCACCCACCTCACAATTTGTACGACTTAAAAGATCTGCTGCTCTCATGTTGGCTCCAGAATGCTCAGCGCACCTTCAGAGATCAAGAGGAGTCCACCTTTTGGGGTCGGAGCTGTTTTGTGCTTAGAAAGAAGTATAATGTAAAGCTTTGAATGAATGGAGTTAAGATATCAAAGCCAATACATTTACAACAAAAATACAGTTGCAGTCATGTAATTTTTGGTGTTTGACAAGCATCTGTTTGGACCAATCACATGCTGGAATTTGTCTGATGCAGGAACAGAAACCCATTTGGACTTTTGTGGATGCCCACTCTATATGGTATTTTAAAAATAGAGGAAAGTGAATGGTATAAGTTAAAATTAATGTGATAAAAATTAGTCAGTGATAGTTTGATATAGTACTTTTTCTGGTGATATCATCAAAGACAATGCTCCTCTGCCTCTAAGCCACATACGGGTGTTTTGGTTCTACTTAATCACAACATACACCTGTTAAGCAGAGTATTTTTATCACATACAAATTCACTTGTACTCACAGCACATTAAATACATCGAGCCTAAAACACAGAGCTCCTCTGATAGTCGACTGACTGCAGCAGAGTTGAGTAGACTGAGACACTTCAGTCTACCTAATTGGATCGCTCTTTCCTCCTTCTCTGTCTCTCATCAGGTAATCACTCTACACTGTCCAAAAAAACGGCAGGATGTCAATGGATGGATTTCTGTAACAAGCCTTAAAAGTAGAATGCTTAAGAAAGTCTTACTTCGCCTCTTGTCTTTTTTCTTCTTTCAGAGTTTCTCTACCTCTGTACCTCTCACTCTTATCAAAGCCACGGTGGTGAGCGGCTCAACACTGTGACAGTCCCTAAAAAAGCGCAGAAAAAAAGAAAGCCATATTTTTTTTTTATCTTCCTTCACTGCAGCGCCTCCTTTTTTCTAGTCTTGCTTTGATTCGCTCCATTTTCTGAATTGTCATATATCCAACATCCTGGTGAATGAACAAAAAAACCAAAACAAAAAAAACAGCCAGCTATGAAAGCAGAGATACAGATGGTGAATCACAGTTGGTAAGAAAGAGCTAAAAATACGAAAACTTTTGGTGCGGCCGAGTCAAAGCAGCCTCTCATGCTCGCTGTCTGTCACTATGAATGATGCCTTAGGACTAATGATGAGTCACTGCTTTGTGGCTCCAAACAGGCTGCTCTTTAGCCCACATTTGGCAGCTATAAAATGGGAATAAAAATTCTATTGCCACCCTTGACAGCGTAAGTGATGCACCAATTGTTTTAATGGTTCTGAAAGGCTTATTATTGCACAATGAACTATGCCAGTGGCGTACAGTAAAGTAGGGGACAGTCACAACCCAAGATCAGATTTAATATGGGACACAGCTTGAGATTTGTATGTATGATTATATGTTTTTTGATTTTATTTATTTATTTATTTTTATGAGATGAAATAACGTTTTGCTTTAAGGCAGTGGTTTCAAACTCAAGTTTATAAGAATCCTTTCAGGGGCCGAAGATGGTGACTTTTAGAAGCTTTTATTAAATCTTGAATGTGAGATGTCATCTTCATTTGAGTCTTATAAAAGTTATTACACAAGCAATCATTTCCTCTTTTCATGGAAACTGGTTTTAGATGGATTTGAACAGGTTTTTGTTGGATTTGAACAGGTTTTATTTATCTTTGTAGCACAAAACAAATCCATCGAAAACATGTTCAAATTTAATGAATAAAACATAGTGCTAAAATATCCACTTCTAAATGTATTAAATGGCCACATAAAACATTGCAAAGGGCCATATTTGGCCCCTGGGCCTTGGTTTGACAACTCAACTAAAATATCTAATAGAGCCACATATAAATATAAATAGACTTAGTTGCATTTGGTGTGAGAGTGTGATTATGATACATCTTTAAGCATGTATTAACCTGTCTGCAGCTTTTATGGTTTAGAAAAAAAGGAGATCTGCTAAGAGGCCTTTTTTAATGTTCAAAAATGTCAAAAGAACGAGGTTGGAAAAGCCCTGCAGTACACATGAAAGGACACAACTGTGACATTGGGCATTTTGGAACCAAGTCGTCACCGGTTGATGAAATCACTCATCTTTCCTGCTGTAAAGGCCTTGAGGGAAATAGCTTCAGATGCACTACGTTAAGGATGTGAACGGCAGAAATCACTGAGTGTTTTATGCTGTGATTTCATCTAAAGTTGAAGAGAGATCAAGATAGAAGAAGATAAAAAGCTAAAGCAACACAAACTGCATCGCATGAAGAATTAAAAAGAGTTCCAAGCCTCAGAGAAGAGGGATGCATACTGAATACTCCAGCCAATGGGAAAAAAAGAAAAAGAAAAAAAAACATACTTAGCTGCCAGAGTTTTCTTCCAGAGTGAGATTAAATTGGGTTTATTGTCTGCAGCAAAAATAGCTTAACTACAAACACAGAACTTGTTATTTAAAGCTACAATGCGATTATATTAAAAAAAACTAAACAAAAAAACCCCTCCAGATTCTGAAAACAAACACTTTCATCACATTCTCCATTATGTTTTAAACACACACAGCATGAAAGCTTTAGTTCTAATAAGCCAATGAATGATTTGATTTTTAAGGGTTTAAAAAATACTGACATTTGACATAGTATTTTTAAACATTGGTGTAAAATGTTGGCCTACAGGTCATTCAATAAAGGTGCACAAGCAGAGTCTGATCTGGCCTGTGTCTCTGTGGCTGCTGTGCACTGATCTCTTTTTTTTTTTTTTTTTTTTTTTGTTTTTTGGATGAGACAGTGCATGTTAATGAATTTACAATGTTGTATAAATTCACACAAGATTGCTGTGAATGTGCTGGATTTAGCACAATCTGTAATCCCAGAATCAGAAATAAAGATGAAAATTAATCTTCTGCTACTTTTAAAGGGTCATTTTTAGGAATAATCATGATGGACTGAATGAAAACAATGCACATACTCCACTGCTCTAGTCCATGAAATGCCCAACGCAACAGATCAAAAAAAGCCTAATGATATTGGTCATTGTTTTATCAAGATCCATTGCACAGTTTTTTTTTATTTTTATTTGTTTCCAGTTTGTACTAAGTTGTCACTAAGGCATCACACATCACTACCATCATTTTCAGCTAGGTTTTTGTTGGTCCGGTTTCAATCAGTTCACATGTGCAGCATTTTACAAATTAGTGCGACGAATGTAAATAGGATGAATCTGTTTTGACACTGCAACACTCATTGCTGTGTACTATATCTTTGCAACGCTGCCATAAAACAGCTAGTGAGAATGCAACTTGAAGCGAAAAAAAGATGTAGGATGTTTTAGTTGAAAAGACCGAGGTTCCTTTTTCTTCCAACAACAAAGTGCAGTCTCTTTCAGTGCGCCTGGCATTTCCCCTTTTTATTCTGCACTTGCTCTTGCTCTGTTTCTATATCCTCCTTGTGGTGTAGGTGGGTGCAAAAACGCTCCAATTTGTGTGTAGGAGAATCTTCAGTTTGGCTGTGTTTTCTTTTTTTTTTTTTTTTGCTGAAGCATTCTTTTGACCACATATTGGAAAATGCACGAGGATATATCGATTTGAAATTAAATTTGGAGTTTGTTGCCAGCCAGGTTGTTAATCGCCCTACAACTGTCAAAACACGCCTTAACAAAAACTCAATTTGAGTCAAGAGTAAAGAGTTAGAGGTTGCATCAGGAATTCCACAAACTACTTTCCCAATTCAAAGACTTTGTGGCAGGCCTCTTTTGCATTCCTTAAGACACACAATGGCTTTGAAAATCCTAAAATATTTCAAAATGGGTTGCTTGACTCGTGAGAAGACAAAACTCACTGCTCTTCAGTATAAATCAAAGATCAAAAAAGAATAGAACATATCATTAAATTTGGGCAGCTGCATAAACTGCAAAACAAATCCGGATGTCACTGAGATGGAAATTACATTTAACAAAAGCTGTATGTCGTTATTAAAAGAGGAGTGGGCTATGTTTGTAACCTGCCTGTGGAGATCCATCCAGGTCATCCTAGAATAACATGAAGAGAAGGGCTTCTGGACATAGTTTTGAAAACAGGAGACATTTTGTTTCCTTATACAAACGACTGTCAATCCTTTTATTTAGTATTATTCTTTTGTGTTAAGTAATAAATACACAATACGATTATGTCATACACCAACCTGACCTGCCCACCTGACTGTAAAGGATGGGCATATATTCATTTTTCACTTGTTTGTATATAAATTACTGTTTGTAACTCTCCTGGCAACATCTATTCTTGGCCATTCAGTAAGTGGGTTCCTTCTTCTGTGGTTAGCCCTGAGTATTTGAATTGTCTAAACTATAATAGAAAGTTTTGTCCATTTGTGTTGTGTGTGATATTGGACTATAAAGTTGAGTTAAATTGAATGCCTCATTATAAGTATTTGTGTACTTTGCTGAGAAAAAAACAAGTGTACAAATGCAAGAATAAAGGAGATGTTTTTTTGCATTTTTCTAATACATCCCCTTTGTATTCATTAAAAAGTTGGCACTAAAGTAATCTTTATGACCTCTGTGCATATGCTTGTGCCACAAGTGGATCAGACTTGTCTGTTATGACGAAGGTCAGTGTCTATACGCAGTGCACCAGCTTTTGGACACACCCTAAAAGTCAATGTCCCATACACCATCCTCACTCTAGACTGTAAAAATCTGGCCCATAGCATCTGCATGTGCACAAGAGGCACATATACAGTTGACTGTTAAATTCCAAGCTATTTTCTTTGATGGGCTTTTGTAAGTGGTTACCATGGTGAAAATTAGCAAGCCAAACCGCCGGCGTTGATTACCCTTTCAGAGATATGGGGATACAAATAGCAGTAGTTAATCTTGTTTAGGGCACACAAATGCATTGTGACAGCTCGGCCGCTTCAACCCTGCACACTGTCACTGTGCAAATTGAACCGGCTGATTGTAAGAGTGAAAGAGAAGAAAAGAAAAGTAATGCTATGAACATAGAAAAAAAAATAGTTTGGAGGGGAAGACTTTAGACTGACTTTAAATTGTTTACTATAGTCTAAATGTCATTTCTTTAACAAGAAAATGGAACTGTGGTATGAGAGTGGGAGCCGGCTACACTATGACAGTGGTGGGTGGCGTTGGGTGAATTATAGCCTCACCATTTTTCATAATTACACAATGAACACTCAGAGAAATATTGGCCCCATTAAAAAACTTTACAGTCCAAGTGGCCAAGCACACACAAACACACTGCAGAGTTTTCTGCTCTGGGAGTTGGTGTCCAAAGTCAATGCCTAAACAACTCAAAAAGAGTCCCGGATTAATAAAAAAAAAAAAAAAAAAAAAAAAAGACTAGGTTGACTAGGTGCAGATTAAGGTTGATGAGATGCATTAATATTTATATCTTAACCTTGAAATGGTACTTTGTGGTCTGGGTTGCTGCCTTAAAATGCACTCCTCTGTGACTTTGTACTCTGTTAAGAATGTGTGGAGTGTGTATGGCCATTACATAACAATATATATGAACATTTTTTGTTGATGCATGCGAGCCTTAACATGAAATATGACCAAAGAACCCCCAAACTAAAAGAAAAGCAAGTCTAAGTTCATTTAAAAATCACACATAAAAACATGCAACCATAAAATAAATGGCATAAACAAATCGGCCGTTAAAACACAAGAGTTGGAATTATAACGCTAGTTCCTGTGGATTTAACAAACAGCGAGGGAATAACACAACAAAAAGAACATGTTCCTGGTGACTTATGGCTGTAATGATCACACGGGTCGCGCAGGGTCATACATCTCTGAGCATAAACGCTTCCCTGAGGGGGCCGCAGTATATAGAAAACCGTATATGTTAGATTAAAGGGGTCTCAGATCAGCAGCAGTTTGCTCAGTAAAGTGGATACTTAATCAGAAGTGCTGCAAGGATATGATGTCTTCGGAGAGTCTGTATACTCTGTACGTATGTGCCACGGAGAAAGTGTCCCTCTGGGGGGAACAATAGAAAAGCACGAAATGTAAAGAACACTCAAGGCATTCACGCTTGTGTTATCAAGGCTCTACAGTATATGATAATACAAGCCAGAAACTATTGTGCACTACTCATATCCTCAAAATGCAAATAACCTCAACCCAAAATGATGTATATGTAAATTAGAAAAGAATATGGGATTCTACTTTTTTATGGTTTCATCATATCTGGTGATTTATGAGGCATTATATTACTTTTTAAATACTATTTCAAGTGCAGAATTAACTAGTATGGAGTATAACAATACAGCATTTACACTGTGTTGGTTTAATAGCCACCTTCTCGACTTTTACACAACAAAATTATACAGCATTAAAGCCAGCCAGCAAATTAATACATTCACTCCAACAAATTCTCCAATACAATGTGTGGACAAACTACTACTACTACTACTTTAAGGTTGCCAGAGTGTTATGTTTATGTGAAAGTACTAATCACACTTTGCCTTTACAGTTTTTGGATACAGTCAGAGGAAGATTTTATGCATTCATCTTTGTGGAAACATAGATACATTGATTGACGTGAGGATGTGTTCACACTTGCCATGTTTCTTATTAGTGGAGTATATTTGGGCACGTGTGAATGCTGTCGTATGAAGTTTAGGGCACACCAAGCACGTGCACGCCTTGTCCCGCTTCCAACTGACCTCTAATACTGTTTGACACTGAAAACAAGGAAAGCATGACAAGATGTGATACTTAAATGTAAAAAAATAGTGTTTGGTGATGTTGAGAAAATTTAAAAAAAAGTTCAAGCACTATTTCCAGCAAGTTGTTTTGATTTAGTCACAAAGTTAGGTCAGTCTGAGCCTCACTCTCTGCTGACAGCGCCATCTAGTGTGTGTTTTTTTTTTCATGTGTCTGTGTGAGTGTGAGAATGTGTGTGTGTGTTTTGGTCTGCAGTTGAAAAAGTCATTGTGAAATCCAATCAGAACAGGACACAGTGATAGTGAACTGAACTGGATGGATTTTAGTTTTGGTGCAAAATACAAGAAGTGGACTACAAGAATGAACCCTTAGGCTGAATATATTTAGGCTCTCTATGGAACACAGCAAAATGGCATTTGTCTTTCGATTGGCAAATCAGAAAATCAATAAATAATCCTAAATTACATGCAAAATCAAATACCAACTGTATTTCAGATGTTTTTGCTGTAAGCACACAGCATTGTTTTCTACAGGATGTTTACTGAAATAGTCTGGTGGCTCTAATAGTGTTCTCTTTGAAATATGATTTCATCCGCCGCATGCTATTGTATCTTTTGTTTAGATTGCATTGTCTCTGTGTACATTCCCCTCTTGTTTGGCTTCAAACACAAATTGATTTTCGCAACAGTCCCTGTAATCTTCTGTAATTTCCATTCAGTAGCCCAGTCCCTTAATGCAGGCTTGTGATTTTCTTATTCACACAATGATATACAGATACGTCCTTACACATAATGACACACCGGCGTTCACACAAACATATAATGTAAAGGGATTGTTTTGTCTCCCAGGTAATCCAAATAATGTGTCTGAAGGAGAAAAAAAGATTAAAGAAGGAGGGCGGGATGGAAGGGGGGAGTAAACAAATGGGGCAGGTACATTAAAGTGTTCCATTAAGAAGACAAAGTGCTTTAATCTATATTTCATCCCCTGTACAGCTGCTGCAATCATCACAATCTGGCGATCCATGCAGTGACTCATGACCCACAGCAGTCAATAAGACTCAGTACGAAACAGATTGCAGACGATCTTTTAAAACGTGGCCATTTGGAATAAAAAGATTATAAAGAGGCAGTCTTGTTTTTAATTGGTTTTTATGGTGCATTTATTGAAAGTTCATGGATTAATGGATGCAAAGTGGATAGTGTTCGAATTAGGACTGTGTGTTGGGAATGGAGCCACAAGAAATACTGCACACAAGTCGGTGATATTTGTTTTACCTTGCATCTGGGTGCCATTTTTTTTTTTTTTTTAGAGCGCAGTTACTTTACCCTTTTGCTTCCAGTGCATTTTGGAATATTTGTAGTTCCTTATCATATGATGCAAATTTGAAGTCGATTTTCCAAATGTCACATAGTGTTTGGGAAGCACAAGCCGAAATTTCAAAGAATTTCACACCATTCGGAGACATTACAAGTCACAACTTCACATAGAGCTTGGTAGTCAGTGTTTAGCGTGAAATCACTGAACATCTGAATTTTGAATGCTTTTTTACGTTTTCTTTTAGGCCAATTTCCCCCAAATTGTTCTGCGCAGTGATTTCTCATTCATAATCCCTCCGAACCAAACATCCATATTTCATTCGTTCCCTGGCTGGTGTTATCTCGAACATACTCGGCCTGTTTAAGGACTTCGGAGACAAGTTTAATCTTGCCGGTGCCTGTTCCTTTGCTCTTATTTACAACCTCATTCAGTTCTAAATGCACTTGGAGCTCTCTGCGGCACCGTTTGGGCCTATCACACAGTCACCTATATTTATGTGCCCTGGCCACTGTCTCATTCCTGAATTATATTATCTCCTTTGTTTAAGTGCTGGTGTAAAACCACTGTCAATTAGTTAAGTATTGGGAAATGATAGCTGGAGAAAAGGATGTCTCTTTACGGCCATTCAGCAACGTGAAAAATACCGTAATACCATCAAGATGTTTTATTTATAGATGTATATTATGTAGGTCTAAACATCATATCCCTATTTCAGAAACAGGAATAAATCAGTTTTAGAAATCCAGTTATGCAACACCTGTAGAACTCTGAGGAGAATTTCATACTGCTACAAAAGTAGATATGTTTCTATAAAAATATGAAGTCAATGTATTGAAGCATTTTGAAGTTTAGAATTTCGAGTAACTGTCGACAAGCATATTTGACTAACTTTATTTGACGTTGGAGACTTAAAGCTGAAGCCTATTTTGTTTTTGTCTCTGTCCCCAGCCCCATCACTCTCCCCCAACAGCAGCGTAGTAACCTTTCCTGCTTCTTTTATTGAGAAGAAGGTAAAACCGGACCAAATTTCACCACAAAATACAAATATGTCACATTGAATGAAAGTTTAGATCTTACCCAAAACTTTTAGTCTCGGAGTTTACTGTTGGAGACTGTAGTGATCCTGGAATTATTTCTGCCTCGTTACACATTGCGTTGAAGCATTGCCAGCATTTATCCATGTTTAATTTGCTGCCCATTTCTCCATGTTTTATTATTTTTATTTAAATTATTTATTTAAGAGCTGCTTCACTGTAAAATAAGACATACCTTGCAATGGAATAACCCATTTCCTGTCAACCAATGGGAGTGCTAGTTTTTACTGGAAACAAGCTGTGATTGGCCAACATCCCGCTGTGGGCTGATCATTCTCATCTATTAAAATACTTAATTATAAAGCCTAGATCACGTCTTAAGGTCTATTTATTTCACAGGTGATTCATTCAAACTAAATGCAACAGTAAAAAATCAGGTAATGGACTTTTAAGGGTAAATAGATATAGCTTTGGAAGAGTTTTATCTTTTCCACTTCCCAGAAATGCAAATGCGGCTCATACTACACCAACTGACCCCCCTCCATCTCAAACCAAGAAACTGCTCTTTTCTGTCAAATATAGCTACTTTTTGTCAGAGGAATACTTTCTGGACTTCTTCTGAGCCTTTCTATATGCACACTGCACACATTGTACCATGGGGCCGGTTATAAATATCCAGGTTCAGTGTGTAAACTTTATATCCAAAATACAGTGATAATTTAGATAAGGATCATAAATGGGACGCTCATGTAAATGAACACCTGCAGTGAGATAAGGGTGTTTTGCTTGATTTTCTTTTTATAACTTTTGGCAGTCACTGAAATGAGATTCCCATTTTCCACTAAGCTTTTAATTATCTAAGGAGCTTTATCAGTTTTATTTTGCCGTTTATTTTAGTAAGAAATGGTGAAACAGGATTAGCCGATTGAGGTAATTCTGTTAGCCAGAGTAGAAAATGGCTGAAAATGTATGTTAGGATGATTCACATTGTACATAGCTCACTCTAAACCTATAGAATTGTGTCTTCAAATTTCCACACTGACTATAAGACTTTATTCTTTGGTCCGACTAGTTCCAAACCAGTGGACCAGCAGACATGACACTAGTCCTGAGGTGGCAAAAGTCATCAACCCGCAGCAGTGGGAGTTACTGTATATTCACCAGTTCATAAGGTTTATATTTCTGAGCCATAGAGTAACATATTTTCCAGTAGTTACATTTTTCTTCTTTTTTTAGGGTGTCTGACAGCGCCAACTGAAGACTGAGCCAGTGTTTAATCCATACACAATTTTTGAGGAAACTTAAGGAATGGAAAAGCAGGGAATATTCATGTTGATAGGTTCCAATTAAGTCACTGATTTATTAAAGACTGAGGAAAGTCACTTAGGACAGAAATGTGGCCAGGTCACCACAGTGGAGTAATCTGCATGGGTAGCTTGGCAATATGTTTACACAGGATGCCCTTTCTGATGCAATCCTCTCCATTAACCCGGGCTGAGACTGGCACAGAGACATGTGGCTGCTGTACTCAAGCTGGGTGAACTAACCTCTTCTCCACAGAGGAAGTGACCAGTTTTCCCAAAGTCATGGAAAGAGCATGGGAAATGAGAAAAGAAGTAAAATGTCTTGGAAATGTGCGTGGTGCCATGAAAAAAAAAAAAGAAGTAGTACAACATAGTTTGTCCTGAAAAGAGAATCATGTTTTAGAAACATATGATGTGAACGATGTCTGGAAAAGTGGAGAATCCTCATATTTTCTTACATTTGAATAAACGTAAAATTGATAAAAGCACTATAACCTAATAACATAACTGCTGCCAGCTTTGTCTTGGGAGAGATTCCAGCCCCCGTTTAGTATATGTGTCACACCCCACTCTTGATTTACCCTTCCACTGCTCGGTAAAACTATCTTTGGACATTTATGAATGCGAGAGATTGTAATGTGTCGACATTTGAAAATGAACAATATTAGTATCTTGTATTTTTAATTGTCTACAGTCGTTTTCTATTTCTGCTTTAATGTCCTTCCAACATGGCCACTATAATGAGGCAGTAGAGGGGGCAGATCTTTCTCTGTGGAGCAGCTTTGTCCTGTCTTTAGCCTCAAACCTCAGGTGGCCCAATCAAGCACAGTGCTTTTGAAGTGCAACTGTCTGCAAGCCTTTATACTCCACTTCCAGTATGTATTTGCATATTTGCAAATACCTGCAGTTATGTAAAGCTGTGGAAATACACACGTGTGGCTTTAGGTTATTTATTAATAGGTGACCTGCTTTTGTCCTTTTCCCAGTATAGTATATGTACAGCAGGGTTCGTACAGGTATAGATAGGCTGTAAGAACATGCTGGGAGGTTGCTGTTTCAATGAAAAGTACAAATTATGGCGAAAACGCAGCTCAACAGAAACACTTTACATGTGGAGAATAAAGTGGCATACCTCACTGTGTTTGGAATAGCTCAAAGCTGAAAGATTTGGTTCTGCACCCAAACATTCAGATTGACTGTAAGCTCATTTTTTAGATATCAACCTTCCGTAAAAAGAGGCCAAACTTAAAGGGACACTTCATCCAATAAATTAAAATCTTTTTGATCACACAAGTTTCATTTTTGGGTGAAATATCCCTTGTCTGTGCTCCAAAGTATTCAACAATTTATTTTTTTATACCACAATGGATTTTAATGAGGAAAACTACATACATGTAATTTACTGCAGTGCTAGAAAAACATAAAAACACACCTTGAAAAGTGCTTGAAAAGTGCTGGAATTTGAACTTAGAAAAGGTGTAAGAACGCTTTTACAGGTTTGTGTAGGGGTGATTAGGTAGGACTTTCCTGATAACTATAGTGTTTATAGCTTGGCCTGGCAATATGCATAAAAAACTGTGCATTTGACAAGAATTTTCATTTTACTTTTTAATATTTTGAATTAATGTGTTAGATCGGGATGTAAAATGATTATTAAAAGATTAGACTACGGACAGTTTTTTTCCTGCCCAAAGAGAATCATAGCCTATATCAGACATAAAATATTGACAATGAAGACAAGTGATTTCGACTTAGATCTGTGAGGAAGCCCGAATGAGCACTGTATATCTCTCTTTAGCTGCTGTGTTCAGAAATCGCCCAGAGCTTGTTCCGTTGCAGACTTATATTTAAGCATTCTGACGTCAGCTCCCAGGCCAGATGTCTGCTCCACAGATTAAGAAGGGACAAGTTCGTGCAGCCAAAGAGCACTCTTACCACTTTTGATCCTCCCGATCCAGCACTCACACCAGGGATGTGATACTGAAGACAGGCTCGAGTGGTTTTGTTCAGAGGAACTCTCAAGTGCCAGCGGCTGACAACAAAAAGCATGTCTGGGGTTTGATTAAATGGATGTAGGGATTTAGTTCAGATATTGGGAATTGAGGAAATGTTATTTTAATGGTGCTCTTAACTATTGTTTTATCCATTAAAGCATCAAGCTATAGGCATATGGGAACTGCTGTTGAAATAGCTATGGAAATAACACCAGCAAATGGTTCAATAATATTAAATTCATAATTGATATATTTTTTACACATGGTTTAAAGTGATTTGAATAAGTTTTACATAATACATGAATCTACACAGAAAATGGCAAATGGTGACTAGCCAGTTTGGGAAGCAGTGTATTAATACATAAAAGACAAGTCTCCCAATAGCAGTAGATTGCAAATAAAAATATATTATACTGTTTTATCTATAGGACAAGACAAACATTTCTGTGTTGAAAATATCTTCCAGCTACAGCTCTACATTGTGCCTCCAGCAGCTGTGCTTCTCTTGTTGCTCTACAAACTGCCACAATGACTATGGCTTTAGGTCATACACAGCATCTATCAGGAAACACAAACCCACCATAAAGGAAAGAGGGGACAAAAAAACAATCAGAGCAAACACCAGTCTGGCACTGCCCTGCAGCAAATATAGATACAGGACTCCCAGTTTGTGCAGGTTACAATAGATGAAGCAAACATGGGCATGGAGTATTGTGTTTTAAGTTTATGACAGGCCTTAAATACTTAAAGATAGAAAGACTTTCCTCCTGAGCATTCTCACCTAAAGTAATTGATAATTATTTAGTCTTAAAGTTGCAGCAGTCCTGGAAAATATGATGTTTATGAATGTTAAATACAATTTCTTCTATAGCATTATTTTACAGGGAAGCAGCCATTTTGTTGGCCGCTATAAGCACTCTACAGCAGGTGTATTCCTATGACCATTTGTTAATGTATTCCTTCACAAAAAAATGTCAATTTGTGTGTTCAAATGCTGTTTTACCAGGGTATTATTACATGGCAGAGTAGCACTATTTACCATTATAAATAAATGGATAGCCTTAGTTTGGTTTCACAGGAATAGAAGTTGTAAACAACCTTTAAACTATGTATAGTCTTGTAAGCATCAATTGAACTATATTTTGACTTGATGAAGCCATCGAAATACCCAAAACAAATTAATAACTGCTCAATTCAGTGTTCCATTAATCATTTTTTCTTAATTAATGCATTATTCAGACATAAATTTGCAACTGCTAGAGAAACTATATTCTTACTAACCTATTCCTCCTTCCAAGAACCACAATGCATTTCTAAGCTTATCACATCTGAAGACAGGCTTGAGCTGGAGTACAAAGTGCAACATAACTGAACTTATTCAATGTGATTTGGGGTTAAAAAGGAAGCAGGGGATACAAGTCTGGCTTTTAAAGAATCCCAAATTATCACTTCCAGTATTTTATTACATTTATGGCTGAATGTGGAGAGTTGTGTCAATTTCATGCTTAATCAAAACATTACACTCAACTTTGAATGGCTTGAAAAAAAAAAAAAAAAAAAAGAATTGTAAGATAAATGTCTCAGGTCCATGAGTCAATAATCATTACTGACTTAAAATCGTTGAGTAAGCTGCTCATGAGTGGCCTGTGATTTGCTCCATCTACCGCTGCTTAGCAAAATGAGGCGGTCGTCAAACAGGCCATTGGTTGATTAAGTGCTTAGAATGACAAGGTCGAAGCCAGGACACGCACGCTTAATAAAGGCAGGCCCAGCACGTCCCATTTGAATTTTGCATTTGTGTAACAGAGTCTGATTTATGAATATTGATAAGGACTGGGAAGCCAGTTTTCTCCGAATCTGGCAGTTTGTTTTCCCCAGCGTCCTTAACAATGTTTATTACCAGCTCTCATTAATTCTTCAAAAAACCCCACTTCATCTATTTTTTGAATCTCCACTACCTCTGCCTTTTTTTTTCTCTGTATTCCCCATCTTATTCCTCCATCATGTAATTTAGCTTAAATTATTCTTTTATTACATTTGTCATTTCCAAGTCTGCTACTTCCATTAAAGTATAGTTTTTGAAGTAGAGGGTTTAATGTGGTATTTAGTCATTAGTGTATTAATTCAATGGAATGACAGCCCCTGCACTCCCAGAGAAGCATAAATACAATCTGCCTTTTCACCAGTTCTCTTTCTACCATTGCTGGGGAAAACTATGTCACAGACTTTATTCCTTGTAGCAGAAATGCACACCAAAATCAAACTTCAAAAGCAAATAAAAAAGATCTTTTCAGGTTAAGATTAAAAACCATTGTGTACTTTTTTTTTTTTTTAACTGTAAAGCAGTTATAATGATAAGTCTGCTCTCCTTTGTGTTTACCCAGACATACCACTCATAAAGCTGTATTGTCCCAAATTTTCTTCCATTCTAGTCCTGATCCGGGCCTGATCCTATCTGGGATTACATGGTCTGGTTTAGTCTAGTTTCTAGTCTGGTCTGGCCCAGTTCCTTCAACAAGTGAGACAGTGGAACTATAAGAACTGCTGCTGTTTTGAGGCAAAGTCACAGCAAATATTGATTTGATTTAGAAGTGTCTTCCGTTCTTTCACTTTGCATTTTGTAAACTAATAAAAACTTTATAGTTTACTTTACTTTTTATATCCACAACTTGTATCTAGCTGTCATTTCTTAATTCATACGGGAAGCAGTTCCTTCCACATTTGTTTAAAAAGGCCTCTAAACCTTTTATGATCCAGTTGCCATGGGACACTCAGTAAAGAAGTAGTTTCAAACTGTTATTTAAAGTGATAATTCAAGCTTTTTGTAGTGGGGTTTTATGAGGCCTGTACCTCTATGACTATATTAGATTAGGATCCACAAGAAAACTGCTCTTTAAAACACAACGCAATTGTGCATGATGTATACTGTCATTGCAATTTTTAGCATAATGTCAAACTTTTTTTATTTAGTCTACAGAACTTGTTGCATAAAAGTACAGTCACTTACATGGCTGTCACTTTTATTAAAGTTTTTATTAAGTAAACAATGTAGCATTTTTACATGGAAAATTCCTTGGTGTACTTTTTCCTCCGGCACTAAAACATTTGTGTGTTTGTGGTGTGTCGACGCATGTGGCAGAGGCCTGTCTCTTTGAAGGTTGTTGAAGAGTGTTTGTTTTTATTTACTACTCCTATTTTTACCCTTCATGTGCACTTCTTCTTGGAAAAGACGTCTGTGCCGCGTAGCAGCCGCTAATCAGCAGCGCCGAGATTAACTCTGTGCAAAAGCAAACAAACAAAGACGATTTTTCTTCCCCGTCTGGACTTGGCAGGCACTGGTCCCTTGCCTGGATCCCTCGTTCCTTGTCCGGACGGAGACGGGAGGGAGCGTAGAACAAAGGACAAAGCATCCCTTTGTTGGGATTAGGTGAAAAGAGAAAGGCTCTTGTCTTTGAGGCACTGGGCGCATGTTTCTCCATCTAATTTAATAACGCGCCTTTGTGCCTCAGAGATTTCCTGTGTCTTTATTTCGGTCATGCCTCTGTGTGTGTTTAAAGTGCAAACATTCTACTGTTACAGCCTCAGCAGCCCAAGTGCATACACATGTTGGCAAAAGGTAACATGATTCTGAATAATCCACTCTGACCTGCAAAATGACTGTGCCTTTGAAGAGATGTTTGTGTGCAGATCTCAAAGCCACGCTGTACAGACTGTGTGTCCGTTTGTGATAACTGGGGCTGGGAGATTAATAGCTGTACTGCAATGTGGTCCACTGTTGTGTGGTTTGATTGGATTTGAAATGCCTTTGCCCATTTGAACCAATATGCCATTGAGGGATTTACACAGAAATAAAAGTGCTGTATCTGACTCTACATTTAGTAGATTATCAATTTTGAAAAATCAATAACTCAACAACATAGGTTTATTATCAGGTGGTGAACGGTCTAGTCTCCTAGATATGGAAACAGGGAAACGGAGGCAGGTTCCACAGATGAGGCTCAGCAAATTAAAAAAGCTTTCTTGTTGAACTGAATGCAAACACCACAGTGCCTACACTTTCTCTCATTAGGAATATTTTTGGACCAATTCTAACCTTTTATCTCAAATGGAAGTATTTGCATTGATTTGTTTCTGTGATTGGTTAAATGTTGCTTCAGTCCAGGGGCAGTTTATACTAAATATAGGTACCACACTCTCCATCTGTGTCCATTACTTCTGGCCTCTGGAAGTCTAACCACAATCCACACACACTCATTTCTTTGTAGAATAAAAAAATAGAAAAAAAGAAAAAAAAGAATTTGGCCTCACTCTATAGCAAAAAAGTTACTAAAAATGCTACAAAATCAGCTGATCACTTTCATGCTCAGGTTGCTAGCCTCCAATGCTATGCTAAGACTACCAGAAGTATTCCAGACTAATTCTCAGAGACTCCATTATCATAGCCCATTACATAAGCACTGGTGCATATGAATAAATGACTTCAATATGTTTATAAGCAAATGTCATTAAAGGATTTGAGAGTTATTACTGTCTACTGTGGTCTTTCATGGTGTCACATTTGATTGCTTCCTTTGGACATTTTACAAGTCCTTCCACTGCGCTGTCTCAAACCTGATTCAATATGATGGCTGTGATTAAAATAATATGGTTCAATCCTCTCCGTCTCAGGTTCAGTGCTCTCGGGGGAAAGCGAATAGGTGCTGACAACATTCATCACATGTTTAAATCTCTCTGCGCCGAACATGTTAAGTCCTGAGGCTTTCATGTGAGGGGATAGGACTATTGACCTTGTGTCGAGCTGAAAATTACTTAGAATTGGCTTTTAAGATTTAAGGGCCTTCAAGAAGTTATCCAGAGATAAGAGCAGCGTTGTCTTTGTGACATACTTCAGAATAAATTTTGCACTTTTGCAGCCATCATTTACAACACGGGTAATCAATGGGGCTTTAACTAAACCCTTAAAGGTAATGTTAATTGCTATTGGCTGCTTCTAACTGACCGATTACCCCCACTCGTAATGTTATTGGCTAATGCTCACCTTAGCCCGTCTGTATTTCCCCTGTTGGAAACAAGAGCTGCACCAATGATCATTTAATTGTTATTTATTTGTGTTGTGTTTTTTTCTGTGTGTACATGTGTTGTGTTTAGACTCAAATGGACAATCAGGGAGTTTTTCTTTATTGTAGTTAATTACTTTTTAATACAGTGATTTTCTGCAGGCTAAATGTATTCTAATGTCGCCTAATGACAAATGATTAGAATTAAGAGTTACTATATTATTTTTAATATCAATGCACAGCTGTATTACTGCCATAGTTTATCATAGATGTTCCAGGCGTCCTCATGACACACCATGCCTCTACAGTGTGTGTAGTAATGACAAACTCAAAGGCTGTGCAACAGTGAAAGAAAACCTCAATTACTTATCACCCCAATTAAAAAAAGATGGCTCCAAAAACATTGTTTTACAGAGTGTTACAGCAAGTTGTCGACGAATAAAAAAGTTGTATTGATGTATTAAATAAAACTATTAATATTACCAGATCATAAATGATGATCATTTTAATCAGGATATATTTAGTCATATGGACACAGACATTTATCATTGAACAATAGCAGGCAGGTGAAAATAAAACACTTTTTTGTAAAATAATCAATATTTATACTTGATAATTAATATACCTAATGTGCATAAATTGTGGTTTATCAAGGTCCCCAAAATCTGTAGGAAAAGTTCAGAAAATTGATTGATGGCATTTTTTGAACTAAATTGCATCACAATTAAAGTTTTCATGCATTTTTTGTTTGTCCAAAAAATCTTGTTTTGAAGAACAATAATAAAGAATCAATTCACAAAGAAGAAAAGTAAATGAGTTTTCAAATGTGGCTCAATTTCATTTGATTATTGGAGCCAACCTTCTGCTCTGTCTAATATTACGTGACAGAAACAGGTCACATTTTCTACAAGTTGCATAAGCAGTCATCATACTGTACGTGTTTCCCATGTTCCTGCTACATGAGTAAATTAGTTTTTTCCCTTCAGGGTAAAACTACAAAGTAAGAATGTCACACAAGCGTACCTTGTTATGCTTTGACTGTGTGGGTTTTTTTTTGGTTTTTTTTTATGTGGCATTCAAGGCCTTGACCCTGCCATTATTTGGGAGTATAGAACTGTGGGAGGTCAGAACAAGACCCCCTTAGAATCTGTCCATCCCACCAGAGTACAGAGGCACATCACTAGACAACACAGACATAAACTGGTTGAGACTATCAGAGGGACAGTTAAGAGAAAAGACGGATTATTTTAGTGTTAAAGAAAAAAATAAAATAAAGATAACATGAATAGTTCAAGCAAAATATCCTACTGTAGCAGGTTTCCAAGCATACTAGAAATCCTCTTAATCGTATTCAACCAAAGAGACTAGACTGTCCCCATTCTGTCCTGTGCATGCATAAATCCACACTTGCACATATAGATATGTGACTGACTGTGTGTAGAGATGGGCATGCCACATGGAGCAGCTACTGAATTAACCAAGGCTTGAGTGAATGAGTTGAAGTGATGTTCTAAGTGCTTACAGTATGCATTTTACTGAACTTTATGGCCTTCTATGCACACCCAAGGAATGTTCATGCAAAAGACCAACAATGGGTTCTTTAACACTGAAATACAAGAGAGTGGAAGCAGTCTGCCATGTCATTGATCTCTCAGAGTAGAACACTTCGAATAAAAAATCCACTAGAGATGCCATGGAAGGAGCAGTTAAGAGGCATGCAGCTTGGCCCGCAAAATGAATAACTCATTCACATCAAACTCTTGAGATTTCAGGTGAATATGCCATCTACATTTCATGAGCAGTCAGGTAAAAATGTGTCTGATATAATATAATGACATTTCCCTCTAAATGTTCTGTTCTTTCTCGATGTAAGTTATTTCTATTGTTACATTTTTATGCCCTCGGGTGTAAAAATATGAAATCTTGCTGTTTGCTTGTTCCATGATGTTCAAAGTATAAATGGCGTGGCATTAACCATTACTTCCTGTAAGCCATACTTACTTAACCATACTTACTTAGCCATACAACCGAGAGACTATACATTTAAAACTTGCTTTTGCGTTTGTTATTATTTTTATGGTCCATTTCGATCACTCTTTGGATAATTTGTTTAGCTTCCTTTTCCTGGCCTCATGCTCCTGTGTTCTCATATTTATTAATGTTGTAATGTGTATATGATTGGGTTTCCATGCAAAAATATATGCACCGCAAATGCAGTTGTAATACTGTATGTTCCAAATAGAAAAAGTTGAAATGAGAGAGTATTGAAAGAAAATAGTAGCCAACAAATAAGCCTTCACTGCATCTGTAATATATATTGGTTGTGTTGGAGGTTGTGGGCTAATTTGCTGCAAGCCTTTATAAAATATATGTAAGACACATATATTTTATAACGGCGAGTTGAGTTAGCCCCCCAATCTTGCATAGTATCCACACTTAATAATACACTATTTACAATATGTACAAAAAAGATTCAGGGTATGTCAGGAAATAATAGCCACAAGTAAAGCTTAACCATGAATGCATTATAAGAAAAGAGTTGCACCAGGAACGCAATAAAATCACCTGCAATTTTTGAAAGCTTTCTAAATGGTCAACAATTATACATTCAAAACATTTGGTTCACAAGGATAATAAGGATAATATTCCATATATTCTTAATAAATGACATGAAAGTCTTCTGATGGGCTTAACAAACCATTTTCCTGATGAAGGCCTAGTGCTGAAACATTGTTTGTCTGAGTCTGAATGAAATCTCACTTTTCCAAGCAGGACGGTGATTTTAAAACGTGCTGTCCTCTCTTATGCAACCATCCTAAGAATTATGTATGCAACATTTTTTTTCATGACTTTTATTGTCCGCTTAAGATGAACCAGGAAACCAGAATCCACATGTCATTTCTAACCTCCTGTCATTTATGCTATTAATAATCAAGTTTTTAAAATTACGTTTGAACAGAATTTGTTGACTTGTCTTTCGATAAACTCTGGAATGATGTCAAGTGGTCTTATAGTACAATCTGTTCAATAATAGCTAAGACAACCTTCATGTTTTAACACCTGTATACACATAGGAGTATTGCATCCTCCCGGTTCGAGCTCTAAAGTGCACAAAGCCACGTATACAGTACGCTGGGAGGAGTGTGAAGGAATTGTCACGGCGCGGCTCTCCTTCTCGAGCCTGACCCTGTGAGCTTGTTGAGCTGTTTGATGTGAATGTGTTATGACACTCTCTGCAGGCATGCAAAATTAAACAGGGGCTCCCACAGGAGGAGCCATACATACTTAAGCTGTGATTTCCATTGCTTCGTATATGCCCCGACGCAGAGAGTTACTGCTCGAGTCTCTTTGGAACACATGCGGACGACGTTGTACAAGTAAAGTCTGCATTATGTTTCTTTGCTTTGTCTACATCACGTACAGATTGTACCAAGACGCGAACAGAAACCGTCATGTTGTTCTCTATTAATATGTTATATGTTTGTCCTCAAGTCCTCCTTTCTTTCAACCTTCACTAATGCATCTGTTGTTCACTGTGTGCAGCATATGCCTTGCAGCACAGATGATGGTATCCTTTCATATACATTTCTACACAAATAAACAGAACTTAGGTTTATCGTATCTAGTCATGGTAAAGAGTTTGATGACCCTTGCAAGAAAAAGGACACAAATGTATACCGCAACCTTAAACTAGGCTTTAAATTATTCCTCAATCGCGTGGATGGTAAACACGCAAACCATTGTTGTCATGCAAAGAATCTAAAGAAGATGCCATAAATAAATGCAGATGTTGTCCTGAAAAGGTCACGTGTGCAATGTAGAAAATATACTGTAGCTCTGCGTGCGCCGAATGGATGATGTACCTACTTTGTTAACAGCCTACATGCAGAATTGAATCAAGAGTAAGAGTAAATACTGTATGCATTAACATTTGTGGACAGAAACTGTATACTTCACGTTAAAAACATTCATTTCCTACTGCTTGGTACTGTTGGGGGTTGTGGGTGGCTGGAGCCTATCTCAGCTGGTTTGGGTCTGAGTTGGGGTACACCCTGGACAATGGCCTGTTGGTTGCAGGGCTGACAATTAGACACAGACATTCACTCTCACATTCATCCACCAGGGTCAACAATTCACCTATATGCATGTCTTTAGGCGGTGGGAGAAGGCTGGAGAACCTAGAGAGAGCCCACAGTAACAATAACATGCAGACTCCTCACAGAAAGAGCGAATGTCGCCAGGCCTGGGGATCGAACCCACGACCTTCTTGCTCTGAAGAAGGAGCTGTGAATGTGTCGTGTGGACAGCACAAGAGTTAAGAGGTCAGTTTTTCAAGAGCAGGCATTGGATACTAATGCAAGGTCATATATGATTTTGGGGTTTTTAAGAATTGTTGTTTCAAGGCTTAACTCCGAATCTCAAACCCTGTCACAGTTTGCTTTTTTGACCAACCAGTCAATGATCAAACAGCCCACAGTGTGACTGAATCAAAGACGATGAATCAACCAAAAAGCGGTGGACAATTATCAGTCTTGTTAGAGTCATAACTTTAGAATGCTGAATTATAGTAACTATTCATAGTGTAAAATTCTAGTAGCATTTAGCTAAAAGGCTGTGTAAATCAATGTCCCAAAACCATGACTTATCTTTTTTTGTATAATCACCCCAAGTTGTACTTTTTTCTGATTGTCCTTGTGTGTATGACAATTCCACCGCTAAACAATCTGGAATTAAACAAAACAAAACAGACTTAATGTTTAATACTAAAAACCTAGTAGTAACTATGTTGATTCAGAATGTACAGTCATTAGGTTTTTATCAACTTTAGACCTAGTTATAATGTTTCCCCTGAGCTTAGCTGTAACCTTGTGTTGAATCTGGGTGTATTACTAAGACACTCATGGGCATAAACAGGCAACTCAATGTAATGCACACCCCAAATGTTTGCATTATTCAGTTTATGTTTCATATATGAGACAGTGAAGATGAAATATATTTGCTACTTGCTTCTCGTCTCCTGATAATAACAGAGCCTTTATTCCACTGTTTAAGCACAGTCGCTTTTCATTATGCATTCAAACTCTGCACATATATTAGGTTTCGTTTCTAAATATGATCATTTCCTTCCCCACATATGGCGCATATGTGTCTGGCCCAGATACATACAGCGAGACGCCTAATTTACTAAATAGATGTCTTTCTTCCCATGCATAGAGAATGTGTCATAATGTTCAGAGTCTGAATAATGGAATACCTGAGGTTCACACACCGACTGCCGAAACATGCATAATAGCGTGCTTGCCTTGTGTGACTTTTAGATCTTTCATTCTGTAAGATGTGCATGATGGAGAAAGAAAACCCGGAGAAAAGAGAAGCGGAAACAAAAACATGAAGACAACAAGTGAGGGATGCATTCAGCGTATGAACTTCTTCTCATCTGTGATGTGTTCTACTCGTCCTCGAAGCCCTCAGCGACATGGTGACATATTTGTGGTTGAAGAAAGCCAGGACGGCTGCAGTAAAACCCTTCAAAACAAGTGGTACGGTCCAGTAAATACTATGAAGAGGTTTAAAAATAGAGAAAGAGATTTTTGCAAAAGTCATTCAGAAAGCAATCCACTTGAAATTCTCAAAAAGTTCAAGCCATCCTATGCTTTGAATGTGCCGTGCTATGAATTTTGTAAACAAACATGACCTGTGCCCCGTACTTCCTTTTAATGCTCATCAGCGAAAGTCAAATCCAAGTTTACTCTTACTTTTAAACAAAGCTGTGAGCTGTGAGAGCCACACACTACAAACATCTCTCCTAAGTAAATAAAGGATTAAAATGGTAAAATACTGGCAGAGGGAAAGTTGCTTTACAGATGTATTCATCTCTACAATGGGATTCCACCTTCTGTGAGGATTAACTTACTTTTGTGTGAGAATCCTGCATATTGTGCCTTTTACCAACCGTTTTTTCTCAAAATATTCGGGCTTATGAAAAGAGTCCAGTGATCTTAGATAGCGGCAAATAGAATAATAGAGAGAAGGGACAGTCAACATCTGATATCATTGTAATTTCTGAACAATGCCTAATCTGTGTTTAAAGTACTGTAGGTCATTTATTGTCTTATGTGACTGTAGATGATTGTGTCAATTCACACATTCATTCATCTTTTTTTGCTTAGACTCATTAGGGGTGGCAGGAGAACATTTTTCATATTTTACCGTGTATTGTGTAAAATTTTGCAGTGTATGGTTTATACAAAATGGGACATGTGTTTTCAATAGTGTTAAAATCTTGAATAGACATTGAAACTGGCATAGAACCTAATGAAAGTTTGTGAAAGCACACATTCTTGAAGGTTTAGGGTATTGATGAACTGGTGTGTGTGTTTTTTGGGGGGTTTTTTTGTATATCAGATGTCAGACCTAGTTCCAGTGGGTTTATTCACTGACAATACAGTAGCATGTCCCTGCAGGGCTACCGTAGCTGTTTCCAATCCTTTCAAAACAAGAAGAGTGAAGTATAGAATTATTTTCAAATAGCTCCGAAAACTACACACCTCACCCTTAAACTATCCCAACAACTTTAGTGTGATTTATGATTTATTGATGCCTACATACAATTCTCACACGGCCTTGTTTGAGGATAGTGATTCTATTCTTTCTTCTCCTTTTTAGCAGGTAGATTGCCGTACGCAGTGAAAAATATGAGTCCTGAATAGCCCCTAAGACGGACTTTATGTAAGTGCTGTTTGATTCTGAACTTGCACTTCTCTTCGTGAATGGAGTTCTTTGAGAGGACCTCTGTGCTTTGGTTTGTCATACGAGTGTCAGCAGTCGCGGCAGGTGGTCCGCCTTTGTTCCCCTCGGATCACAGGTGGGGGGAACTCTGCCCTGCTCTCATTATCAACCCATATTCAATTATGTAATAAGAGGCCTGGGCTGCTGTGAAGCTGAGAAGAATCGATCTTGATAAAGAGCAGAGACCCGTGAAATCTGCACGGTCTCTGACCCACGGACCACATAATAAGAAATACTGCAGAGAAAGATGAGGCTGCTGTTGTGTGCGCGAGCATGTGTGTATTTCTCTATAGCCCTGGCATCGTTCTCATTATTAGCCACGAGGCACTTATTTGGATTTCCAGTGTACTTGTGTGCGAGTGAGGCACTTGGTAGCAGAGCACAAGTCAGTAAACAGACAGGTGTTCTCCCAAAGCGACTCGTGTCAATTTGACAAACAGCCGCATACACACACACACACACACATACACACACACACATGCATACACAGTGTTTACTTCCTGTCAATGCTTGTGTGTGTGCTCTCTGTTAACTAGGTCTCCCAGGCCAGCCAAAGCAGCATACTTGTCCAAAGCACTGTACTTTTATGTCAATTTGCTATTTCACAAGGGGCGGAGAACTCACTGTGCCATTCACAATCTCTGCATGGCTCTGGATGGAAAGTTTCTGTGGCAAAAGCTTCTGCAAATAGATTACGCCAATGCTGCAATCTAAACTTCAGGGCAGTACCTTAAGCACTCTGCTAAGTCCAATATTAAACGCCCCTAATGCTCAGCTAAAATCTCTTGATCTGCGTAAGGCTATTGATCAGCATTAGCCTGTTGGTTAAGTCTGAGTAGTTAAGTATGGCACAGTTTGGTGTTTCCACTGTGCTGTGTGAAAAATAGGTGAGTCAACTACGTAATGAGTGGTGTTATTTAAGTGCAAGCCTTTATTGAGTCTCAGGTGGCATGGTTCGGCAATTGACTTTGAAGGACAAAAAGAAACTGAGCCAGATATAAGATGGTGTTTGTTGGTTGGGGAATCACAGTTGAGTATTGAATCCCTGCTTGTCAGAGAGCTACAGAGAATAGCTCGAAACATTGTTAACTGTGATTCCTCTCCTTCCTCTCTCTGGAGAGTTGAACCTCCTTCAGTGGGTTGAAGGTTTTCAGAATAAAACATTACAGTAAGTTCCATCTGCAATTTTTCTTTTACACAAATCTTAGCATATTTTGCACATGATCATAGAAGATGTATTGTCTTTTGCACTACTTTTTTAATATGTCTCAGTTTTGTAGTTTGTTTTTTGTTTTTTTAATCCTTTTAACCTATTTTAATGTTTAATATTTTATTATTTTCAAACTTTCATGAGTTCTTATTGAGTCCATTGTAGCGTTGGCTTCTGAGTAGGCCTGTTGTCATGTTATTGTGTTGTGTTTGTTCTAAAATATGAATTCAAACAACTGCACTTTTTTTTTTCTTTTCTATATTTTATGTCACAAACTTGGCTCATGTATATTTTAAACTATCAAACCAAGAGCTGTAAGATACCAACTCTATGTAAAAGTGTGTAAAACTGTTTTTGCTAATGAATGCTGGCTCTGTTTTAGAAGACGTACAACATTTAGCAAAACTCATTAAAGAAACAAAACAATCGTTTGTGTTTTTTGAATGTTTAAATCCACTGTTGGAACCACAGAGAGGGATTATCAAATGTGACACTTTCCACCCATTTATACACACTGAAAACACCTCTGAAAGTGGGTTGTAGTGTGAATAACCATCTGCACATATACTGTAATCAACTGTATACTGCTGGGAGCACACAAAGCAGCACTCACTGAAGTTATCACTTACTGTAATAATGGCATCCTACAAGACTGTAACTTAAGTGAAGTCCTGTTCATTGGGCTCATATGGCTCACAGCAGAGAACCTGAATTGGTGCAGAAGACTCCCACTGCGGGACAGATTGTGACACTGTCGGCCTCTGTTGTCTCACTAACTACGTATAAAAATGGCTCAAAGTGAGGGTGACTCAACATTGGCCCAAAAAAAACAATATGACTCGAGACTTAATAAAACAGAAGAATGAAGAGCGGCAATAGTAACACACTAACAGAATCGGTTAAATTAAATAATTCGTTTTAAAGTTGAAGTTCATCATAGCACAGTTTGGAATGGCAAAACTTTTTTTTCATAAGGGACAAGAATGAGGGGCAATCAGGTTAAGGTCTGTTTCTATTGGCTTGACTGTGTTTATATAAGAACAAGACAATCTTAGTTTGAGATTGCCTTGTTTTTCTTTATCCATGTTTGGCTGTGTATGTAGTGGGATACTTCAAGAACACAATCACATCTCTATATTTTATTTTGGAATGATAAACAATGGGACTACAGAAAATAAATGAAAAACCTTGTTTTAGAATTGAATTTCTTTGTGGAACGGTTTGGAAAGGCAAACCTTCTGTAGTATAAGACAATCTTAACTTGAGATTGCTGGGAATTTTTTTTGTTTTTTTTCTATTTCGTTTTTTTTTTTTTCTGTGTGTGTCTGTACATACTCAGTTGAATAATCAATGGCCGAAATCAGTACTGTATGGAGTAGTGTTTACAGTCTGACTAATGTTCTTAACAAAATGAATTACTGAGGTCTGGCTCTCAGGGTTTTGAAAAAAAAGAAAACGCTCTGTATCTGTAGAGAATCTTGTTTGTCTGAGGTTGTGTGTGCACAGTTAGCTTCTTCATCATCGTACGACATCCAATGACAGTAAACAAGTGATGATGGACTCTGTCATTTGTTCTTTTTATTTGGATTGTCTATGTTCCCTGGCAACGGGTGAAAGGAGGATTAGTAAATGTCTGGTCTTTGAGGTCAAGGATAGAACGATGTCATTCACTTTTCTGTCTGACACTTACTGTCTCTCTGTGGCACACACACACACACACACACACACACACACACACACACACACACACACATACATACAGAATTCACACACACATTGCTCTCGTCTGTGCCGTGCCCTGGTCCACCTGGTTTAAAATGCAAAGCAGCAGGAGATTAAAAGCCACAGTTCTGCCTGTCCATCTCACACTGTCATTTCTGTTTAAAAAACACATTTTGTTATGTCAGGCTCAAGTCAATAATGTTGCTCAGGAGATGGAGCAATAGCAGACAAAGACTCAGAAGGTAAAAGGAAAGATGGTCTGACTGAAAGAGTGTAGGTGTTAAGTAAAGATCATTTATTCCTTCCATTATACTGCTATTATACTAAAACAATGCTGGGATGCATAGCAATTCTGATTTAAATATGCTTTAAATGTTAATTGTTTGTTGGTCAGCTATGTACAATTAATATAATGAGATGAGAATAAAGGCAGGCTTGACGTTGTGAGAGTGGCGTCAGATCACTGCAGTGCAGTAAAGCGGATTATGCGCCTGAGGGGGCTGTAGTTTAAAGCTGTCAGAACAGGTAGAGCAGACAACTGCTGCAGGCGCTGGACTATGTTCAATTATTGATCATAATCCTGTAATATAGACATAATTCAAGTATCTAATTCAACTGAATGGAAAGTAAACAACCCCTGCACTTACTTTGGAATGAAATCTACATTGTATTGAAAGAAGCCTGGTAGAATAGAATGGTATGCATGAGGTCTCTAATTTTGATAAACAGTAGCCATGTTTGTTGATAACAAATAGAACTCACTTGGACCTGTGTAACACATTGACATATGTGTCAAATACATAGATTTCCACTCTTACAATCAACCCCACAACTAACAATGGCTGATTAATGAAGATGGATTTTTTTTTTTTTTTGCAAGACCCCTGGAGAAAAATAAAGGTTCCTTTGCCATATGTAAGTAATCAAAAGCAAATTTGTTCAAAAACACAAGCATAAAACCATCAAGTGCTTTAAATGAGTGTCTGGTGTAGATGAATAGTTTAGCCATGTGTCCAGGACTATTCTTTTAAAACTTATTGATAAGGAGGTCAATTCAAGCCATTCTCACAATTTGTAAAGTTAACCCCGTTTACAGACCTGCAGCTTGCCTTTTTTGTTTGTTTGTGCCACTTCTCTAGTGAGCTAAAAATCAAAGTCTGCAATCTTGATGACATTTTACCCAGTGTTACTGCACTCTCTTGATCAACTGACAGTATTATTCAACTCAAATTTACTTGGTTACTGGAATGCTGTTTGTTTGAGTCTGCTAGCAGTGGTGCTCCTCAGGTTGGGGATCAGCTCTCTCTCTCTCTAACCTTTATTATTTCAGATTAAAAGATTTTTAACTGAAACAAAATCTGCATTATACTGACGGTATTATTGTTTGTTCTTGTCCAGAAGAGTGACTGACTATTTAAAAAGGGTTACGTATTAAAAATAGTATGCTGCTCTATTGTGAGGGAAAGGTAAAACTGGCTTGATACTATAATGCGGAAACCAAGTTCACAGCTTATCTTGGTGAATCATAGCATCGTTAAAACACCAAAAAACAGTCTGTCTCATTTGCACACTGTTACAAAAGCGTTTGAACTCATTGTTACTTCTATCAGATGGCTTCCTTCTAATAAATACTTCTTTTAACAGTGACTGCAGTTGTAAAAGTGTGAAAGTGCGCCCTGGCCCATTGCCTTTGTCCCGTCCAGAACCCCTGCTGATATAAGCCCTGTGCTTTACACAGACAGCCTGTCGTTTTTTATGATGAAACCAGATAAGATTTAGAGAAGAATCTGAGAAGAAGTGGGAAGAGGGATGGGTTTCTTTCTCCGGTGACATTGCAGTCGAGGAACTACAACGTCCGATTTTCATTCCAGGAACAGAAAAACTCGAGGGAGGCTGAGTTATGGACGTGACAAGAGACAGTGTTTTATGCCCGTAATTTGCTTTGTGTCTATCTTTGTCCATCTCTACGGCACTCGTGTCCTCGCCTGTCGCCCTGACATGTTTCCTTGTCTGCTTTTGGATCGTCGCGTCGGCCTGCTTCAGCGATCCATCTTCCCGTTAGTCTGTTTGTCTTTCTGATCGCCCCTGTTTCATTGTGTACCTTGGTCTTTATGCCTGTCACAAGTTGAAGAAGTGCCATGTAATTCTCTTACATCCACCATCGACTAGCCGCCCCAATAATGGATGCAACGTTCAGGTCCCTGGACAATGTGACTCATTCATATGATCTATGCTTTATCTACCTTTGTCTCTTTTCCTATTCCTTCAGTGCCGCCCGTATCGAGTGCACCTCTCTCTGTCTCGGAATTGACTTTACATTTGTGGTGTCATTAGATGCCTTTGTTGCCCGATCATTTTGTTGTTCTTTATGTGGGATAGTTTTATGGGCTGTCCCCTGGCCTGTGCAACAGCCACGCTCATGATACATGCAGATAATTATCCAGTAGCAATTGTCTCTCAGATGGTCAATAATAAGATGACATTAAGCTGATGGAGTGGAGGTGTATACTGTGTTATTGCCTGCCTTTAGGGATTTACATGAGAACATACACTGCCAGGCCTCATCAGATGAATGTAAGAAACAAGGAGGTTGGATAAAACAGTGATGTGAAGAGGTATGTGGTCGTCAGTGTGGACATGAATCTGTACGCCTATGTTATTCATGAAGGAGGTAAACAGAACGACGCGGAGGATGAAAAAAATATGACAATCATATAGTGGCACATTACACAAGCCCTTGAGGTGCATAGGAAAGCTATGTTCTATCATTTGTTTCGAGTGTTATTCATGGTACATTTGATGGATGGATGTGAAGTGGTAATGTTCGCTCATTAGAGACCTGTCATTTACATACAGTAGAGTGGGCTTGTGTATACAGTGTAATGCAGGCATAGAGGGTATGAGGGAGACATGACATAAAATAGGAAAGCTTGGTTGTTGAAAGAGAACCAAAATTGAGCTTTGAAAATTGTCTCCTTGAATCCTTCATCTCTTTCATTTTCTGGATTATTTACAAATTCATTCATAGTCGCGTCATAAGGATAATAGATGCTGTTTGCTATTATGTGTCTAAGAAAAGAAAAGACAAGGCCAGAGTATGGCACAATGCACTTGATACATAACAGTTTGTTGTTGAAGGGAGAACAGTAAGAATAGAAAAAGAACATTCAAATGGGGGGAAATGAGGTGGCCGTGGGGCAAATGTGGTGATTGTATGATTGTAACTTTATCAACTGCTGCGTGTCATTGTGGTTAATGTGCAATGATGACTGCTGTAAACTCACAGTAGACTGTTACATCTCAATATGTGTCTTATGTCAGTTGTATGTTGATATATATGTTGTCATGAGAGGGTAACATGCCAGATACTTACAAATACTTCGTGGGGTATCTACAATGAATAGAAAAGCTTAGGTGCATGAGTAATACTGAGTTAAAATAAGTTATTCTGTTTTGGAAAAGCATCAAAACAACCTTGATTTGACATATCGGAGTCATTTTGTTGCCATGTATTTTCTGGTTAAAAAATAAAATAATCTAACCCTTGCATGTAATACATTTGTCAGTTAATTTCAGACTCTTTGTTAATGCAAGAGACTGATTCACCGATTGGCTGAATAAGTATGTTTTCTTTATTGTTGCATCACTTCATCACTTTTGGGCTTCAGGCTAAAGTCCCATTAAATAAATAATATTTTCTTAGGCTAAAGAAGAAAATGTAAGAAAAAGAAAAATGATAAATCTTTTGGGTGTCTTTGCTGCTAAATAATAGCAACAACCTGAGTCATTCCAACTATCTTTTCATTTATTTATTATGCCTTTTGAGAAGCGAGAGGCAGTACACACTCAAAATATTCAGAATTTAATGGAAGATTTCACTTTCATCTGAAGTCAACATGGATAAAAGAAGAAATATACAACATCTTTATAATATAGTGGCTACAATGACGTACAGATTAGTTTTTACTTTGAGGCTGACTTTGAATTGTCTTAAATTGTCTAAAAAACATTGAGGAAAGCAGTGATCCTGTGTCTCCTGTCAGCTCCTGTATTCATCTGAAGTCATCTGCAGATATGTTTACAAGACATTACATGGACTAAAGGCATCACCTGACCTTCAAATAACTTTCATTGTTTAGATGAAGTCATTTATGCTACTGAGGCAAATATGACACACCATGATAAGATATAACAGTTTTTAATTATTGCTTTATCGTGTTTTCTTATTTGGCAGTCAACACCAAAATCTAAAATCTGACCTGTTGCCTCTGAAGATGACTTATTGCTCGTCTGTTTCTTCCTCTTTATCCAAAAGTGTCTTAATTGTGTTATTGATCCAAATGTCAAATCTGCCTTATTCTTGGTTTTTGTCTCGTGACATATCTTATCAAGTGTGGTCTGGGTTTAAGCATTTGTTAAAAGTTTCTTGTTTTTGTGACAGTGAGAATTTAACAGATGTGTGTAATGTTTAGTGTTGCTGAGAATATGTAGTAAACTGAACTTCAGCTCCTTGGATGTCAAGCTTCAAACTGTGTGGAATTATTGTGACAGAGTTGAATCAAATGCAAGTACAAACTTTTCATTTAAACTTAAAGTGGTTACGTTGAGGCTCATTCATTCATTGAGCATGTAATTGTAAGAGTGCGTGTATTTTAACATATTACATTGACGACTTTCTGTAGCAAATATTTGTTTGTGTGTATTTGCCCAAACATTACTGTAAACAAAATTGCAATATAATATATGACATGGTACATCTCATATTTTAATAACCAGGCTTAAACATATCACTAATTTTAATCAAAGTTGGATTTAATTTCAGTTTTCCAAATATTTTCTAAATCGAGATGCCATGATCAAGTGTAATTAATTATTTTTTTAATAGAAAATAATAAATTACCCACATGATCTCGCTAAACAGCACACACAGGGACCATCTTTTATGTGCTGATTGCGTAATAAAGACCCATCCACACACACACACACACACACACACACACACACAGACCTGCACTCAGGCAGTGCATCTATCTCAGTGAGGCTTCATTACGGCTGATATGTCGGCCAAGCACTGCTTTATATTTAATAGTGATAAATATAGTCGACTCTTCATCGCTGTTTTAGGACACGGGGCATATATCAAGCAAGAAAAATGATGCGTATAAATAGTGGGTTTATAGTCTTTATCCCATCACCTCTGTTGTACGTAAATGATTGATGCTGTTGCTTAGAGGACAATACACAGCTTGACTTAAGAGCTGTTTAATGGCACTAAAAATATTATTTAGCAAATTTAAATGATGCTCAACCGTGTACTACAAAGAAATAATGGTTCCTTTTAAGAAGAGGAAATTATTCCTATTGAGCCTTGTTTGCTTCTCAGTGGGTGACTTATTTTATTCCTGTTTTGACCAAGTGGCATCTTTCAAGAGAAAATGCAGCTCGTACCATATTTCATATTTATGTATAGTGCACAAAAATAGCAAAAAGAAAAAATAGTGTGATTTCGTACAGTACAGTGTGGTTTATAAGTACTTGAGGGTTAATAATATATATACACTACAGCATAATGACACCACACTGCCAGACTGGTCTAAAATAAGGCGAGGTCTGGCAGATTTAAAAAGCATTAACCCAATAACAAACTAACACATGATCAAGTGACTTAATAATAACCAGAGAGTGGAAAGATGGATGTCTCTGTCATCAGATTGAGACTTTATCCATGTAACCCAGTCAAAATGCTACTGTGAACCCCTAGTCATTTCTCGGAGGGCTCCCTGGCTCAAGGTGAAGGGGTCGTCGCAGCCACAGACCAATAGGACTTTCATACTGAACCAAAAAAAAAAAACAGGTTCCAAATTCTAGGCCAAAAAGGAAAGAGTGAAACTGATCTAAACGTAACAGAAATGTAAACAATTACAACATAACAGCCACAAAAATAGTTTGTTGCCTCTGTTAGATGCTCATAGTCAATGAATTCACCTCCATATGCTATTTGAACAACAGGTATGGTGGTTGCACGTGCACTGATCAAAACAGAATTGTCTTGGAGAAAAGTAGTATCATTATACAGTTGTCGTGATTGCTACAACTCATTTAGCTTGAAAAAATTACACAAACCTTCGGAAAAACTATGTCATTACCCACTGGCGGGCTGTGTGTTTTATTTTATTTATTTATTATTCCGTTTTCTTAATCCACATTCTTAGAAATTGCTGGCATGTTTACCACGCTACTGCATCTAAATGAAAGGAAATGAGCTTCATGGAAAAGTGTAAATTCAAGCAGACTGATGTGTAAAGCTTATATTAGAGACAGGGTTTTAAATCACCACAAATCTGTCTCCGAAGGATGAAAACATTAAGCACAATTTTTTGCAAACAAAATTTAATTTGCTTATGCAATAAACTGACTTTTGATCCCGAGACGCCGCTTTCTCAATAAAATGGAGTCTGTTGTTAATTAAGGCAAGACTACGCAATGAAAATAAATCTGTAAATATATATCCTAACTTAACAATAGTGTCTTAGGCCATCCTTAAACAGTCCAGATAATTAAAAGTACTTCAGTTTGACAGATTTCTGCTTCTTATCCCTCTGTCTGCATCCCTCGGATTGTGACTATCTTTTTTTAGTGGGCAGACCAACACAATTACCCAGAGTCCAGAAGGCGCTGGGCAAAGCAGCTGGAAAGATAGAGATACACAGTTCTGACTGGAAGACAGGTTAATCATTTTTTCTGTAATCTTTCTCTGTAAAAATACAGAAATTGCTGGTTACCATTTGTAAACATGAGCTTTTTGCTCATTTTGGCAAAGGAGGTTAAGTGTATTTTCAATGGACGAAAGGACATTAGCCAAAAAGAAATCTGTAGAACTTGATATTGGCAAAAGGCCACAAGTGCAGTCAGTAGAATATTGACTCTGTAAAACCTGCATGTAATTACTTTTAGTGTAACTGTGTAATTTAGTGTTTGACTTGTGTGTTTGTGTGAGCTGTATCTATTAGATTACTGTAACCAACAATTCCATCTTTAGGTGGTGAGCACTATGCATAATTATTGACACTGACATACCTAAAAGGAAGAAGATGTATGATGATGTAGATGTACAATATTACAATACAATGCGGTATCAGATACTTTATCCATAAATGTCAAAGTTGCCAAAGGGGGTTAGACCCTTATAACTCCGCTGGAGCGCCGGCGCCCCAGCGCCGCAGCATCAGTATTTTGCTGAATAGCTCTAAAACTACACAACAGAACTTAATGGGGAAAATTGTGTTTAGAAGCTTACCTTTTCGGCAATCTACAGTGGGCTCGGGGCAATTATATCCTTTCGAGAAAGTTTTCAATTCAGCCGTTAAGCGCGGCGTTTTTTTCCGGAAACTTCGTTCAGTAAATCCACCACGTTAACGCTGTCATAATGCGATTATTTATGACATTTTGTGATCAAAACGTGTAAATCATGATAGCGGACCTCCATTTTGAGGCTTGACGTAAACAATGATGACTTCTGGCCGGACTTTTGACCAATCAGATTCGCCCAATTCTTCTTCTCCTGTTGTTAAGAGGTTAGCATCCAATCAGAAGTAGCCAAAGATCATCTTGAGAGAAGAAAGTTCACTACCAGTATCGAAAAGAAAGTTTATGGCTAAAAGAAACAACACAACCTTTGCCGATAAAAATGTACACAAGCTTCATTCACAAGCTTTACAGAGTGTATGGCACGCACTTATTGCGCATTTTGAATGCGCATGTGGCACATGTATATTTAATTTACTCTGATTTTAAACTTTTATAAAATTTCATTGCATTTAATTTAATTTTTTTTTTGCTTTTTAATTCATGTTTTTCCTTTTGTGCAAAGCAGTCCTGTTGGAATTTTTTGCAATATATTTTTTGCACATACTTTCCAATACATAATGCACTAATCTGAAGGGTATTCACCTTTATTTTTCATGTTGGTTGATCTGTTGGCATAAGTAGCTGGTGCCACCTTTTCTGGTTATCCAACAAAAAAGCGGGTCCTTGCTGGAGTTTTGACAGTCTGCTAACAGCGCGGTTGGGTATAAGGCCTGAACCGACGAACAGATTGTGAACACTGATGAACAGCATGCTTGCCTTGAACCTGTGGAGACAGTGTAACACGGTGTATGTGTTTTACTGCCTTGAGTGGATGAGTGTATTTGTGCACATGTGTTATGGTTCCAACTCAAGAAATGCCAGATGGCAGGGTCAAGCTGGAGCGGAATGTTGTCTTTATTGTTAGCTTAGTTTCTCTACTGGTGTTGCAAGTTAGATTAAAAATAATGGACAAATACCGCTTTGAAATAATCACTGCCCAACTTCTAAAAATGGTATCTTTAACATTCATGCCAACTCATGGTAAATTGCTATATGACACTTACTTCATTGTCTGCCTATAATATACATTTTCTACAATAAAATATGTTATCAGGGCATGCCTCATAGCTTTGTGTTACAATGTAATAATGTGTATTTGAACACGGCAGACCATTTTTTTACAGAAATCTCTCTGGACATGTAGAAAAGACAAGACATTTATTTTTGTGTAGACCAAAATCACACAAATATATCACAACAAAGCCAATGTCTCAACTTAACAATAGGTGATTGGCATTGTTGAGGATGTCAAATACTAATGAATCATAGAGAAGTATAATACAACAAATAAATTAAATTAAAGTTTAGAGCTTACCTTACATTTTTGGAGTTTAAGGTTGACTGTCGTGATCCTGTAATTATCTCCACCTCGTTAAAAATTGCATTGAAGCATTGTCAACATTTATGGTATTTTGCAATGGAATAACTCATTTCCTTTGTTTATTTCCTTAGCCCTTTGTTGTTGACGTCAGTGTCAACCAATGGGAGCGCTCCTTTTTAGTGGAAGCGAGCTGTGATTGGTAAAAATCCTGCTGTGGGCTGATCATTCTCATCTACTAAAACCCTTAATTATAAAGCCAAGATCACGTCTTAAGGTCTTATTTTTTCACAGATGATTACTGTTACAATAAGCGTTAGCTAATTAAACTGTCAAATAAATGCCACAGTAAAATAAAAAAAAAAAAAAACAGGTAATGGACTTCCAAGAAAAAAAAAGCAATCCAAGAAATATGAACTGAGCTCATTAACTCTCAGAACTCTGTATCCATTTGTACTTCACAAACAAGTCAATCCACGGAGTGCTCACCTTGTAACTTCTAAGAGTTAAAGAATGCATGTCTAAAATCTTATGGATCCCTTTAAACGATCTCACAATCTCTTTCCAGGGAAGTGTTGGTGCCATCTATGAACCAACAACACATCTATGAACCTTAGTTGCTCCAAAAGTCTGAATGGCATAAGAAATGACACTTGTGTCTCTATTGATGCACACACTAATGCCTTGACATTGAGTTAAGAATCTAATGAGGCACAGTGAGAAATACTGATTATGATCATTTGGATGTGGCTATGTCTGGAGCTTTCTGTGGAACTTCATTAGACTACAGTTAAGAAGATAAGATGCAGAGTAAGCTTCAAACAGATAAGAACAATGAGCTCTTTTACATAAATCCAATAGTCTGTCAGCATTTCTATGCAGCAGGCAAGTAAAAGTAATGAAGAAGATGGTAATAATGACTCACAATTAGATCGTTTTCTGTCATTTATGCCTAGGAAAAAGTGTCTAGGTAACCGGGGATCTTTGAAGGACAGAAATAGTTGGGAGTGGGATTCCTGGAGGTGAATACAAAGCTGCAGACCAAAGTGAGGTATTACAGTAAATATAGGCGGAGTGAAGTGGAGTTAGGGAATGGATAGTGCGATAAAGAGAGGTGTGGACACAGGGAAGGAGGGAGGGAAAGCTAAAGAAAGGATTAGCCATGCGGCGAAGAGGAGAAGTTGAATAGGTAATGAAGGAGACGGGCCAGTAATGCATGAGAATAGGATAGAGGGGCTTAGCAGGAGTCGTGCAGTGCATTGATTACCTTTCTCTGTCATTAGCTACAGCCCCTATACCTTGAGGAAAGGATGAGATGATGGTTAGTGTGGAATAGGAAATGAGGTAAATAAACGTAGATTGTATTAAGAAAAAAAAACAAAAAAACGATCAATGTGATTGGGTCATGTATGATAATCTGAGAGTGAGTGAAGCTGGAAGATTTTAAATTCCTTCTTGCCATGTTAAATTTATGAAGTCCCCGTGAGTACCAGGCTTACATATGTGTGTGTTGAATGTAAATTAAGGCAGGGACAGAGTTAATACACAGCTTTTGGTTAAAAACATGCAAAACGTATGCTTATAACTTGCTTAGAACAGTAGCAGGAGTGTCAACTGCATGTATGAAGCTGATTTTGATATTCACCTGTGACAATGGAAGTGGGCATGACATGCACGTATGGGTAGATGGGGAATCTAATTGGAGATGCTGAAGGGAAGAGAGTGTAAACTGTCAGTCGATGTCTCCAAGGGTTTGTTCACACTTGCCATGTTTAAAGCAGATGTGCTGTTAGTGCGGTTCACTTTTGCCATGTACTGAACTGCAGTTTGGTTCAATTGAAACATGAATGCCACACAGACCACAAATGTTGTATTAATAGTTGTATTATAGATCAAATTGAATCAAAAACCGGAAAAGTGTGACCAAATGCTATATAGGTTTTCCTTGTCTATTGGAAAAAATAAAAAATAAAAAATGAGGCAAAAAGATGAACAATGGCAAAAAAGGCTCATGATATCTTTACAATACAATTAATAAGTAATAACACTCAAATGGCAGCTCCATCTAGACAGTGTTTTAAGAAAAAACAGTCTGAATTTGGTCCAGTGCTAAAAATGCTATTGAATTCTAAGCTGACCAGGAGCTCATCAAACTCGATTGTGTTGTTGTCTGTTTTGGCCAGAACTAAATGAGTGTTAGCCCTGCAGTTAAATGGCCATTGACCAGTATGTAGCACCTCTTATGACCTAAACAGCTGAGATAGGCTCCAGCTTCCTGAAACCTGTAAAAGATAAGCGTTAGAAAAAAAAACACGGGCTTGAGGATGACTCTTGCCTTCCAAACACGTTATGCTCACAGATCATCAAAAAGGGCCACAGGGTGGGAAAGCAAGACCTGGAGGCATTCCATCACAATGTCACTCTCCTTTTAGGCAAGAAGAAAGGGTAAAATATGGCGGCCTATCAGACTGCATGGAGAGGACAGATTCAGAATTCATTGTGGAATACCTTTGATGATAATGTGTATAAAGTACAAAGCCAGGTTCAAAGCATATTTACAATAGACAGTTATTTTCAATTCAATATCCAATTACCCCTCTAATATTGAAAACAAACTGTCAATCACGGCTCTAAAGATGGAGAAGAAAAGTCATTAAAAGGTTTCAAGAAACTGAAAAACACTGGAATCACAACTGGAATAATGTATTGGATATTTATTCTGTGGCTTTTTGCACCAGCTATTGTTTCTGTTTATTTTCTTTATTTGTGTGTGTGACAGTAAAAGACAGCAGCATTCACAAACATTAAATACATACTTTGGAAAATAAAAAATAAAAACAAGTGGTGTTTGGTGCCTTCAGTAGAATTGGTATTTTATGTTGACAAATCTTTATGCATTTTTTTTTACTGTGGATTTTATAAGATGTTGGAACAATTTAATGCTTATAATTTTGATTTTATGTGAACTATAAAACATGGTGCCATAGAGCAACACACTGTAACCATAAAGAGAGCAGATGTGCTGGCGACTGTGCCACGGTTGCTTTGTGGGCCGGAAAATAGACCAATGAACCCCGCCACATCGAGTGAATCCTCCTGCACTGGACAAAGCTGTCACACTCCTGTTATTAGTTTGAAATATGGAGGGAATACTATGCAAAATGTACTAGTGATTTTGCATTTGCACTGTATGATTATGCTGAGTGCATACAAATTTGTCGTGAATGTAAAATAAGATCGTCCTTTTCAGAATACATACATTTTATTCACTTTTTACTTTAAAGGTCCTATATTATACTATTTTGAACATTATACAGTGTATTTTGGATACATTTAGGTTACCATATCATGTTTTGCAACATGAAACACACAATATTTATCTTATACAAGCGGTTTGGATGAGCTCTCATCATGAGTCCAAAGTGAACGGTCTGATTTGGCGCTGTCACTTTAAGGTTCAGCTCTCCCTCCGCCCACTCTGGGTCTGACTCTGAGTTCGAAGAACGTGAGCAAACACAAAAACCTCGAAGGCTTCTACAAGACGTTTCTGCTTGGTAAATGAGAAACTATTTATTGTGTATGTTTCTATGGTGTAGCCCGTAGCATAGCGCGTGTTAACTGCTTCTGTTTATAGGTGCACATGTGGAAATGGCCGTACAATGCCTACTGAAGTTGAGAATGTATGCTGCCTGGAGACTCCTAAGGTAGCTGTTGTGCAGTGTATTGAAAGAACTATAATAAAATAGCCTAGCAATATGTAGAGCTATGCAGTAATGCTTGTTAGTAATACATGTTGCTGACGGTAAGTAAGCTAACACAGTAGCAGCGATGCTTCTCTATGTCTGAGCTGCAGAGCACGGCACTTGTTGACAGTGCAGGAGAGAGGGGCAGGACGAGTGTGGAGGAGCACTTCCTGGAGAGGAGTGGTTTATTTCACATATTGACGTCATTGCGTGAAACAGCTCGTTGAAAGGACTGTAGCTCAAACTAAATAAATTACTTAAACATGCGCGAATGAAACAAAACACAACTTTGGGTATGTGTTTGAGGTAGAAACAATGTTAGAACATGGTTAAAAGCTCAGAAAAGTCGATTTAGCATAATATGGGACCTTTAATTGACCACATCCTACTCCTCACATTTATTCTACATATTGAATATATATTTATTTTATTCATTTATAGATATACATTAAATTTCCCAAACTTGTACAGTATGTACAGTATAGGTATTGTACAGTAGGAGTAGGAAATGAAGGGCCTCTTGTAGTGATCCATACTGCAAATGGAGGGCCCTTTCAGACTTGGCTTTAAAGGTGGAATAGGAGATGTTTTTATTAGATTTCTTGTTATGTTTGTTGAAAATGCCTTTAATGACCAATAACAGACTATTAATTATGTGCTCTGTAAGAATCAGCTGTGGACACGGTGGGGCCTTAACAACATCAGCCAATCATTGAAGATGTCATCTCGTTGACCATTGGCCCACCGGCTTGTCAATCATTCTCACTATGGGCCTTTTGTGAGATGTGCGTGTTCTGGAGCATTTCCACTAGCTGTGCATGTGTACACAGGAAAACTGTTTTTGAAGTAGCTAAGAAGAGGGGAAGAAGAAAGAAATAACACCAGAGCTGTTTCTGATGCAGCTTTTCATCAGTGGGTTTTGCCTAAGGCACAGAAACAGTTTCAGACCGACGGGTTGGTAGCCACATTTTTGCTCAAGAGGTAACTGAGGCTTATTGTATTGTTGTGAGAGTAATTCATTTTCCAGAGTTAGACATATCAGTTGATGTTTTGTCACTGTACGTAAGGCAATTAGAAGGTTGTAATGGGAGCAGCATTGAATGAGTGCATGTTGTTTTAAAGGCCTCTGAAAGAGCTGTGAATGACAGAGGCTGGTCTTGTACGTGCGCTTTTTACAAAAAACTCACTTACAGTTGCTGGTTTCTCATATTTCACATCTCTGAATGTACCTCAGATTCAACCTTTAGAATCCAGACAGTTTTAATCTTTTATGGCCAGTCTTAACGCAATGTGGGTAAGCACTAAATGCATTCTGAAAGATCTGATTTAAGAGCCTATTTCACAACAGTCCAGATATATTTAGATCTCTGTGTATGTGTAGATGTGTATACACTGTAGTTCACACTGAGAGACAACATACATCAGTGAAGTTTTTGGAGCCAAAGCTCTAAACTTTGATGGTACTGTTTGAAAGAGTAAAAAGAGAAAAAAAACAGCTCAGAGAATCAAAAGCTGGTGCAGTAATACCAGGTGTGAATACGAGTTGAGCTGGCAACAGTTAATTGGACAACAGATTGAAATGCAAGGTCCATAGGGGGCCTCAGACACCATCTGTGCATGTGTGTGCTCCCTAGTGTGCACATGCAACACCTGATATAAAGGACTATATAAATGCAGACCATTAAGGAGGGTCCTTGTTGTTTGTTATGGCATAAATGGTGCTACCCTCGTAATCAGAATGTAGGACGACTAAGTTCTTCTCGTTAAAAATAAAATCAAACGAATAAAGCAGACAGACCTTTGTGTAACAATGAGTGGGTGTTGGCCATTTTTGCTCTGACTCTTGTGGAGAGCCAGTTTAATCTCCCATCATGCTCTAGTGGCCCTGTGGGGGTCCTCCACTTAGCCGAGCGAGGTGGCCAGCGAGCTGCCCGTTGCCCGGCGACTTCAGAACTGCTTGAACCGTCTGGCTATTCAAGCTTTTGTTGTGTGTGGCATGTGTATTTAGTGAGTCATGAGCGCTGGAACAAAATTAAAGCAGACAGACAGGACTAATGGAGATTTAAAAAAAAAAAAAAAGGATCTGAGTTGATGCCGAGCAATCACACACTCACACACTCACACAGACATGCACAGTCTGAGCCATGTGTAATGCCTTAGCTGGAGTAGAACTTGGAAATACTGTTAAATGGATTGTTAAAGAGCGGTCTGTTTGCAGGGTTGCTGTGTTGTTGTGAATGAATTAATTAAGGAGCTAAGCCAGCACACAAGCATACAACTCCCATCTGGATAATATTTTACATGAAGGTCTGACTGAACACGTCCAGTTGCGATCAATGGCTGTCCTGTGTACAGCTCTGTGTGGGAGGAAATGAGACAGGAGAGCCATTTGGGAAAGTGCAGGTACAAGCCGGGGATAATCTCAGGTCATTATTAACAGTGGGTCCGACACGGTATTTACAAACCAATCAGTCAGCGAGGAACACTGTTGAATAGCTGATCGAGAGAGAACGGGTTGGATACGATTGAAGTTAGTCTATTCGTCTTGAAGAGTATCAGTGTAGTATTGATGCATATTCAGGTTTGTTTGAACAGTGCCTGTGACCAAGGTAGAGAAAAACCCAGACTATTCCCCAGGCTCTGCTCGGTGGATGTCCAGTGCTTCTAATTGGCTGCCTCTGGATGAGTTTATTTCCAGGGTTTTAAACAGAGATAAAAAGGATAATTTCATATATTAAATGTGGACTGTGTGCAATAGTTATACTGCTATAAAAGTTCTTCACAAAAATGTGTTCTTCGGTGAAACATTACATTACTCTTACTTGTAAACAGTTGAGGTGACTTTGTGAAACACGTGTGAAGATAATGTGAGATTTCATCTTCATTTGAGTCTTACAAAAGTTATTACACAAACAATAGTTTCCTCCTTTTATTGAAACTGGTTTTAGTTGAATTTGAACAAATTTTAGTCAGATTTCAATAGGTTTTATTTGGAATTGAACAGGTTTGAACGGTTTTTATTTATCTTTGTGGCAAAATCAAATCTAAAACATGTTTAAATTCAGTGAATAAAACCTATTGCAAAAAATATCACCTTCTAAATGTATTGAAGGGCCACATAAAACATTGCAAAGGGCCGTATTTGGCCCCCGGGCCTTGAGTTTGACCTGTGTGCTGTAAATGAAGCTTCCGTTCACACAAGCACTCACACACATACACCAGTGTCACGTGTGAAAATGATCTTGAAAACTTAGCGTGCATATATCTGTACCTTGTTCAAATCCCAGCTCAGGTTACTTCATGCCGTCCCTTCCCTCTTAACTCTTTGTTTCTCTCCAATGAAGAAAATAACCCCCAGACATATTTATTATATCACCAGAATTAAATTTTATGAAATGCCAAATTGGGATGTAGAGTGTGTATTGCTCCTTTGATAAACCGTAAGAAAATAAATCAATAAATTAATGAATCAAGCTGAAACTCACCTTTCAGTGTCCTTCATTTTTAAGAAAGTAGAATTTTAGCAGTGACAAACATCTTTTGGCCCCCACCTCCTTTGTTTTTCACAGTTTCTCATTTTCTCTCCCCCCAAACTCTCTTATCCTATCTGCCTCACTTATTTCTATTCTGTCTCCAATTGACAGCTTTTCCAAATGAGATCTAATCCAAGAGCTGTCAGGCAGTTGACTGATACCGATCAATCTCCCGGAAGCTTGAAAGCGTGACGGGACGGAGTCTTGTTCCTGCCGAGAACCAACTGGGATGCTCAGCCCCAGCATCCCATCCGAGCTCAAACGGTTATCAGAATAGTTTAGCAAAAAAAATACACTGTGATCCACTTGAATCTGAATATATTGTCATAAAAATCTGTTTCCAATGTAGTAGTTGTATGGCCGTGGCCTTTTAAGCTTTGCAAATCCAATAAATCCAAATAGAGCAGGAATGCATGCAGAAACATAATATCAATATCAACATCACAGCAATCTCAGTGATGAATGGTGCAATTTGCATACACTGCTTATTATCTTGTAGTGATAAATAAACAAGTGCCTCGTCAGATGAGATCACCAGAAATACATCACGGGACTAATTATGTGCATATAGTTGTTTATTTGTCATTGTACCTCTCACTAATGTGATTAATGTCACCACTTAGAGGCTGGTTCACCTCGCGGCATACGCTTCACACAATGTTGATTGAGCACGACCATGACACAAGAGTGAGGGGCTGAGAGAGGGAGGTTTAGTGTAAGGAGCGCTAACGGTAGTGGTGGTGGAAGAAAAATATGGAAACTAGTGGAAATGGTTTATATGTGGAGGGAGATAGAAACGCATGTGTTCATGAAGTTATAAGAAGAATCTCATGGCAAACGTCTCAGCTGAAGGATCACATTCTTGTACTTACACTTATTGTAGAAATGACATGAATGGCATTAATTATAATCATTAAAAAAAGGCTAATTCTGCAAAAACTGAGTGACTAAAGCCAAAGATGTACTCATTGTTTCAGTACACGTGTTTTAACTCATACTCACTGACATATGCATACGATCGTATTGTGTTCATGTGAGGAAATATAACATCAGAGTACACTTCCAGGTAAAAGTAAAAAAAAAAGAATTTTGCTTTGCACAGCAACGGTCACAAAATAAATCACAATCGACATAAATCCAAATTGCACTCTTTACTATTAATCAGTGACATCACTAACCCAGAAGCTGTACTACGTCATACATGGAACTGAAGTCTACCAGAGCTGTGCATATGGGTGGCTGAACATACTAATACGCTATATTATGTTGGACAAGCAATAGCTCCACATTGAGGACCAATAGTTATACACACGGGATCTGTGGCTCCAAATCAAAGACTGTTAAACTGAGATTAGCATACATATTGCTAAAGCTGCAAAATCTATATGAAAGTAAAGTGCACATCACCATCATAGTCATTATTTACAATCTGAAGACTATTCTAAACTATATTAAGGGAACAGCAGCCAACGTACTTGAGCAGAACGTAGATGATCTGTTAAACACAGGTGAACATGTGAAGTTTTTCGCTGCCTCTCAAGTGTCTAATTAGGTGATTGATTGATTGACTGATTGATTGATTGATTGATGATTCTCTTTGTATAAGTGTCTATTGAATCGAAGTGATGATTTCATCTGTGTTTAGAAAACTTCCAAATGCCATTTCCAGCTTGTGGGTTGAACAGACAATTCTGTGAACCATTCTGTGGCATATTGCTCGATCAATGAGTGCTGTCAAAGAAGTCCTTCCACTGGCACAAAGATGCTGTAGTCAATCACAACCACATAAAGCCTTGTTCTTGCCAATTTAAATGCCATTTGGAATTTTAAGTGCTAATAAATGAACAATTAGAGTCAGTGACTTTATCGTTTACCACTCTCCAAAATGTTGGCATTGTATTGGTGAACCTTGACTTAATTGAGTCTTCTGTTGGCAGTAGATGGAGGCATCACATTCAATTTTCTGCATATTGTAGGGACTGTCATTTTACCTCAACGTCTGCACATTTTATGTTAAAATAAATGGTACGAACTGTCCCAGAAAACTCTCCTAAAATGTTAAATCAAATCTTGGAGTATTGCATGCATGTTTGTTTCTTACACGGTGGATTGTCAGTGTCCAATCCAGCATGCCAAATCTCTGTGTAACTTTACGCAGTTTGAGCTTTCAGTGGGATTATACTCAGGAGGACTGATTAGTCATGTTGCCTTGGTCTCAGCGAGGCTTTGTTTAGTAAGTTTGTTCACTTAATATTCACAGACTCACAACCACACTAGGGCCAACTCAGGCAAAAAGCACTTTTCAGTTGAAAATGTTTTGTATTATCACATTAATTCAATTTCTCAACACACAATGTAAGCATAATTTGCTAATAAGAATCCAAACAGTATTCAGTGTCCTGTCTTCTGCTGCATAGACATAATGACCACAGCTTGTGTGTTCTCCATAATGCTGTATGAGACAGAGCTACTTAGTTTGCTACATTATAAAGAAGATAAATCAATAGTGAGTCTACACTGATCTATGATGACATTATGACCACCTAATGGCCGTTATTGTGCATGGCTGAACATGTCCAGTTTAATCAATAGCACCCCTTTTATTGTTGCTCGAATGCTGGCCCCAAGGTGTTGGTAGTGGATCACATCTTACAGCTTGCCCTCAACACAATGATGAGCCTGTCTCCAGTGTTTTGAGGGAATGTGCTAGAAGTGTCTCTTTTTCCTTATAAACTTTATGGAGCTGTCCACAGTCTGGAAGATGTTATAACATGCCATGAGGTTGTTGCCCGATGCTGAAAAACGCACTGCTGAAAATAACGAGGAGGAGTGTTGCCTCTGCACTAAATCTAAGTTCTATACATCCCAGAGAGAACAACAAGACAGTACAGTACACCTCCGACTGGTGACAACCGCTCACCATGTTGTGAGGCGCTAGTTTCTCATCCATTTTTTTTTTTACTGTACCAGTAATATATTACATATTGTCCACAATGAAGAAAAAAATCAGACAGGAGTTATTGCACAAAGCCTGCTGCATTTTTTTAAACAGGTATAGTTTATAGTTTATAGTTACAGGTTTTTGTCTGAGTTGAAATCCCTGTGAAAGGAACAGATTCCAGTCCCATTTCCCAGTGTTTTTGCCGTCCTGGTCTCAGCCTCATCACTCTCCCTCATCAGTAGCGTAAAAAACGCTTTCCCACTTATTTTCTTTAAAAAAGGTAAAAACCGGGCCATTTTTTTCCCCCCACAAAATACAAATATGTTACATTAAATCGAAGTTTAGCACTTTCCTGAAACTTTTAGCTTTGGAGTTTACAGTTGGAGACTGAGGAGATCCTGTAATTATCGCCTCGTTAAACATTGCGTCAAAGGATGGCCAACATTTATCCACGTTCAATTTCTCTATTTTATCCACAGTAAGACATATTTTGCAGCAGAATACCCCATTTCCTTGGTTTATATCCTTGGTCCTTCATTGTTGATATCAGTGTCGACCAATAGGAGCACTCCTTTTTTACCAGAAGTGAGCTGTGATTGGCCAAAATCCCGCTGTGGTCTTATCATTCTCATCTATTAAAATCTTTAATTATAGATCACGTCTTATTCACAGATGATTCCTGTTACAAAAGCTGTTACGTGATTAAACTGTCAAACTAAATGCACAGTGAAAAAAATAAAAATAAAAATAGAAAGTTATTTGAAGTATGTTCATATTTTTAATTAACAACTTGTCAAGTTGTTGTTTGATTTCAGTCATGCAACCATTACAAAAATCTTTTCATTATGCCTCACCTCAACAAATATTAATTAAAAATAAACACTGTTTTTTGGTTGCAAATACACAGTTTCCCTAGCATTACTGTGACTATTGAATAATAAAAACCATGTGTCCCCCTTGTACCGTATGTTCTCTGCATAGTGCTATAAAAAGTCACCCGTCCGCACTGGTCATTGATTGTGCATTAGTTCCAGATACTAATGTGTATCTGAAGGTGCCAGTCTAATCTTTAATGTATACATCATGCATAGATTATCTGTTCATTAAAGTGAGTGAGTATTTGGCGAGCACCCCAGCAGACCGTCTCTTCCATTCTCAGTGTCCTGTCGCTTGCAGAATGCTGGCGTGTTAATGGACTTTTGGAAATGTTGCTAACACATGACAGTCGCATGTAATCAGCGAGATTAATTAGAAGCAGGGGACACTTTAATATCTCATTAATGGAAACATTTCATTTTTGTTGCGTCGCTCGCTCGCTTCTGCTGGCAGAGAGAAGGAGAGGAGGAACTCACCAAGGGCATTTGTTCTTATTAAAATGATTTCAGAGCCGCAATTAACCAGACCGGCGACACTACTGCCATTCCCAACCAATCAAATGGCCACTCTGCTGGCCCAATAAAATAATCTTTATTCACGGTTACACAAGAGGGAGTTATTAAGCAAGCTGGGAAATAATTACTGAGGATTCTGGGTAATTATGGAGAGGATATGGTCCAAGTCTCAACATTGATTAAAGGCACAATCATTAAAGCTTCACACCCATTAATATAATTTAAAAATGACACAGATTAATGCCACTTAATAAAGTTTGAGCTTTTATGCACCTGTATGTTTGAAGAGGGTTAAAATTTACACCTATTGGAATAAAAAAAATGTTTTATAACACAGCACATCCTTAAAGCATCAAGCCAGGTTTATAATTTTCTGTCACATTAATTCTTCACCAAAGTCCACACGAAGAACTCACAATTTGTTACGCAATATTTGTTAGGTTCAGTGATTTTTTTGTTTCCAGTACAGTTTTTAAAAGCGTACAATCAGACTTTTCCTGACACTGTGATTAATGATGTCATGAGAACAGGGAGCATGCAGACAGCTTTTATTGTGGTGGATGTGTGATCTCTGTAGCAGCTTATTTTACAGTTTAACGGGAGATATACAATAATCAGACTTGTGTAAAGCCTATAAAGACATGTCACTTTTAATATAGAATTAATGCAAACAGCGGAGACTTCAAATGCACAGTTTTTAGACGAGATTTGAATCGCTATAACGCTCATTAGGGAAACGATCGGCTTTATAGGAGACATCTGTCACAACGTCGCAGGAAAAATAGAGCCATACAAAACAGAAAACAATGGAATCTAAAAAGATAAGAATCTAAAAGATATCCTATTAGGCCATGCACTGGAAACCTCCCATAAGAAATGCACTATAAACCATGGTGACAGTGCATGCCATAAAATTTCAGTGATTTAAAATTTTGACTCTTATTTTGGAAAGCTAGGTCATGATTCTAAAAGTGATATTTTCAGATACTCATTTATCATGTTTTATTTAGATTTTACATTTGCATAAAATTCATTTTGTTGGTTCATGCCCTGTTGACGTTTGTCTCAACTACTTTGTGTTCTTTGATCTGAAGCAGAAACCGGACCAATCAAAAGGCTGACAGCCATGAGTCATGTGACATTTTTAGCTCTAGACATTTTGATTTGGTTCTGAATGGTATCACTGGGAGAAAATGGAAGTTGAAATGGAACTTTCTCATTACAGGATGGATGCAGGAGGGATTACTCTATGAGCTAAACAGATTGATTTTATATAGGTTGAACACAGCAGGTGCTCATGACTACATCTAGTTGTTCCAAATAATATAATAATGAAATAATAATATTCCAAACAAAGTAGGGGTGACTTTAGTGTGATACAAATGTTAAATACTGCATCAAATGATAAACACTCTCCTTTAAAGTGATACTTATCGATTTCCTGCTCTGCTTTCTGCTCTGTTTATTTGTTTTCTGACCTGCATGCCTTTTCCTTCCTTTCCCATTCTCATGTAAACCTACTCCCTGACAACCACAGTGGCTGAAATTGATGTAGCACGTTTCAAATTTTCCCCCAGTCATTTAATACGGCATCTCTCCTCCCCGTGCCCATCCCTTCTTTTTTTCAATATCCCACTCGCCGCTGCTTCGCGCTCTCTTTCAGGGAGGTGAGCGATCCTAAAGCAGGCAAAGTGATTCCATTCTGCAGGCTAGTTATTAAATTTGTTTGCAAATCTCTGCCCCTTTTGCCGCCCACCCATCGGCCCTTCCTTGATCTCTCCCTCCTCCTCCTCTCCATCTCTTCATCCCTTCCCTGTCATCAACATTCAGCCCCATAAAGCCTATACCAGCCAAGAGGAATAGGGAGAGGCAAGAAGAGTGTAGGCCAAATGAGAGCGGAATAACAGATTATGTCCAGGAAAAAATAGCCCGCTGCTATTTTCAACAATATGGGGAACTCTTTAATAGTCTCCTTTATTTTGCAATTTGTTAACGGGCCCCTTGTCTGCACTGGGTGAGAGAAGAGAACAGCTAACACTAATGAAGATGAGAGGGGAGCCTGTATTAAACACAAGTCATCAAATGTTTTTATATTTAACAATAATAACGACAACAAACAGCACTCTAGGGCTGCCGCATATATGTCCTTTATATTAGCCAAAGATTCAAATGGCACCAAGAACTTTGAAAGAAGAAGACATTTGCACAAACTTGTTGATTTATTGTTTTATCATGCTTATTTTATGGAAATTATGTGATTTGTCCAGTTATTGCCAGGCACTAATTTCATCAAGGGAGACATTAATCCTCATAATGTCCATGCAATTGCCATACACCTTTTGTCCTCATGTTATTTAAAGCATATAGTATTAAATTGTTTGTCAGTTGTGTGTTTCACCTTAAGTTTTACTTCAGTCCAATCTGTTATAACAAAATTTCCTCGCCATTTTGGAAATTAGAACCAAAAGAACCTTGTTTACATAAAAGTACAGCCTTTTTATGAGTAAAAAAATAATCAAAATCCAAATGACCCCAAGACAACACGAGGGTTAAACAAGTTTAAACTTTTCATCTTTGTTCTGGTAAGGCCGGATACTAGTGTGATTAACAAAAAGTATATTTGCCATTCTTGTGTTTTCTTCCAGAGTCTAGTTTTATTGTCATGTTGGTTTTTGTTTTATTGTTGTTTATTTGTCAAGGTATCCACGGATAAAAGAAAAAAAACAATAAAAAAAAAAACATTATATCAATACCCTCTGTTCTTCACAACTCTGAGAATATCAGGCCCTTCCCCACGGGACATGCAATAGTGACATGATGGGAGTGAGTGCATTGCAAACTTGCTCTTGCTCCTTGTAGGTTCAAAGGGCAAACAGCATCATCCTCCCTGACCACAACCTAAAGCAGGAATGAACTTAATGCCCTCTAGGTGGCGCTATCTTGCTCCACCCAGGAAACCAAACCAAAAAAAAAAGGTTTTATTCTTCATTCGTTTTTATTTATTTATTTATTTATTTGTCAGCACTGTGACTAACTGGCCTTGTCCAGGGTGTAGAGGATGAATTACTGAATATTTATTTATTTATTTATTTATTTATTTATTTATTTATTTATTTATTTATTTATTTATTTATTTATTTATTTTCATTGCGCATTACTTACTTCCTGCTGAAATTACTTGAACTTCATAGTATGTGGTCTATGTATTCTTAAAATTCTGACCTGGACAGGATGCTGAATGAAGATGGTGATGTATATTATGTGTTTGTCTGATGTGTGTCTGTCCTGCAGCGAATGATGACTGCAAACTGAATTGCCCTAATGGGATAAATAAAGTTTCTGAATCTGAAAAGACAAGTTTACATAGCACTAAATTCTATTAATGTCCTGCTGATTCTAAAAGACTACACCTACAATCAAAATGTAGCCTTAAACATAACCTTCATTAAATTATGTACACGTCTTAACTTCAAACAATCATCAGACTTTGCCACAGAACAAAATCAAAGTTACTGTATTGTGCAAAAATATCCTGTGATGGGCCAGGTTTATTAATCAGTGTATCACTCGGCAATGCCATGTCTTATATAAAGCAAGTTGCTCAGCGAAATACTGCTGATGGGTAATGACAGCCAAATGATTACAACATCTGCTGAAGTTTCTGGCGGACAATAGTCAGCTGCAGAGAATGTTTAACTGAGGCCGACTGTGGCAGGCTGCCCACGCACTGTAATATGTGAGCGCTGACAAAGAGACACTGTTCACCAGAGGATAATAAGACAGATCCTCCCCACTCCTTGACAGGAACTCTATATCGAACACCCAGCAAGAACATATAGCTTTTTGTACTTTTATACAGAATCAACAATTGTGAAAGTCGATCGCAGGCCTGTTCTTTCAAGCTATGAACTCTGTGCGGTTGTTATTTCCAGTAAAGCTTCATAAATCCACATAAGTCAACTGCTTTCATCCCTAAACTTAAGGATTCAAATGCATGGTTTTAAGATGAGCCGATTTGTCCAATAGTAATCTAAATAGGGGTCAACTCTATGTCTTTTAACTCTTGTAAATTGCCAAAGATAAGATAAGATAAGACGACCATTAGACCACGGAATTTGATCTTTAATCAGGATTCTCATTTACCCACCGTTGACTAATTAGTATTGCAGTGTGGGCATCATCACACAGCACCATAATTTCAATTACTCCTTTAGATAAAACATTGGTCCTTACACTTTCACATCTAAATCCATTACAAGGAAACTAAACAACAGAAGTGACACTGTTCCGCTCTGGAGCCAGTGAAGCATGGAGCGCTCGCTGGATGAAACTGAGCCGTCTTCTTCTTTTACAATATTATTAGTTCCAGTTAACATTTATGAGACAAAATGGAACCATTGGTAAATGAGTGTGAAGCTGTACAGTGTTCATAATTGTATCACTTTGCTTGTGTAATTGACTTCACAGACCCGGAAAATATATATTATTCACAGCCTGAATAATGTCCTCTTGTTCTACATGATTGGAAAAATTATATGTCACATATGTAGCTGTAATGGGATGGTAACACAGTGAGAGTAGCATAATTGAAAAAGTGAACGTATTTATTTTAACTGCTTGTTATTAATGTTTATAACTATTTTTGTATTATTTTTAGTTGGTTCCCTACAAAGGCAAAAGTGTACAAAAAATTGTAAATATAAAACTCATTTGAAAAATTTAGGCTTTAGAGTAATTCCACTATTTAATATTAGAAATGCATTATTTGGCTTTGCAAGGTCACATATATTATCAAATTGAAGGGCCACATTATTAAACAAGGGCTCTGTGGTTACTTTGGTAACTGACAACTCTTTTTAAGTGTTTGAATTTTATTTTCACATTTTCTTAATTTAGAGTCCAATCACACAATACATCATTTTCAAGCATTTAAAAAGAAAAAAGTAAGCATTAGCAATTTTTATTTATTTATTTTTTTTTACATTCTTTTTTTAAATCATTTTTATTTTTTTAAATTTGTTTTAGATAAACTTTAGACTAACAACATTTCAACAACAGTTTTCTTGGACATACACCATCTAAAGTGTGTGGACTCACAGTGTAAGGAAGCAGAAAAGTTGAGCTTGCAAACTTTGTAAGTGTTGAACGTCACTCACGAAAAAAAAATTTTTGTCAAAAAAAAAAAAAAAAAAAAGAGTTTGTCAAAGTAAGACGTCATATTATCTCCCAGTTGCTCCACTTTACTTACATAATGCAGTTTCTCAGCGTGAACGTCAATGAAATGTAAAAAATTGCTCGAGCTAGACTTGTCCCTAAGGCTTTTGTACTCGTGCCTCACAAAGATGCTTAGATTTGGTTGTTTCCCAGCTTAAGCTTTTCCACCTCTGTCCTATTTTTCTGCATTTTTTTTATGATAGACAAAATAAATTATTCAAGTCCGACATGGATTCAATGAAGTGATATAAGGCAATCTCAAAACATGTGACAAGTGACACTAGAGTTGTACAGCCGCCGTTATTCCTCCCGGGAAACTCCGCGCTGCCGCCTGGTGCCGCCACTGCCCCATTCTCACCTTTTATGTTTTGTGTTAAGTTAAAGTGAAGCCCGAGTCACAAGTCTACCAGGCTCCCAACCCTTTCTGACAGCCCGGCCAAGATGAGAGGAAATTGACAAATAAAAGCAAAAAACGGAGCACGGGAGGAGGGAGTCGGAGAAGTGGAAGGTGAGATATATGAGAGAGGTGTGCTAAACCACTTTTCTCGGCTCAAATCAAAAGCGGAGTGGTTTTCCTATCTGGCTGTTAGAGGTAAGATATGAGCCAGGCTTCGCACTCTGACGGGGTAACGTACCTGACTGCCAACACACACACATAAATACAGGTGTGAATTCAGAAAGACAGGAAAACAAATACACACCTATAGCATACACACATACGACGGAATTCATAAAGGAGGGATCCGCACAAGGCTGCACTGTAAGCGGTACTTTCAAGTGATGACAGGATAATACACACCGGAAAGTCCTAAGTCAAGATAAATAATATTCACAAGCAATTCCCACTGTGTAAACTGGGTGTGTGCTACTGATACTGCATACAGAATGTGAGAGTGTGTGAACTTGTTCTGCTGGATTACAGTGACTACCTATGTTCAGAGTATATTATTACTGGGAGAGTACTGCTGCCCTCTATACGACTCAGTAATAAGACATTTTTCAGAATGTGATATATTCAAGTGAAAAAGTGTAGAGCCAGAGAAAGCTCACTGATCATCGGGGTTATTGTTACTGTGATGTTTAAGGAATAGTATCAAAATAGCGGCTGTAAAAACCTGACAAATAGCAGCACAAAGCAGTGAGACGCAAATCATTTTGGTTTATAAATGATATGAGCCTTCATTGTGTTAAAAAAGAAAAGAAATATCATTTGTTTTCCTTTCCGTCAGTGCTCAGTTTGTCCACTCTGTGCAGGAAGTGATGGAACTAATCGCAACTGCAAACATCTACTGAAAAAAGTAATGGGTTTTATCAGTTGCCATGTTTGTTGCAGCTAAAAAGCCTTCGGGTGTGGTGGTGCAGTTCATTCAAGCAGGTGTGGAGAGTGCTATGTGAAGCACAGTGCACACTAAAGCTGAGCATCAAGACCAAAGATGGGTTCATTTCGTTCACTTCAAATGGACAAACAAAGAGATCCAATTCTAAAATCACGACTTGACAGCTTCCAAAGCAGAGGATAAGTACAGTATATTAAATGCTGACATGTTGAGTTTACTGGTAATATCTATCACATGAGTGGATTGAGCTCTGCTGCCAGCATTGTTTTAATTCTGTCACAAAGCTAATGTCAGTCCTGTCAGATTAATCCCTTATCCTCACACGCTCTTACAGCACAATGTAATATACAGTTTCATAAGAGACACACACGTCTGTTGTCATTGAGCTGAGTGCGGAAATTGTCATTGAAAACACTAAGCAAAGAGCAGGTCTACATGCAACATAAATGTCTATTTTGTCAATGGAGGCAGATGAAAAGAGTTTGAGTGTTGTAAAGCTTCTTTTGACTAATTTGTCCCATCTTGTTCAAATTTATACTACAACATTTTACACAATGCTACTTTAAAATCAAAAAGTAATATATAGCTAATAAAAGTAACACAACAGTATTCATTTTGTCGACAGTTCCTCGAGGTCTATATGTTGTCAACTCTATTATTTTCATCTAAAATCTTTAAAAAAAAAAAAAAAAAAATTGTGTGAATTATATTTTATTAATGTAATGAAGTAAACTGTCTTTTAAAAAAGCTGTGTACTGCATCTAAGGCTGACAACGCTACGGTTTCTCTGAACAAAAAAACAATATTCTTGACCACTGACATTAATTCCAAATAATGCAACATGAGTCTCAATCTCGGAAGCTGTAAGATAAGTGCATTCTGTATTCAAGTGTTGTTAATGTAATGCAGACCTTAAGGCACTCTGCTGAAAGCTGAAAAGTGCAATAAAACACACAACAACAAGTGCTGAATGCATCACCCGTGTGTTTGAAGCGCCATGAAAAGTAAAGGTATCAGCCCCAGTGCAGCGCGTGATGTGTGTTTATTCCCAGCCTTGATCTACTTCTCCACAGTCTACGGCCCAAAACGCGGCAGCCCTGCAATTATTGATGAGCTTCACTTATCAATAATTCAGCCGTACATCTGATTAGCCAATTGGATTGATGATGAGCGGCCGCACTGAATCCCCACACATCAATCTCCGACCGGGCCCTGGGCAGTTGTTATCACTCCCTCCCATGTCTTTTTACCATCTCTGTCTTTGTCTCTATCATTTTCTGTCTTGCTCTTACATGTTTGTTTATGATCTTCTATCTTCTTTGTTCCCTGCTTGGACTGCAGTCATTCCGACCCAACAACACATCACAGGTTTTTGTTACTGGCTTCTATGTGTAACTGCCATTCACAATGACACAGTGGCTGAAATATGACCGAGGATGAAAACAACCCTTGTCCTTGCCAGCCTAACTGACAATACGGCACACACCTTGTCAAAGTCAAAGCCCAGAAGCCTTTGCAATGTTTAATGTGGCCTTTCAATGCCTTTAACATATGTTTCTGGTACTAGGTTTAAACTGGATTTGAACAGGTTTTAGATGGATTTGAATCAGATTAATTTCATTTGTGTATGAAATCTTAAGCCAGTTTCTGCAACAAAGATGTGTATATATAAAACCTGATCAAATCCCCCCAAAAAACTGTTCAAATCCATCTAAAACCTGTCCCAATCCAATTAAAACCTGCTCAAATCCATCTAAAACCAGTTCAAATCAATCTAAAACCTGTCCCAATCCAATTAAAACATGCTCAAATCCCTCTAAAACCAGTTTAAATCCATCTGAAACCTGCTCAATCCAAAACCTGTTCAAATCAATCTAAAACCCAATCCAATTAAAACCTGTCAAATCTAAAACCTTTAAATCCATCTAAACCTGCTAAATCCAAAACCTGTTTAAATCCATCTAAAACCTGTCCAAATCCAGTTAAAACCTGCTCAAATTCTAAACCTACAATTACCTGCTCCCTCTAAAACCAGTTTAAATCCATCTGAAACCTGCTCAAATCCAAAAAACCTGTTTAAATCCATCTAAAACCTGTCCCAATCCAATTAAAACCTGCTCAAACCCCCTAAAACCAGTTTAAATCCATCTGAAACCTGCTCAAATCCAAAAAACCTGTTTAAATCCATCTAAAACCTGTCCAAATCCAATTAAAACCTGCTCAAATCCATCTAAAACCTGCTCAAATCCCTCTAAAACCAGTTTAAATACATCTGAAACCTGTTCAAATCCAAATAAAACATGTTCAAATTAATCTAACACCAGTTCAAATCCATCTAAATCCTACTCAAATCCATCTAACACTAGTTTAAATCCATATAAAACTTGTTCATATTCAACTAAAATCTGTTTCCATAAACAGAGGAAAATAATGTTAAAGATTACTTTTATAAGACTCAAATGAAGAAGAAATCTCACATTCAAAATGTAATAAAAGCTTCCCAAAAGTCACCATCTTCGGTCCCTGAAAGGATTCTTAACTATTGAGGCCCCTCACCACTTTGAGTTTGACACCCCTGCTGACTTTAATACAAAAGTAGTTTGATTTGTATAAAATGATCAGAAAGTCACTGGGTTGTGGTGAGAAGACGGAAATCACATGTGACAAGACACAGTGTGTTGGGAGCTTGACAAAACACATTCACTCCGCAATATTTGTTCCCCTGACAAGCTGGAGACATAAAAGGAAGAAAATTCTGTGGATTTATGTCCAGTGTACGAGACCTTTTATAACATTACCCCAATCACATGATGTTATGAGAAGAGGCGAAGAATATATGCCTCTTTATTGACTGTCCCAAAGTTATGCCAAATGGTTGTAAACAAGCAGCACAAGACTATAAAATAGAACATTAAACACCAGTGACATGTGAGAGAGTCACTTGGTGGTTGCAATAGCCTTATTATCCAAAGAGGTAGTCTCTGCATGCTTAGGAGTAATTCATTCTAAATAATGTTACGTTTCAAATCGTTTTTTAATCATAAAATTTCATTCTACACCTTACATTGAACACACAGTAGACTGGATGTTGCTGTAACGTCTAAACAAATAAAAACAGGGAATGTTTTCAGCGGACACTGGGAATCAATATGGACGCCGCCTGCACCGACAATCCCCATGAGCCGGTTCACTCTCAAGAATTAAAGTGTGTGTAAATTTCTCCATGAGTGAATCTCAGCCTCTATCAGTGTCTCCTCTCACCCGGCCTGTGTTTTTGTGCGTGCCCAAGGTCGTGTAACTTCAGCAGGCCGGTGTGAGTAGACGGGGCCACAGAGAACAGACAGGGAAGAGGAGTTGCCAGCACCGAGCCTAAGTGTTAATTACTTATTGATCCAATTTGGCAGATGACTCCTAAAAGGCGGAGAGGGCAGCTTGGTGTGGAGCTCTAAAGGAGAGAAGGGGTAGACTATCTACTGTTCAAAAGTCCCCCGTCCTCTCATCTCTGCTTCACTAAGTGTTTACTACCAATCTGGGGTCATGGAGCTACGCCTGACTGCACTCAAGCCCATTTTATCACTGCTCGCTCCACCTCAGCTCCTATCTCTGTGTTACTCATGCAATTTATATTAAGATGTTTTTGCTATCTAGCTTTTTTGGGGGGAAAGCTAATAGTGGAGGCCATCTTTGAACAGCTTTGAAGGGTTTAATTACTTCATGATTGTTTGTTATAAAAAGTTTTTGTAAAATAAAAAAAAAGTACTTTATTTAGTGCACAGATTATTTGATCATTTCACAGGTAACAGCACAATTCTAGAAACAAAAGCAGCAGTATTTGCCATTAATTTAAAATCCATGCACATGTTTTACACCTTAAAGGCAGCTAAAACTCTTCAGAGTTAATATTCTACAATAAACTTGTTTTATTCAAGTCTGTTGGGTCCCATGTTGTTTATTATAAGCACATGAACAAATCGAGGAGTGAGAACAAAAAGGGTGTTAGTGAGATTTTCAGTGAAATTGAGTTTATATATCAAATGAAAGCTCCTAAGAACTCTAGATACAACTCCCAATATTACATGATATTGTCATTCAATAGTTATTGATCAAAAACCAAATCTCTTAACACAGGATTCAGGCAGTGCTTCAAGTACATGCAGTTGTAGTGTTTACTCTGGAAATGGCCTTAAATGTTGGCACCATGTTAAAAAACTTATGAACAATATATATAATAACTGATATTGATAAATAAGTGTCTCTCATTTGGGTAAAACATTTGAGGAGTATTTTTTTTTCACAGCGTCGGATCAAAATATGCCCACATTTCTGATGGGCACCTTTTACTTAAATCAATGTTGACGACGTTAGCTTTAATGAGCATGCACAGTTCCTGACACAATCCATACAATAACAAATTTAAAACTCTGCAACCTCTATGTGGTTTTCTGCACACCCATCAAAACATAGTCCAGTGACTTGCAGCAAGTCGCCTTTAGCCGCTGCAGTCTAAATGCTTGTATAAATTGAGCAGCTAAATATCAAACCACTCCCTAATGTGCTCTACCCACTCACTGACAGCACACACATGTTGCCTGTTGGTGGCCATTTGCTCAAATAATCTTCTTTATGCAGACTTTGCTATTTTTGGTGGTTGATGCACTTTCAAAAGGTTGTATATGTATTGTATATCTCATGGTAGTATTTGTAAAGCACTGCACTACTGAAGAGAGTAATATCAAGTGTGTATCTAAATAAACATGCATATATATTGCCTGAGAAAATATGTCATGATTTTTATTAATATGATTGCAGCTTATTTGTTTTTTTTTGTTTTTTTTTTATATTACTATCTTCTTTGCTTCATCCAGTATCACTCCTCTACCCACACACTTAGCTAATTCTGTGCCTGGAAGAAATTCCTTTCAAAGCTCAGGTTGGATAAAGAAGCCCCCTGCTGAGCACTGTTTGCATATCATGCCTCTATTCCTGTCCTCTGCCCCAGAGCTGACACTGATTCCTAGAATATGCTCAAACATGTACTACTTACGTACAGTATTTTGGGAGTGGGTGGGTTTCTTTGCTATTTTCAAATAAGTAATGCTTATTAAGTACATTTGTCATTGGATGTAGGCGCACAAAGTCAAGGGATAATAACCCTAGTTTGACTGGAGCTAAATTCAGCAGAACACATCAGCCATAATATAATGAGCACTGACAGGTGAAGTCAGGAACAAGGATTATTGTGTTACCTGAAAGAGGGTAGGATCAGAGCCAAATATTTAATCCTTTTTGATTCTTATGTTTGGTTGCAGCATATCATCTTTCTTCTATCTGGCCTCATCCTGGCGCAGTGACGACATGGAGAGTGTGAAGTGGGTCCGTCCTGGTCTCCCAACAGTAAGTAGTAAACAAGGTCAAAGACGAAAGATGAAGGAAACCATGCATTTTTACCTATTAAAGCAAGTTACCCACGTCTTTGTTGCTAATTTCATTTAGCACTTTTACTTTTGATTGCTGATTACTTTTATCCCATTAGCTTTTATGCCATGAACATAATAGTATAACACTATACAGAAGCTGGCCATCACTTTTCTTTATTTCTATAGTACAAGTGTGGCACAAGTCCAACTGAGAAAAATCCCCATCAATGTCACAGAATTCAGTATAAAATAAATATATTACTTTTATTCAATTTTGCAATAAGGCACCCCTTGTTGATAGTTTATAAATAAGTTATAAACTGGTTGTTACTTATTAGAACTGTTATTATCTAGTCTACACTAGATGGACCCTGCTTGCCTGCAGTATATGCCATAAGCCCCTCTTCATGCTTTTAGTTGGAGCCAAAACCTATAGTCAAATATACTTTAACCACTGATTTCTTAAATGGGGCTTATGTATTTTTGTGTAAAATAAATAAACAATTAAAAGTGACAATCTGCAGGATCTGCCTTGTTTTCTGTGTGCTCTTGTTTTATAACAGAAATCTGTATCGTTGTCTTGGCCAGGACTCCCTGTGAAAAAGAGATTTGTAATATCAATGGGACCTTCCTGGTTAAATAAAGGTTAATAATAAAATGCCACACGATATGGTCAAAAAACACACACTGTATAAAAACAGTTGTGGGCACTGAATTATTGTAGTCCATCTGGGAAAAAAAAATCCATAATTTGAATAAAAAAATGAATTAACTCATGTATTCTCATTTTCTTGTTAAACGTCCATTTTGATAGAGGCAGGGGACCTTGGACATGTAGTGGTTAATGGCTGAGGCAGACATTTGCACTGAAAATCCCCAGGGCCATTTAAAATCACCAGTTCACCTCGTCTACTGCATGTGACTGCAACCTTATCTGTAAAAAATACATATGTGGATCATATTGTGGATGATATTTGGGGCCTAATAAGATGATAATATATCCAGAATAGAGCCATTTTCTCCTGGACTAATGTGTTGGACCAACTAGAGGTGTATAACAATGGCAGTGTGTCTGTGCCTCTAGCATGGCTATAAATAATGACTCATCCCTCATGCTGATTTTGTAAGGTGTCATATTATCAGCCCATAATATGGCACTGGTAATGCAAAGTGCTGCAAGGCTGTTTTTATCTGAAATCCCAAATAACCCAAAACAACCGCTGTAATTTCCCAGCATTTTCTGTAAATGAAGAATATAAACTTTTTTCGAAGAGTCTCATTATGTTTCGCACTGTTCTAATTATTCTATCTCTGGCAACAAATGCACTTCAATAAAAGAGCAGAGAGGCAAAGTAGATAATTACACAGAGTAGATGTGCTCCCATTTATTGTAAACAAAGAGCACAATCAACGGTGCAAAATTGCATCAATTAAAAAAGCACAGATAATTATGTTGGGTATTAAACGTAAACAGGGTAAGTAATTGCAAACATGGTCTGCCCTCTGCTGAATGACAGTGTCCACTTATCAAACCGCTGTCAAAATCCCATAGTGAGATGATCAGGTAACAAATATTACACCTTTATCTGAGTGCATTACTCACACTACCCATTAATCAACACATTTATGAACTGTTTGGAGCTAGTTTTTGTGCCTCTTGACATTTTAGCAAAGCATTATCCCCTGGCTTTATTTCTGAAATCTTTATTCACAGTAAAAGATGTTCGAATAGCCCTTCATTGAGAGAAAGAAAAAAAAAAAGAACAGAAATTTGAGCAGTGAGTAAAGTACTTGTATATCAATATCTAAGGAGGTTAAACAAGTATAAGTAAAATGGGTCGAGACTTCAGAGAAAGTAAGCTATTAAGGGCAACTAGTGGTGTTGCACGTCTCAGAAGACAAGTAATAGCTGAAGGTAGAAAAAAAAAGGCAGAATAATGTTTTAGTTTGTCCATGTAAACTAGCCCGGTCATTCCCAACAGAATACAAAGAATTTTTTGGCACCAACATGTGCAGAATAAATTGCCTCAGTTTAAAAAAGTATAATGAATCAGAAAAATTTAGCATTATTGCTTCAAACCCAACCTTTTTAGCCAAATCTTTTAAATTTGTCCAATAGGATTCATCAATTTCAGTTCTTGAAAAGGAAGGGAGTTTATGCAAAGTGCGCAATGTATTTGGAGCTGTCAATTGCAAAGGCTGCAGAAACTCCATAGCCTTTAAATGCTTACTTTTTGTTGCAGGATATTTTAATTTTTTACCGGTCTTGTCTATATTTAAGTAATTGGAGATAGTTCAAAAGTGTCACAGAAAAAGAAAGTGTCACAGAAGTGAATTTTTGCGAGCTTGCGTGGCATGAACAAAATAAAGGGGGCAGTGTAAGGCTTTTTTGCTGTGTCATTTGTTGAGCATAAAGGGGGTAGAGTGCTGGCAGGATATTGTTGGGAGAAATTCAATTCAATGTCACAGAAAGGAGCATAAAAGGGGACAAATGGCTGTGGCTCATCAACAAACTTAAAGGAGCATTTAAAAACACATGATTTTTGCTATATGTGCCTAAATAATTTGTTTATTTTCTTCTGTTGGACAAAGTGAAAATAAAGAAATAAAACATGTTAAAACACATTTTTCCAATCAGAAGTTGGACTTGCAAAAAGTCAATTCCAGAGCAAAGAGTGCAGTTGGCCAAGTCTTTTGCAGTATTTACTTTTCTTGTCTAAATTCGGTGACTCCGGCTTAACTTCCTGACCCCAAACTAAAACCTCCATATCCCTGTCTTTGAGCCTTATACCCAGTGACTCTCATTCCTCCCTCACTGTCTTTCTCTCTGCTGCTCTCTGCAGATGGAAGTTGAAATGAATCTAAATTAATGAATATCATTACAGCCTCTTAAATAGCTGCGCTGTATCACTCACCCTTCTCAGCTTTATCTCCCACTGCACATGGGTCCCAGACAACCAAACCTTTCTGGAAGATACAGATAGAAATGGCTAACTACTGATTTTTTTTTTCTTCTTCTAAATGCAAGGGAACGCTTGCTCTTTCTTTCAGCAGGGGAGCGAGCCGTGCCATAATGAGTTTTGTGCTTAACGAGGGCAGTCTAATGCCGTCGACATGTTTTTACTGCAGATATCAGTGTCCTACAGTCTGTTCACTTTTAGGCAACACGAGCCACCCAATGAATAACATTTTACACTTTTTTAAAAGACACGATTATTGCAAGTGTTATGTTTTATTATTTTTCTCCCCTGCAGGGTTAGTTAAATTATAAATTAAATGTGCTTTCATGAAGATTTATCCGTGACTTGTTTTCAAGCCAGGAACCAAACTGACACGTTTCTTTTTCTCCAAGACAAAAAGACTTCCAACATGACAGTCAAAGACACTAAAGAATACTAAGTGTGCTAATAGTATTTCTGTGATTTGGAAAAAGTGCTTCAGTGACTAGGGTGATTATATTTTTTAAACCAAAAAATCTAGACACTTTAATTTTACTGGAAATCCAATGACGTGCATTAAAAAATAAAAACTAATGCCATCAGAAATCAATATAATACCAGTTAAAAAAAAAACAACAAGAAACAATTGCATTGATTAATGTTTACCTTTTTTTTTAATTATTACTTTCACTTCAAAGAATTAAAACTTGTCTACCGTGTTTGAAAGCATACTCAGTACTCTCGTTTGTAAAGCACGACTTTCTTTTCACCTGATGACAGGTCAAACTGTGAACGCTGGAGAAGGACAGATAGAAATAGCCTTGCACTTAAGAACATAAATGAAACAATCATTATTGAGCTACAGACCTGAGGAACTGTTGGATAATTTTGTCATTGCCATGGTTACTCTGTGATTGACACACAGTCTATGGTACCGACAAATGAGTTTTAAACACAATGCGCTGCTTTAGCTTCATGACTGGGTAAAATATCAGGACATTCAGGACAGCAAAAGGGCAAAATTGGGACATTTTAGTCTTTTTGTAAATCTCTGCAGGGACACGGGACAGGGGGCTTAAAATCAGGACGTATGGTCACACTATCAATGACTCAACACTGATGGGTCATACTTGGACTTAAGCATTCTTACTCATAATGATGTGTGACATAAATTAGATTGAACACAGGCACATATTGACAGACCTCAAGAGTCTAGATTGCTTCTTTTACACTTGACGCAGTGAGGCCAGTGCATTGTTCTAAAACCCATAGCGCTACTGCAAAAGCTTCTATAAATAATCTTTTTTTAAGGGCGTTTGGTTGTCCTTTTAAAAAAAACTTAAAGGGTATTTTGGCAACAGACATTGAACCTTCCATATTAGCCTGATTGAGTTGAGAACTCTGACTTTGACTTGAGAAACTGCGACTTGACGACAATCCTTCAACTTAGCAATAATACATATTTGACATGTAGCCACAAGACTTTAATTTTGCCCTCTTGGGTTATACTTGGCTTTACTCTTATCATTTTGCACTAAAATATGTCCAGACTGTCCTAAATAAAGGACAGAGGAGTGAAAAATGGTGGCTATGAGATGCTGATCTGACGGGGAAGTCTGAAAGAATTATAGTGGTGTTTGCTGCAGCGGAAACTTTTTTGGAAGTGAATGATGTGGACTTTACATTATATCTGCAACGGGTTTATGACTTCTGTCTCTCATGGCACTTTGAAATGCAGTTATTGTGAGCCCATCCACCATCCCAACAGCGAAACAGGAGATGTCACATGTTTTCAAATATAATTCTCCCATAACTCATTAGCTGCAGTATTTTTTTTACACGTCTTGATGTATGGAGAGTCAGAGAAAGCGTGCCCAGTGGGATCACCATGAGTCAGTCTGAGAGGGCAAACAAGTGCATTGTAGTGGAAGGTGATAAACTAAGTGGAGCATTCCTCAAAGGAGAACAAGCACAGACAATTTAAAAGCTTGCATGAGAAGGTTAAACTAGCTTCTTTACACAAAGCAAGAGAGATTGCCTGGTGCTTTATCCTGAGTTAACCAAACAGTGAGAATGAAAAGGTAAATTGTTGCTAAACTTTTAAAGCCCTTCTATTGTGTTAAGTAAAAACAACAGATACAGTGTATAGGTTGTGGCTTTGTTAGAGGAAAAATGAGCACAAGAATGCCACTGTGCAAATACAAACTTGTGCGATGGCATTGTTCAATAATTGAACCCAAATATTGTCAGTTTGTGTCATTTTGTAAGAAAGTGGAGACCCAGGTGAAGTCAAAAGCATGCAGCAATTGCTTGAAAACGAGTAATAAGTGGGATCAATAAATGCCAATGTACTTCTCTCACATTACAATCAACAAGCATTCATTCATATCAGAGACAGAACATTTGTATTCGATGCACGCCACAGATAGATGTCATTTCCAGTTCGCTTGGCACATAATAAAAAGCCCATTCCCAGTGTCTGGAATATCAGCCCAGGGAGTTCAACTGGTGACATGATGTGTTAGAAAATTGGGCTGAAAATCATCACTCCATTATTCATGTACCTCACCTCCAATTTCTGTCTGTGCTATCTAGTTACAGGAGTGGATGATTGTGTGAAAGTGTAAATGGCTCTTTTTCCACACTTCCTAAATGAAACCAGTTGTAACAAAATAGATAAAACCACTGAGGTCACTTTTTGGAAGCTTTAGGACGGCATTAGTTGTCACAATTTTGCAGCTGCAGTTAAGTTAGGTAGTCAAACGTGCCAGTGAATTATCTGGTGCACATGGAAGGGTTTACTCCATGTTGTTCTGCGCAATCATCCTCAAGGTAAGGAACAGTGTCAAGCTCCTGTCACACGTGTTTTCTGGTTACCTTGAACACACCACCAGCCTCACCTGTGCTTTCACTGTTCACACATGCGCCTCGTTGGCAGAACATTACTGTGTCACCTCTTTTCACACTTGATCCAGTAACGTTGAAAATGAGAGTTCCTAAAGCAGCCTGTTGGTGGCAGTAATGCGATCATAAGTCAAGGAAGAGAGGAAGGAAGACAAAAACCGGATGTAACGTACAGGGCTGTTGCAAACTTCTTACTATATTGAGTATTAAGACTACTTTAGTGACAAGCGACAAGTGAGAAATCTAGCAACTTTTTCTAGTGTTATTGGAGACTTTTGGAGACTTATGTGTATTTTTCACAATTATCAACGAGAAGCTGCATCAGAGCAGGACAAGTTCACCCCTCCGCCTCCAGAGTCCAGCTTAACAAGGGCCATCTAATGCCACCCATTGCTGTTTTGCCCATTTAGATTGTGCGACGTAATCACGTAAACACATGCCCTCGTGCGTTCGTTCTCAACACAGCCTTCTCGGTAAATTCCCTGCATTACAAGGTCATGACCAGGTAAATTGCCAGTACAGATTTACTGGGAAATCAGTTCTGGATCTTTTCACACATGAAACTGTTCTGGTAAAATGTAGGAATATTGTTGGGAAAGACTGCATGTGTGAAAGGGGCTTAGTGCAAGTGTTTTAGCGTTTACACTTCTGAAGAGTTCAGAAAAATACGACTCAAAGTTTATATGATTCTTGTTTCAGTGACAGTTCATTCAAATTAGTCTCATATTTTAGGGAAACACACCTGTTGCATTATATTGTTGTAATACTATTGATCTGGGGAATTAAATGTGAAATCACAGTCGATCATGTGGCCTATTGTTAAGTGGGCGATATGAACGATATGAATATTCTCCAGTTTTATTCACCTGGCCGAGTGTCTGTCCCTGTGTTGACATTTGTGTGTTTTCTGCTCCTTCCTTCCGATCGATGGCCCCTTCCCGACCTCCAGCCGCCTTGTAATTACCCCACTGTCTGTGACATCTAAATGTTTAAAGGATAAAACACCATCTCCGTCCTCTCACAAGGCACAGATCTGAGCGGAGTCGGCCATCGCTGTGAAAGGTCACTCGCCGCGTTGATGTCTTCCAATAGTTGTTTTTTTTTTTTGTTTTTTTTTTTATGGCCTTCTTTGTCTGCTTCAAGTTTTACCTTTATGTATGGAGAAAAATGCAAAATGTCACTGGCACTCAGCAGAGACTATTGAGCAGAAGACAGCAGGTGGAGTCAATCGAAGTGTTGGGACAAGCAAGGCGCACAAGAAAATAAAGTAGAAAGAATGATCGAAAACGGGGTCTTAAAGTTTAACAGTGAAGATTATTTGACAGATATGAATTCATTTTCAAGGATGAATGCATCAGTCAATATCTTATTGTTACAGGTCACATGTAGTATAATTGAATATGTTGAATATATGAACAGATTTCAGGGACAAGAATTTTAGATGTTTTCTCACTTGTTCTGAAGGAGACAGTCTTTGAGCCTTTTGTCTTGGTAACAAAAAAAGAGTTAGTATGCTCTCTCATCCTCAAAGTCCTGATTTTTTTTTGCTGTTGCATTTGACAGTTTAACAGCTTATTGTAATAGGAATCATCTGTGAAAAAATGAGACCTTAAGACGTGATCCAGGCTTTAAAATTAAGGATTTTAATAGATGAGAATGATCAGCTCACAGCGGGAGTTTGGCCAATCAGGAGTGTTCCCCTTGGTGAAACTGATGTCAACTACAAAGGACCAAGGAAATGGGTTTTCCCGTCTTATTTTACAGCGAAACAGTTAAAAAAATATATAATCGAGAAACTGGCAGTAAATGGATAAATACTGGCAATGCTTCACAATGTTTAATGAGGCGGAGATAATTACAGGATCACTACAGTCTACAAAGGTAAACTTCAAAGATAAAAGTTTCAGGTAAGCTCTAAACTTCAATTTAATGTAATTCTGTGGTGAAAAATGGTCCGGTTTTGCCTTCTTCTTCTAAAAAAAAAAAAAAAAAAAAGAAGCAGGAAAGGTTACTACTTCTACTGTTGGGGAAGAGAGGTGGGGCTGAGACAGCGACGGCAATAAAATCAGGCAGTGGAGCTTTATTGTACATATTATGTCCAACACAAAAACAAGTGCTTGCATGGCAGGATCTGAGGAGGTCAAATAAGAACAAGCAGCTGCAATATTCAGTACTAGTCTTGGTATCTGGAGAACTCTAAATATAAAGCTAGAGATCTCTGAGGATGCTTATACCTCACAAAATAGAGCTTAATAGCAGCGAAATTGTTTTAAATTTCAGTGTTACTGAGGTTGCAGGAGTCATTATTAGCCACTAGATTTGTGTTAGCATGCTACCTTTGCAGCTAGCCTGGCCACCCAGTCCCATTCCCATTTTAAGCATTTGAAGAGGGAAAATCTCTGAAACCCCTCCCACTGAACCCAGCATCCAACAGAATCAATCCTACCTGACGAATGATAACTGTTTTCTCTCTGATTGACTGTATGTTTTTCAAATTGTCTCAGTCCAGAGGCAGTTTATTGTGAAAATGAAGGATTCTGATTGGTTGTATCTCTATGCAATTACATTCAGAGGTGCTTTAGTATATGTACATTATCCCAGTCCTTTGTAAAAATGTAGATGTTGTGAGTTGGTCTTTGTGTTTTCCCTCTTTTTTTCTACAACAACCTTCTTGTCTTTTTGTGCAACAGTGTGGTTCTCTATTTCTAAAAAAAAAAAAAAAAAAGTCTTAAAGTAAGTGTGTAAACAGTTCAACAAATGATACACAAATTAGGTTTTAAATAGTGTATAATTGTCACATTATTAGATAAACAACACAGTGGAAATGTCATTACTAGAATCAACAAAGCACTGCTGGAGGAGAAGTACATTTATGTTTCTTTATCAGTACACATTATTTCATGAAGATTATATATGTACATTTCATAAGCTAATTAATTGAATGACTTTTTTTTTAAGTGAACTAATAATTTCCACTGATGTGTTTCCACTGGGGTTGTACATAGACAACAGAATGTCCCTGCAGAGAGTGTGGAATTGCAAAATGCCATTCTGCCATCAGAAAAACTACTACAGCCCATCTTTAAAAGGATCTGGCATTTGTTTGGTAAAAAGGTAATGTTTTCAGTCAGTATTTTTATTCCCACCAGTTTGCAACAGGAACTTCACCTTCTTTTGTACAAGAATAAATACTACTATGATCTTAGCGTGATGCCTTCAGGTACAATAAGTGCAATCCTGCAACATGTGGCACAGTAATGCACTAAAAGTAAGCTACAACTCCCAGTTTCCTTAAAAATACCCAGTTAAATGCATTGAATGTCTTCATTGCTTCATCAGTGGAATCTTCCCCAAAATCTTTCTGCTCAGCTTGCTTTTTTGGGGTGTGTTTGGCAGCTGCAGTCCATATGAAGTGCTACTTTTTCACTTTCTTTACTTACTTCTCGGCACACGCTGTGTCTTATCAATCTTACTCCTGTTATATTCTGCACTGCTTTCCTGAAATTTGGTTAGTGGCATGAGGCTGGATGTAATCCAATAAGAGCAACAACAACAAAAAACAAAAAACACAACACCCACATGTGCCTTAAACTGTTCAGTCAGCAGACACAAACAGGACACAAATAGAAACATAAATGACCTTCTCCTTCTACAACTTGTGTTTTTAGGACACACCTCTGACTGAGTTTGTTCCCAAAGGCAGTTAAGTTTCATTACAGTGGTTCTCCACTGTCAATTTGATTTCTTGTACATTTGATTATTCTGTTGCTAAGTAACTGTTCTCGCAGTCAGCTGGAGTCTGTGGAAACACCTTAAGGCAACAATCCTCCTCTTATTCTCATACACAGTTGTACTCAGTGCATTCTATAGTTAAGATATAAATGACTCCCATTAAACTAAAGCAAACGTGTTCACAATCCATTACACTGATATTTACATAAAAACAGAAGTGGAAAGTATACAATAAATGGACTTATCTCGAGAAGAGGGCTTGTTTATGATGTATTTAAGCAAGTGCTTTTAGGGAAACTGTCGGTGATTCCAAATAGTCCACATATAATAATAAGAGCTCTTTATTACTCGGTGACCCATGCAGACATATGAGTCATGTGGAGGACAAGTGAGCAGCAACGAGATGAGATGGGAGCAAGCTGTTCACTTCCACTGTAGGATTATTTTCCTGGAGAGCCATTCATCACTCCTGATCATCAGCTATGATCTGTTTATGAAGCACATCTGCTCAGCTGCCTGTCGGAGCCATGCTTGAAAGAGCAGCTCGCACACGCAAAGCCACAGAGGCCATGTGCTTTCCAGCCACTCGCACCACCTGCCATCTTTTAACCAAGGTGAGTGCTGTCCTGCCCCGGAGTCATAGTACAGTGTATCACTACCTTAACGTGCGATATGTGTGTTTTTATCATAAAGTGTAGAAAGTCAAAATCATTAAGAAATGTAGGCAAACATTTTGACATTTTGACAGCCATTGTAAATGCTGAAAAGGTACATAGTGTTGTGTTAAAGAACAAAAGAAATACCATAATGATGTTAAAGTCAATAATTCAGACTTATTATAGGACAGAGGTATGAAAAGCTAATGATGGTAGATCAGTGGTGGCAAACTCAAAGAGGTGAGGGGCCGTAATAGAAAATAAGAATCTTTTCAGGGGCCAAAGATTGCTTTTAATAAATTTTGAATGTGAGGTTTCATCTTCATTTGAGTTTTACAAAAGTTATCTTTAATGCAATTTTTGCCCCCTTTTATGGAAACTAGTTTTACTGGGATCTGAGGGTTATAACTGAATCTTAAAAGGTTTGAGTTGGATTTGACCGGGTTTTATTTGGATTTTACAAAGGGTTTGGATGTATTTGAACAGATTTTATATATGTTTATTTAGCTAAAAATGGCTTAAGATTTAATGAACAAATGAAATAAATGATTCAAACCCATCTGAAACCTGTTCAAATTCAACAAAAAACTGTTCAAATTTAACTAAAACCTGTTCGAATTCAAATAAAACCTGTTTAAATTTAATTGAAAGCTATTTGTATACAATAAAATCTGTTCAAATCCAAGTAAAACTAACCTAAATGCATTGGAGGGCCACATAAAACATTGCAAAGGGCCACATTTGGCCCCCCGACCTTGAGTTTGACATGTGTGTGGTAGATTTTAAATGCCATCCATGCACTCATCCTGTATTCCTTCAGGGGTTAATGGCTTCTATTGGACAGCTGGGAGACATACCCTGGAGCAAAATTACAAAATTAACTTTTAAACCATCACTTAGTAAGAGTTTCTTTAATTATTTACATGAAAGTTCATTTGGTAGATTCTAGTAAGGTGTTAGCATGTTAAAATGTTGACTATGTTTTAGCCCGGGGACCAAAGCACTAACCACAAACTGGAATTCTACTAATAAAACTAATTCACTGGCTTTGGATTTCATGAAATGCAATACTACACAGCACTCCAACGGCACGTGTAATCTTTTACTGTGTAATTTTACGCGGTGCATTCAAAAACAAAGGTTATCTTGTTAGGTTATCTCATTTGGGCAGAGCTACTTTGATTAAACAGCGTCCATCCACTTAACTCAATGGCTTTGATGACCACTGATTCCCCTGAGGCAAGACAAATTGATTTTTTTTTACACTTTTTGTGTCACAATTTTTACAGTTCCTAAATTATTGCATAGTTTTGAATGAATGTCAGCATATTTTTTATTAACTGCCATCAATTATTTCTTGGCTGGAATTATGTGCGAGACATTTGCTTTTTCCAGCCTTCAGCCAGCTTTATTATGCATGCCAAGTGACACTGAACCACAACATGAAAACCAACATACGCAAATTGCCATGAGAAGCACATACTGTAGTCTAATTTTATTCATTTTTTACAGTTCAAGTGCATGTCTTTGCATAAGCCCTTCTCCTCCATCTCTCACCATTCTTTCCTCATCAACGCTGAAGCAGAGCAGTGATGTATTGCCTGGCACTTTATTACGAGGATTATGCTGCTGCACTTGTTTTCACTGTGCCGACCCAGGAACACAGCAACACATGAGAGACAAAAGACCAGAAGTGAGGGCAGGGGTAGGGGAAAAAAAGAAGAAAGTGACGGGAGAACAGTGGTGGAAGAGAATCCGGAGGGCCACAGGGAGAGGGTAAGTGGGAAAGCCAATCTGTGAGCTGATGGGGCTCCTCAGCACAGCGGCAAAATCAATTTGACTGGTGCTGCTTCTGCTCTGAATGAGAGGCGAGGATGATGGAGCGAGAGAGAGCGGCAAGAAGGGAGAAGAGCCGGAGAGCGGGACGGTCGGAGAGGCGAGGATGGAGCTGTGGAGTCAATAACGCCGTGGCAATAAAAGGGAGTGAAATGGATAGAGGGAATAAGAAGGAGGAGCGGAGGAGGTCAGAGTCGGGACAGACCCTGGAGACGGTGCACCGGTCACAGATCCACGCTCTACTTTTGAGGCATGAAAGTCGTTATAAAGACTTTGAAGAATAAAGCCACGCGAACACAACGATCGGGAGAAGATAAGCACGTAGACACTGATATGTGAGATATTAGTGGAATAGAAATACTAAATGATTTGGTTTTGGTTTCACAGTTTTATTGCAAAGTGTTGACGCTAAAAATAATGTTGCATCGGAACCTGAAAAGATGTCTGCCCAGAAATAATATACTAGATATAAATTACTTACTTGCCCAATGGAAATCGAGTGTCTTTGGAGCAAGACCACCTTAAAAATTCTCGTCCACTCCTTAACATTTAACTCTACTTCAACAAACAAGTCAATTCTGTCGCTTTCTACCAGCGTCAAACAATATCCCAAATCTGAGAAAGTGTTTTTATGCACTCATTTCATCAAGGCATCAGGCACCTCTCTGTCCGAAGTAAATCATTTACAACTGGTACATAATGCAGCAGCCCCTTTATTTACCAGATCCTTGCACCTTCTTGCACTCTTGAACTCTACTCTCCTGCTGGATTCACTGCAGGCTTCAATTGAAAATCCTTCTGATTGTCTGTAAATCTCACATCTCTGGGCTCCTCATCCTTTAGAACCTACTCTCAGATCCTCTTTTGTGCCCAGAACCAAAAATCATTCTGTACATCGCTTAAATTAAACTGTTAGTGGGTAAAACTAATTTGTTTCATCTTCTCCTCGCTCTGGACCTTTAATTTGATTGTTTGAGAGCAATTTATTTCTAATTGTATTATTATTAGTCAAAGAACGTACCTATTGGGGCATGTCCTGGATTTGTTTCTTTAAATTAATGTAGCTATGTAATAACCAAGCAAAAAGCCATTTTGAGCTTTTGCCCTTTAATACTGTGTTCTTTTTAAATATGAAAAAAGTCCAAATCAGTGCTGTGAATGAATATACTCATGAACACAGACAATAATATTAAATCAGTAAGAATAAATAATCCGATATGTGATTTACCTTCGAACAAGAAGAAGTAAAATATAAAATGTATATTGTCCACAAAAGGTAAAGTAATTGAAAGGTATATGAAGCAGGAAATGACATGTTCGGACACCATTTGGTTTGTGTGTGGATATTTAGATATTTAGATTATAATCATATAAAAGATTAATATTGATGCATCTAGAAAACATTCTGTCCAAAACACTCTCTTAAATCTTACTTTTTCACCATTTGGATGGATTTTTGGGGTTTGTTTCTTTAATTTTGATTAAATAAATTACTTTAAATGAATGTAGCTATGTAATAACTGAGCCAAAACCATTTTGAACTTATGCCCTTACATACTGTGTTCTTTTTAAACATGAAAAAAGTCCAAATCAATGCTGTGAATGGATGTACTGCCTGGTTTCAGATGTGTTAGGTCTCGCCATTTGCTCAATGTACTGCCTTCCCTGGGTATTTCTCAGAGTAAAGAAACAATATGCTGACTACTGTTCAACTTTTCTCCCCTTTTCTTAAATATAATGGATTTGCGGCTGCAGCACTCGCGCTAATTAGCTGTATAGTGTATTAGCTAATTGCCAGGAGAGGGACAGGGATGTACCTCGTTGCACTGTCAACAGGTAGAAGTGCGGCTGGCAGCCTGCCACTCCCATCATGCAGCCTTCTGCTAAAACAGCTATATGTTACGTTATAGGGGGACTGTATGGCTACCAGAAATACCTCCATATTACTGGCAAGGGTTCTTTCGAAGATTATATTATTCAGTGTGTGATCTCAGTCCAAGTTTTGCCACACGACTGGAGAATTTTGTCTCAATGTGTATTTATCTGGAGTATAAAGTGATTTAGAGATCATTTTCTTTATTTTCAGTCATTTACCAATCTGCCAGAGTGTTAAATTGTAAAGATTTTCTATAAACAGCTCATCTGAGGTTTCCAGTATATTAATGGTGGAATATATAAAATGTATTATACATTTGAACCAAAAACACCTCAGTCAGAGCTATGGTATTCATAGTCTACATAGTGTACACAGTCTTTGCATTTGTCTATTTTGGAAAAAAACTTCCTTTCCTTGTCTCTAAAGCTGCCCACAAACAAACTGAGCACTGTTTGAAGAGAAGCACACACACACACACATATATATAGTATCTAGATTCTAGACATTTATGAACATTTTTATTAGATCCATCTTAACTGTTCACATGCTCAAAAACAAGTAATGTGGTATTGCAATGTACACTTTTGACACCAGATGACACCAAAAAGCCATTTTAAAAACTGTGTGGTCCAAATTAATCTGCATTGAGAAAACAATCACACGATGTTAAAAGTTATCAAAAAAATAATGTCAGTGTCTGATAAACACTGATTGAAAGTTTGCCCCGTGATGCTGCAGTAAAAACTGTCTCTAGTCATTTTTGAGGCTCAGTGTAAATGTGTCTATTAGACTTACCTGTATTGCTCCACAAGGGAACTACTTTGTCACAGCAAATAAACACTCATGAACAAAAACAATACAATAAAAACAAGCAAAAATATGTTCTTTACATATGAACAAGACGATGGAAAATATAAAATGTATATTGTCCACAAAAGGTAAAGTAATTGTGAGGTAAATAAAGCAGGAGATGGCATGTTTGGACACCATTTGGTTTGTCTGTGGATGTTCAGGTCATAATGACATAAAAGATTAACAATTTAGCATCTGGTCAGTGTCCGTGAGAATATTATGTTCAAAACACAATGTCAAGATCTGACTTCTTCACCATTTGGCTGTGTTTTTATTTACTTTTTTCCATCTCCAACATGGCACACCAGGCCAAAGGTGAAGAGTGTGCAGTGGCCACAAGAAAAAAAAAAAAAAAACAACACTTATTGTTGCTGTAAGGATGTTTAAATAACGGCAATTTGTTCTTAATTAAGTACATCAAATACAGCCTACTCACGCTTTTTACAGTAAGTATAATCATTGAATATGCTCCCGCCGCCCTCCCCTCACTGTATCATGAAGTCTGCTACCTCCAGAATGGAACTCCTTATTTTCTCATCGTCGCTGACAGCCTCAGCCAAGAGGCAGCTATTTTTAAAAAGGAGTGGGTGAATGTGCGAGCTAATGAACGAGCACGCACACACACCGCACACACACCGCGCCGATATATGCAAGCAAACATTAATTTGCATAAAAACAGAGTGTTCACCTAGTCAGTCATGCAACAACAGGCGCATTATAAAAAGCACCTTTTGACATTTGTATCCTGACGCTTTTATGCAGCAAAGCACACACGTAAACACACACTCAAACACCGCTCGGGGAAAGTGCATTAGCATTTCTCCACATCAAGTTCTTGTCTAGAATTGAACAACTGATTTTGTTTAAAGCTGCCTATGAATAGTGTTACTGTCTGAGGCAAGCGGCGCACGGCTCTGAATCATTCCTGATCTAATGTAGCGGAAGATGTTAGCGCATCTGTTCTTGCACATTAGGAGGCAGAGACTGGGGTTGACAAACAGACGAGGATGTTCAAAAGCCAAGGATGATGTGAGATGAGTTTTGAGTACACATCCTCCAAGCCGCTCTCTGTCAATGAGTCTGTTCTTCAGTCGCACTTTGTAATCTACCCGCTTTGTTCTCACTTCAGCACACTTCCCCGTCTCTATTGGTGTTATTCTATTTCCTTGTTTTGTCATTTTTTTTCCCCCCGCCTCTGTCTCTTAATCTTTTCTACAGTATCTGATCTGATTATCTCACATTGTTTCAAACAGACTTCTAGTGACAGACCAACCAAGTCAGGAGAGGTGGGTGGTGTGTTCACACAAGTTTAAATTCAGGAGCTTATGGTGGAAGTAATTACATTCGTTTTTTTCCAACATGATGTAGAACACACATGTCAAACTCAAGGCCCGGGGGCCAAATGCGGCCCTTTGCAATGTTTCATGTGGCCCTCCAATGCATTTAGTAGGTCATATTTTTGGCACTGTTTCGTAAATGGATTTGAACAGGTTTTAGATGGATTTAAATCAGATTAATTTGATTTGTTCATGAAATCTTAAGCTGATTTTTGGGACTAAGATACATATAATATGCTCAAATACAAATAAAATCTGTTCAAATCCATTTTAAACCTGTTCAAATCAAATAAAACCTGTTAAAAACCATCTAAAACCTGCTTAAATCCAAATACACCTGTTCAAAGTTAACTTTAACCAGTTTAAATCAATTTAAAATGAGTTCAAATCCAAATTAAACCAGTTTCCTTAAATGGAGGAAATTCATGTTAAAGATAAGATAAAACTCAAATGAATATGAAACATTCCATTCAAAATTTAATAAAAGCTTTTATCTTTGGCCCCTGAAAGGATCCTTATTTACTATTGTGGCCCCTCATCATATTGAGTTTGACACCACTGATGTAGAAGATGTAGGGCATTTCTGCTAAAGTCAGGAAATAGCAACAGAGGCTGGTTTACATTTGCTTCCAATGGAAAATTAACTCTGACTGTGACAAGACAAAGCTTACATTATGTGCCACTTATGCTCATGTTTGGTGTGATGCCAGTTTAATTGCAGTTCTTATGTGAAGTGATACTTTTGCATGTACTGTACGCCCAACAAGGAAAAGTTGACACAGATGGCAATGTATATTAAAGTTTATTGATATTTTCTGTACCTGAATTGGTCTAAAGTCATGTGATAAAGTCCTCTTTTATGCGTCTTTGTTTCCCATGTACGCTTCAAGAGAGACACAAAAGGAAAAAGGTAAGTCACAGCATTCTACCGCTCATAAAAGTTGAAGGACTTCTACAGTGATGTGTTTTGTATAGACGACAAACAGCTTCACATAACAAATAAATAACATCACATAAAAACATTAAACTGAGAAGATAAGGCACTGCATAAAAAAGAAAACTTGAATAATTTGCATGGCTAAACACAAAAGTGGTGGTTTAAAACTTTATTCTTGTTTTTGTGCATAAATCGCTAGACATAATATCAATTTCCCATTACTCAGCTGTACCACATGTTCCAGGTACCTTGATCTGAGACGCTCATCCCATTAGTGATAATGATATGGACTGCACCTTTTAGGATGGAAAGCATGAGCATGAAAGAGGCAGGCATTGGACCAATTAATGTTGAAATCTCACAATGGATGCAACCAACAGTACACTAAGTAGTAAGTAGTTACTACCCATCTCAGGAAATTGCTGACATTAAATTAGCTCCGATAAGTGGTTCACTACGGTTCACCCCACTACTATTGGAATAGTGAAGCCTAATTAGAGTCTCCACCCGACATCTGTGTAGCATATATCTATTGACCAGTGGGTCAAAGGCATTAGTTATTGTGTTGCTGTAGCCCACATTTGTATTCTAGCTCTAAATGTAAAGCAGTTAGGCAGATTAAAGTCTCTCAGTGGTCACTACAGCTAATGATCCTGTGCTTACACAGTCATAGCTCATAAACTAAAACTGTTGCCAGTATTTAACTATAGATTTTGATGGGTTTATTATTATGAAGCTAGTTGTATTTACCTGCCAACTGCTAAATCAATGTGAACTAAAGATTAGTATAATTATTATTATTTAACACTGAAAGACAATCATTGCCTGAGTGTAATGTGCTCTGTGACATTGAGACTCAGTGTGTGGGTCATGTGTAATATGTTGCATTTCCATGACTCCCCCCTCTCATGTCATCCCCCTTTCTCTTTGTCAGAGTGACATTGAAACAGGCGGCTTATCCCTTGATCACAGCCAGCTTCATTTGTCTCAATTAACGGCGACAGCTTTTGCTTTTCTCATGTCCACTTCAATTAGCCGGTTCCGCAACACTGCGTGCGTCTGCGTCAAAGACAGCATGTGTAGATGGACATAAGCACATGAGAGCAGTGCACAGAAAAGAGGGGAAAAAAAAGAAACATGGATATGAGAGTCACCACCTGTTTAAGAACTGGCAAAAGCACCGTTTTAGGAATTTAATTACGCCTCATTAAAAAAGAAAGCAATAAAGATGAACACTTTCCTCAAGTGAGCAACAGGTGGAGTCGAACCTAAACACACCATATGGCCATGTTGTTTTTCACATGTTCACACTTGACTGTGCATTTTTTACTCTTCAATTTTCTGTAGAGAGCTCTCAAGCATGGCTTTGTTTTTGATTACATCTCAGATTCACTCACTGTTATTATTTTCTCACATTTTGTTGCAATAAAAGTGTTTTTTGTTTGTTTTTTTAACATAAATGATTCTATGGCGGTACAACCAAAGGGCAGCTATTACACTAGCCTTTCACTATATTATGTTTTCTTCACCTTCATCCCCAATCACTTAGCCACATCTGATTTATTTGTTTCAACAAATAAATCATTTGAGAGGGATACATTTGTGTTGGTGCTCAGTATCTAGAAACCAATGCCTCAAAATTGGGACACTTAAAATGTAAATAAAAACAGAATGATTTGCAAATGTCATAAAACCATATCAAGTGTTAAAACTGAGACATTTTATTATCATTATTTGTGGATGTCACTGCAAACTATGTTCACAGACTTCTAATGTGATCCATGCAGTGATTTCAGAACTGAGTCAGGCCTGTTCTTACTTCTGCGCCACTTGAGCCCGACGATCACCAGCATCCAGCAGTGACCTTTGACCTTATCCCTTGTCGCAGAGATTCCTTTAGATTCTCAGAATATTTTGATGATAATATGTTCTGTCAATGGTGAAATAGTCAAATTTACATCTTGTGCCTGTTGCAAATAAACCTCATTAGTTGCTAAATGCTCCTCAAGCTGTTTCTTTAAAACCACTTACTTTTACAGCCTTTTGTTGGCCTGTCCCAGTTTTTCGTGTTGCTGCCATCAAATTCAAAAAGAGCTATAATTTGTCTCAATACCTCCGTTTTAATACCTGAAATGTTGTTTATTGTTTTGATTGTCAATAAAATATGGCTTTATGAGATGCACAAATCATTGCATTCTGTTTTTATTTACATTTTACAGTGTCCCAACCTTCTGGGAATTGGGTTTGTATCATATATAGTTCTAAACATTTACCCTATACAACAATTTTTTTGCCAAGATGACAGCGAAAGGTCTAAATAGTATAAGCAAATTGATGAATCGCAAAATGACCCCCAAACAGTTGCCATGACTACATTTTAGTTCTTTGAACCCGGGAAGGAACATGTTTATTTCACCTGTAACCTTTAGTGCACTTCTGGAGATTGTTGCTTGTTCGAGACTCTCTTTTTTTTTTTTTACACTTCCCCAGACACTGCTGCTGCTTTCTTTTTGCAAAATACCCGGTGTGAAGACTATATTTACAGTCTTTCGGCTTTCAACTGCCCTTAAAGAATGCCATTTGAAAATGCAGCATCGACAGATCTGCGGCCTGACTCCGTGGGAACGAGCTCACTGGAGTACGGCGAGACATTGCGAGGTGAAGTGAGGAGAGGGATTTTCCGCTAAGCAACAGGAGTTTACCGGTCTAAAGCTGAAGTGATCGATGCCTGTACTAGACCCTGAGACCGCGGTAGTGGCTGGGGACTCAAGGCCGGATTCCATTATTTTTGCGTTCTCGAGGTATCGTTGAGGGCCGGGCCGCTTACGTCATTCCATTTTTTTTAGAGGTCCTCGACTTAATTTAACTCAGCGTCGTACGAGTCGCGGTGGGGGGCTGTGTTCTCTTTTGTCGGCCCTCCTACTTGATTCGCTCTCCTCGCGTTACCATGGAAACTACAAGACACTACATGGAGTCGAAGTTTCACAGCCAGCTTGTCTGCCTGTCTGTCTATGTGTGTGTGTGTGTGTGTGTGTGTGTGTGTGTGTGTGTGTCCCATGTCAGTCTGCTGATGCTACACTGACAGGCTGCTGCATAAATAAAGGGATGTCCTCCCCTAAACCACACACATAAACAAACAGTAGAAACAGCCACTAAATCAGGCATGTTACTGTAGAGGGGTTAGTAACAGTTAGAGAAGTAGACTGGAGTTTATTACACTGGGTGATAGTGACAATGGAAACAGACCAGACTATCCGAGATCTGGAAAGAGTAACCATGGTAACGGCAGACATGGTTTTAAGGAAATGTGGCTGTTATGTCATTATTTTATGACAGAGCATAGACACTGCCGCCTCATCTGCACCACACCTGTTTATATCTTTGTGAGGACAGTGATTTTACAGCTTTCTCATCCAAGCTTATTTATTAATTAGCAAAAACACATAGCGACCGTTTGATTGACGTAAACAGTACAAGAAGAGTAGGTTAAAGAAGCTTGTGTTGTACATATAATAATGACAGACTCCAGTTCTGTTGCTCTGGCCGCTTTCATGCACCCTCCCATGACACTAGTGGGAATTTCTCTCCCCAATGTCCCTTCTCAGTCAGCCTTGTGTGCCATTTATCCTTTGTGCTCTACACAACAAAAAGACAGTCCACTTTGATGCTGTTCCTTCTGTAAAAAAACAAAAAACTATTACTATGTATTACTTCACACACCTTTGTGCGACACAGCACCTTTAAGGAATATACAGCAATGGCAACTAGATCAGTAATAGTTTAGAATCACTGGCCTGAAAATGTTATCTTTGTGACTGCCATACTTTGCACTTCCTCAACTTAACCCTTTTTCATAATTTCATATTCACCTCCACTAAAGCCCCAGCATAATTGTACTTAACAAGTAGTCCATAATTCTGAAGGGTTGTGGTTATAAGCTCCTTTTTAAAGCTTGAATTTGAGTTATAATGCCTTGAAATGGAGCTGTACTGATTATACATAGGTGACATACTATATGTACCGTATGCCACAGTTCACCTAGGAAGCTGAAAGGACGGTCTTTTATTTTTGACAAAGGCCTCTTTGAATTCATCGATTTTCTCAGGCTAAAACATGGACTACTAGGATTGTCCTTTGCCTTGTAAGTTGTGGCCAGACTAGCTGACTTCTATCCACTTAGATTGTCTGTTCTTTGTTGAGTCAAGAGCATAGGACCTGTAACCTGACAAGCCACAATAATTCACCATAGCAAGTGACGGCGAAGGGCAGGTTCTTAAAATAAATAACTGGCTGGCAATTTGATTTATCATCAGAAAAAAAAAAAATCCAGTCAGAGCATTGTTAGAAACGGTAAAAATGGGCGCTACATCTTCAAAACTAAAAAATGCCTAGAACTGTCAGTATTACCACATTATTCCTGCTGTTGGACCAGTTCAAGATGGATTTTCGTGAGGTTTTAATCACAAATCTCACGAGAATCCAGCTGAAGCACAACGTAATAATAAAACCCATGTAAATAACCACAATTAAACAACCAAAATTTGTACTTAACCATGTACCTTGGCCTCAATCTGTCATGGAGATGAAGTAAAAAGCATGAAAAAGGGTGAAACTACACCACAAAGTTAAAGAAGAAAGCTGCAACACGAAGCAAAGAGAACACATTGTTGTGCATGTGTTTGGTTCACTCTTTCAGACTTCCAAGGTCTAAATGACATTCCTTTTTTATCACAGAGAAACCTATTCCAGTTCTTTATGGTGTAATGATGGAGTACCCTGACAACAATTACCACATAATTACATCTCTGGACGGCTGTAAGTGCATATGTGCTTCTCAGTATGTGGCCGGGCCTCCACGACAGCACAGTGACGGTGCAGATCTCAGTTCAGATCAGCACGACGCTCTTACTTTTTTTTTTTCTTCAGTGCAATGGTGCGTGGGATTAAATGCAGACCCTGGATCAGCTGCTATGACTCATGCTGTGCTTTGGGCTTTCTCTTCACTGTGCTGGGTCAATGAGATGAAGGAAGCTATGATTATAAGAGAGGACACACACACACGCATAGTGCCACTAAACTCTCAGAGCATCTGTTTTGTTCTGCTTGGTATCGTACGTCTCTGAAAATCAAATGGAAAACCTTGACATAATAGCATGGATTTGTCACACACTACAGACAATCTTTTCAGTTTTTCCTTGTGTGGGTTTCGTGTTACGGTTTACTTGTGGATAGGAACGGGAAGAAAAAGTGGGAAAGTGGTAATAAAAAGTCCGTCATGGAAAACTTCACAAGGGCACTCTGTATTTTACATTATACTGCACTCACTGATGTTCATTTTGAATATTGATTTATGATTTATCACTCGTGCTTCTGTCAGAGTAACTCCCAACTACAAAGTTGTGCAGCAGGATGGTCCATGTTATTTTGTATATAACTCCTTTACCTACAATTCTCCACCACATCATCCAGAGTTTCCACTCACATTCTCCTTTATGGTATTTTTAATGCTTTTACCTTTTTGTGGTGTGGGCCCTTAATGCCACAAAACACCTTAGATTAGTGGTTGTAAACTGGTTATATTTAGAGCAAACTTTTCCCTGATGGTTTAGGGCTCAACCCCTTTAACCTTTTTAGATCAATTTAAGTCAGCGCCATCAAACAGCACTTAAAGCAGCATGCACTTAAAGACACAAAACAAACAATTCTTTTTATACGTATAATTTATTTTATACGTTCTAAGATCATTTAGAACATTCCTGTGACTCACTTTTGGATCCTAACCACCTGTAAAAAAACCACACTTGTCAAACTCAAGGCCCTTGGGCCAAATGCGGCCCTTTGCATTGTTTTATTTGACCCTCTGATACATTTGGTAGGTGATTTTTTGGGGGGGATTTTGCACAATAAACAATAAAGACAAAAGGCACTAAACGATTCGAAAGACGTGTAATGGGGATGAATGACACAATGACTCTAAAAATGGATAGCCATTTAAAGAGGACCAAACTGGGGCTTAAAATGAGGGCAAAGTGGCACAAATTGAAGTGAATTCATAAAACCACGCGTGAAAATGAGGTATAAAAGGAGAAAACTAATTTGAAAGACAAACTGATGTGATTAAGACTCAAATAAAGATGAACCTTACATTCAAACACTGTAAAACTTCATCTTAATAAAAGATTTAAAAAATATGACATTCTTTGGCCCCTGAAAAGATTCCTATTTACTATTGCGGCCCCTCAGTACTTTGAGTTTGACACCACTGCTCTAGACCATTGTATACACTGAATATCAATTTCTTGCCATGTCCAACTGCCATAAATACTCTAATGTTAAATAATCCATTTGATCATTATATGTGTTGATTTAAAGGGAGGTGATTATTTCTAAATATAAGATCACAACTGGACCATGGCTTTGATCCGGATCTGAAATATATTTTTGCTGACAAAGCCATTTTGTGCTAAAGAGTCTTTGTAGAGGAACTGTGGTAGTTAGGGGTTAGTCAGGTGGATACTAGGCTCTCCGGAGCTTTATTAACTGAAACAAAACACTGGAGTAAAATAAAAGCGGCCATGCAGTGAGTCTTCCTTGCACAAGCACAAAAATGACCTACTTTCAACCAAATTGATTTGTTCTGGGATTTCACTAATTGCTTTGAGGAGAAAAGTAATATTTTACAGCTGATCAGAGCTTCAAAAATGATGTGATGGAGTAATTTAGTCCTCATCAAATGCGATGCACATAATAGTGATAAATTGCTATTAGCGCGATATTGTGTTTTATGTGACTTCAAGAGGGCTCTAAAGCAGTACTCCACGTGATAGTCTGTGTAAGTGTGCCGCAGAATGATATTTAAAACGTTTCTTCTGGTTTGCCTCGTTATGTTAGATTGTTTAACTTTGTTTTAATAGGTCAGAGTCAGGTGGATGCTGTGAATAGGACAGAAAACCTATTGTACAAGAGAATTTAATAAAATAATAAATGCCTTTATGTGGAGTTGTTTTCATTGAAGCACAGTTTGGTTGAAGCATTCATTAACTGACCTTTGTCCATGTTACATTATATTAAAAAGAGCAAATATTAGATTATTAGAATTATTTGCTATTACTAAAACTTTTTAACATAGTTTTCCATATTTAATGTAATGACAAGAGAGAATCAGAAAAAAAAAAAACACGGTGGTGGGGACCAAGGCTAAATAAAGGTCTAAAAAATGTATTTTGCTGTTTATAATTAGGTATGTTTATTGCTTAAACATAATGGTCAATGGTGAAACGTCATGTGAAATGTTAAAAAATGTAAATGTGAAATGCTTTATTTGGTTTTACTTATATTTTTCTTATGCACATTTTTTGAAAAAATGTCAAAATTTGGAAAATGTTGTCAATACTGCATAAAAAAAAAGAAAAAAAAGAAACATATACAGATCACCGTAGAACAGTTTCCATTACTTCCTTGTCCTACACCTGCCCTGATAGGACAAAATAAGCACCAATGGGACAGAAGCACACGATCAAGGTTTAGGTTTTTATCTGCAAAGTAACTCACCATCAGATCTGTTTCTTCATAAACAGCAGCATGTTTCTGCAGGTCTCCATGGCTGTTCACATGCTCTAAAAAGCAGTGAATAAGGAGTGGAAGTGCTCTCTTAAACTTTCACAACCAGAGGCCATCGAAAAGGCCCAAGTTACTCACCTCACTTTTATAAATACTAGAGACTCGACATTCATCTACAAATAATAAGCAAAAAAAAAACATGTTTCTTTTATCTTCTTTCTTTAAAGCGACTCACACACATCAGAAATTCACTTGCACCCAAATCCAAACCTGAAATAGACCGTCAATGCAATTTGGCAAAGATACATTGGCTGGAAATATAAATGAGAGTTAATAGTGTCTAGACTTCATGCAACTTTTTGCATTAGTGCTGACTGAATTGAAGCAGGCAATTGGAACCTAATTTGTGATATAGCTTATGATCATAGTTCTGTTTTAATGAAGTCATAACCTCATCAGGGACAGCCAGGCACAGAGGAAATTTAAAAAAAAGAAAGAAAATGAGCGTACACATGCTCTTTTGCAATTCTTTCTTCTACAAAGGAGAAGATAAATGCATGTGATGTATGGCTCCTGACTCTGTGCCTATAACTATGTGCAAAGGAACAGTGGTGTGTGCATTTGCAGGGTTATGTTTATTCACCTCTTTTTCCTGCTGCAAAGTAAGCAGATATCTGCCGGTGTTTAAGTAAGCTTTTTGTGTATTTGGAGAAACTTCAGCTTTTTCTAAAGACGATGCTTGGCTGCTGCCCTTGTGTGCTTAAAGCCAAGAGCACCTACAGTATGCTTGCACTCCGACTCAGGAAAAAAAAAAAAAGAAAAAAGAAGTTAACGCTGAAAAAGTTCCCCCTAAGTGTTTTCGAGAGTGGAGCTGAGAAGATGGAGTCTAATTCGAAGAAAAGGCGTTTTGGTGTGTACGTGCGTGCGTTTACGTCTTTATCTGTTTGCGGCTGAGGGCTCGGAGGCATATCCTGCTGCTGGTAAATTACCCAAAGCAACATGGCGTGGGGAGAAGACGGTGGGAGGAAGAGAGAGCGGAGGAAGGCGAGGCAAAGACAGAGGAGTGATCATTTGGAACCCCAGGTCTTATCAAACATTGTTATTGCACCGTACTGCTTCTCATTTACAACAGCACAGTCCCCTCCCTGCAAACCTTACCGTACAAACACTAGAGATAACATGCACTAAGAGACAGAAACTTACCAAAAATACAGAATTTACCAAAACACTTCACAAGATGCACTTGAAACAATCCGTATACAATCTCCACGATGCATCTTCGCACATAGACTTTTACGAATGATGCTTATAAGTAGAAGTGGACGTAAACAGTCACAAAAAACACATGGATTTATACGGAATACACAGGGGAGACAGACCAAGAAGAGCTGTTTACCCGTGAAATAACAAGGGAGTTACCGATAACGCAATGCACCAGCTCACATCCTTTTCTGGTGGTCCCAAGTGAACTGCTGCTCAACTGGGCTACAAATCCCTGCAGTGTGCACAGAGCGGGTATAATACACAATGCGTTGACCACTATGTTGGCTTTATAATGCTGCATGTCAGGTCTGGAATCTTGTACCCCAAAGACAAGTGTGTCAAGGCAGAGTTTTGTTTATTTCATTTTGATGTAGGTATGTATATGTAAGAGTGTTTTGCCAACATCGCAGCTGTACTGTCCTTAAAATAATCAAATATTTTCAAATGTATATAGCAAATGTATATATGTTGGTGGTTGAAATACGTACAGTACTGTGAGAAAGTTTTAGACAAGTGTGAAATTATCCAGTCAAATAAATATACAATTTATTTATTTATGTTTTTAATCAATTTACAAAATACAAAAGTGAGTCAAGAGTCAAAAACCTCCAAAGAGTGATCCCAGAACAGAGAGTCATGACGTGATGGTGTAACCCTGATCCTAACATCATGGAGTCTGGCTTGGTCCTGCCTGGGATTACATGGTCTGGTTTAACCTAAGTTCCTTCTGAGATTTGATGGTCTGGTTTAGTCCAGTTTGGCCTGGTTTTGTCTGGGATTCTCCAAATGTTTGAACAGAACCTGCCCAGTTCCTTCAAAAACTGAGACAGTGGATTCATTTTGCATTTTGTAAACTAATACAAATCTACATACTTTATAGTTTACTTTTTTATATCTAAACCTGCATTAAACTTTTTTTCAGTAATGTACGGTATATAAAATGTGATGTATAACTTTGTAGATAAGCTGAAACTGAAGGTTTTGTGTACTCAGTTCAGTCCAATCCAGTTTGTATTGTTCATATTTGGATTTCTTATCCCAATTCACAGTGTCCTTGTAAAATAGACAACAAGGCACTGGTAGACTTAGAATAATAGGTAGAAAAATAACTTAAGATGTATAATTATATCAATAAAACATGCTGAGTGTACACTGCCAATGTGTATCTTAACCTTTTCAATTTGCTTCTTAGGTTATGTACTTTTTGAGATACTGCAGCCAACCACTAGGGTTTGACTGCCATACTGTGTATATATACACTCAGTTAGAGTGCTCCACAAGCAAAGCTACGGCTAACCATATATTTTTATAAGACAGGAGACCGTACTGGCACCAAACACATCTAGTCCATTAAACGTGACGCAACTGTCAAGTGGTGGACAGTAACTTTATGACAAGCAGTTTAAAGAGGCTTTAAATGTCTACTTTATGTATGTTTCCCTATAGAGCTGTCTACTCTTCAATACTTTATGATGACAAAATATTTTCATAGATGTTGCATGTATTTAAGCATGTGCAGATGGCCAAACTGATGGATGAATCACTAAAGTCGTGAAACAGTCATCTCTCAGCTCAACCAAAAAAAAATTAAAGGTCCCATATTATGCTATTTTGAACTTTATACAGTGTATTTTGGATACATTTAGGTTACCATATCACGTTCTGCAACATGAAACACTCAATAAGTATCTTATACAAGCGGTCTGAATGAGCTCTCATCATGAGTCCAAAGTGAACGGTCTGATTTGGGGCTGTCACTTTAAGGCTCAGCTCTTCCGTGTTGGCTCCGCCCACTTCCTGTCTGACGTCACGTTACCTCTACGTACGCCGCTGGAAACAGACTGAAGTAAACACGGTACATCGTAGTAATAACTTTTTCAGCAATGGCTTTGAGAGTAAATGAGCCGTATATCTTCGACCCAGAGTCTGACTCTGAGTTCGAAGAACATGAGCAAACACAAAGACCTCGAAGGCTTCTACAAGACGTTTCTGCTTGGTAAATGAGAAACTATTTATTGTGTATGTTTCTATGGTGTAGCCCGTAGCATACCGCGTGTTAACTGCTTCTGTTTATCGGTGCACATGTGGAAATGACCGTACAATGCCTACTGAAGTTGAGAATGTATGCTGCCTGGAGACTCCTAAGGAGCTGGTGTGCAGTGTATTGAAAGAACTATAATAAAGTAGCCTAGCAATATGTAGAGCTATGCAGTAATATTTGTGTAATAAAGTTTCAACTATTATGCCTGTCTTACCACGTTATGTTGTTTTCAAATAGACTATGGTGCACACCCATACTTACAGGCTTACAGCACAAGACTGCTGCTGTTATAATAAAATGCTATGAATGATAGCATTCCTGCAACCTTGTAGTAAAATGAAAACTACATGTAATTAGTTTTGTAAATGTAAATGCAGCTTTACATTACTGTAAATACTGATCATCATTTTTCATTTTTAGGTTTTAAGGCAAATAAATCAGCTTCTTGCTCCTCCTCCGTGTATTACAGCACATCCTGGCCTGGAGGCCAACTGCTTGAACATATATACTCTTCAAAATATAAATAACATTTATCGTACAGACTATGGACCAGTTAAAAGAAGAACAGAAGAAGAGTAAGTGCTAATTTAAAAGACTGGTGTAATTCCAATCATAAATTTTTTATTATAAAATCCACATAAATACAAATTATTTAGGTTTTGCTAAGGAGCATATCGCCAAACATCTTTGTCTCTTCTTCCAGGCGACTCAGGTTTGTTGCATGCAGGAGTTTTGTGAGCTGGTGCTGGGGATTTCTCGGAGCAAGCATCAGAGTGGTCATTCCCTCCTGTGTGCTCCTATTTGTAGTGGCAACAGCTGCTTGGACACCTGTGATAGAACAACAGCAGTGTGTCACATTTAAAGATGATTAAGTGAGCTAAATCAACATGAAAAACATACATTAGTATGTAACATTGAACATTTCTGTCTCCTGCTCTTCACCAAGTCTGGAAGAGGCACATCAGGTTATATCAGGCTGTTTGTTGTAATTTGTAAAGAATGTACATACACTATATGCAAAATGAATTAAAAAAGGTACTGGGAAACTGGCTTCGTACTGGGGACATGTATTCATCTTGTGTACAAGCTGTTCTGATCTAACAGACAGTGCTATTTCTTTCTTCATTGAATTGTTGTAAAATAACATACTTCTAATCTGATAAAGTATTGAGTACTTGTAGCTCTAATGCTCTATGGATGCCTGATGAAATGCATGACTAAAAACACACCAAAGACCTACATTTTTGTGTGTACTCTTATGTTGTTGTTCATTTTTGTATAATTCATATGATCTGGGTTTTTGTTGCATTGTTTACCTTTACTTCTGAAGTGGTGTAACCTCAGACTGCTTGCAGATAACTGTGTAGCCACAGATCTAGTTAGCACCAATGCAGAGGTTGTCTGTACATTTACTACTGCTTCTGGTTGGTGAAATGTATGTTCTGTGAAGCTGGATGATTCTTGAGAAGTGCTCTGGAAAATACAACAGATACTCAGTTGTCATTGTCTAACCTAAGAGCGTGATAAGAAACGAGGGTCAAACACATCTAACCCTATTCACACACACTGTTAGCATAACAACAGTAAGACGACGGTCTAATCAACTAGACAATGTGACTACAACCTACAGACACTTTTCACACCTCGTTGTTTTTGCCGTGAAAAGGTAACAGCCGCTAATTATCAAAATGTGCTTTAGCAACATGAGCAGCAGTTTTGCGTTTTATAAAGAATGAAAACAAAGATATTATCTTTAAACATAAGCTATACAAAACTCGAAACTATACAAAACTCTACTCGAAATTATCATTAGCAATATAGTAGTACTTACTGCTCTGGGCTCCTCTTCGGTGTCTTTTATAGTGGGATTAGCACCCTTTTTTAAAATTTTGGACCATGTTGAGGTTTTGAAGCAGTCTTCAGTGAAGTGTTGGTTACAGACAAAAACCTGTTTGGCTACTTTACCCTGGGAGTTTCGAATAATAAACTCCAACCACTTCTTACATGTTAATTCTTTTTGGGAGAGAAAACAACGCAGTAAAACTCCCACAGCCGAATGTTGCTGACGGTAAGTAAGCTAACACATTAGCAGCGATGCTTCTCTGTGTCTGAGCTCGGAGCACGGCACTTGTTGACAGTGCAGGAGAGAGGGGCAGGAGGAGTGTGGAGGAGCACTTCCTGGAGAGGAGTGGTTTATTTCACTTATTGACGTCATTGCGTGAAACAGCTCGTTTTAGGGACTGTAACTCAAACTAAATAAATTACTTAAACATGCGCGAATGAAACAAAACACAAGTTTGGGTATGTGTTTGAGGTAGAAACAACGTTAGAACATGGTTAAAAGCTCAGAAAAGTCGATTTAGCATAATATGGGACCTTTAAATAAAAAAATTAAGCGACACAAATCAAACAAACGTCTCTGAAAAGAAATTGAAAGGAACCAGAAAAAGTGAATCAAACGCACTTGCTTGCACTGACATATTGGTTTTGAGGTGGAGCAGACATACAGTGGGTGGACAGGATGAGAAGAAGCAAATAACAAAGAGCAGCAGAGGAGGAATCATCTCCATTAGTTTTTGCATTACACCTCAGCTGTAATGACACTTCCCACATACTGGTTCACTGATATTGCTACATTTGCAGTTTACTTCAAATTATCGAGAAACAGAGCAATTAGTCATGTCCTTGAATACCTGATGTCTCGTTTAGATAAATTTCCAGTTTGTCCTTTGTCTTTCCCGGCTTTGTGTCTGCTGTCTTTGTTCGTTTCTTTGAAGTCTACGTCATATCTGGCTCTGTTTTGGAGCCCCGAAGAATGACGCTGTTAATCTAGAGTCTTTTCAGTGGGAAATTACTCGTCATATATTTTCAGTCTTTGATAAACAAAGTGCTATTTCAGGGTTAAGCAGAAGTTTTTGAACGATCAACACATTATCCTTCATGCAAAAAGAAACCCCTACAAAGCCTTTTCAATCAAAATTATGTCTCAGAGGAGCTAGTATTACACACAGGTTATTCCAGTTGACATCCTTGAACTAATGTATGTCATAATTTCATTAACTTGCAGCTATGTAGTGTAATAATCCAAAAAAAAGTGCTTAAGGATGGCAAACATAACACATTAACATAGTATTACATTTTAGATTATGCCTACTAACGTGAAAGTTCAAGGAAGATCATTAAAAAGTCATGAAAACTGAAACGCAAAGTATGACTATGACAAGAAAAAACGTCCATGTTTTGTTGTACACATGAAACAGTTAAATAACACTTTCTTTAATTGGTATTGCAATATGTATCAGTATTACAATGTATTATTTACAATGAACAGAGTCAAACTGAAAAACCAACCAAGAGTTTTTATCTAATTTTTATCTAGTGTTTCCAAGGTACTTATCCACAAAAGGAAAAAAAAAATGAATTGAGCAGAGAGGAGTGGTGAGATAATGCTTGGTGTGCAGTGATCACTTTGTCAAAGGCAACTCATCTTTTGTGGATTTGAACACTAGCTTATAGTATACAAACAAAACAAAACAAAAACCTAGTGGGGCACTGTAAAAGACTGACTGTGAAAGATATGATTAAAACTCACATTAGTGAAAACAAACAAGAGTCATTGCTGGAGTCCTGGCATCATCAGAATCATGTGACTTTGATGAAGATATGACGCTGCTGTTCTTTAAAAGCTGTATCACCCTCCATATTCTTTCATGTTCTACCACTGAGGGTAGCGGGGGGCAGGAGACTATCCCAGCTGCTCATAGTGTCACCCCCTGGACAGTAGCCATTCAAATGCACTAACAAACAACCATTCACACTCACATTGAATCAACAGTTTCCATGGTACAGTGGGAAGGACATGCAGAGTTTACAAAAAAAAAAACGCCTTGTTGCTGTGAGAGTGGAGTGCTAACCTGTGATCCTTACCCATAAATATGTCGCTCTTACCCTAACTAGACCAAAAGCCTTTCAACGTAACCATCTATTAAGTCAAATACAATTCCAACTCAGTACATGATAAGGTAAAAAGTGCTGGTTTTGGTTCAGCATTGCCCAAAGCTCTAAGGTTGTCAAAGAAATGCAGACATCTTCAACATATTCAATGAAAATGTGGCATTTCCAGTATATTGCATGAATTAAATGTGGTATTTATCATTCATTATTCTTTGTCATGGACTTAGACAATAGATTAGAATTGAAATGGCACTTTATTAACACATCATCATTGTCAAAGATAAACTTGAAGTCTCATTTTCACAGGCAGCTTGTCCAAGGGATGTCAACAACACCAAACAATTTAAGATTTGCCAAATATTTTCTGCAAAAAACGGTAATATTCCATTTATCAAGACTTCGACATCAAGTACTCATACAGTTTTCAGACTTTGGCTTAAAAATGTAAAGATATTGCATAATTCACAAGTTTCTATGGGGAAAAAGTCAATTCAATGCCAATTTGGATACAAACATATACATTTTCACACATAGATTTTCCATGTTCTGTTCATTTCTTTTCAGCACTGGGTGAAAAGTACCATCTCGAAAACCTGCTTTTCATGCACTGGCTTTCGAAAGTGTAAAAGAGGGTATCCAAAATATATGAAAAGTTGACTTTTTCAGATATGGGTGTAGTGTAAATAAAACATCCAAAAACACTGCTGATCCACTAAATGATAGATCAATGGAAAGCCTTCTGTGTAAATTGCTGTAAGTTTCGTGAAGCACAAGATTCTCTCCAATCACCTTGTCCGACTCCAATTCCCAGTTTTGCGTGTTCAATTTTTTGGAACTAAAACAACTTCCCTTTCATTTGCTTCTACACCATCGCCTTGCCATCTTTATTCACCCTTTTCTTCTCTGCTTATTACCCATTCTAATGATAGCCACGTCTTCACCGAGAGCGGCCTGATGGCAGTGAGTGCCTATCGTTATATTTAGATCTAATTAAAGATCATTATAATCTATCAGCACAATGGAGAGCGGGCAGCGATAGAGTCGGCGAAAAAAACGGGGGCTCGGTAGGGAGGAGGCAGACAAAAGGAGATGGATTGTAGTAAGACGAGATGCGAGAGTATGAGGACTTGACTCCGCCATTACCTCGTATTGTTCCGTAACTGCGCCCTAAAATGACCAATTATCCAAACGTGATTTTAGCTCGTGGTCATGAGTGTGACCCGTGTGCAGGCAACAGGAGAAAGAGAGTGTGGCTAAAGCAGTGAAGTGTAGAGAGGTGTGTGAGACCTATTAGCATAAGTGGTGGTGATTCTTTGTATCGCAATAACATGTAATTACATTAACTGGGCTAAAGCAGTCCCTGTATCAAGATATGAGCACAATAAATCAAAGGCGCCTCTAAGAATAGCACATTGCACAATTGCACAGAAGTACATACTTTACATTAACAAGTGAATGTATTACAAATGCAACTAGTGGGATCAATATCAGTGCATGATATTTCTCTTGAGATGAAAAAAATGCCTCGCTAGTGCTATGCTCATTTTATGGCATTGATGTCAAATTGAAGTCAGATATTGATGGAAAAAAGTTAAGTATTTATAGTGTGTTTAATGGCATACTTAAATAAACTGCAGATTTGAGTGAACTCCGCAATGATCTGAAGAAGGCTGAGGCTAAAACCTTATTGAATACAGTGCTTGACAAATGGAAACACATTGAACGTACAATCTTTTGATAAATTACCAGATTTAACAAAGTTTTACCTTTTAGAGGTAGAGAGGAGTGTTTGGGATGAATGCACACCAAACCTCTCAATAAGGCCTCTCAATAAGGTGGATCTACTTTTAAATCAAAAATTGTGAAATTTTGTTGACTTACGAATGCCACACAGAGCTGTAATGAACCCAAAAAATCATGACAAGATAAAAAAAACGTAAAAAATAGGGCCCCTGTTCTTACTGACACCAGAACAAGCCATGTCTTTTGAAATAAAACAAAATAAGCAAATCAAAATGTGGATGAATAAAGTGTCATAATAAATGGTGCCTATATATCACCTGTAAAATGTAAAGGAAAAACAAAATTCTGAGTGCATTAAGCCCACTGCCTTCATTGTTTTTTTTTTTTGTAAGGTTAACATTGTGTAAAATCTTTTTGCCACTGAAAGCACCATCCATCCGGTCTCTGTGGTAGTCTCTTTCTGTTGTGTTCTTGGTCTACAGTTCCAAAGCAAACCAATTGAAATTTACAAAACAAATATTTCCAAAATGTTAGTAACCACGAATGAAAAGTGTTTTTGTCATTCAAATGAACCTTTCGAACTGTTTTTTTTGTGAGTTGTGTCAAACTTAGCTTCGACTGCCAGAGAGGAAAAAAAAGTGTTGACATTTGACAGACTTTATTCTTTATCATTTGTAGTGCTGTTGGCATGAAGTAGTTTGAAATGCAATAGCGAGTCTGAAATTTCCATTGGTCATGTCTTGTGCAGCTCTTTCTTATCGGTCTTGGCTCCAGCCAGAAGCTCTGTGAAGCTTATCGTAACCACAGCCAAGTGCGTCTCACTTCTAATCCCCAAACTGTAAGTATTATTACTTTGTTGGAAACTTTAGGCCACACAGATGACTGCCAAATGGTCTTTTAATTAGAAATCAAAGAACATAACACATTATGTAAACCTGTGGCAATGTTAATTTGTCACAAGAGTAATGAACAGGAAGACGTCTTGCTGAAGACTGCGTTGTTCGGCCTCATCGGCGTAACAATGTTGATCCCCCTAGCGCTGTCCGTGGTGCTGATACTGGAGGGGTCACTTGCTCTTGCAGAAACATCAGAAAAACTTGACAAATGAACACTCGACAGTTTATTCTTTATAAAACTATTTGAAATCTGAAAAAGTCCAGACTTAAATCATCAAGGCTTTTTTTTTTTTTTTTGCTAAGCAGCCCATTTAGTCAGTAAGTTCCCACTCCATGCTCATTTATTTATTTATTTACTTATAGTGTACATGTTGACAGCTTTTTTTTTTTTTTTTTTTTAATTAGTCTGGCCTCTGTGGATTTCAGTTGGATTTCAACGCAGACTACCTCTAAGTGAACAATCAAGAAAACAAGGGGCAGTACCTACATATGCAGAATGATCAAACACACAATGAAAAATACAGTACACAACCAATCATAGAAATGTAGCATCTCATCTCATAAAGCCTGCCCCAGTTCAGTTAAATGGTACAATTAGTTTGGCAGGATTTCTACCCAGGGAAATTGTAATCAATCCAACTGATCCCAGACATGTTCAACTTCAAGAAACTGGGTCTGGCAGGGCAGGCAACACAAGGGATAGTTCTTGGCGTGACTAATGAGCCACTATGGCAAACCCACAATTCAAAACGTCTGTAGGCATTGTGTTCAGGGGAATTCAAGAGCGCTTTTACAATAAAATAGACTAAAGTACATAATTAGAGTGAGTGTGCCCTGCTGATCAAGCTAACATTACCAACGCAAGATATTTTGGTAAAGCTTGTGCGTATTCAAACTCTTTAAGGCACATAGATAAAGTTGTGAATGACTGCAACAAAGCACTAACAAGAAGTTGTGGCATTTGTTTGCAAAACCATGTCCAAATAACTTTTTAGTTTAAACTTCTGTTTTTACTTACTCCTAATAGTTCACATTCTGTCTACTGTGTGTTTAACGTAAGAATATTGCTTTCGCCTTTTTTCAACAAACCTTCGAAACCAGTTCCAGTAGTTTAAACAGTTTGTGGTTGTGTAGTGCTGCTTGATGCTTGAGTAAGTTTAATTGCTTTTTTGCACATATTCGATTTTAAAAGTTTGCCCATCTCTACTTTTCTATCATTGATTGTTTTGTTCCTCGCTCCTCCTGTGCACATATGTACTTTTGCGTGCGCTCAGTACACGCTGCCTGTGGTTGTGTACACATCTCTCCATATGCACGACAGTCTCTTTCTAGGTGCTGTAAACTGTGCAGCTCCTGTTTTTGCTGCTGTTATCATCAGCCCGAGGCGGAATGAATAAAACAAGGCCAAGATAACGAGAGAAGAAGAAAAGGTTACAACTCTGAAATGCACACAGCCCATACGAGTAAACCTGCGTTTTTCTGCTTTATCTGCCCACATTTACACACGCCTCTCTCATTGTTCTAGTGCAGCGTGCCTGAAACAAGGCAGGGAGGCAAAGTCAGATACGAGGAACACATCTTTAGAGGAGAGAGCTGCAGTGAGGTGAGAGGTTGGAGAGATCAGGTTTGGCTACAGCTGTTGAAGCAAGGCATAGCACACAAGCTCATCACTTGCATATTTTATACTCAGTAATTCTGCAGGAAGTGTAGGCAATAAAATACAATGTCAGTATGTCAGTTTAACCATAAAAACATGAATAATAATAGTATTGTTTGCAAATATATTGCCGTTTTAAATTCCTTTGTACTCAGTGCCCATTAAATTGCACTCACACACACACACACACACACACACACACAAACAGACACACACACACTGGGCATGTGGTTCAGGTTGGACTTCATTTTTTTGCCCAAGAACACAAGTATGGAAGTAAAAAATACAATGTCCAAGGTTTTTGACATGTGTTTTTTATGGTATTTGTGGAAAGTCAGTCTATAACCTCCAGAGTATGACCAAAATGAAACAAAATCCCTAAAAATAACCTTTTTTTAACCGTTTTTTTATCGAGTTATGAGGAAGATGCATTGCAATTGCGTAAATCAAACTGTGGGTACGAGTATTTCTAAGAGTATTTGTTTTATATGAATTCTTTGGATCATGGACCATTATCAAAAACACAATAATAAAGTTTGCTTCTGGCTTTTGTCCTGGTTTAATCATAGGCTAATCCAACTTTTTTTCAATTGTTATGCAGTATAGATAAATAAGTGTGTCGTGGTACTTGGAAAGTCATATATATTCGAGATGGTACTCATTGTGAGAAGTTTGAGAATCACTGGTGTGAATGATCTAAAAAGAGTATATGTGTATGAGTATCTGCTTTAGATTGAGCAGGTAAGAACAGCTGATCCATGAAAAGGGCAAGGTGCACATGGGAATTCTGCCTCTTGTGCCTAATGTAATATTACAACAAAACCACAAACCAATGCACCTCTCTCTTTACATTCATTTTCACAACGTCACATTAAAAAGCCAACACATTTGTATAGTGGAGTACAAAGGTTCTGACAAAATACATCCTTGAGTGCAACAAAAGACATTACATTATCCTTTTATCTGTGTTTGTATCCAGGTGTATGCTCCATGTTGTAATTTGCTTTGGGGAATTGCAAACGTGCCGTGGACAAAGGGCTTTGTTGCATCCACCAAAGTTACAGTTTTCATGCATTCAAATCCACTTCCCATTTTACATTTTACAGTCTAACCCGAGACGTTCTACTGGTGGCTGTTTCATCAGTGAATGTCAATGAGCATTATTCCGGCTGCAGTCAAATCGAAAACAATGGCCGTTTCTCCCTCAGTTACACTCTCAGCTTTTCATGAATACTTGAACAAGCTGCAGACTTCCCACATCAGTCTTTCTTCAGTTCCTCCCTCGTTTTCGCCCTTTTTGCCCCATCTTTCTCACAAAGGACCATTGTTTTCTTGTTGTTTTTTGCTACTGTACATTTCTCTCAATCTAACTGTCTTTGATATTTGTGTTGTTCGAGACTTGGAAAGCGCCACGTATCAGATTACCTTTCTCTGTGTTATTTATTATTCAGAAATGAAGAAAACATGAAAAGGTACTGCATTTAATGTATGTTTAAAGGAGCACAGTCTACACAGAAACAGTTTTGCTGAAATTGGAAGAAGCTACAATTCATTAATTCACTGTCCACTGCTTATCTTTTACTTGTTGCAGGAACCTGATTTGAATTGGAGTCTGTTCAACCTGGATAATCACCAGAAAATTGCAAAGGTAACACTTGGAAAACTATTCACTCTCATTTCTTTAGACAATTTAGCTCCACCTACAGAATACATGTCTCTTTTTGAACAGTGGAGTGTCTAGAGTGAATGGTCAGTAGTAAAAATGAGAATACGTAAACCAGTCTAAAAATCTGTCTGGGGATGAGTCTTTTTACTTTATTGTTGTGTGTCAGGAGTCCTAACCACTCTCGAGTCAGTCCACACTGGTTTCCCACAGTGCACCTTCAATCTGTGATCATACAACATTATTAAAACTGCACAACGCACAATGTTCTATAGTGTTTATATATTGCATAGGGCTGCAGTATGTATTCCTTGCCTGCAGGCACCAGACAAGAGCAAGCATGCTGAACACATTTGATGGAAGATGGTAAGTATTACTTACTACATCCAGTTGTTTTCTTTTCAACCCTTTACCACTATGACTACCTGGATGAGTGAGAACCTACACAGACATATTGTTGCGTATGTCTAAGGCTTAACATCATATGAAAAGGGAAAAGATGTGATCCTTTTGTAGTAAAGTGGAAGCAGATACCGTGTAAACCAAATATGTTTGCTATGGCTTGCCCAAACCTTGTTACTTCAATTTGTTGTTTGTAAGTAAGCATGCAATCATACTTCCATGCCACATAAAAAGTGTAATCTTTCATTTTCACAAGTTGAAATGAATTATAAAGTGGTGTCCCATGTGATAAACCAACACCACAAAACAGAGGAGTAATTTATCAACAAAATTCCCATTGTGTGTCTAAAATATTACATTAAAGAGAATGAAAATAAAAAGACACTAATGTGGAGAGACAAAAGGGACAGAGAGAAAACAAAGCAGTGGAATTTTCGACAGACTACTGACAGAGAGCATGGGAAATAGAAAATAAATATAAATGAAAAAGGCTGGGATCAAAAACAGTCAGAGAGAAAGAGGGAACTGTTGTGTCACCATGGAATGAATTTAGCTCTTGGTTTTTATGAACACGCCATTAAAGGGTAAATATATGACAGCACTAATGGGCTATTGCAGCTCCCATCGCACATGATGGATGGAATTAAAGTAATTGCCTCTCTGTGTTTAAATCAATTATAGAACGTCACTGCACAGAGGCGTGACGGATGGAGAGAAGAGTCCCACATCAGGCCTTCCATGTCCATGTCCTGATGTTTATGTGTGTGTCTGTGTGTGTACACTTCCACATCCTTCTCATCTTCCTACAATCCAGAGGCTGATGACCTTTTCCTGGGAATTATCATTCCCATTCATTTCAGTAAATCGCTGCCTGTGGGATGAGCTCCATCCATATATTGCAGCACTCTGTGGGCATTCCTGTCGCATGAAGACATTTATGTTTGCATGCTGGTTCGTGAGTGCATTTTAACTCTGCACATAAGGGAATAGAATCATTCGTTTTTTTACGCACTTCAGTGAGTTTGCTTTTTGAGTTATCGTGTCCTGAGGGCGGCTGATGCACTCACTTAAACCAACCAAATCTCTTTGGTTTGAAATAAAGCCCAATCCATGCATTCTTTACAGTGAAGTTGCAGTCAGTGAAGATCATTTTCCATTCTATGTTGTGTCTGTTTTTCTTGCATCTTTCCCAGTTTTAAATCATGATCCCTCATCGAACTACAGAGTATTTGTCAGCATCCATTCCTGGTTTTTGGTGTCTTCCTCCCTTCTGTATGTTTCCCCTCCCTTCTGTATGTTTCCCCTCCCCTCTGTATGTTTCCCCTCCCTTCTGTGTGTTTGTCTCCTCCTAACCTGGGTGTGAAGTGGGCGTGACCTGACCTTGGCAGATGGCACACCTGTCTCCAATTCAACCTTCATCAACTGCAGTACAAGAAGTCAGGTCATTCATTCACTCATCGCCAGTTCGTTGTTGCTAACTACTAGTCAGTGAACAACTGGCCCAACTTTGTCTTGGTATTTTTGTACTTTTTTGTACTTTTTTGTACTTACCTTCTCCTGTGTCCAGGTGCCGTCTGCCAGTCTGCCGACCTGCTCCTGGTTCCGTTTCTCTGCCTTCGTTCCTGCCTGCCTGCCTGCTCCTCTTTGTCAAGATTACAACTATTACATCTGTCTATTCTTACATTAAACCTTCTTTTGAGACTCACCTTCTGTGCTCTGTTTTTGGGTCCTTATAAGAGCTGTGACAGTATTTGGAGATGTTGACATTTGACTTAATTATCCTATTTTTGTTCAGGCATTTTACTGAAAGAAAAGCATATGTAATGAAATGAATGGATCTTGTGTTTCAATTCCGACAGTTCCTTTCAGCAGGGCATTACATGACCATTGACACACTTTCTAAATGTACAGCTTTTCACAGACGTCTAGGATGAACAATACCAGTTAATGTAAGTGGTTTGGTTTCATATTGCACACAGTCCAATACCTCTTCCTGCCGATTTGAATCGAGTTTACAAATGGAAGCCTGGCCATGACTGTGTCTACATGGAGCATTGACACTGGGGTCTGTGGCAAAGTCAAATGCCAAAGAGCTTAATCTGAATCATTATGGATGAGATTGGCCAATGATCAAACATACCAGGAAGGTTCACGGGGTTCATCGGTGGAAATCTGTGGCCCCTTTGATCATTTGTGTAACATAAACATGGCCACCATTGTGTCCACCACCGCTGCCTTTTCTTCTCACGCTCGTGCGGTTGTGCATGTGTGTGACTCCTTTCAGTCATCCGGAAGCAGCTTACCCTCTGAGCTGCGCTGTTGGCTGCAATCCGAACCAGAGCAAAGCCCTCTCCCCCTCGCTCCGCTTCCCTCTCTTTTCAAACGTCCAATCCAAACTGTCCCGTCTTTCAAATCTGCCCTCTCCATCCAGCTTCTCCATCTATAATTTCACTTTTTCATTTCTTTCATGTCACTCTTAGTCCATTTTCAAAGTTACTTGAAAACAGTAGCCCCTCCCGCTCTGAAACCTGTTTATATAAGGTTAATCTGCCTCTGACAAAAGGGTGCCTCTGTGCTTCTTGGAGAACTGCTTTGAAAATGTGTAGAAAGGATTAAGGTAAGACCCCAAGCCAGGACTAACTCATTCTATCTCTACATTCAACTCTTGAGCCGCGAAACAGGTGCACGTACAACAGCCTCGCCTTTTTCTGGATCAAACTTAGCAAAACTCAATGACTCATGCAGCTAAACTTTTCACACTGCTACCTTCCTTTTTTGTATTTGTTGCATTATTAATTTTAAAACAGGCAACTTATGGTTATAATTAAGCAAAACATAAATTTACATTTTAATTGACTCTGTGGTGTTGGTTTTAAAGCCTAATACGTAGTGTTGGGGAGTTTTGTGCTGCTTATATTAAACTGAGAGGAGTCACACTCAAATAGGCTGGATGTCTAAGGCAGGAGAAGTTTATTTATCATCAATACTGGACCTGGAGACAATTGAACACCCAACATAGTGTGGTAGTATTGAACATTCAAGTCTGTCTGTCTGGATGTAAGTATTGTCTGATTGGTTAGGCCAGACAGATCTATCTATCGGCTCTTCAGCTATTGCTTTGGTAAAGGACAGTGGTGTCAAACCCAAAGTGTTGAGGGGCCACAATAGTGAATAATAATCCTTTTCAGGCGCCAAAGATAGTGACATTTGGAAGATTTCATTAATTTTTTACAGAGATTTCATCTTCATTTGAGTCTTACAAAAGTTTTCTTTAACATTATTTTCCTCTTTTTTATGGAAACTGGTTTTAGCTGGATTTAAACAGGTTTTAGTCGGATTGGAACAGGTTTTAATTAGATTTGAAAATGTTTTAGTTGGATTGGAACCGGTTTTAATTGGAAATGAGCAGGTTTTATTTATTTGAATGTTGCAGCAAAAATGAAATCCATTAAAAACCTGTTCAAATCCAATTAAAATGTCAAAAATATCACCTAGTAAATGTACTCAAGGGCCACATAAAACATTGCAAAGGGCCACATTTGTTTGGCGTTTGTTTGACATGTGTGGTATAGGAGAATGGCATAAATCCTTAACTTAAAACGGGTCTAAAATAATAAGTTAGAATGTAAGTACAGGAGATGAAAGTAGCAGGCGTAACGGTGGAAGGTACACACTGTGAGGTCTTGTAACAGGTAAACTAATGTGTGACCACTACTTTTTACAGTGCACACACATTCAGATGCCACTACAGAATAGACAAGGCCCTAAAGTGGAGTTGTTTTGGACGGCTATGGTTGAATAAGCCTTTGTTTTCTCTGCACTGCTGTTCTTCCTGTTTCTTCTGCATTACCACCACTACAGAGTGCAGAGTAACTATGCATTAACTCTTTTTTTCAATGTCTAAGAGCACAAATAGAACAGTAATATGAATGTTAAACACCTTAAAACTAAAGAGGACATCAACTTTATTATTAACTGTCAGAACTGACTTAAATATTGTTCCAAAGCCTGACTGTCTTCTGGTAAAAAAACGAGGTGTGATTTTAGCATAGTCTACTGTACAAGTTAGGATTTAATTAGATAAGTCAGCAACATGCAGGGTATACATAAGTGACACTGACAACATTATTATATGATTAAAATGGTATTGAGATCACTGTTGGGGTGATGGGTATGTCTTGTTGTGGAAACGGTTCATGAAAGAAAAAAAAGTAAATAAAAATGTTGTTTCCGAAGCCTGTTGTGAGTAAACAAGCAGGAAGGAAGCTCCTCTGCTGCACTCAGATGACTCTATGTGAAATCCACCAACACATCCATGAGGCTGTTGACTGAAGGTGCCAGAATGTCAGCATGAATACTTTTGACACTATTTTTACAGCAGCTCATGTCTTTCTCGGGAGTGCATCCGAATGTAGACACTGCATGGTCTGATTTTATCATGTGGATAGTTAGTGCAGATCTGGATCACGCTCCCTGTTCTCCTTCAGTAAATCTGTCAGACACATTGCTTTCCTCCTGGCTGCCTCTGGCCCGTATACCTGTCTATATCAGCTCAAAACTGCTCCCAGTGATGGATAATGTGTTTGGACAAACATATCTCCAAAATCACTGCAGGTGAATGCCACAGTTTACAGCTGCATGCTTCCCATCAGGACACAAATACCCACTTAATGACTCACGCTGACACTGCATTCATAATTGTCAGCAGGCCCTCATACATCATCATTTTCGCGACAAAATGGAACAATTGCCAATATCTCTGGGAATAAAATACGTTTTATGTGAGAAAATGCACTGTTGTGTATAAAAAATGAAAAAGAAAATGGAAATCATGCATCATGTAAAGAATAGAGCAAGATGGCCACTGATGGAGTTAAAGCTACATTTAATTGTTTTCGTCAATCAACAATACTGCATATGTTTTCATACATAATACCCTTGTGGACCCTACTGTTATTGGAAATTCCTGGGAGCCTAATGTGTAGATTAGATTAGATTAGATTAGTCTTTATTGTCATTGCACATTTCTATACAACCAAATTCCCTTTGAGAGCAGTCCTTTACACAGCAGCAGCAGGGTACACTTTTATGAAATAAATAGGATTAATTAAATACAGAATAAAAAGGATCAAAATGGCCATTAAATGTAGGTGTGAAGTAAAAAGTGCATAATGTAGTAAGTGCAGCATAAACACAAATCAGTCTTTGGTTTCCAACAGGGCTCTCACAGCCCTCGGAAAGAAACTGTGTAAACTTTAAGAGTAAAGAGGTTTAGTGGTTGGTGGAGGGACCATATACAAGCAACTTTAAGAGTAAGTGTAAGAAAATGTTTATGATTAGTTTTGGTTTTAAGACACATCTAAAATAGAGATTTGAAACTGCATCGAACATAGTGGAACTTTCATTCATTTCGATTACTGTACAAGTGCCCAGAGCACCTTGTTTTGCTTTTGTGTTTTGTTTTTTTGCTAAATTTCTACAAATGCCACACAAATTTGGACCTTTTGCCATCTCCATCAAGCATAACATTATGACCACCTGCTTATATTGTGTTGGTCCACCTTTTGCACCAAAACGCCCCACAAGAAATCAAGTTTTGGAGATGCTCTGACCCACTCGTCCAGGCTTCACGATTCTGCCCCAAGTCCTTACACTTCCATTTTTCCTGCTTCAACACAAATGTTCACCTGCTGCCTTATATATCCCACTCACCAAAAGCTGCCATGATGAAGAGATAATCAGTGTTATGTCTTATCAGTGTATTACTCAAAGGTGACTGCCGGACAACTGAGCTTCACTGGCTCTGCCCCAAATGAGCAAAAGCAAAAACCGCCAGTCCTAAAATAATAACTGTGACTTAGAGAAGTTCAAGTCTGGCCTGGTTTACAGTGACTTATTAAGACTCCCAGCAGCTCTTTTAAATCCGATAAGAACAAAGGATGGTGAGATCAACAGTGGATATGTGTCTAAAGCCTTTTAAAGTGAATGTTAATTGAATTCCCTCCATGAGCTATTCAGGCTTATTTTTATCCCAAATTGTACTGTATATGCTTGTGCAGTCATGCTATTACATAAGTACCAGGGTAATTCTGTATTTATGCGTCTGGGTTTTATTGGATTGTTGAAGTTTTTTGGAGGTGATTATAAATAATTGATGGTGTGCTTTTGACTAAGGTCTTCCTACAAAACCTTTTTTAAGTCAGATGATCAAAACTTGCGTTACCGCTCGTCCACAGTGAGGTCAGCTGGTTGCAACAGTTCAGAGTTTTTGTTTTGTAATTATTTGCAGTGATCGTCAGCTGTTTCCACCACCTGAGCAACGTCAACATTAGCCTATAGCACTTTTATCCGATTTCAGAAAAAAAAAAAAAACAATTAGACCGCCCTGATGCCAATAGACAGTGGGCCAAATCGCCTTTCACCCACAACAAACCGGGGTGACATCAGAAAACCCAAAGCAGGGCCTGGATGAGGGCTTCCAGCTGTGATCAGCTCCCCTTTAGCCCCCCAGTGTGGAGGGATTCAGAGGGATCAGCAGGACAGGAAAGGGACTTTGAGGTTTTTTTGTTTTTTTTCTAGTCAGCACTGGTGTTTTCCCTCACACATCCCGGATAGACCTGGAATCTTCTGGATGCGGGATTTGTGTTTGGGCTGAACTAATTGAGTCCCCTAAAAACCTTGCCACCCTGACTCCTGGACAGTGTTGGCGCGCACAAACCACATAAATCTGCACGCGCTCACAAATGTGTGCACGCTTCATTTTGTCTTTTTCTGTGCCAAGCCTAATCCTCCCTTACCAGCAACAGAAAAAAAAAAAAAAAAAAACACGAAGCAGCGAGTGAGAGAATCTCCTCCCTTTATTCACTTCCAATTCACTTTTCAATTTCAAGGTGCTTTATTGGCAGGGCTTTGCTTGAGAGATGCCAAGACAATTAACAGCACGCACACATCGCAGAAAGAAACAAAAAAGTAGCATTATACTATAGCAAACAACACAATCAGAAAATACTAATAAGCTTTGAAATGATTCCAGTTCGCGTTCTATTCTCTGGGGTATGGTACAGGATTTTCCCGGGCTTTTCTAATTGCAATGGGGCATGGAAAGTGCTCCACCAAATTGTGTAAACACATGTGGAAGCAAAGAGCGGCAGCAATGGAAGACTGATCACAGCAAATGAGTTTCCCGGGAAATGATTGGACGCCTGTGATTGCCCAAATGTAAATCACCTTATCGTGACACCTGAGTACACAGCCGGCTAATGCTTAGACTATGGAGAACGTAATGTATTAAAAAGATAAAGAATTGCCGGTGCGACCTGGAGAATTGGAAGTAGATAATTTGTAACCACACGGCGGACTAAGTGTTTGATGTTCTCTGAATGGAGCTCTGGAGTTAATTTTCAATTCTCTTTGAAAGTGAGTCAAATAATGAATTTTGAGAACAACAGAAGACTGCAGTAACATTTTAGAAGAGTTTGAGTCAAGGGTCAAAACGTGGTATAGAATGATATGTGCACCATGAAGCGACTGGGTGAACTTTGCTGTACTTTATACCTTCAGACAATCATTCTTTATTCTCTTTGCAGTATATCATATAATGTTATGAAACTGTGTAACCTTACTTCCTGTTTTACATACAAACATTAACAGCTTTTGTAATATATTATGGAATGCGAATGGTTTGGCTTTCACTTCCTGTGTATTTCTGTTTAACTATTTAACAAATTCAAAAAAAAAAAAAAAAAAAATTTTCATTTCACAGTTTTCCAGGACTAAGTCATTGGGGGCAGCAGGCCAATCAGATACCTAGGTCTCCTTGCCTGAAGGTGTCCCAGGGGGATGTAAGGTGCTCCCAGGGCATCCACTAGTTGTCTCAGGTGCAATCTCATCTAAGAAACATGACTTTTCTATTTCAAATACATAGCCTACATGTAAATTTAGTTGTTTTTTTTATTTTAAATCAAACAAACCAGAAACTGCACTGTTACAGAGATGAGGAAGCTAGACAAGTTTCACTGTGACTTATGTCTTTTATCTCTTTTTTTTTTGTCATAAGATTATAAACGCACGAAATCTCACAATACTAGCATTAGCATGTAATAAATGCCCCTCTCCATTGTCATTTTTTGTAACTTTTGTGTTTTTCTTGATAACCTAAACTTACAACATGTGCAAAATTTGCGAGCATAACCTAAAAGACAGTAGCAAAGAACTATCTGCACCAAAAACAAAGTAAACTAACAAAAAGCACTAAATGCACTGTGTCTGTCACACTCTTGTTATGAACCATGTCAGAAAATAATAATATATTTAGCTTTATTTAACTGTATTTAGTCAGTTAGACAAACAATTTAAGTAAAAGAGAGGTTTAATGTGTACTTCATATAATCAAAAATGCCAAACTAATAGCAAACAAGGTGAGGGAAAACAAAAAAAAGATCTGAACCCTGACTGAGATGATGGAACGGTATAAAAATAAAGCCTCTACCTGTCATTGAGAGGTGTGTGCTGAGGTGGCTGACAATTACTCTAATAGCTGCGTGTGCGTTTTGATGCGGCCGCTGTACAGCACGGCTTTAACCACTTGACATTTGGGAAGTACTTTCATTAAGTTGGACGGCGCTCTCAGACAGTTATGATGACGGAGCTTTGCGCGTTATCCCAGTAAATACTGTGTCCGTCTTGGATCAATAACAGCCTAATCCCTCGATGGCTTACAGCACTCATGCACACCTTCACACACATACACACACACACACACACCTGCATGCAGCACATCAGTCGGAGTTTAATCCTCACTACGGCTACTGGGTCATCTGCCCTGGAGCCTTGCAATGCATTAGAGACGATTTGGAAGGTAATTTAGATCTGAAAATGAGAAAATAAAAACACAGGAAAGTGAAAAGATCAATACATAGAGCAAGCACTGATTTTGGAGCATATGCTTATTTATCTGTTTGGAACAAAAGACATGACTGAGACCAAATTGACACTAAGACCAAGATAAGATGTTAATTTTGCAGCAATTTTAATTTTGTCATAATTTAGTCATCTAATCCTTATTAGTTGTTGTCTAGTTTTAGTCGACTAAATATAAGGATTTAATGATATCGACAATTGATTTAGTCACCAAAATATAAAGAGTAATCCATTTTAACTGTTTTTTTTTTTTTTTTTTTCTTAAGTACGAATTTCTACCTGAATGAATTGAAACTACTACTGCTCTGTTAAGGCTGGTATTGAGGTCCAAAGCGGTAACACTGTTAGATATTTTAAAGCTCTTCTCTTTTCATCTCCTGTCGTCTTCCCGTGGCTCTAATAAATATTTGTCTGACATCACTTTGGCGACACTCAAAAACGTTAGTTCTGATTGGATCTCTTCTTAACTCGTCCCTTTCTCGTCTTTTTGATTGGTTTTCGTCTCTGTCTGTTCATTTTCGTTTCGTTTTTATTCGTTGACAAAAGGGTTGATACATTAGGCAGGATTTTCGTTCTCATTAATTACGTTTTATTTAGTTTTCAGCCAAAATATGTCGTTGACAAAAACTAAAAGGAACACTGCATAAGACTAATGCTTTTTATGGACTAAAAGTGAAGACCATGAAAGCATTATCTATGAGAAATGAAATGCATAGGGATACAGGCTTGTCTCTGTGTAAGTCAGATACCATGCTGAGTGAAAATGAGCTCTATATTAACCCTTTTCACACTAACCAGGTGCCATGTTGGTTATAGTTTCCAAATCTAATCATGAACCGACTGACGTGTTCACACCAAAAAACAACTTCTAACTAAGGTTTGTCATGTTGTCTTCAAGCTCTTTGGAGAAAAGTATCGGAAGTGTAGTAAAGGAGAAACAACTCATGGAACTTGAACAAATGTGATCATCTCAAGCTCTCGTTAGAAAAGAATAACACCATTAAAAGAAAACTGCACACAAAGGTCACAGTAAATGCCTCCAAGATGCATAGTATTCAAAGTAAAGCTTTTATATACTTCTTTATATCGTAGAATCATAGTCCTTCCTGATCCCAACAGTGACTCCGAACTGCTCATTGCATGTTTCACTTGTGTTAGTCTCAATGATCAGTATGTGGCTTTTCAATTGACCTGGTTTTGTCTGAATCATGAGCATGCATGCCTGTGGCAAAATCAAACACTGGTTAAGGCACTCAATAGACACTTGGTGTGCTCACTATTAAATTAAGCAAATGAGTGCAAAATTGTGCTCTGCTTTAAACAATGATATCCAATAATATTCTGAATTCCTATCACATATATAACTAGAAATGAAGTGTTCGGTGTAATATAAAACACTGATGCTGGGGGAGAATATAAGTGGAAAACCCCCAAAAAAATTATAATGAGCAGAGTGATGTAGTAGCATATGTACGAGTTTGATAGAGCTCCTTCTCCTTTCTTCCTACAGCCTTTGACACACTGGTCGCACACCATCAGCGTTACACTTTAATGGGCCTGCGTTTGCGTGTTGCTAGTGCATTTCTGGTTAGCCAGCCCAGGGCTACTGGTGGAGCGGTTGCCATGGAGTTTTGACATGATTTCATAAATGAGAATAGATGAGTCTGGGAAGTCAATATGGGCTGAAGCCGCTGAAGGGTGTTATGGGTTGGGGAAAGAAAAAAAAAGAAAGGAAAAAATTAACACCGCTCCATTGGAATAACCTCCACTTCCTGCTGAGTCACACATGCACATGTTTGAGAGCACGAGGACGCTCTCACGAGTGCTGATACACGCCACAAGAGGCTCATGGAGGCAGTCGGCAAAGACGTCAGAAGAAGTGACATTTAAAGCATCTTCCTGGTGGTGTAAACCTTATGCTTCACACATTTCATTCACTTCAGTTTACGACAAAAGCATTCAGCAGTAAACAGTCGATAGGAACAATGGCAAATTTGCTGGAGAAGAAATTCTTGGGGAAGTGTAAGTATGACAGGAGGAAAAGTAGAATAACGAATAGACTTGTTCTTGTAGTTAAAGTAAACTTTCCGGAGTCAATATGCCTATGTTGTCACAATATTAATGGGAAAGTCTTAAGATTATATCAACTTGTAAGTCTTCTGGAGTTCATTCAAGGCCCTGCCCTGTTTTTTTGCCACTGCTCATTCATTGTAAAAGCACATCTGGGGAGATTCATGCGGCTGTTTTAAGAAAATTAAGTGATTTTTTTTTTTTTTTTTTTTCTGTGGAAATCACTATTATTAACAATTGTTTGGTGAATTTTTCGTACAGACTTGACACTTTCCAAATGACCCATTAGTGCATTAGTGGATGGTCAAATAGTAACAGTCTCTATATGAGTTAAACAATAATCTAGAGCACACATGTCAAACTTAAGGCCCGGGGGCCAAATGCGGCCCTTTGCACTGTTTTATGTGGCCCTTCAGTACATTTAGTAGTTTACATTTTTGGCACTAGGTAAAATTCAAACAGGTTTTAGATAGATTTGAACAGGTTTTAGATGGTTTTGATTTTTGCTACAAAGATTAACCTACCACTACTACCTATTACAACCTGTTTAAATCCAACTAAATCCTGTCCAAATCTGACGAAAACCTGTTCAAATCTATCTAAATCCTGTACAAATCCACCAAAATCCTGTTCAAATCCAACTAAAACCTGTCCAAATCTGACTAAAACCTGTTCAGGATACAATCTCTCAAAATTTAATCTCCATCTTCGGCCCCTGAAAGGATTATTATTGACTATTGTGGCCCCTCACCACTTTGAGTTTGACACCTTTGATCTAGAGTGTTAAAGATCAGCAATATTCATGAATGTTAACAGTTGCAATAATTGGTGATTGTAAATGTTATGTTTTTACTATTATATATGGAGTGTACTGAACTCAGATTGAGCAGTCCAATGTAGACAATGTAAAAGTGTTGAAATTCAGACGGAGTTTCGCTTTAAAGTTGTGCTGTGGAAGGGATTATGGAGTTCTCTCTTTGCTGAGCTGGCACATGGCAAGCTTAATCTCCCAAATAAATCAATTCATTTCTTTCAATATCACTCAGAACATCAACAAAAACAAGGTAATATCCATGTGATACAATTACATTCAATATACCGGAAACAACCCCTGACTTTCTTCTACGATATAAAAACCTGCAGTTGAGTAGATGATTCTGAAAGCTCATAGAGAATCTCACACGACTTATTATGAGAAAAGATTCACACTTTTTTATAGTTGAGGAGTTAAATGTTTTGCACCTACAGTGAGTCCAAGTGTCTACATAATATTCTGCTATGGATAAAACTTTATTTTACAGAGAAAGATGAAAACTCTCAGAGACTGGGTTCCCCTTTTTAAAGTTCCTTGTAATAGCTGGTGTCAGGGGCACACAGAGATGATGCATTTGGATTTTGAGCAGACGGTTAACTGACAGCGTACTGGGAGATTAATGGACAAACACACCAAAGCAGCGTGAGGCAGAGTGAATGAGGGGCTTTGGGAGTGATGTGTAGAGGACAGCAGACGGGGGGCGCCCTTGAACTTGGAAACTCTCTAAACTGTGTTTGGGAGCAGCTAGTAAAGGTTAAACAGTGAAGTCATCCTCAAACTGATTCTACAAAACGGATGGATGAGTTTAAAATCAGGCATGTCACATCCAAGGAATTACAAACAGTGCAGTGAAAAAAGTGTTTGCCCTTTTTTTCTGATTTTTTATTTAATTTTTTTTAATTTTTGTCACACTCAATTGTTTTAGATCATCAAACAAATGTAAATATTAGAGAAAGATAACTCCAGTAAACACAAAATGCAGTTTTTAAGTAATGATTTCATTTATAAAGGGGAAAAGAGGTATTTAAATTTGTTAAGTTTGACAAATACACAAAAAAATAAGAAATCAAGAAGGGGGCAAATACTTTTTCACAGCACCATATGGCAGCCTCAGTGGGTCAAAAGTCAATCTTTTAATTCCTACATACATACTTAATGTCGAATCCATTTCAGTTCAAACCTAAATACTCAAGATAAAGATTGTAATAGGGTTATGTATTATTCAGATGATTCATGATCTATATTTTAGATTTTCCATGACGCATATGGACCCCGTGCGCACGCAGCAAGAAGCATTGAAAACAGTCTTTAAATGTGACTTGCTGGCACTTTTTCTTTCGTTTTTGTTGTTTCATTGAACTCCTTTTATTTAAATCACGCTCTGTGACAATGACACTAAGCGGAAAACGTTCTTAAATAGGCCTCTTTTCCAAAATTGCAATGATTCCAACAAGTCTCATGACAAGATTTACTTTTTTCGGCGCCGCTGTGAATAATGAGAACTGTTTGGCCCTGAGGATGTAACATGCAAATTTGTTTCATTCACAGCAGCCTTTTACATCAACTGGATTTCTTTTAAAGCTTTGGTGTCTGCGGGTGGCGCTCTGCTCCCAACTTAAAATCAACAATGCCTTTCTTAAAATCTCCTTTCAACCTCTTGGCTTAATTCTCCGTACCTGTTTTTATGAATTCTGCTCTCTGGTGCTGGCTCTTTATTAAATGGCAGAGAGCGTGGAAAGCAGTGGGTGGTGTTGGTAATGAACTGTAATCCCTGTCTCCCATCCATCCAGCCAACCCACTGTTCCTCACACAGGACGATATTTGATGTTTGGCACTTACACGGGTAGATATGACTTTAAAGTTACTGCTGAAGATGTAAAAAACATGAAATGATGCGGCATTTATGTGGTTTTAGTATTTCGTAGCCCTCATCCTTACACAAAGAGAAATGGAGAGCTAACGTTTAATTATAGGCTACTTTACTTACCATTGAGTCATTTGGAAATCTTAACACTCGAGTTTAAGAGTTGAAAGGGCATCATCAAAACAAAATCAGAGAAACGACTTAAAAACTGCTTCCAAAAAAACACATAGATTTTTAGATCATTTTTTTCTTTTTAAACTTTTTTATGAGGGACTCAAACAGCAGACATACTAGTTAGCAATTAGCAATTCTGTAATATTTTTAATGATTCTCCTTTGTTTGACTAAGTTTATGGCAAGTTGCCCATCAACAGTATAAACTGAATTATGTGTTATGCATCTAAATGAAATTCTAGTTACTATTACCCCAGTTCCACTTAGATGTTTACCTGCATTTTAAAACTGCGGCTAATAATTCAAATCTATCCATTGTAATATAACACTGGCCTACTGTCCGCTACATAAAACACATCAATTTCTGTATTAGTTGTAACACACTGTTTTGCATTATCAGAGTGAAAAAATATATAATTGGCTTTTAATAAGTGGCTTTTATGTTTTTGATAACCAGCTATTGAAAAGAGCTCATTTAAAAGCAAAAAAATGACTCATTTTGAGCACAACTATGTTATTTGTAACCTTCAGTAAGTTGTTTAAGAGCAAATGGAGTTAAACAGACCATTTAATCAAGGTCAAGGAAGCTTGGTCAGAATGATGAATGAATTAATGGTGTGAGTCAGACTCTTAATCCAAAAATGTCACAAAATAGTCAGTATTTTTTTATTTTATTTTGATTCTGTGTTATTATCTGAAATGTAACACAGTTTAAAGGGGAAGGTCAACTTGAATGAACATTTGAATGTTTTTCTGCTGCGTACAGTTTTGAAAAATATCTTGTTTTGGTCGGAATACAGAATGTTCAAAACTCGACTTGTTAACTTGTGACAGAGGGTTTTTTAGTTTTGCACAAACAAGGTGGTTCAATAAAGTTTTAATTTGGTTTGGTAACACTTTAGACTAACTCACACTATTGAGCATTAGTTGAGTATTTGTAACAACTTAATTGACAAACCATTAATCCAACATTAATTATCACTATTATGTTATAAACTATGTTATGTATGTGTTAATGTTTTAGTCTTAACAATGTACCCACGTAAAATTATACATATTAGTGATATTTCAGTGTCTATAAATAGTTTATTTATTAATAAATTGTTAATTACACATCTATTAATGCTTAACTTCTGTTTTATTGCGTGAGTTGTTATAAAGTGTTACTAAACGTTTCAGCTTTTCAGTGAATGTTGAGTTTTGGTGCCTTTTATAAGCATTGAACTGCAGATTTTGCAGCCTGGCTAGATATACCCTGACCTTGCAATTGGGTCCAGACTCCCTTCCCTCCACAACATGTTTAACAAGCTGAAATACTGTTGTACTAATTATAACCATTTATCTGAAATGGGTCAGGGTTTATGTGATATTTTGTTTACTCAAAAACAGTTTGGTCTGTGTATGTTGATTCTGACCCTTAGAAATCCATTGCTGGTCAGGCTATTTGTTCTCTATCTATCTATCCATCCATCCATCCATCCAGAACCATGTAGGAGGTTTTTCTACAGAAACCCTTTGCAAAGAGCATGTATTTTTTATGAATACCTGGAGATGACTAGATGAATCACTTAACAATATCCACCTCTCACAGGGTAATTTAATCCAATAAGAACAACTCCATATTGTTAACATTTGAAACAGTCAAATTGTTGCTTCATCGTCAAACCTTAAACACACACATGATGGCCAGTTCTCCTAAATATGTATGACATTGTGCTTTTGAACTCACCAATCGAACAAGCTGTCTTTTAATTGAACTGCTTTTCCAGAAAATGTTTGAGATGCTTCACAAAACCGTTTAAATCCATGTGAGAAGAGGTTTGAAAAGAGCCCTTATTTGACTTCAACGGTTTCCTATTTCCATGTGCAGTCTTCAAGTGTGACTCAGAGTTGTGTTTGAAATAGGTATATAGTCGGCCATGTCATTGTCATTTGCCAACACAAAGTCAGAGTGGATAGAGATAGAGATAAAACTGAATAAAAGAGAGTCAGAGAAAAGGGAGCACATGCCATTGCTTTGGATTAAATGTTAAAATATTAAATATATAAAGCTATCCGTCCCCTATAGCTGCAGCTTTCAATCTCTACCTGAATTCAGCCGAGGCCCTGGGGGAAGTGGAGCCGCATGTCGATGGATGGATGAAACAGCAGCCCCACATGAGACACCAGTTGAGAGACAAGTAGATGATGGAATTGGGTGGAATAGGTTCTGCTTGAGTCAAGGTTGAAAGGTACTGAAGAGACAGGGGGATAAAAAAAAAAAATCTCCTGGACAGGTAAAGAGTGATGTGTAGAGGTGTAGAGCCTTCCATCAGAACAGCTTAAAACCACAATTTAAAATCACAAAAATGTAAATTTAAAATATTCAAAAAACAGTTGGAGAAAGCTAATGAGCTCCATTAGCCAAATGTGAACAAAGTTAAAGCTGAAGGCAACGTGCTTCTCCATGAGATGATAAGTGGATATTTCTTTGCTTTGGTTGGGCTCTGTGTGAAATCTCTTACACTGGTCTCAGGCTTTGATCATCCTCATTAAAATATGCAGATATGACTTTAGTTGTGTGTTGCCTCACTGTGGTTTATTACAGCACAAGGACATTTAAAACAGTGATTTAGGGCACAGTCACACGAGGGTCATTTGTCCCTGTCCCTCACTGTCTCACCTTCAGACCTGGGCCTGGGCCTTGGGGACGTAACCTCTGGCTGCGGACCTGGATGTATGTCTGATACATGGGCTGTTTCGTTCATTTAAAGCACTGTGTCTGCCTTTTACAGTGTAGAGCAGAGGGGTCAAACTCAAAGTGGTGAGGGGCCGCGATAGTTAATAAGAATCCTTTCAGGGGCCGAAGATGGTGACATTTGGAAAGCTTTTATTAAATTTTGAATGGAAGGTTTCATCCTTATTTAAGTTTTACATTTAAGTTATCTTTAACATTAATTTCCTTCTTTTATAGAAACTGTTTTTAGATGGATTTGAATAGGTTTTAGATGGATTTGAACTGGTTTTAGATGGATTTGATCTGGTTTTAGATGGATTTGATCTGGTTTTAGATGGATTTGATCTGGTTTTAGATGGATTTGAACTAGTTTTAGATGGATTTGATCTGGTTTTAGATGGATTTGAACTGGTTTTAGATGGATTTGAACTGGTTTTAGATGGATTTGATCTGGTTTTAGATGGATTTGAACTGGTTTTAGATGGATTTGATCTGGTTTTAGATGGATTTGAACTGGTTTTAGATGGATTTGATCTGGTTTTAGATGGATTTGAACTGGTTTTAGATGGATTTATACTGGTTTTCGATGAATTTGAACAGGTTTTCAATTGATTTTAACATGTTTTTGATGGATTTGAACAGGTTTTATTTAGTTTTGAACAAGTTTTAGATTAATTTAGATTAATTAACCTTTTTTTTTTTTTTGTTTTGAACAGGTTTTAGATGAATTTGAACAGTTTTTAGCTGGATTTCACAACAAACCAGTTGCATCTCCATTTTTTGCAGGCCAAACCACTGTTTCAACAATTTGTGTCTTATTCTCCTACAAAATGAAGACTATGGTTACTTTTGGGCGAGAATAACAAGTGGCATGAGAAAAACATTTCACCAAATAATACAAAATGCTTTTAAGGCCTGCAGACCCACACTGCCTGAGTACCTGAATCACCTTGAAAGTCCAAACTCATTAGGTTTCTCAAAGCAGTTTCCTCGGTCCCACCCACAACCTCACTGAAATCTGAGAGCATCCAATAACTCCGCCAAACCTGAGGCGTTTAAGGCCTGTGGAGTGAGACTGCATTGGTATTCTACATTTACAGACTTTGCAATATAACATATGTTCAGTGTGTGCCATTCTCAATATTTAAGCCAGAAAACCATTGTGAATGTGATGAGATGGATGGACTACCGAACTCAAAACACTGTCTCTGTGTACGTGGGTTTGTATATGTAATAAACAAGTTGCATGCTTTGGTGTAGTTGAAATTGCCTCCGTCTCCCCAGACCCAATCTCAATCTGAATACAAAAAAGCAATCTCAGAGCAAAGTGATTTGTGAAAAGTGTCAGAATCTCACCTGGAAGTAATTGTCGCCTGGTGTTGCTCTGGAGGAACATAGCAGGAGGTAGCGGTAACGTTGATGAGAAGTTATGTCAGGACAACCCTTGCATTAGAAAATCTGTAGTAATCTGAATGCCAGGAGTAAGGACAGGGCTGGTCGTTTCTTTCTATTTTGATTTTGTGTATAAACATACTGACTGCATGAATTGGGATCAAACAAATCGAAAAATAATGCATCGAACAGAAATAAATGGAGAAAAGAAACATACCAGTTATGTTTTTATTTCTACTTGTTTACTTTAAATCAGGTTCTTTCGTCTTTCCGATTTATTTTTTTCCCCAGAATGAATTATAATGACCTCTACATCAGTCCATTGCTGAAATCCATTACTCTTTGTGCATTTGCAGTGTCCTGAATCAAACTAAAATCAAAAACACATGCATTAATATCATATACACAGTAAGGAAACCTTGTAAAATGAAATCCTTTCTTTGCGGTCCACTATAAATGCTGTTACAAATACGTAGAAAGAAACGTCTCCACCTCTAAACCTGCATAACACTTTTCTTAAATATCTATAAAGTGATAAAAAGTATCAAAGATAAATAATATAAAAATAACAAGAAAAGAAATAAGTAAACAAAGGAAATCGAAGCTACGTATGTCAATGTGCAATAATAGCTGGAATGTCATCATCAAATGTACAATAACATTGGAACATACAGATATAGAGGTATAAACTGTAAGGATATAAACAATTGAGTAAGTACAGAGATGAGATTCTAATTTATATTGTTAATAAATATTATGTTTAATAGTCTAATGGATGTGGGCAAGAAATATTACTCAGATGGTAAGTTCTGAACACACTGATCCCTCTCAAAACTATATGATTTCCATTGAACAACAGATAGTTTAGGCAAATGATGATGATGATGATGATGTTTTTTAGTTTGACAATGAAGTGACTGTCAAGCCATTACTTTGTAAACAACACGGCATTATTTGATTTGATAAAAATGACTTTCAGATTTCTCCAATCAGGTTATCTAGAAGTACATTTTGCAAAGACTTTCTGTGGAAACCCTCACACAGGGATTTTATGTAAAAGACCACGAAGGGATTTCTTAAATGGAATATCAAATCTACATCACATTTATCTCTGTTTGTTTTGGGCCCGTTTAGATTAATTCTATTCATTGAGTCAAACCTTTTTTGTTTTGCCTAAAAAACAAATTCATTCCTTCTACATTTTTTCTTCATTGTAGCCAGAGAATCAACATATTATTATCAGAAATCAATTAAGACCCAAGAAAAACCTGCAATAGCCCTTGAAGCTCAAATGGTCACAGCTTCCCAGAACCATACTGCAGATTTCATTATAAAATGTAAATTTGACTCATCTCAATATCTGAGCAGAGGCATAAGCATATGTTTGTTAACAAGCTGTAATGACCCCTCTTCACAAAGCCCTCCAGTCCGATAGCCTTGCGGCGGTGCCAAACTCATCCAGATATAAGAGAATCAACAGGCCCCCTTGATTGTGACATGTGGAGACGGATCCCGGAGGTGAAGAGCTCTCAGTGTAGACGTCTCTGCAAATGTGTGCACGTAAACACACAGCGGCGTGCACGCTCACACCGACACACCGGGAGAGGCGCACTTCTGCCACGAACACTCGAAATGAGACTTAGCGCAGGCTGCATCCTCGAGGCGTTTAATGAGATACGGAGAAAAGGTAAGAGGGGTGATGTGAGGAAGACGGAGCTACGTGACAACAACCCAACAACAAACGTTCATCCAGTTACTGTTGAGTCAAATACAGCTCACCAGGTGCTACAGATCAGCTCGTTCTCCATTTTGTTTGCACTCTGAGGAATAAAGAGACAAAATGAAAAGATTATTTTGCCCCAATTTGAGGAACTTGCAAACTGAAATCTGAAAATTGAACTTTTATTTATTTATTTTTCATTTTGTTTAGTTGCTATCCTAGCGTATGTTCCAATTTAAGTGGGACAGCCCTGATTTTAAGCCCCGTGTCCTGTTGGATATCTATAAAAACACTAAAATGTCCTGTTTTTGCCTTCTTTCTGTCCCGAATGTCCTGATTTCTTACCCAGTTGTAAAGCCAAAGTTGTGCATTGGGCTTGAAACTCATTTGTCTGTAGACTGTCTGTGTGTCAGTCACAGAGTTACAATGGCAACGGCAATATTAACCAATTGAAAAAAATCAACAGTCTTCCTCAGGTCTGTAGCTCAATAATGATTGTTTCATTTATGTTCTTAAGCGCAAGGCTATATCTCCAGCGTTCACAGTTTGACTTGTCATCAGCCGAAAAAAAAGTTGTGATTTACAAACGAGCTCCAGGAACAACACAACAAAAGTACCGCGTAATGAATATGCAGATTTAGTAAGTGTGAATTTCCATCAAACACGGTAGAAAAGTTGTGTGAAAGTGAAAAAAAAACGGTAATCCTTGCAATCAGTTGACTTTTTTATTATTTACTGTGTTATTTTTCATTTGTTACTGTACTGTCATTGGCTTTGCAGTGTTAAAGTGTCCCGATTGTTTGGTTTGAAAATATGGCTACCCTAAACTTTACTCAGAGGTAAACTGATCATTGTCTTAACAAGGGATATTATATGTTCTCATCCAGGTATTGTACCAAAAGGAATTCCCCTAAAACATTAAACACAAAGGCATAATAAATGATAAAAAGAACTCCTGAAAAGCATTGGATGGAACATACAATAGAACAACTAATATGCAAATATACTATTACAAATGGCCCCATATAAGGATTTGTGTTCCACAGCCACTACAATGACATGACTTGATTCATCTAAAAATGCCCTAGTCTTCCTTGAGGCTATAAATTTGAAAGAATTCTGTCTATTTTTTTTAGATGTGACCTTGTGTAGTAACTGACAAGCATTATATGACTGTCTAGACCAATGTAAATACAGGTTATCAGGTTAGCATGCATATTTACAAAACACACATTTTATGTAACAGATTGATTCCAACGGAAATACCTTGTATAACTTTGTTTTTTTTTTCCAATGAACCTCACAAAGAAATGCTGAAAGGCTGTGATTATGTATCTAATAACCCCTGATGACGTCAATGAAGAACTAGAGCCACTATAAATCGGCCAAAACATGTACGTACTTGGCCACAGCAGCTCCTCAGCGGAGACTCAAGTCATGGGAAGCTTCCTTTGCTCTTAATTACAGGTGTGGTACACTGTATTAATCCCAGCATCTGGATGTGAGTCTGTTGGAATTCCATTGAAACTTATGCAAGAAGTTCAGCTGGGTCCACATCAGGCTAAATGTGGTGGATACCTCTGCCACCACCATTCAGTATTAGTATTTTTCTTTGTCACGTTACATTTCATTTATATTAATTTCATTAGTTAAATTCACATTAAACAGTTTAATTTGTTTCATTTATTTAGACACATATTTTCTAATTTGGGTGCACACTTATTAGTTAATATTTGTCTCAAGATTTATTTTTACATTTGTTTCTTTTGAGTGCCAGGAGAGACAGAGGAAGGGGCTGGAAATCTTTTGGGAGAGCCCACCTGGACCAAGGCTGAGGGGGGAACACAGTTGGGTTTATTATTTTGGGTAATTTAGATCGTTTAGCTGGGTTTAATTTTATTTAGTTTATCACTGTTGTTGTATTATGTTTAGCTATTATAATTTCCCTTATATTTACTTGCCTAAGTTTAGATATTTTGATTTATAATTAGCGTTATGCCTCCCTCTTGTGTTAGTTTGGGTTAGTCCTTTGTTAGTTAAACCCCTCTGTTCTTTGATTTGGCAGGTCAGTTTTCTTCCGTTAAGTTATGGTTTAGTTGACCTCTTTTGGGCCCAAATTTTTGTATTATTTTGGAGCCTTATTTCTTTTTACTTTATTAAATTATCTTTATGTTACACCTGTTGTCCTCGCCTTTTTGTTTGGTCCACTACACTAAACAACATCTCGTTTGGAGTAGGGCGGTTTTATCACAAATTAAGTTGAAAAGCATTCATTTGACTATTGTTCCTCTAATGTTTTATTATATTAAAGAACTTTGCTAACCACAAAGAGTAGAAATAAACAATGCTAAAACACATTTATTGCAGAAGTAATTGTCTCAGAGTTTCCCTGCTCTGGCAAAATGGGACAAGGGGAAGATATATTCCTGCATTAGTTTCTCACCTGTTTCTAAGCGGGACGCCTTTCACATTGAGGCCTGATTGAGTCAGTGCTCGACTTCATTGTTCTTCTGAAGCAGCTCTAGAGCCTCATTGGAGTCTCATTTTCCAGTCTTTCCTTAAACCACTTTTTTTTTTCACTGGTAAAGCCAAGCTCCTCTAAGCATCTTTCATGGAATACTCCCTGTATGTCTCACCTTTGCAGCATCCAAGAACATTAATGTGTAATTTTACCAGTATCTACATTTACAGAAGGATTAAATAAGTCTATAGGGCCCAGGGCGCTCCATATGTTTAAGAAGCTTTGAAAAACATAGTCATTGTATAGTTTGAGCAGCTGGTAGACTATCATTTCTTGTCAGTGTCAGAGGTGTTGTTTACATCCGAAAGCAGCAAGAGACAAGAGACGTATCCTGGTTAAATATGATTATGATGTAGAAGAGGTGTGAAAAAGAGCAAGATGAGTGAAAACACAAGCGCGATAATGATCTTAACGAGAGTCTTGTTTCCTTTCATGTCTATTAAATGTTTTTTTCTATGATGTTGTTATATGTGTGAGTTAATGTATGTTTATTTAATATCCATATGTGCTTTTTTGCCCTAGGACAGTGGTGCTTTGGTCACAGTTTTTCTTTTATAACCTTATTGCATTAAGTCATTAGTCTAATGATCTGCCCCCATTTGACTTCCACATCCACAGTCTGACGGTTCAGCTCTTGGATACCTTTATGCCAGCGGTATCCTAACAAAAGACAAAGCTAAAAAAAAAAAGTAATTGACTGTGTAATGAAGTCAGTTTGGTTTTCTATAAAAAGTCAGTGAACATCTAATAGTTTATTCTTTTAGTTCAGTAACCACCAGCAAAGCAACCAACTATTTTTCAATATTCACTATTTATTATAAGATCTTGGCACAGTTTTTAGAATTTGTCAAAGAAAATATGTTTTTTTGCTGCTTTATCTGCAGGATTTGCAGCTGAATGTATTAATAAAATGGCTCCATGCCTCTTTTTTTGAACGCTCCTCATTAAATAAGTCAAATCCAGCTTTTTTCTCCAGTCACCTAGAATTTTGGGATGTTTTGGTTTACCGATTGATTCATCCATGTGTGTATAAAAGAGATACCCATTGTGTGGAGATGATTTTTTGTGTATTATAACTTTAACTGTCATCATAAAGATATGCAAGCTCCTGGTATAATGCATTTTGTCAGTTTGGAGAAAAACGTTCTTGTCCTTCAGAAACATGATACATAATACAGTGCTCATATTATAAAATTTCCATCCTGTGATTATGCAATAGATCCACAAAATACATACACATAAAATTACATATTTTTACATTGACATTTCATTGAAAGTGTGACTCATGAACAAGCAAGGGTTTTGTGTTTTTCCTTCTGGCATGATGTGTCATATATTATATAATATGGTTATTATTGCTAATGTATTGTATCATTCAATATGTGAATTGTGGGCTATTGTACATTACACAATACAAAACAATTCATATTCCAGTATTGAATCACATATGGCTCTATGTAAGGAAAATAATGTGCACTCCAAAGTCAAAAAATGTCACAAACCATTTTATGATTGTGAATAAATGTATTTTTTTCAGGCGTGAACATGTTTTAATTGCATATAAGGTTTACATCATTTTCCAGACTAATCTAATACAGGTTACCAGCTTACCATGACTGCATATTCACAAAACCAAATGCATTTTATGACCAGAATGACTCGAGCGTTGACAACTTATACAAACGATTTTCCAGTGATCTTCCGGGAAATTATGAAACGCTTGGATTTTGGGCATACCTGCATCAAACAAACCTTCTTGACTTCTTTATATAACAAGATCCAACACACATCTGCCAAAGTATCTTCCACAGCCAACAGAGACTGTGAGCCTTGACTGTTTTTGTCGTGAGTATTAAAAAAAAGCATTTCTAATCATTTCACGCAGCATCTTAAATCAGACAGCAGTGTCTCGTCCCTTGCTTGTTTTCTTGCAGCTTTGCCCACATGACTCACTGTGTTTTATCTTCACCGCTTAAATTATCTACCGCAGATGTCCCTAACTGGACGTTTATCAAGTGTTGATAAAAACAGCATCGTTTCTAATTGAGTAGCTTGAACATCGTGCTCGAAAGATGTACGAGACACACTAGAGATGAGAAATATTTGCCCCGTTTGGGTATTTCACCAGAGGGATACACTTCATAAAGGTCAATGACACACAGAAGGTCAAGAGTCACAAAAGACATGAAATGATGCATGTTTGTCATATTATCGGCTTTATATCGTAAAAATACCCACAGATGTCACTTAGTCAGTCGAAGGTCTTTCTCTGATCGAGTCCATTGTGATTCCGTTGGCGGAGTGAAGCGGCGAGATGCACAAGATGGGATCGAGGGGAGAAATTGGAGACTCAAAGCGAAGGTTGACACAAACTACTAAGCAACACATCAACATCACAAGCTTTAAGTCTGAGTGTATATCTACAGCTCTTACGCTAGGGTGGCCATGAAGGTCACATCACTGCAGGAAAGAAAACACATCGCAAATACAAAAATGACAAAGGTGACGGTGGGGATTTCTTAAGGACATTTATAGGCTGTAGTGGTCAGTAAACTTTCAGCACATCATGGCAGAAGATTTTTTATGTAACTGTGAAAGCATAAGATTTAGACTATAGTCAGGATTAAAAGATAATAAGAGGTCTACTGTAAAGGCCTTATGTGCCTACTGGCATAACAAGGACTGATGATGAATATCAATATTCAGAACAGAATTCAACTATTTCCTGTCTCCAGTTGGACGTCTCATACAAGAGCAAAGTTGATTTGCAAGCGTTTTCTCAAAAGCCTTGTCTTTAGCTGTCCATTGGAGCACAATAAATATAGTTGAATGGAACACCAACGTAAAAAAACAAAAAAAAAACATGAGTAATAACTCCTTTTACACTCTGTAAGACCTTGTGCCTCAGCTTTATTTTTATTTTTGATGTAACTTTTATCTAATTAGAACAGAGACACCATCAAAAACCTGTCAACCCCAAACACAAAGGCCCTGTCCTGGCTGGGGACTGAGCTTTGAAGGTGACAAGGGTTATGCCACCAGACTGAAAGATTCCATTATAAAGACGTCCAACAACTTGATTGTAGAGCTGGGTACACACTTTATCACACTTACTGTGGCACTGTGGTGTGTGTCGGTCTCAAAAATGTTTCTTTTGGTCCTAAGTTATGGTGGCCGAACAGAAAGTGTCACCAACTGCCAGCATCTATCAGTGAACAACACATCACTGAAGGGTCCAAAACAATGTTTCCCATAACAAGCTACAAGGGAGTAGTCTTGTATTTAGTTTTATCTTTGATTTTACAAAAATGTCATCTTTCACACAATGGTTGACAGTAAAAATCTGATTAATAGCAATAGTAGCTGATAAAAGCACTCTCCGTGGGAACTGGGAGTAGTCTAGTGTGTGGTTTGTGGCTTATTAAAGGTCATAAAGACATGGTACTCTAGACACATAATCAGATTTGTACTGACAAAGCAGCGTTCAGGCATTGATATTGCAAACAAGCCTGCACTAGTACACCCTCGACTTGCTTATACAAGTATATGACAAACCAAACTGGAAACCGAAGGATAAAAAAAACACTAATAATTACTAAAGTAATTATGAGAAAACCAGCGAAGAAGAAAGACTGCAAAAAGCAGAGCAGCTGAGAATATCTGAACACTGGGAGTCGTCTTGAAAGTCGCACTAAAGTGAGCCTGATCAAGTGAGGATTAGATATAGATCATTTTTCCCATGCTCTAAGCTTGAACTTTGTAAATGTTAAATGCAAATGTTGCTAGCGTCAATGCCATTAATCAACAGTAGTGGCGTACCTGAAGGATACCAACAAACTTTACCCACCTTCTCCTTATTCCAGAACGAGGCCTCAGATCAGATGAATATATACAACCTCATTACTGAGCTGTAATTTACATCACGGACTCTCCCTGGAGTCTGAGAGGATCCGGAGAGAAAGCACAGCCTCAGTTGATACGAAAAGGAAGGAGCATAAGAGATTTTAAAAAACGAAGGACAAAAAAAATGGAAAATAGATAAGCTTACCTCACCTTAACTAGCATTTTACATTCAACTACGCACAGTGTTAACATGACTTTTAACAGCTTAGCTTCGCCTAAAAAAACATGTTTGATGTCAATTTCTTATAAAAAGATGCATTTCTTGTATGTATGTGTAAACACTTGGACCAAGGTCTTTTCCATGCACGGCTAGTTTCTGCTGAAAAATAAAAAGCATCACCATGGGAGTGTTGGATTGTGTAGCAGTGACCTTAAATCACATTCTGCCTCTGCTACTCACTGCAGTGATAGAATAAGTATATATTTATGTGTAAACATGTCAAAACACATCAAATATCCTTGGGAGAAGGTTCACCCCGTGCAGTCAAAGTTTCGACCATGGCTGCTTTTGCAACAACAAAAGGGAAAGCAGGGAAGGCAAGTGTAACTCGACAAATACATGACACAAACACTGGCATATACTGTAGCTTAATTAAAACATATGCCATTGCCCCACTTTGTCTGTTGATAACTTTCTGTTTTGACTTTGTAAGAGACATAAAACTCTTTTGGGATGGTCATCCACATATAGATATTGGCACCGGTCTGTGTTGGAGGTTTTTAGTACTTGTTTGTCCTCCTCAGATTCTGCCATAAAAATACTTTACTGCTCTATGAGTTTCTGTTCCCTAATTGTTTCTCTCTCTGTATACATAACTGTTAGATATTTCACAAGAGGTTTAAAAACAGGCCCCTTTGACACATGTCACTGATAAAATAACTGAAAAATCAACATAGCAACAAATATATAGGTACTTGGATCTCCTTAGATGCACAAGTGACGCACAACTGTTGAAATTAATGCATTTCTATGTAATTTTGATTAACAATAATGCTAGAATTTTATTTCGTATTTTATTTGGGTTGATTTCAGATCATTTATGTGTGGATATTTTTAAATTTTTCACTTTTTAACATTGAAATATACACCAAAAATACACAGAATCACGTATTATTCATAAAACTGACACAAACATGGCAGTTTATTTAGTCCTTTTTCATATGTTTGGCCTGTGTGAGATGATATTGCATACACAAGTTTACACATATGTCGTGGATGTATCTTCAAACATACAATTCTATTTTGTGTGTATGGTTTTTAATGCACCAGGTGGTTCTTGATACAGTGTGTACAAGTAAAACACACACATATATTTTAAGTTAATACTTCCACGATAATACAGTTGTCTCATCCTGTCATTTACATTTACAGTTAGTTTAAAGTTGTTTGTTACGGAGTTGTTGCTATGGTTATAACTTGGCAAGGTAGTATCCATAGCACCAATGAAAAAACAAAACTCCAGTATGTGTCACTATGCGTGTTTTTTTTGCAGAGCTCTGTCAGAATAGACTATTCAGTCAATTTCTTGCAGGATGAAAATTTATCATTACTGATGTTAGCGTAGTAATAATTTAATTTTTTTGCTTCAAAGTTTAACACAAAGGGACAATAGACGTGTTTTTAAATGTACCTGTACTGCCTCACACTGCCTTCACTATAATCATCTGAACTTCCTGTGTACTTAAGTGTACTTTTTTAGCTTCAATATATGCAGCCAAAATGTAGCTGATCTTTTGAAATCCACGCACGAAAAATGTTTTCTTCTCTGTATCATATACTAAGTGTGGTGTTTTTCATGGAGCTTTTCTCATTACTTTCTTCCCCTCATTCCTTTTCTGTCTGTGCAGCCTTTTATCCTTTTCGTCTTCACCTGTGCACCACCACAATTTCTCTTTAACCTTCACCTGTTTGAAAAGAGCAGAAGGAAGGGAATAAGGTCGGGGTGAGTTGATTTATTTGCTCATTTATCTTATTTTAACTCATATCACAAGGCTTAAATCTTTCTGGATTTTTTTATTCTTCCCTTTTTATCTTTTGTCCCTTTATCTTGGCTTGGATTTAGTTTGGGGTCAGCTAAAGGGCAGAGGCACACCTGAGCCTTAGATGCTTATTTGTTATATTGCTCCCAATAAACAACTGTTGCTGTCAGATTGACCAAAGGATTGACCTTACCTAACCTTTGCCCAATAGCAGCCTATACGTCTTAGTGAGACTCAATTACTACTGTGTGCTAAAGAGGTTCTCAGGAATAATTAAAGGGCTTTCATTTAGGGTGTATTGTACTAAGGATTGACATTAGGGGTTGTAAATCTAAATGATATGTAATTAGGTGCTTGTTTGACAAATTTACTCACACCTCATGGTGAGACTTTGTCTGTGGTGGCTCTATTTGTGAGTACAGAAACCGTTTTGTGACAGCTTGTTTAACTGGAATCGCCATGACAGTTTTCTCTTACAAAAAAAAAATCATTACCAAAGAATAGATTAAATTATAATTATTTATTTATTTTCTTCTAATTATTATTTTTATTTTTTATTTTTTGCAGCTATCCATTCATTTCCACACCAAGTTTTAACCATGTTTTTAACTCAACATGGCATAAGATAGTTAGCACCTTACTAAGGGTCTTCTACTTACATACAGAGTGGAGTCTTGCTGCTTGGAATATACTAAAGCAGTGATCATCAACTGGGGGCCTGAGGGCCAAATCAGGCCCCCACAGCTTTCCATCTGGCCCGCAGCACATAGTCCAAATCAAAAAGCATGAGGGAAAAATGAAACATAAATATAGCTATTCATTAAAGACTGAAATTGAGCTCATTTAGCTGTAATGATAACCTTTTATCTCTGTACAGAAATTTACATCTGCTAATGAGCGAGCAGATCTGACAGCTTTGCCTACTTTGCTGTAGGGCACTGAGTTGTCATACCCCACAATTGTGCAAAACTAAGACAAATCATCTTATTTAACTAAAGTGTCATTTATGACTTATTTTGTCTATATTTAAGAATGAGGACAAATTGGTGGTTCTGTTTGTTATTTCTTAACAATTTGTAATTTTTTTATTTGTCCACAACAAATCATCTACAAACTTTAAACACGTTTTTTTCACAAGCTGTCATTTATGTTTCTTGTTTTTTTTTTTTGCAACTTCAAGTTTTCAGTCAAAAAAGAAAAAAAACAAGAAAACATATTTAACTGTAAAGAAATAATAAAATATAAAATAATAAGAAATGGGAAAGGTTTTTATTTGTTTCTTTAACTTTTTATTTTATTTTGAAAGTCTGGCCCCCCACAGCATATAGCCCTCAAGCAAATTTAGTTGATCGGCTTTATATTATTGAGATGACATGCAGATCAAACATGGCTGCCATTTCTCATCGACACATACTTACTTACTTTTACACACGCACTCTTGAGTTTTACCTCGAGTTTTTTTCCTCTTGTTCTGGCAAAGGACTTATAAGTGGCTGTGTCTGCTACAAGTGGCCTCTCAACCTTTTGAATTAGATCATTTTTAAAACTGTGATCTCTGAACAAAACTTTATTGGAACACACTAAAAGTTGCCATTGGTAAAATTAGTAACACAGCAAAGGGGTACTATACACAGCCAGGTCTTTATTATGAGCTATGAATGTAGATTTATTCTCTTCTCTCTCATGCTTCTGCTGCGACAAGGACAGTGACCTAATCAAGTTATAACCTTAACTCATTTTACCTGCACATAAACCTAAATGTCACAGATTTACACTTCAACGTGTAGCCTCTTAGTCTTTTAGTATAAAATAAGTCACATTTAACATGCATCTCTCTGATATAATGCTGTAAACCACACATGTCAAACTCAAGGCCCGGGGGCCAAATGTGGCCCTTTGCCATGTTTTATGTGGCCCTTCAATGCTTTTAGAAGGTGATATATTAAGCACTAGGTTTTAACTGGATTTGAACAGGTTTTATTTGGATTTGAACATGTTTTAGATGGAGTTGATTCAGATCTGCTAAAACCTGTTCAAATCCGAATAAAATCTGATCAAATCCAACTAAAACCTGTTTAAGTGCAACTATATCTTGTTTAAATCCAAATGAAATCCATTCAAATCCAACTAAAACCTGTTCAGATCCAACTAAAACCAGTTTCCATGAAAGCAAAAAAAAAAAAAAAAAAGTTAAAATTAACCTTTTAAAACTCAAATTAAGATGAAACTTTACATTCCAAATTTAATCAAAGCGTTTCAAGTGCCACAGTCTTTGGCCCCTGAGAGGATTCTTATTTTCTATTGTGGCCCCTCACTAGTTTGAGTTTGACACCCCTGCTGTAAACTGTATCAATAATTGCATCATAGTATGTGTTTTCTCCACACTGCTACCGATAAATAAATGATAAATATAGCTTTCCTCTATCACTGCACAGCTCATATCCCTAAACAGCAGAGTGCATGGCCGCCCACTGAACAAAGCCTATAGATGGCAGCCGAGGTGGACAGAGGCCACCCGTGCTGAACAAGGATGCGCCGGCCGTTCAAGGTCACCCCTGACGCACACGCTCCAAGACAAATGCTTACACAAATCGCAGTGACATTCAGGTATACTGCACACACGTATATATACACTAACTGTACGTATGCACACTCAAGCAAGGGTTAAACACCCAGCTCATAAATCAGGAAGGCCGCGGTGTTGGCATTTAAAAGACCCCAATGCACATACTGTGAATATATTCAGGCTTTATGGGAACCACTGTTTCAGAGTTAGAGCAGGGTTATGACAGGCAAATGAATACAGGATCTACACAAATGATTATCCAGTCAAGGTTCTCACGTCTTTATTGTTGGAGTTAAATAATATATAGTTCAAACACAAAAGTAGATTTGCTCTTCTGACGACCGTCATTATTTTATTTTTTTTACTTAAATATGTTTTATTAAGAGTGTTCTAGGTCGTGCAGTCGTCATTGTTCCAGTTTAGCCTCATGATAATGAAAAGAATATTGGTGGTTTCAATTCGACACTATTTTCAAAATTAAATATATTACTGTTAACAATATCTACAATAATATCTTCCGGGAAAACAGCTTCCAAAATGCGATGCGTGATAATGTAGCTTATAAATAATAGATTCAATAGAATGAATCACTCATTGCGTCCACCAAAGCAATGACGTCTACAAAAAACCTTGGCGTAGAATCATTTTACAGCCATCTCTATGTTTGCGTGGTCCTAATGTCTAAGTTAAAGAGAGAATGAGGGTCAATTGAAACCCCTCTGAATTTAAACAATCATTTACTATCTTTACACCTTTATACCGTCTGTGAAAGAGAACACAGAAAGACAAAGTGACTGTGTGAGCTTGCGTTTCCCTGTCGGCTGCAGTTAAACAATGACAGCACCGGGGCGACGGGGTTAGGCCTGTCATCAGTAAATTACTCTCTTCCTACTTCCTGGGGTTCAGTCTTTTTCCACCTCTTTTCTCTCCCTAGCTTGTGTCTTGAGTGTGTGTATGTGTGTGCATGTCTATAGCGACTACACAGTAATAGTCCTCAAGGTTAATTGACCGCAAGCCGAGCACTTGTTCCTCCAAATAGACATTCGGGGTTAGGGTCTCCCTCCTCTCCCCTGACCTAACGCCAGATATCATTATCAGCGCTCTCAGCCTCTGTAACGCTGCTCCGCTCTGGCTTAAAGCAGAGACACACGCCACCTCGGAGAACCCACTTGCTCTCTTATTAACCCCGCACTATGTCTCTCAGTGGGAGAGTTATACATTCATTCATTGCCTCTGCACAATGCGTTTTCATCTTAAGACATAATGTGTTCAAAAGTCCTTCACATTCTTATCTGATGCAGAAGGCATTCTTAAGTATATTAATGCATGGTCTTTCCATTCTAGTATTACCTGCTTGCATCATTCATGATCATGTTGAGTCTATGTCTATGTCCAATGATTTCTTAGCTCTATGTGGTGCCTTTTTGTTTCACCTAGAGCTTATTTCTATTATGCTATTATTATCAAGGATTTTAATAGAAGAGAATGTAGAAGAGTTTTGGCCAATCACATACTTGCATGCGACGGGTTCTGTTCCAAATAAAGGTTGCTCCCATTGGCTGTTGGTGTACACTCCCTCAGTATTAAACCAATGGTGGCAAAAAATCCTAAAAGTTGCAATTCTAGTGCTGGGTATATGTGAAGACAGTTTTCAGTACAACCGGGGCTGTCAGAAAATAAAACTTAAGTCTTTGTATTGTCTCTAAATCAAACACCAATTATGTAATAATGTTAGTGACCATATGTCCTGATATAAATGGGATTAGGGGATTATTAAATAATTATGGAAAAAAAAAAAAAGATTTCTTGAGTATTTCAATGCAATCAGTTCTTTTTTTTATTGACTTTTGAAATTGATTTTAGCTGACATTTTTTTATATTTCGTAAGCTGCTGTCATTGGATTGCGGTCAAAATAAATATATTAAATATTTTAAGGGTTGAAAATATGGTTAAAAGAAGCTTAAAAAACAAATGTTTAGGACATTCACATTTCAAAAGTAAATTAAAGTTGTAACATGAGTAGCATATTAATGAGTATATTTGGAGCAAATGGAAGGCAATTCATTGTTAACAACTCTAAGTCACAAACTGTAATCAACTGTGCAGCATGCAGCACGCTAACATGACAGATGAGCTACATGAGATATTCCACAGTTAATCAGCTAATTAAACAAAATAACCCAAATTGCTGTGAGACATTTCAAATCCATGTGCATTTTAGCAATGAAGCAACGATGTGTTTCCTGACTTTTTTTTTTTTTTAAACTTCCGTTAGCTTCGGTGGCTAATCATGGCAAATGAGTGCTAGCAGGGAGGGAGGTTGGATTGGCATACGTTGGCATTAACTGGTGCATTAGCAAGTGTTGGGCAATTACTTTAATGATATAAATTGTGTGAGATTTCCCCCTGCACAGGAAGTGAATGAGCGAAATGTAACAATGATTATGATTAGGCAGCTAATTATACTATCAGCTCAATGAGGCACATACGCCCAGACTGGCAGGAATGCTTCGTGTGTTCACTGATTGCAGAGTTTTACTCTGTGTGTGTGACTATATTTATGTATAGTAGAACTCATAAAGAGTGTGTTTTAAAGGTTTTAAAGTCTTATCTCTGAATCATTTTACCAGGCCTTGGAGGCAGAGGAGTCCAGGATTTTGAACCAACTTCAGCCTTGTTTCCATTGGTGCAGTGCAGTGTGAATGAGTCTCTTTCCAGCTGTGTTCTTTTTTGTTAGAGCCTGTGTGTTTTAGTTTTGGTGTTTTGCTTTGAGGCTACGTAGCCTTTTGCCTGCAGGGAGGGGTGTGAACAGTGTGTGGGCTGGATGTGATGGATCCTTCATGTTGGAGGTTGAACTGCATCTGCACTGGGTGATGTAAAGATCCTCCAGAAAGAGAGGCTGCTGTTGGTTATTTTTTAAGAAGATTTAACTACTCAATGCTTTTCCTTCCTGTCAGCAGCAGAACAGTCCCCGTACCTCATGGTGATGGAGGATACACACCGATTAAAGTCTTTTAGGATATGAGAGCAGAGTCTAGGCTCCTTTAACCTTCTCAAAAAGTAGAAGGCATTAGTGGGCCTTGTTGATAATGCTGCATGTGTGTAGTTAAAGGTAGACACCATCTCTAGAGATGTTCTTTCAATGTGTGACCTTTCATCCTAAAGTCCAGTACCAGTTCTTTGGTTTGATCTTCTCCACATTGATGCAGAGGTTGTTTGCCCCGCACCAGTCAATGACATTTTCTACCTTCGACCTTTACACAGACTCCCTATTTGTGGTAGATTAGTCCCACCACAGCTTGTGTCTTCAAACTTAATAGTATGATAGCTTGGGTATTTGGAGACAATAGCCTCTCCAAGGGTTACCTGGACCAAACTGGGTTGGAAATGTGCATTTTGACTTTTTTCCTTCTTTTTCCATGTACCAAGCTCTTGTCTTCATTGTAACTCTGGTCTTGGACTTGACTTTGACACATTGGGATCCAGTATATGTTTCATGTAACAGGAAAACTCAAATGTGGAAAGGGGAATCTAGTGTGCATATGGTACAGAATGTTCTATAATCATTAATCCACTGTTGGCTCTTGGTCAGTATGGGCCTATATGAATTATAATGCCGCAGCACGGGGTAAGCACTCTTAGCTTCCAGCGAATAGAGGCTAGGCTTTGAATCTGTGTGCCAGCTGAGGCTTTTCTATGTAGGGTGTCCATGTCGCCCAAAGGTCTGAATGGGTTTACTTTGGGTGCTCTACTTTTCATCCAAAGTCTAAAACTTGCAGGGGTCACACAGAGACTCTTAGCTGTCTGATAAAGTGAAACCCTGCCTGTATGTGTTATTCATGTGACTCTCACTCTACTTTATTCCATTCACGTTGCCCAGTGTGTGCTCTGCATAGGATAAGAAGGTAAAGGGAATGTATAGGGGAATGTTAAGTGGACAGAACTGTAATGTGCTTAAGGATTTGGTGGTACATATGACAACATTTATTCACCTTTATACATATGGTCCTGCAAAATCAGGCGAGACAATAACATCATCATTACTGGAAGTGATGACTTTGCTTTCGGCAAGGTCACATTTTTCATCAACGGAGACTGTTGACGAGAGGCACACCTTTGATTGCAGGTTGTTTTTATGTAATGCAGCCAGGTGCAACAAATGTTAGTCTCCATGAATTCCAAGGTTTTTTTTTTTTACATGTCCTATAAATGCTATAGCAGTAGATCCTAAACATTGTGACTTATTGGCGGTGACATTTATCAAAGGCTGTTGGCATGACAACCTCTATGGCTCTGGAAAGACAGCCTGTCGATTCCAGAAGAGTGGATAAAAAAAAAAAAAAAAAAACTAGTGGAGACTAATAGAGACTTGTTGACAGCCTGGTGCAAACTGTCTCTAACACATTGAGCTGTGGCATCATCGTTGTTCTAGATAATCCGTCTGCTTTTTGAAACACCAAGAGCAAAGACAAAGATCAACACACTAGAGTGCCTTTGGCTGCTCCCCTCAGGGGTCGCCACAACAGAGTAATCCACATGAGTTGCTTGGCAATGTTATTACACCGGAAGCCCTTTATGACGCAGCACTGTCCATTTTACCCAGACTTGGGACTGGCACATGGATTGTAACTGGAGTTGAAGAACCGGGGTAATTCAGAAAACAATTTTAGACCTTGGGCAAGTTTAAGTGGCTTTACACATAATGATTAGAGATCAACGCAAAGGAACATCATTGTAGACAGAAAAAAGTAAATAAATATAATGCTCTACAAGAGATGCACTTAGACTCTGCATTTTAGAACCAAGCTTTTTGTATTGAAGCTAATATGTTTTCTATAATACAGAAAAACTAATGTTTCACCTTAAAAAGTGTCACATTAGTCAGTGAACTGCTCGAAAAGATACTTAGGTGTTTACTGCTTCGAAGAAAGTATCTCATAGCTAGAGTTTTATTCTTAATAACTCATTTTTTACCTTAAAAGAAAAGACAATTCATCATTTTTGGCAGGTTAGCAGTTACTTCTGTGTGTCAAGAACAATACTGGAGGGTCACATAGTCAATTACACCGTAGCACACTGGGTTTGCCTGGGAGAAATGCTGGCAAGGAAACACTTTTTTGAAATATAAAAGGACAGAATGTAAAACCATTCCCCTTTGTGTGGGTTCCGGGCCGCAGGCAATTGCCATTCTTTATTTTATTTTTTTTCATAATGGCTTTAACCTTGTTGTGAAGTGAGCTACAAATGGTGTGCGATTGCCTTGTTGCTCTGCACGCTTCTATGTTTGGCTCTTGGTGCCTACAGGCCTCAGCAGGCCACTGCTTTAGGCCTGCTGCTTCACCCTAAGTGACATTCAACAGCCGAGCCACACTGCAACAAACAAAAGCAAACACACCCACAGACAGATTGAGAACTACAAACAGTTCGACAGTAAGCACATACACTGGGATAAAGGGAACTGGCAATCGCACAAATCCCAGAGACTGTATCCTCCCTTCGCTGAATGATTTGTCTGTGCCCATTTGTTCCTCTTCCATCTTTGCCGTGTTCCCACTGAAAAAGAGATGAGAGAAGGAGAACAGGACGGAACATGGAGAGCATCCACAGAAGGATGAGGGAAGAAGAAGGACAAAGGAAATGAGTTGGGGGAGGAAAGGTGGGTGATGGAAAGTCTAAAGGAGGAGGGTGGGTGCAGAGGACAAGGCTGAAGGACATAAGGCATGGGTAAAGTTAAGAGTCATTTAGTATGCTGCTCACAAAGACGTGAGCATGTGTGTGCATGTATGTGAGACAGAGGAAGACGGACGTGGCCTTTCTACACACACTGGCTTCTATTAGAAGAACTTGTGTGTGGAGATTCTTCACAGTATCCTTGTATAAGTCATATGTTTTATATGTTCCACGCTACTTCATCATCATCTCACACGTGTCAAACTCAAGGTCCAGGGGCCAAATGCGGTCCTTTGCAATGTTTTATGTGGCCTTCCAATCCATTTAGTAGGTGATATTTTTGGCACTAGGTTTTAATTGTGTTTGAACATGTTTTAGTTGGATTTGTTTTTGGAAATCTTTAATCAGTTTTTGCTACAAAGATATATATAATCTGCACCAATCCAAATAAAACATGTTAAAATACATCTAAAATCTGTTCAGTTCCACCAAAAACCTGCTCAAATCCAACTAAAACCTGTTCAAATCCAACTAAAACCAGTTCAAACACATATAACACCAGTTCAAATCCAAATAAAATCTGTTACAATCCATCTAAAACCAGGTCAAATCCATCAAAACCTGTTAAATCCATCTAAACCCACTTCAAATCCACCAAAATCTGTTCAAAACCTGTTAAAATCCACCTAAAACCAGTTCAAATCCATCAAAATATGTTCAAAACCATGAAAAACCCGTTCAAATTCAACTAAAACCTGTTCAAATCCTCCTAAACCTGCTCAAATCTGTCAGAAATCTATTAAAATTCAACTTAAACCTGTTCAAATCCAACTAAAATCAGTTCCTATAAACGGAGGAAAGTAATAGTTTAGGATAACTTTTGTAAAACTCAAACAAAGATGAACCCTCACATTAAAAATTGCCACCGTCTTCAGCCCCTGAAAGGATTCTTATAAACTATCGTGACCCCTCACCACTTTGAGTTTGAAACTACCATAGATACCAGTATTTAGATACATTATTAGCCAACAATAAAAAATAATAAAATATAGGTAAACTACTTTCTTCCTTACAGAAAAAAAAACTAAACATTGCAGTGTCAGCTCATACACTTAATGGATTTTTATGTCCTATCCACTGCTCCAGCTAACCTCATGTTGAACAGCCAAAAACCTGACTAGATAAGTGTTGTTGTGAGCAGTGTGTTGAGGTATTGGCATGCTCTTACTTACCTCTAAGGAGATTAAGAGGACAGGGTTTCCAACTCTGTTGCACGCAGGGCTTCAGGGACAAAACAAGCGTGTAAAGAGCGCCGCTATGTACCCGCCAAGCCTGGGTTAGAAAACCACACTGTAAACATCGAAGGGACTGGAGGGTGTTAAGGCTGGGAATGCTGCTAAAGGGTAATTGACCTGTCTGTCTCTTACACAACAACTGTCTCCTATTAATACAGCCATGTGCAAGCTACAACCGCATGATGTTTATTAATAGATAGATTGATATTGCAGTAAAGAATTCAATCTCTAGTATCTTCACCCTGTTATACACACATGAGCCTTTCTCACACATAGAGTAACTGTCAACAAGTGACCTAGTGACTTCACAAAAAAATAAATAAATAAAAAAAATCGTCTCATTTTGACCCCGACTTCTTCCTCTCTTCATTCAGTAATAGACAGGCGAGGCGCAGGATAATTGCTCATTTCTAAATGTGCCAGATTAGCTGACCCCATAAAACAATAGTGCCACGGAGCGACTAGAAAAGAATTAGACTTTCCAAATGAGTTTTTATTTTGGGCTGTATTCATTAGTAACGAAGTCAGTGATGTGCTTGTGCTCACTGTGCCAGGGCCGTGACACCGGGTCACGCTGAGGACAAGGCTTACTAAATGTCAAAGTGCACAAACCAGTGAGGGCATAACAGATGTCTTAAAGTCACGGGTGAGTTCGAGGACAGACGAGTCAACGCTGTATAAGTGATAGAAATTCCATCAGACGGTATGAGATATAAATGTACAGGAATGATAATAAGACTGATTAGTACCAATACCGACTATACCAAGAGTCAAATATGGTGGTGGTAGTGTGATGGTCTGGGGCTGCTTTGCTGCTTCAGGAGCTGGTTGACTTGCTGTGATTGATGGAACCATGAATTCTGCGCTCTACCAAAAAATCCTGAAGGAGAATGTCTGGCAATCAGTTCATGACCTCGAGCTGAAGGGCACTTGGCTTCTGCAGCAGGACAATGATCCAAAACACCAGCAAGTCCACCTCTGAATGGCTTTTAAAAAAAAAACTGAAAATGACAGTTTTGAAGTGGCCTCGACAAAGTCTGGACTTGAAACTGATAGAGATGCTGTGGCAAAAGTGGTTCCAAAAAAAAAAAAAAAGAAAAAAGAAATCTAGAAGGGGTGGATGCTTTTTCACAGCACTGTATTTAAAAGAATAAAATACTGTTTTAGAAGTTTAACTAAAAGACAGCCCGGAAAGAGGATAAGGCTTATTTACTATTTAAAGACCTGGAGGCAGTGAACATTCAATACAGGAGCACTGACAATCAAAGGCTATTCTTCCACTGTTTAGGCTCAATATAATGATACAAGTCTAGACATACTGCAACTATTGGTAACCGCAAAAGATAAATGCCATTTAAGTATTTCAAAGAAGGTTATTGTAGATAGGACAGAACTAAAAAGAAAAATAAATAAATGAATAAGGGTGGGGTGTCAGATGGGTAGCAGGAAAGGAAAGCTGAGATTGAGGATGAAAAATAATTAGTTTAGTGAGACTGCTCTTGTTAGGCCTTGTGCTAGAACAGTGGTGTCAAACTCAAAGTGAAGGGGAAATAGAAAATAAGAATCCTTTCAGGGGACAAAGATTGTGACACTTGGAACGTGAATGTGAGGTTTTCATCTTCATAAAAAAATTATCTTTAATGTTTTGTTTTTTTTTCCTTTTATGGAAACTGGTTTTAGTGGGATCTGATTTGTAGTTACAGCTGGATCTTAAAAGGTTTAAGCTGGATTTGACCAGGTTATATTTGGATTTTACACAGGGTTTAAATGTATTTGAATAGATTTTATATATCTTTGTAGCAAAAACTTGCTTCAGATTTCATGCACAAATGAAATAAATCTGATTCAAATCCAAGTAAAACCTGTTCAAACTCATCTAAAACCTGTTCAAATCCAGTTAAAGCCTCCTTAATGCATTGGAAGGCCACATAAAACATTGCAAAGGGCCGCATTTGGTCCCCAGGCCTTAAGTTTGACACGTGTGTGCTAGAATATACAGGTAAATCATACATTAGAATATGTCCTAACGTCCCATGACACTTTCTCATTGCCCTTCCCCGTGAGTGCATCGTAGGTAGCAGTCAGCAGTCAGCATGTCATCCACCTGAGAAGTGTCTTGGCCCCTTACAAGAGTCCTCCAGTGAAGTCTGCACCCCACATATGGTCGATGGCAATGCCGGAACTCACTCCCAGAGCTTGTTAAGTTTTGGGCGGCGGACACTGGCTCCAAGTGTGTAGCATATGTCCAAAGAGGCATTTCTTTGTGATGAGTTATAAGCTCAATGTGAGGTTTCATCACTTGGGGAGAGGCGAGAAGTTCTGCTTTACCGAGAAAGGGAGATGGTGTTTACAGAAATTCTCAGAAACACAAACAAAGCGTGATAGAATTTTTAAAAACATACTCTAGAAACCTAACACCTGTATCCTCAAACAAGTGTGGACATGTTCAAACGGAAAGTTCTTTTTTTGAAAAGCAAGACAGACAAGTGCTTATTATGAGATGTATCAAACTGTTATTACAGGTTATTTTATGTTTGGTGTGTTATTGATTTGAAACATGTCAAGGAACTCAATGCGATCCCAAGAAAATTGCTTTGTTATGCATTTACAGTATTGGTAATCATGCACTATGTTTATACTAATGTTATCATCCTTCTAGACAATAACTTTATTGATATCATATAGAAGGATGACGTATTTATTATTTATGTGTGCAAACAATGAACTTGCACTTGGTAGTATTGATTTATACTGCAGTTTTGATAAGGAGCAGATAAATACATAATCTCCCTGTCCCAAAGGAGCGCTCAGCTGTAACCACATGCACATTGTTGTAAATACAAAGGGGGGCCTTATCAATGGAAATAGTGTACAAAGTCTATGATGAATCATTGTGTGGCTCAGCAGCAGAGTTAGCGGTAGAAAAAAAGAGAGAGGAGAGGTAAGGAGATTTAGAGGAATATAGCGGAGGAGCTCGAGGGTGGATCGGCAACTGGAATGATGCTGAGAAAAGGCCGGACTCACAAAGCAACTTGAGTGGCTGTTCATGTGGGGCCACGGGGCTCGGAAGTGTGAGTGTGTGCTCTTAGTAGTTACAGGTTAGCGGGTAATTCTCAGTGGTTCAATTATACCGGCTTGTTCAACCTGTGGGGGTCGGGGGAGGCTACCCTTACTGCCACATGCAGATATAGGCATCTGGTCTTAAAGTGATAGTCTCTGTTTTGTCAGTTGGGCTCAGCAATTTGGAATGATCACATTTCTAGCCACAAGTAAATGCTGAAAAACACATTATCTCTATAAACTGAAAATCATAATGTAAATGTTTAATGTTTCTCTTCTCATCTGCAACTCTAAATTACCCTGGAAAATGGATAGCATGTAAATGATAAGTCTGTAATTGTCCCCTTCACACACTCTGATGCTACATTAGGCAACAACTCCTAGAATCTGTAAGGATAAGGTCTTTAATGACTTTTATGACATAATAGCATTGTCTAAAATTGTTTTAGGACAATACCTTAAGAATCAAAAGTGGTCCGGACATATTTGTGCCACTAGATGGAGTAGTGAGTTACTGTGATTTTCCAAAAGACCAACAGAGAAGATCCCATAATACAGATTTGTTTAAATCAACCTGCCTCTTTGTTTAAGCTCTCAGTGGTGGGTGCTTTTTCTACTGATGTTTTTGGGCTTTTTGGCACTTTCCTCTGTTCACCTATACCCTTCCTGCATTAGATGTTTCCAATAATGCATAACTGCCAAGAAAAAATGCCTATCTTGGAAAAAAAGATATTAAAATTCAAATGAACTAACACTCTGGAAACTATAAAATCTGCGTCCAACAGCACCGGGAGAGAAATCTGATAACAACTTGACTTTGACTTTGAACTGAATTACAGAGGAACTTGAGTCTGATTGCACAGTAACGGTCACTACATCTGGATCCAGGCTTCGTACAGGTGCTTGAACATGCTTGAACTTTAATATAGTGTTTTTAAGGTTGTAAAAGTCCTTGAATTTTGGATAAAGTGCTTGAAAGTGCGTCAAAAAATTCTGATTGTGTTGCTTTAATAATAATTCACAATCTTACTCAAAAAAAAAAAAAAAAAAACCAAACTGTTCCAGTCTGCTCGTGTGGCTATAGAGTAATCTGCCAGTGTTTTTGGATGTGTGCCTCTGATGGAGCAGATTGGGAATAAAAACATGCCGGGAGGTTGCTGTTTCAATGATCGCTGGCTTGAAGATGAAAAGTACAAATTATGGCTGAAATGTGGAAACATTTACATGTGGAGAATAAAGAGGCATACGTCACTGTGTTTATGATTGCTCAAAGATTTGGTCCTGCACACAAACAAAATCTGACTGTAAGCTCATTTTTCATAAAAGCCTTCCATAAAAAGAGACCAAACTTAAAGGAATACTTCATCCAATAAATTAACATCACACTGGTATCATTTTTGGTGAACTATCCCTTGTCTGTGTTCCAACTTATTCAACAATTAAAAGTCTTTTTTTATACCACATTGAATTTAAATGAGAAAAACTACATATTGTGTATGTATGGCAGTTTTAATGTGGAGAAAAACATGAAAACACAACTTGAAAGAAAAGTTGTAAGAATGCTGTGGATCACACCTAAAATTAGAAAGATGTGAGTGTTATTTACCTGTGTTTTATTAATATTCTTATTTTCATATCCTATTTTGTATACAAGTTCTATTTTGATTTGGATTGTCTTACCCATGTAAAATAAAATCAATAAAAAGAGAATAAATTTAAAAAAAAAAATAAAAAAAAACCCCTTTACGAAAGGTGGTTCCCCCCCCCCCCCCCCCCCCCCAGCAGACAAAATCCATGTTTCTTTTTAAAAACACAAATTTTGTTTCTAGCTTTTTATAAACATCACCTGACCTTTCTGACCGTAGGTGCTCCCAGGCTGCAGAAACGAAGAGCGTGAGGTGTGAGATTGTAATCTGAAATGTCACCAAAAACACCTCACACCTTTAATATGACTAACATGTCTCCTCACTTGTGCTTTTGACTAAACTGTGATAAAATAAAATGTGGCAGAAACCCCACGGATGCATTATTTGTCGCGTTCTAACTGCTGAAAGCCTGTGTTAACTTCTTCCCAGCATGAATCACCATGCGACACTCAGCCCTCATTCTTTCTGGCTGCTAAGTGCCAGATTATGAGTCGTGAGCCTTTCCTTTGATACTGTGAGTATTTGCGCTCATTGTCAAGAAGACCGTCCACTCGCCCACTATGAAACTATTGTCCTCAGTGCTAACCACCGAGGGTTTCGAGGGCACACAAACTTCCCCTTCTCATTGTGATTCTTGGAGGAAATGCAGACAATACTAATTAATTTGAATGCCAGCAATCAAGCCTTTGCTTTATCTCTCAGACGGACTCTGTCACCTTCAGCCCAATGTGTCTGGCAATGCATTATTCTCTTTACTATATCAGAAGGATCACTCTTTCAAAGGCTTGTATTGATTTTGGCAGAGTTCGTTTTGGTGGAGAAAAAAAAAAAAAGAAGAAGAAAAAAAAAAGAGAGGATATAGCAAGGTTACTGTATTGATAATTTATTTGCAAGAGAAGTGAGAAGTTCAACACAATTATGGCAGCATCAATTAAACTGTAAGTGATGAAATGACTTTGGGTGACTTTTTGTTAATTGCATTTGTTCCGTGTTGAATTGGGTCGTTGAATTTTATTTGTAATGATGTTCAGGGATATATTTTTGAAGAAGGAAGTTATTGGGATGTGGAATGGTGCACTTAAATAGGGCAGTAAGTACAGGAAAAGGCATGTCCTCATTTGCAACGAAGAAAAGATGCACATTAATACAATTTGTTACGTGCGCTTGAAAGTGAAAGTGCATTATACACAGTAGGCGTCTGGCACAGCACTTCTATTGTTCAAAAGTGCTGGCTCCACAACACGGGCTTCCTATTCCAGATTCCACATTTCCATGCCTTTGCCAGTACAAATATACACACTTCATTACAGGCACGGCATGTGTTTGGTCCGTGATGATCTTTCCCAAACTCATCCGTCCTTCCTCGATCAGATTTATTTATATCTGTCTAGGAATTGTTATGTGTTTCAATAAAATGTGCTTCTTTGATACTGAAACGTGAAAGGCCCTGTTGTGAAGTTTACAAGAAAACATACATCACCCCGGGTTGAGAGATAAACCTGAAGTGACTTTTACAGTTTCCTAGATTTCCACAACTTCTGTAACTGTCAGTGTTTTAATAGAGTCATATTTTAAAATGTGACTCCAGTGGCTCCTTTTATTATTACTATAATATTTTATTATTCTCTTAGGTCAGCGTTTTACCTCTCCATTATCTAGTAACCTCTTTTACAAACCAAGTCTTCAATTCTGTTAAATAACTTTATCCATTAAAGATGGTTCTTGAAGGGGATTTTAGTTTTGGAATGTGAAACTTTCAAAAAGAGCTCGTGATGAATCAGCAGGACCAGATCTTTTCAACATTTCTTCAGGCAAAATATGGCAGACTTATTGTCAAATTGTGACATTTTTAGAAAGAATACATGGTAAACAGCAACACTGGGCTCCTAGACACAACACGGAGGTAACGGTAAAGTTTGACAGACAAAAAATGAACAAGCACTGAAACAAAAAGTCTGAAAAAATGTTTTAAGGTGTATCTGCTAATTACAATTTTGTTTTAGAATTGTAACCTGCATGTAAAATGGAAGTTTTACATCCCAGACCAGCCCATTTGTCATGAAAGGTGACAAATGGCATGATATATTTATTAAAGTCAATTATATACTTTAGAAGATGACATTTTAATCTGTGGTGTAAGCAAGTGCATGAATCACTTTTAAGTAATTAAAGAATAGGACAAAGCAAAAGCTGTGGTTGCTACGTTAGAAAGTCAGAAGTTCATCCAGATGCACTTTCTCCAGTTTGTGGTCCTTATTAAATAGAAGTGGAATATGCAGAGTGCAGTTTGTCATTGCAACAGAAAGAATATGCCCTTACTAGTGTGTATTTGTGATGCATAAATGGAATAACATGTCTTGATTTTTTTGTAATGCAAGGTGCAGTTATTAAAAAGTTCTTCATGTCGCGCTTCCTCATCACAGGAAGTCCACTACGTTGTTATTGTTGAGGAAATAACTCACTATTTTACAATTCAAGTTTTGTTTAATGCAAAGAAAAGACAAAAGTGAAGAGTTGTAAGGCACCAACTCTATATGAAATCAGAACCAGCTCTTGCAATAGACACTATAAAAAAAAAAAACAAAAAAAAACAAAGTATATTTTCTGTCCTATCTTCTTAGAATATCACTGTTTTACATTCATTATGAGTTTTCTTTTAGTGAGAACTCTCTTTACTCAATTATCAGACGTCAGTGTTTAGAGCCACCTATTGGTCCCCAGACTGTTGGAACCACTGCAAAATACTCTAGTACCGTCCAGATATTTGGGAACACCCCGTTGGACAATGGAAATGACTCAAAAAGCATGCAACCCAAGTGAAAACATGCCACCATTTACTTTAAGCTGTATGTAGACCATTGATGTTGCACCTAATTAACTCTAGTATCGCAATGTACCAGCATCATACATCTACAGTTCATCCTTGAGGCTGATTGATGCCGTAACAAGGAATACAATCCGGCGCTAATTAGCGAGAACAGTACGTACACTCGGTAGTGGTTGTGAAAATGTTCTTCACACCCTCGGCCGCTATTTCTACACCAACCCATTTTCAGTCCTTACCCACCTGTCTCATCTCATCCTTAACCTTTTGCTTCTCTTACACTCCTTGTATCCCTTTCATTTCCCATCATCCCCTCGTTCGAGCCTTTCCGCCCTCCGTCCCTTATTTGTCTCCATATAGCTGACCTTTTAGCTTCCACTGCTGGGTCCCGGCGTCTAATGAATGGAGTCCTGCTGAGTGACCGCCAGTGTTAACCAAGTCTGCCACAGCGCTGGAATGTAAGGGCCATATTTGAACACACATATTGACAAGACGCTGGAAAATGTCGTTTTAGAAACTTTGATGATTATACTTTCCTGGTTTTTGTATTATACGAGTTCTTTCTGACATGCTAATTGAGGTGAGAAAAAATGTGAGTTATTCAGTTAAATTTACCAGCCATTTTCTGAACGGCTCAGCTTTTCATCTGTTCAACACTTCAACACTCAACAAATGAATGCATTAAGGCTGAAAACATGGTCAAGACAACAAGCAAAAGTTGATTTAGTTGATTGAATATGAGGTCTTTTGGGACCAACAACAATGGCACATTCAAAGTCTCAAACTCTGTCCTATTTTCTATATTCCAATTTTGTTGTGGCTGTGTTAAATGTAGCCTTAGTTACTTGTTTTTAGCTGATGGGAGTGGCACATATTGTGGCACTTTTCGAAAATGCTCAGATCCAATCAATCTGGGAACAACCACTAACACAATCTCACTTTACTTCCTCATCCTGATGCTCATTTTGAACTTTTGGTGGCTGGTGGTTTATTATTTGCATTTAAAAGATAATGTGAACTTGAATGGGTCTACTGTACCTTATGGCTAGAGAGTTTATTGTAAGATAAATGAGGTGGGATGTAAAGTAATATTGGTGGTTTCCATTTATCAGTTCTGCCATTTTGTCTGAATACTTTTAGTCAACAGCTGCACCTGTAACATCTAGTTGTGTAGGATTGCAATGGTTTTAATCTTTTCATGTTTCACTGCTTGATCTATTCCCTTGATTGTGTATCCTAATGACTCTGTTGCATTTTTGTACCCTGCACATAGTATGTATTACTGCTCATTTTGGACGGGGCATCCTTGAAAAAGACATTGTTGATCTCAATCTCTGGATTTTCACGGATTAATAAAGGTAAAATAAAATAAAAAACTGTCTAATTTCTCAAACGACTAGCAAACCAGCCATAACACCTTCCGTGTGGCTTGATCAATTTAGGCAGAAGATACAGGATAATTAAAACAAGAACAAACAGATTAAAAACTGTTTTACCCAAAAGCCATTGTCACCTTAAAAGCTGCTAAAATTTGAGTCTTTTAAGTGCAATATTTTGAACTTATTTGGTTCAATTTTTGGAAGCCTTGCTATAGCTAAACGTGATAGATGTATAAGTGTTTTTAACTTACGGCCTTTCATCTTTTTACCTTTTTAAACCCGTACTGTACCAGTGGATTGCACCCAGTTTTGTCGTACAATCACAATAAAGTTATTCTATTCTAAAAGAGGAATTCATCAGTTTTAAAACCTTAAACAAAACCCTAGATGTTTAGGGATCCGTCCTCATGACATGAAGGCAGATAGCTAAATGAAAAACAGGACCATGATCTCACTGTAGACAGCTGTAAATGTAGATTTCCACAGATATCTACCTTAAAATACACTGAATCAACCTTGTGATATGGGACTTTGTGTTGACCACTAAGTTAACTCACTATCCCCATGATCCAGCTTCATAATAAAGAACCCAGGGGTCCGCTGTTAGCGTTAAAACATACTTTGACACAGAAGTTTTGAGTATGACGAAATGTGAGACCTCTCCCTCAACAAAACCGCATCAACAAAGCTATTATGAGTAATATGTCCAGCCCAGGATGCTAATGATGAGCCTTTTCTACTTTGCATCATTACAGTGAGGTAAGAACCGTCCAATGACACAATGACCTCGAGTGTGATGTCCTTCAGGCGAGACGTGGCTAACATCGCTAACCAGAGACGCTAGGAACTGTTCCAACTGATGCAGCAGATTTTTAAATGAAATATAACATGAATTTATTGCACATATACATTATATTGATGGAAATGTAGTGAGCTTTTATTTTGTCACACAACTGTTTAATTCCCAAGCAACTATTCATTTTTCCGATGATGATTTGAGATGGGAATGGTTTAGAACTGCATAGATTAAAGCCGGAACAGAAAGATCGTCATTTAAATGTGAGTTATTGTGGAATGAAAAGTAAGTTTCTCATAGTTTGGTGCTGCTTTTAAAAGGCATGTCTCTTTAATGGCTTTATTGCAGCTAATAAGTGCAAAGTTGCAGATTTCACACGTCCTCCCCTAATACACCTCACATAAATAACTATGCTTGACATGTCAAGAGCATGAACAATTTGTTGCTCCACTGGTTTCCATTAGGAGATGATAAGATTGGAAACGAACACAGCATCAGTTTAATTTTACTACTGCCAAATATACTTAGTCTGATTTGCATTCTGAGCCGTGTGTGCAGTGTGATGTCTATGCAGAGAAGTTGTATGTTGTAAATTGGTTTCATGATTCGAATAAACATACAGGGGAAAAGAGACCGACTCAGAAATAGTCTGTGTAGTCTGTATGCTAATAGTGTCAGAGGCCAAGTGTTTTATGAAATTGCTTTTCATAATGCAACCATTTGAAAGACACCAGCAAGACGAGTCCTCTTTTTCTCTTTGAGGGTAGGCGGCCTATACGCTCATCTGGAAAATTCCATGGTTGCATTTTCTTTCTTCCAATGAAATCAATCAAAAGTCAGTGTGTCAGCTATAAAGTGAAGTAAATGAAACGTAAGCTCCATGTTCCTCTGGACAAGCTGTTTCCTGTGAGTTACCATTAGTTACAGCAGTAAAGCCACATTAAACATTTTTGAAAATGTGTGATGCAACAGCAGGAAAGCAAATAAATAGAGAGGAGAGAGCAATTTAGATATATTTCGCTCCTCTCTGCTTGGATAATGTGTGAAAACAGCAGTGACGAAAATAACAATGAAATAAAGAGGAAGACACTTCCAACTACTACACACATAGATTTATTTATTTATTTATTTTTAATATGTAGGGGGGGAAAAATCAACTTGGCAAAATTCATCCAAATCAGTTTAGTCAAATTCATTGTGAAACGTGGAATGTAAATATTACAGTGGCAAAGATGGAATGCTATAGAGGTATCTACATAGGAGCCCAAAACCTGCTAAATATTATGAATCTATGCACATTTATATACATAGTTTATCTGTCAAAACTAATAAAAATAAAAGGTTTTAAACTAAAACATATGAATAATGAATGTTATTTTTTTTAATCTTCACATCATAGAATATAGTAAAAAAAAAAAAAAAAATGTGTGGTTATGTTTTTTATGTAAATGAATGAGTGAATGCTTGTGTAATTATTATTGTGGGACCCTTGCCCAATACAGTTGCCTGGTTTGCCACCCCATTGCAGTGCCTCTGGATATAATATAAACAATAAGAAGCCAAACATAACATAACTTAGTAAACTTTGTTCCACATAAATTTAAAGATATTTTAGACCATCTCAATCCTGTCAAAACTATGCAACTTTGAATTCCACTTTTATTATTTTCTTTTTTGATCATTTTTGATCAACATTGTTGTTGTAAAAGATCAAAGTTAACAAAGCCATGTTGAGACAATTTAACAAGAAAAGAGATACTGCACTGTATCTTGATATCAATACTCAACCACCTCTTTCATCTGACCTGGCTGCAAAAAGTAAAAATGTCAAATACTGGCTTTTGATATGCAGTGTTTACAAAAATATGAGATATTAAGCATTTTTGATTTGTTTTCTTGACTTTCTTTTCCCACCTTGTCCATCATTATACTGTATAGCACTTAACCACTTACATATTTTCCTGATTTCACAGTCACATCAGGTATTTTAAACCCTCCTATCACATGAGTTTTGTTACTTTTTCTCATTCTGTTCAGGTCAGGCTGCTCATCCTTTGCTTCACCTTTGTCACTACAAAAGAAAAAAAAAAAAAAAAAAAGAGGCTCTTTGTAGAAGAGGCAGACACACACAGGCAGAGAAGAGGAGACACAAAGAACACATCTAAGAAAATGAAAGAGAACATAAACAAGTCTCCCACCTCTCTTTCTTTCCCTTCAATCTCATATATAAATGTGATGGTTCCTCTCCCTGTACAAAACCCCAAAGGCAATTTAAAGAAAGTAGGGCAAAATGAAATATGGCTGCAATATAAAAACAACACTTCAGACGCACCGCAGCCTGATAAGACTCTGCGCACGTGAGATGAGCAAGTGAAAAAAGACCGAGTGAGTCCGGGGTTGGTACGGCTGCGATGGGACACCAAATGGGTCATTAGACGGCTGAGTGTTTTATTAGGATTGAACTGAAGCTGGAGTTTCAAATGAAATTTTACAACAGTGATATGGCTGTATAATCTATCATCCCAAGTCCTGCACAAGGCCACACGCAAGAAAAACCCACCCGGTCGCCAGGAATTTGTGTCACTATTTTATTTTTTTTTTTAACAAATTCCAAAGGATTTGTGTTTCTATCCCAAAATTACATAATATAAACAGGGCCTACAACGTTTTCCAGGATTAAAAAAAATGTTTGTAGTGTTGGCCTAAAATGTAAAAATGATCACTATTATTATTATCATATTATCATTATTAATTATTATCATCATCATTATTAGCATTACCGTTATTATTATCGTTATTATGTCGTCATCATCGTTGTTGTTATTGTTATTATTATTTAAAAATTTCAAAAGCCGTGTTTGGGACAGTTTAACATAAAAAGAGATACACCTTGCAACATTGTAACCCCAATATAAAAATACAGCCATCTCTTTGATTTGGCCCACCTTTAAGATAAATAAATAAATAAATAAATACAAACATAAACACTGACTTTTGACATTCATTCTTTACAAATTCAAATTCATGACAAAGAAAGCAGCATTTTTTTTATTTTTTTTTTTTCATGCTGCAGTTTTTGCTTTCACAACAAGAAGGTGACTGACAGTTTCTACACTGGTGCTATTGATTTGTCACTCACTTTTTTCCCCGCACTGATCGTAGATAAGTGTGACATCTAGAGCGATATAGGACCTGATTTTTCTTCTTCACAAACAAGCATGTAAAGTGTCTTTAGTTAAATTGAAACGCTCTACACTGACAGTTGAGCATATAGTAAACTCACTATTAAATACACACACTCTCACACATATTCTGGCAACGTTACAGAACATACATTCAATTTGGAAGATTGGGTTCACAAACGCAGAATTATGTGTGCACTCGCTTAAGCCTGCAGTCACTCTGAGCGCCGCTTCTTTGACCTTTGACCCACGACTGCAAACACACTGGCATAAACGCACTAAATCCCTGCTAATCTGTCTGTGACATGGCCAGCGACATGTTGACTTCACCATATTACCCACAGTACACTAACTCCTGACCCAAATATGGATGGGGGCATTAGCTGAGATTGTGACCTGTTGTGATTATAGAGATGAACACGCATGCCTAAGGGTAAATGAATATTCTCTCAGATAGAAGTATGTGATGACTTTATGGCAGATTTGCACGCTCTTAAGGGCTTAATTACCCAGATGTTAAATACATTAGTAAAGTGGACACTCATCTGACCTAAATATCACGCTCTGAGTGGGTAGGGGGCAGTGGGTTCAGATAAAGTTGACATTCAGCCTTTTCATATACAACACAGTCAGGGGTAGATATTTCCAGCTATGAACGAGCAAAGCAAGCGTAATGCAGTTAAATATAAACCAGTTGATTTGATTTAAAGCAACCTGTTTTAATCCCAATTCTTTTTAAATTTAGTCTCCTGACACAGATGGTGCCCTTTAGTGTTATGTGTTGACAGTATGTTGACAATGTTAGCCCACCGTGTCAACACTAAAAATGAACATCTCATTCTTTTTGTTGGTTGGTTTCATATTCCGTGACATCAGTTTTATCAAATGAAACCAGATTTTATGTCCTGACACTAAAGTCACAATTTCCCTTCAAGCGTTAAGAGGATTTTAGGATTGTGGTTATGTTTCTGGTTGTGCCACTGGAAACCAGAGTTTGCATCATCGTAGCTACAGGACTCCTTGTATTTTGCAGATTTGATATAAAAATAAATGTGCTATATAATTGAAACATTATCTCTGGCAAGCTTTTTTATTATTCAGAGCTGCATTAAAACACAGAAAGGCAAATATAAAACACAAAAAGTTGTTGAGTTCATGATGGAATGAGAGAAAATGTTTTTTTGAGGTATTATAAATATTAATAAACTATCACTCCTCTGTGTCAAAAACAACTAATACGTCATTGGTCAATTTTTGGAACAGCAAGTGTGATTAGCAGCCTCATTTTAGAAGACTGGCAGTTGCTAGCTGATAGCAAATATGGCAACGACACAGAGTTGGCTAAAGGTAAACTTTAGCAGTGAGAAGCACCTCAAACTCTTCTTGTTTATTTTACTGGTCATCACAGAGGTATAGACATGCATACAAAAGTAAAATCCTTTGGTAAACTACGCATACAGAAACATAAACAGGGAACTATTAATATGCTAAATACTTATCTTTGAATAACATTGGAAAAACTGCATTTTAATTGACACTACATCAAGCTGCAACAAAACAAACTACATTCACACATATGCTCAGCTGTAACATTTTCAAGAGCACTGCTGATAAACTCTGAAGAGTATGGATTTATGCATCTAATACTAACAATATATAATCATAACTTTTTTCTTTTCTTTTTTTTTAGTATTTTATCATTGCTGTTCTACTGGCTGTTTTTATCCAGCAGCCAATAGCATTCTGGGACGAGGAGGTTTTGTCAATGTTTCAACTGGATTTAAAAGTTTGTTTTTATGTAGAACGAGAGCGCTATTCTTGTGTCAACGGTCTGTAAAACAAGGACTGAGCTCAGGGTTAAACCAGGACTAAAGCTAAGAACAGATTTCCTTCCTACATTTGTAAATTGGACAACCACTGTTAAGTCATCACTCGCCAACTGATAAGCTTGGGGGCCCCCCTGTCGGCTGTGGGGCCCTAGGCTGCTTCTCAATTTGCTTGTAGGAAGGGGCAGCCCTGTCCTCTGTTGACCATCTTTCATTCCAGACCGCTTGCTTCCTGCACTGGTTTACTATAATCTGTAAAGGATGCCTAGGCAAAGATTACAGATTATTAATGCATCCACTCATTATTTTGTGTGACATGTTTAAAGATTTATTGACGGTGAAGTATTCCAAGTGGAAAGTTAGTTCTTTATTGAGAAGGTCGAAGAAGTTCTTTTCTTCAACACTTTTATGACTTTCCTGTTTTTATTACAAGTGTGTTTATTTTATATTGTCAATCACAGTTTCTTGGAAGGATAGGACATGATTTCCGGCTTTCAATACGCCCTCACCCTTCCTGCTTGAGAGAACTATTAAGGAAAACAGCCCTTAGCTTTGAACAATTGCATATGTGTTGATATCCACACACTCATAGCCACATTTAAATAAAATATAGACAGTCGGAATGAGCATAACATAAACCAATATCCCTCTCTCTGACACCATGATTGGATATTTACTATCTCTTTGCTTTAAGCTTACACACAAGAAAAGAATTAAAATGTTCTTTTTTCCCTCTCTTTTTAACAGCTTATCCCTGCCTCCATAGCAGCAGACTGACATTGACAGGGCATGGGTGAAATTAACTGGTGTCTGTGTGTTTGTCGGGTTTGAATTACACTTTATTTTGATGATGCTGGAGAGAGAAACATTCCCTCAAAGGCTTTGATATCAAATGCCTGTCATTACTGTCTTTTAAAAGCCTAATCCCAGATGGTTTGTGGTTTGGCCCTAGTCTGTGCCGTATCGCATCTCAAATAACTGTTTGCTGGCCCTCTCTTTATCTTTACTGACTCTTTTTCTACCACTGTTAGTGCAAATATTTGACTTCGCCCCCTGCTGAGTTTGGTCACATCACTGAAAAATGGGATCCAACTATGGCAGAGAGGGACAAAAAAACTGAAAATTATGGTTTTACATGGCTTTGGAGCAGCAAGAGGTTTAGTAAAAGAGAATGATATTAGCTTTTTTTTTTTTTTTGGAGTATCTGTAACTCTGATTTGACTAAAGCCAGATGCATCAGACTTGGATGAATGGAAGCATGTTGGTTGAGCACAAATAGAACTCACTTCGACCTTTGTGTCACATTTACAGAAGATGTTAGTTAGTGTTAAATACTAACAGTTCCTTTGTTACAAACTTTCCCACAGCTTGGATGAGTAGTAACGAGGTGGGAATAGATGTAACAATGATGGGAGTTTGTTGAACTTTGAGTTGATTTAAAAGGATGTGCCCTGTCACGTAATCCCATCCATTTTTACAAGATCCCTACAGAACAATAAAAATGCTATGATCAGAATAGTGAAATGGACTTGAATGCATAACAAATAGAGGCAGGAAAATGTCTAAAAACAAACTTTATTAGCTGAAGTACTTGTAGCACGCATGAGCAAAAATAGCGATGAAGCCAAGCTGAACAACTCTTTAAAAGCTTCTCCTCAAACCACTGTCTATGGACAATGCATTAGTGTAGCGCTAATTCCATCACTATGCTCCATAAGTACAATGATTTGTTTTTATATGATTAAACAAGTACATTATTTTAAAGCAACACTATGTAACTTCTAAACCCAAAAGATGGAGTCTGAAAAAAAGTCTATGGGCAGTAAACCTCAGGGCCCAAGAATAGATGCATTGTTAAACTGGAAATCAAGTTAAAGGGAAATGTCATAAATGCATCATAAGTTACCATAAAGTCACTGTGGAACTGATAATAAGATGATAATGATAAGAGATTAATCATAAACTGTTGTGTGGAATCAAGTTGTGTCATACTTGGTTTAAGACACTTGCCACTTCCGACTACCATGTTTTTTTCAAAAGCTAAATATTTGCTAACAACAGTGTATTTTTCATGAGTGTGATGTAATATTTTCCCTGTTATATCTGTACCCAACCCATGCAGACAGTCAAAATGCTAAATTTGACAAATATCTGTTTGAAGGTATAATTTAAAGCAAAGAATCAAATTAAAGAAAGAGGTGTTAAGATAATAAAAGTCAAATAAGTCAATAAAAGATTAAAAGTATTGTGCCTGAAAATAAAGAGGCAGCATACAATATTGATGACATCACTATGTATAGTTTTACATGTTTAAAAGATGGTGTTAAAACAGGGAAAAACCTCTAAAATGCTAACTAACTCTAACAGCTTTTATGAAAATGATGACTAAGTTCTGTATTAGATTGAATAAGCAGAAAAAAACAGCAACCAAAACTGTACGTGGGTTGAACAATAAAGCGTTAGTATCTCCAATACCATGTGGAATCAGTAATATACTGTATAACTAGATATGTTGGATTAATATAGTTTATTATTAACATAATCAGTCTATGGGCAGTAAAAGACCAGCTGATACTCAGGGCCCAAGAATAGCTGCATTGTTAAACTGGAAATCAAGTAAAAGGGAAACGTCACAAATGCCACGGCTTATCATAAAACATGTTAATCATTGTGATGATGAAGTTAAGTGGAACTGATAATAAAATGATAAAAAGATTAATCATAAGCTGTTATTTGTGGAATCAAGTTGTGTCATACTTGGTTTAAGACACTTGCCACTTCCGACTACCATTTTTTTTTCAAAAGCTGGGTGCCTTTCATAAATACCCACACACTTCATTAACGCCACAAAACTGATTTCCGCTGGAGTACCACTACTTAGTTCGACCCCGGGTCAGGAGCTTGCAGGTGTGTCTGTTGTGTTAATGTTGTCACTTGCTGACTCAATTTGACATCACACTTGACTGAGTGTTGCACTACTTTTGGGTTTGGTTCAAGTAAAGTTCATCCAGTGGTGTCATGTCAATAGATATTCATTTAGGGATTGGAATCATCTGCTAAACTACACATGTGCAATAGTCCTACACTGACATTACATTGTTGTATCTTGGACTCAGTACATCAAACAAAATTAGAAAACAAAATCTGCACCATATCTATTGTGTTTTATATAAAAAGGTAGATTTGGAGTCAATAGTCTCACATTTCCGACAAATTAAACAGAAACAAATTTACCATTGTGGTATTTGATAACTTAAATATGACTCCGCTGTCTGTTACATAAAAAGTACCCATCAACATCTCATACAGAGGTGTCTATAGCCCTAGGACTTGAGATTGTTGTGCTGCAGCTTTGCCAGGGCAGGAAGGGGCAATTTTAAGATAAGACTGCAACTTTGCTTTCAGAAGTCACATTGTTGTTGTAAGGCTTATCCCCTGCTGTCTGAAAGCTATACCCTAAGTTACCCTAAAGCAATCAGTTGGTTCAAATGTAACAAGAAAGTTCAGTCACTTGATAATGAAATGGGACAATGCCAAGATTTGTCTCAAGTTGAAATATCAAATGAAAAAATCTGCAATGGAAAATAATACACTAGTGCTATCTCATTGAAACAGTGTGCTGGCACCAGATCACAAAGAGACACAAAAGTAGAATTCCTCCCTTCGATTGTGATGGTATCAAGGTGGTCCGGTTCTAACAGGATGCAAAAGGTCATATTTTACCCTCATTTGAAATGTCTGCAGCCACTCGTTTTAATAAGATCGTCTTCAAACCCAATGAGAATGAATTCCAGAGTTGTTTAATCTTTGTTATGTTAGGACAGTGTAATTTAAGCCATATTAAATGTCATGTATTTAATTAAAAGTGAAACACTCAAACCTGGTCTTTGTAGCATATAAAAATGTATATTCTATATGCATTAGATTGACACAATACTCATCAGCAGCTCCACCCTTGTCAAATTTAGATGCACTCCCTGAACTTACAAAAAACAAAAAATGACACTTGTTTTTGTCATTGTCAACATTCTCTGGCTGTATTTCTTCAGTAAAAGTTGAGTGTCTGTGTTACTCTCACTTTATTGTTGTTTGTTACATGCTCTGTCACGTTGCCTGTGTACTGGACAGACTCCTTTTTTTTAAGAAGCCAGCCCCGGTGCACTGAGCAGCTGCGGAGGAGTAAAGAAAGTCCAGCCCATCAGTGTCTCCCCCAGAATCTACGCCTATTTCATCCCATCGCTCCTGTGCGTGTGTCTCCATTCACTCCTCACTACAGACGCACTACTCCTGAGAACTGACGAGGTAAGACGTCACTTCGCCATTATTTCATTGGCTTTGGTTGGAATTGCCGCGGTTTTTCTCAGTACTTGTCCACGTATGGTCGCACGTGGCTCGCCTGTGCGCGCTTCTCCACAATCATCCGCTGCGCTCTGGGTTTCCACGGGGGAGCGGGTCACGTCGGTTTCGCGCGGTGCGTCACGCTGATTTGCGTAAAGCCGCGTGGATAACGGATAATTTAAATGTCTGGTGAGCCTGTTACTAGCTTATAGCGCAGCTTAGCTCACGTTCTATACTGTCCCGCGGATGTGCACAGGTGCCTTGTGTTCTCTCTGCAGCACATGGGACAGTGAGTGCGTGAGGCTGCTGCAGCTGTTGCTCTGTGCTGCGGTTAGCTGAGTAAGTTTTGGCTAATGAAGCTAATCTTCCGCTTAACTGTGATTTTTGATTGTTGTATTCAGTATTTGTGAAGCCTGGAATGGTTGCACAACAGCTGTATTATCCTAGAGTTTAGTTTTATTCATTAAAAACACTCCTTTGTTGATGAGACCCTTCAAAGCTAGAGTTCCATTACCAATGAAAATTCAAATACTTAAGAAAATTGTCATATTCACTTTGACTTGTGTTGCTCCAGAGATGGGTCATTGTCAAACCTTTATTAAAAATTGATGTGTGCAGTGCAGGTAGGAACGTGCAAAACTTTTGTCAGTGCAATGTTAAAAGTGTTTACTATAATTGTTGTTGGAATAGTTTGAAGTAAGTTTGATTTTTTTCTGCGATTTTTTGAAAATAGTGCACTTTGGGTACGAATAAGTGCCTTACATAACGTCATAGAACAGTTAATTGAAGTTATTAGTTGCAACGTGCACAGCAGATGTAGAATAATGTAATATACTGTTATCTTTAAATTAGAGTTATGCTTTTGCCTGCCGTATTAAATTACTTACGTGACTGCCCTTCTTCTGTTTCCAGGCTTCTTCATGGCATCGCCTTCCCTCCACACACACTTGGCCCTATTTCTTCTTTTACTCTGCGTCCTGAAAGCATCCCTGGCTGCACAAGATGACCCCGTGATCAATACCAGGCATGGGAGAGTGCAGGGGAAGGTGCTGTCAGTCTTGGGTGGTTATGTAAGAGCGTTTTTAGGAATACCTTACGGAAAACCACCAATAGGAAAACTGAGGTTCCGACCACCAGAGCCTGCAGAGAAATGGGACGATGTTCGGGATGCCACAGCCTTCCCCAATACCTGCTACCAGTTTGTGGCTACAACAGGTACGGCACTCATTCACGTTACAGTAGGACCGCTTGATATTATGAGAACATGCTATATGCAGTAACATCTGTCATATTTAAAAGTCCTGAGTGGCTAAGATAAGTTAAATTGAAAAAAGATGTACAAGGAATTGGACTTTAACTGGTTAGTCTGGAGCTGGTACTGTTATATTTGGTCGAATCACAGTTTCATTTGAAGCTATGATTGGACAATTATTTTGACATGAAAAAGGTGGATGTCTGTCACACGAAAGGCCATATATTAAAACTGAGTTGAGCAGTTCTGCAATTTTGATATACAATGATTGATAATGTGAGAACAGTAAATTAATGATTTATTGTGATTTATTATGTTATTACTATAAAGGATTTTAATGGGTATTAATCTCCTTAGCCTCTTTTCACTGTAAAACCCCTACCATACTGGTACAGTATGGAAGGGTTGGGTGGGGTCAGTTTGGTTTGGGTAAACCTCTAAAGTGTTTCAACTGTGCAACAAAAGTTTCTGTATGGAATATCAATGGTAGCAGATGTTCAAAAAACACATCAAAAATAAAATAAAAAAAATAATAAATTGTTATTAGAAAGAAGACTTCTTTCCAGTTTATTTTCATTTTGTCTGGACATTACCTTTATAGATCTGTTTTTTAATGCAATGTTTTAATTCACAAAGCAAAAGCATTTTGGGTGGAGTAAGAATTGATTATCTATTGGTCAATCAACAAACCGCACTGTTTAGCTCCAGCTTTTTGAAAACTGACCACACACTTGAGACCAGAGGCCAAACTGTCCCCAAAGTAGGACAGTATTGTGCACTTTTTAGGAACAGTCTGAACACCTTTTAGTAAAGGTGCGCCGATCGATCGGTCACCGATCATGATCGGCCGATCACGGCTATAAATAGTGTGATCGGTGCTCGGCAAAGTGGCCGATAAGAAAAAACGATCATGCGCATGCGCAGAACAAGCGAGATTTGTCCTTAACGTTTATCCATAGCGTTTAACTCAAAGCGGCTTCTCCGGTCTGGCGGTTTTTCGAGGTGTCAAAGACGAACTCCCAGGTTCCACTGCATGCGTTGTGGCTCCGATCAGCCACACACTCCGCAGCAAATACGCAGCCATTGTTTTCAATGAGAGCATTTCCACTGCATCCGCTGCGTTAAGGCAAGTCATGTTGTTGAATACCTACCTTAAATAGCCTATTTGGTTCATAAACCAACTTGCTTTTTGTTTTTGCACTTATAAAAACTGTGGCAGTATGTTTTGCTATTAGCCACACATTTGTTTGTTGTTGAATGACCAGTAATTGCTTGTGGACAATTTTAGAAAATGGAAAACCTTTACTAAGTAAAGGAGAAATATTTATTTACTCTTATTTAAGTCCTGCAACGTTGAGAGCTACCTGTGGATTGGCAGAGATTCTGTAATGGTTTATATCTATGTTTGTTTTGGAGAAACCTGGCTGTTACGTGAAAAAAAATTACAACATTATTAAATAAAAGAACAGTTAAATAGTTTAATTCAGTGGTTCATTTTTGTTTTATAGCATTCTTAATTTAGTCCTTAAATACACATTTAATGTGATCGGTATCGGCTGTGATCAGTATCGGCCGATCACAATTTCAGTGATCGGTAATCAGTGATTGGCCTCATAAATCCTGATCGGAGCATCTCTACCTTTTAGTAATAAAAACTTACCTATACTGTCCTGACTCACTCTGTAACGCTGTAGTGGAAACAATTCTTTATTCTTAGTTCATAATAATTCATCCTGGTAAGTACCCTATGCACATACAAAAGCTTTTTTTTTTTAGAAATTTAATTTAAACCTTCTCCAGAGACAGTGAAACTCTATGCCCCGTCTATGTTACACTATCCATGCTTACTCTTCTGTGTAAAACTGGTGGGTAGGCCCTTTCCAGAGGGAACATTAAAGACATAAATCACATTGAGGAAGAATTTTAATCTGATTTTGCGGTTCCTGTCACACTTGGTTGACCGAAGAGTACCAACGTTCCGCTGAGGTCCATGTATGTCCATGTCTGAACCAAAGTTGACCTTGAAAGGCCAATGCACTGAGGTGGTCTTTTGAAAGAGGGGCTTATGACTGCAGGCTGTGTCCTCATGTCACAGATATATACAATACAGAGACAAAAACACTGGCGTGACATGTAAGGCTATTTTTATACAGAAGTTGAGAGTGCAACCCAATTTCTCACACTATGCTTTAATGTCTGGGCCACTCCCTAAAAAGCATGGAGTTGTTCATACATCATGGAAGGAGTAATGGATACACTGCTATTTATAGATGCAGCCACCTGTCAAGGGCTGCTGGAGAGCTTACTACTACTGACAAATGGCCACATGCTTTCCAAATTCAGATATGATAACACAAATAGTTAATAGTATATACAACATCACTGCAACTGTTTCGGACAGGGCCAAGCTCAGGCATTCATCCATGTATTTATTTGTGTCACATTCAGTGATTTAAAGCACATCTAAATAAAGAAACACATCCGCTTGCAATGGAAAAATGACAAGAATCAGGTTGAACTTTACTTACTAATAGAAATGTCATGTTAGTTTTAATTAGTGGGAAGAGTAAACAGGGACTCCTAAGCAATATCCATTTAGTGATTTATCATCCAATGTGATTAATGAGGCCTGTTTCTAATCTAGGATTCAAAGGGACAGACGTGTGGAACCCAAACACTCCTCTTAGTGAAGACTGCCTCTACCTAAATGTTTGGGCCCCCCATGTCAACAAATCCCAGGCACTGCCCCCACCTCTGGCTCCTGTCCTTGTCTGGATTTATGGAGGAGGATTCACAACGGGAACATCCTCTTTGGACTTTTACGACGGACGTTTTCTGAGTAAATCAGAAAATGTGGTCGTGGTATCAATGAATTACAGGTAAGAACTCCATAAAGAACTTCACTGTGTGTTTTATTTATTATTTCTGTGTCGGTATGATAAGTAGAGGGCCAGCTAAACTATCAGTGTTGGTAAAATATTGTATACACTGTAGATAAATGTGTGATCACAGTATGTCCATTTAAAGCAAAACATGCCTTAAATAAAAACAAAACTTAAATCATTGAATTTGAAACTTAAAATGTAAAAAGAGACTTCACATTGGGAACAGCATTGTGTGCGTCAAGAGAAAAAAGATTAATTTACTCTGCTTTGTGCTATAATGACACATGCTTATGTTAATGGAGCATACCCTGCCATATAAATAAAAAACAGACAAATAACATGTGTGCACATAGTATGACTGACACACTTTCTGTTTGTAATAATATAATAAATATATCATTCTATAGCAACACGTGCACAACATTACATCAAAATTTGTAATGTGAATTAATGTGAATTATTGTCCTCCAAAGGTTTTTTTTTTTTTTTTTAAATACGATGACCAAGTTCACAACAGCAGAAAAATGAAAATAAAACAAACCCAAAAAAATTTAAAAAAGGAAACAAAATCATCACAACACAAATAAAAATAAATAAATAAATAAAATAAAAACAGAGGAATGTACCCTCAATGGAAGTGACAGATTAAACAAAAATTGTCTTTGGGATGGTGGCACGTAGCTAGTTCTTAAGCCTGCAGTATCTTTGCCCTGGCAACTGTATTATGAATACTTTTTTTATTTGGGTTGTGGCTTATTGATTTGATATGTGGCTTATTTATTTGATATAGCTCATCATCTAGTAAAATGCATGAATCTGTCTTCACTCACAGGGTCGGTGTTTTTGGGTTCCTGTCTTTACCCAATAACAAGAATTTCCCAGGTAACGCAGGTCTACTTGACCAGCAGCTAGCCCTGCGCTGGGTGGCTGATAATATTGCTGCTTTCGGAGGTGACCCATCCCTGGTAAACAAAAGTTCTACCCTTGATCTTAGAATTAAATCTGCAACTCATCTCATTTTAAAAACAGATTTAGAAAAACCTTTGTCGGAACAATAACACACCGTTGTTACTTCCAGGTGACTATATTTGGGGAAAGTGCTGGGTCAGCATCTGTGGGCTACCACCTGCTCTCTCCAGGCAGTAGGGATCTTTTTCAGAGGGCTGTGATGCAAAGCGCCACCCCTAACGCTCCCTGGGCCAGATCCAGCCAGACGACAGTATGGAACTGGTCAGTTCTCAATCTTCTCACTCCATCCCAGTCCTACGTTTCCTTCTGACCATTTATAACTCACTCGTGGACCAGGCTCCCACCTCCTTTCATCCCTCATATTTCCATTATTATTCTTACTTCTTTCCGTCCTCCCTTTCTCATCCTTTCTTGTATATTATTTTAAGTCCGCTGCCCTCACCGTTGATTCATTTGTGCTCATCCCACTTCTCTTTCTCGTTTCTGTGTCATCTCATCTAGCTCCAAAATGCTGGCCCAAAGCCTGGGGTGTCCATTGTCCCCTGAAGCTGAATTAGAGGCTTGTCTTCAGAAAGCCAGTGCTACAGAAGTTATTACCATGCAGATGGTCGTCGCAATGCCCACTCTTGTCAGGATCCCGTTCGCTCCGATCGTCGATGGGGACTTCCTGCCCCACTCAGTTGAAGTAGGTGTGTGTGTTGTGTGCCTGCATTTCCATGTCACCTCAGGTGCCACTTTCTGAAGCTTTTTTACTATATAAACTAGCACGTAAAGTACACCAAGTTTTGTAGAATCATTATTGCTATTGCTACAGCTTTAATAGGTTTAATACATTTAATACATAAACAGCTTTCCAAGTTCCCAAGATGATTTTTTTTACTAGATTGTGGAAGTGCATTACATTGTTGATCTTTATTTATCTTAATGATTATTTCTCTTTATTTTTTAAGCAATTTATTTCTACGTTTGAATATATTATTTATTTTAAAGACATTTCACTGCTTTATTCAATAAATCAAGTAATCGTGTAAAATAATTTCAATAATGACCAAAATAATTGTGATTACGATTTTTCCCATAATCGAGCAGCCCTAGTTGTACTAATAACTTTACTTTTCATTTTTAAATTTATACTTAACAACTCGCAGGGCCAATTTAAAGGTGCATTACGTTAAATTTGCATTGTACATTTGATGAATGATGGAACCGGACAGCCTGAAGTATGGTTTCAATGGTGGATAATTGTGTGAAAATAACAATGTTGATTGATTTTGTGTAGGTTCTCAGTCATCCAGGTAGTCATAATGCTAACAGGTTGAAAAGAAGACATGGAGTGGTTTAACCAGAGTTTTGCACCATATCAGAGGATGGAAGTAGTATCATTCTCGTCTCAGGGATGTAAACTCATCTCACAGACCAGTCTACTTTGGAATAGACAGAATCCATTAGATGAGGGACGAAATGTCTTTGCCTTTTTTTCAACCATATAGCATTATTGTAGCATAGAAGTTTACAGACTGTAAAAGGAATAATAGTGAGGTGTTGCTGCAAAAAAGTACAGACGTCACCTTTAACCATTCTTATTATTAAAAGCTAAATCCTAGTAAATATTCAACCTGACTGTTAAGGGTTAAATACCTTAAAACAACAGCTGAATAATTCCTTCAAAACTTTTTAAACTTGACATCGGCAAGAATTGATGTGGACGTAACTCATTTGTATGTGTAACTACTTTGCTGCCGTGACGTTAGGTTAAAAAAAACGGGCAACAACTTTTAACCCAAGTTGCCAAGTTGTTTGTGGAATTTAAAGTACCATTCATGTGCATGTTTCAGTTCAGAAAAAAAAAACATGTTTCTGAGAATTATATGAATGCTTAATAACACTCAGCTGTCTTTCTTTTTTCTTGCAGGCATTGCTGAGTAGTAGCAACCTCCCAAAGAAAGAAGTTTTGTTTGGTCTAAACCAAGATGAAGGGACCTATTTTCTTTATGAACTGCCTGGTTTTAGTCATATTGGTGAAAGTCTAATTTCAAGAAAAGAGTTCCTCGACGGGATACCTATTGCGATGCACAGTGTTGTGGACACCATTAGACAAGCTGTCATTTTCCAATACACTGATTGGACAGACGAGAATAATTCGACGAAAAACCGTGACTTTATGGGCAGTTTGGTTGGAGACCAGATGTTTGTTTGTCCAGCGCTTGAATTTGTTCAGAGGTAAACATTACTACACACTACGACTATGACTGAAAGCATGTTTTTAGAACTCCAAGTTGTTAGTTTACTAAGCCATACCGATTTAGCAAGCTCAAACAAAACACAGTTTTCAAAATGATGTAAATCTGATGCAGGAATTTACGACTCTGCAGGAAGTATATGCAAGTGGGGTCTTATCTTCAAAAAGTACAGATTGTCGGCCAAAATTTTGCAAATGAACAATGTTAGTAATGCTCCACAGAGATTAAGAAAACAGCAAACTGCTAATTAGTGTTTGCATGCACTTGATTGCAGCTGACAGTTGGATATGATTCAAAAAAATGGAACAAATTTCCAATAACGTTTTGTGCACAAACACAACTGTGAGTTTGACTGCCTGCAAAGGAGTGGAAAAGTGGAAAATATCTCTATAATCAACTCCACTAAGCCTACAATGAAATAAATGACTGAAACTCCACCTTCGTTGCAAAAAAAAAAAAATTAATAAATATTGTTGTCTTTTCTAGGTATTCCCAAGGTAGTGCTAGAACCTTTATGTACTTGTTTGACCACCGCTCATCGGTCAACCCTTGGCCAAAATGGATGGGCGCAATGCACGGCTATGAGATTGAATTCGTCTTTGGGATGCCCCTTAATGCATCACATGGATACACACCGAATGAAGTGAACATGAGCAAGAAGTTTATGAAGCACTGGGCTAACTTTGCCAGGACAGGGTGAGTGGAACCTCAAAACATTAGATTTTAAAATGTGTTGTATATAGATTTTACATTGTAGACATTTTGTTTTTGACAGGAATCCAAGCATTGATGGAGCTGCGTGGCCAATCTTCACATCAGAAAAGAAGGAGTACATTACCCTCAACTACAACCATCCAGAACTAAGAAGGAATTTGAAACCAACGGAGTGTAATTTCTGGAACACATTAATACCAAAAATACAAATGGTTTCAGGTGAGTTTTATATCTTTAATTGAATGAATTAGAGAGTATTTCACATAACATCCACAATTATACTATATAGTTTAAAGCTGCCAAAAAATATATTGGTTTATATATTGGTTTATTGACTCTTTGCTCCAGTTGGCCTTGAATGAGACGAGACAGGCACTGGTTTCTTTGGGAGTGTAAGCTCCTAATGTTCATGTTTTTACCTGACCAGGAGCAACAAACTAATGTAGGAGGTCTTTCCTTTAACTCATTTGGCATTGCTTTACACTGCAAAGTCTGCACACAGAGCTATTTACAGAGTAGTTACGCTACTTCATGCTGTAGACTGTATCATACAAATGGTAAAAAATTTACCATATATTACTAAATATGTGGTCATTAGGACCAAGGCGAATCACAGCGGTTTATTCAAAGATAGAAAAGCAGTTTAAGGCTGTGTTCAGACATGTTTGGTGTCATTAAAATGAACTCTGATGCAGTATCTGTATTAGTGGACCAAACTCTCTAGAACAAGGTCTCAAGGTTGTCATCTGATCCTAGCCGTGCACACGCATGCTGAGACCCTTCAGAAAGGTCAGCCTCAGTCAGTCTTCTTACACTGCATAGATCAGAGAACGGAAGACCACAACAAAATGGGACGGTAAAATTGTGTCACTATGTACAATATGATATACTACCAAATCATGTCATTCAGTTTGAGACTCATTAAAACTTAATGATCTTGATTCTTTAAACTCTTCTGATTATACAGCAGTTATTTTCCTCAAACACTGATTTACAACGAAAACACATTAGTGTGGATGAGGCCTGTACTGTAGGCGGTATTGCGTCATGCAGTGCAAGGGAGGCGGGTTGCCTTGTTTAGCCTGTGAAGGAGATGTGTGTCCTGGCTTTCTCCCCCTCCTCTCTCCCAGTTGTAGAGGTCTGTGGGAGGAGATGAGGGTCAGCCATGACTTTAAATAGCTCTTAATCACATCCAACTAAATATTACTGTACAAATCCTCCTCTTTACTGAGGATTCACAGACACCTTTTATCTTTAGTAAAACACATCTCCAACTGAAATCTGCCTTTGTTTCAACAGATGACTTGACAGCTTGCCGGACCTCAAGTGGGAATATTCTTCACTCCAATTGTGCATCCTTCCTGGTTTTACTGGTGATAGGTTTAATGTTTACATAAAAAGAGAAACATTTTTAAATGGGACTTTTTTGCCTTACATAATGTATTTGTCAAAGGGATGGGGATTAAGAGAAGTGAATGTGGACACTTTAGCTACAGCCAATGTTCTCTAAGCTGCGCTTGCGAATTGCACACTGCTCGCACATTCTCAGCGCACAAGAAAATCTATGCAGGGCATAAAATAAAATTCAGTATAAACGTATTAAATAATATCTAATATTAGACCTAATCTAATTAATTAGACCAATAATATTGTTTTCTGTACCATTTTGCATTGTAACTCAGTGAGTGACAGGTGTCCAGCCAATGATACAATAAGGTTCACTTACGCTACGCAGCCAATCATAGCATTGACAGTGCTTGCATATGTGCCCTGCCTATACGCGCTGTGCAGGTTAGCTAGCTAACAACAGTGCGGCGGAGTTAAGAGATGCAAATGCTAACCCCTTATCATGGCGAAGCGAACGGGCAGCGACACATCCACTCACCAAGCCAAAGTAAAAAAGAAATGCTGTAATTTGCTGTAATTTCATTCTTTTAATAAGCCATGTAACTTGCTACGATCCAAGGTTTTGAACAAGTGTGATACTGGTGTGTGGCCACAGCGTGCACATCTGATGTTGCTCACAGTGGTCCTCAGTGTGCTCAGGAAGCTTGTGTGTATGCCCAGACACATGAAAAACTAGAGGGAACATTGGCTACAGCCTCTTTTTTAATGCCAGGATTTTATTTTTGATAATTTTCTACTATTGCTATTGAAGTGATTTACTTTTCACTGAACCAAAATACACCACAGAACGGTTTGTCTCACTTTAAAAGTGTGAAAATTGTATTTAAACACTTCTTCAATGGACACTTTTATTGCAGAGAAGAGATTAGCGTTGAAGTGGAAGAACTGTTTTAAAAGTAAATACCCACTTATAGTAATGAATTAGTTGCACTGAAAAACAGGTATCCTGTGGATTTAAAGGATTGTTTATTCTGTTGACTATTAAACATAATGAAATACTCAAGTGTATGGGTGTTAAGCATTTATGGCAATAAATCTGATTATGACTGTTGTCGGCTGTTTTTAAGAGTCTAACACTTGAACATAGAATGTTTTTTTAAAGTACGATTGCCATGATACCACGTTTCATTTTTAATATAGTCCTGACATGAAAATCACTGCATCCATGCCAATACCAGTGACAAAACATCAGTCGAAACATATTTTAAACTGTGTTGAATCACCACCCCCAGAGCCTGTTTTTTTATGTATTTTAGTAAAATTCCCATGAACCTGTTTCCACACAAAAGCATGTCCCCACAGGGCTACTGTACCAAAAATGAACAGGTAGGCGTGAAATTGCAATATGCACTTTTTGTCATCCGATGCTGCAAAAAAATAAAAATCTAAAGTTTCCCTTATTTCAATGCTGAAGCAGACAAGCAGACTCAAATACTATGCAAACATATGATTGGCCAAAGCTTGCAGTACAGTTGTTGGTTTGTTTTTGTTTTTTGTTTTTGTTCGTTTTGCAATGAACCATATATATATCACTGAAAATGGCTACTAGAAGATGTTGTAAAAAATAGCACCCATGGATTGTAATAAATATAGTATGAGCACAATATCATAAAGGAATACATTGTATAGTAAGCAATTAAGCAACGCAATTACAACAGAGTTATAAACAGTAATATTTCACATGTATAGGGTTTGTATCATACAATACAACAGTGGTGTCCAGCGCAAAGTGGTGAGGGGCAGTAGTAAATAAGAAGCATTTCAGGGGCTGAAGACTGTTCAAGTACATGTAAAACCTATTCAAATCCAACTAAAATCTGCTCACGTCCAAGTAAAACCTGTTCAAGTCCAACTACAACCTGTTAATATGTCAATATAAACCAACTCAAACCTAAAACCAAAAAATATTACCTACAAAAAGTATTGAAGGGCCATATAAAACATTGCAAAGGGACGCATTTGGCGTAGCTTTTGTAGCTCAACCCATAGCTTAACCCATACGTGGCTCTTAATGATCAAATAGAGAGGTTATTACTGGTGGATATTCAGGCAATTAATGGAGGGAGATGCATCCAAACTAAAACGGTAGCAGCAGTGTATGGACATAAAACCAAAATGATCCGATGACATTACAGTGAGTTTGTAGGCTGCAAAACCAAATTACCTCCAGCTTGTAAGTACGCCTAGTCCTGACTAATTGTATGATGTATTTGTAAATGGAGCAGCGCTGTGTTACTACTTCATGCTGTCACTGGAGACACTAATGTAATCACAAACAGTGTCACCAAACAAAGGTCAGGCTGTTGATACAAAATGCTAAAGAGATGTTTCGGAGAAATTAGCTGCTTTAGTGGTGTGACCCTGAGAGGAAAAAAAAAATGAAAAGAAAAGAGATTACACCTGTTACAAAGTATGTTCCTGAGCGTAGAGAGCGTTTCACTGAATGCTATTTTGTAATATTTTGAAAAGGTTGCGATGTCAGTTGTTTGCAGCATTTTTTTTCCTCCAAAATGAAGTTGTTCGAATTAAATGCCAAGTGATTTATATTTGTCATAATCTATTTTAATCTCTGCATCTCTTTCCACAAACACATGGCGTGAATTTACCCACAATGAGTCAGGATTGCTCTTTTCTGTTTGACCTTTAAATTGTTGGGAGATGAGTCGGGAATCCGTGTATAAAGCCTGACGCTGCTACAAAAAAGTGGGAACGTTGTGTTTCGGCAAAGATGGTGACATCACTACGCTGCTGTTCGTGAAGAGGTTTGAGGATGAACTTATCTTCAGCAGTGTGCCTCATCCATTATAAATAAAGAGGAACAAAATAGGAGCCGAAAGCTTGTCTTTGTAAAGGAACATAAATTGCTCTCGAGGAGCAATAACAGAATTGTAGTGGATCTTCACATCGTTGAAATGATACATCTGTTATTGATTTTGAGACTCAAGAAAAGGTGAAAACAGGCCAAAATGAAAACACCCACTTTACTTTTTTCATTGCCCTTTAAATGAAGACTGTAGTGCACAAAGAAGTCTGAGATTGATTTTACTCTTGTGCAAACTTCATAAGCAGAACAAATAAAGTAAAAAAAAATTTGGATTTTGGAAAATGTGAAAATTACATAGAAAGCATTAATTGCAATTTGCAAATTTGTCTACCGGAAGTTGTGGTGTGTATGAAGCTCAAGGAATAAAAAATCAGCA